>CAWUFW010010146.1:0-722760 GCA_963921515.1 Calotriton arnoldi
TGTCATTTAAAAAACCTTTGAAATTCACTGAAAAAACATAGGTTTCAGGCACGTTATAGTTAGAAATTAGCATTTAAAAAACCTTTGAAATTCACTGAAAAAACCATAGGTTTCAGGCACGTTATAGTTAGAAATTAGCATTTAAAAAACCTTTGAAATTCACTGAAAAAACCATAGGTTTCAGGCACGTTATAGTTAGAAATTAGCATTTAAAAAACCTTTGAAATTCACTGAAAAAAACATAGGTTTTAGGGACAGTTATAGTTAGTTGGACATTGCACTCGTACAAAACCCGTGAAATTCCCCCGTTATAGTTAGTTCAGCTAACTATAACTCGCGCCCCCGCAATGCACTGCTGATGACGTCACATATTACATCGCTCATGACATGGTCAGTGACATCACTCATGACATCACTGATGTCAATGGCTTGTGCTATATGTGGCACTGGTGGTTTGTGCAGCTAGAAAACAATCATAGATTGCTTATTTTAGATACCAGATTTGCCACCTAAGTAATTATCTTGCACAAACTACTAAAGGCAATACCTCACTAAAGTTTGGTTAACAGGATCTTCTATTGAAATTAGCACTTTGGAGGTTTGTTGGTTGACATTTAATGCCAGCTAGACAAGTCAGCCAAAAACTTTTTTCTCCTAATGGATGGACAAGGCTACAAAATGATGAGTGAAGCACAGTAAAGGGGTGGAAGGAAATGGACAATGAATGGCATATGGTATTAGTTGGTAATGGAATATCATTCCTGTCCGGCGATGTTGAAGTGTCATGGAAACTTACTAGTATACTATATAAATAAGACAACATTGGGGGTCCATGAACATTGCCACTCTATCTCTTTTGACTCTTTGGTCAAGAAAGTCTTCTCAACCAACGTGTTTAGTGTACAGTTACTTGGGCCTTTAATCTACTTCACGCTACCAAAATTTGTTCTCTTAGGCAGGAGAGAATTAGCTTCTAAAACAGGAAATATGGAAAAATAGGGTAATGCAGGGATAATAAACATTAGATAGGGGAATTGAAAAAAGTAAATTGCATAAAAAAGACCAAATTATTTTACTAGTGGAGAGAGATAAAACAAGAAATGATAAATAGGGCTTACTGGGGCCAGCAGAACCATCTGCCGGTGGTGGTGGTGGTAGTCCTACCTACCGCAGCACTGATGGTGGCATCCATTTCGCCCTCGGATGCCCACTTGCCCTTGGGTGCTGCAGTAAGGAATGAAGAAGATTAAAAAGACGGTTAGAGGTACTCTTTAAAAAAACAAATTGAAAGGTAGCACATTGTACTTTCTAAATCAGATAGCCTATTACTAGTTTCCTAAAGCTATAATCACATTTTCAACTACTCATGCATTACAATGAATAATTTTTGCCCATGTTCCGTTTGATGGGTCAAGTCAGTCTTCCTTTACAATGCATACTACACATCAGGGAGATTGGGACTCTATGAGCTACATAAAGACACACAGAAGAACACTAACAACCTGATACACTACTATTTTAATTGTGACAGGACAGGAGTTGGCATCCTTTCTTAAATCAGCCCAAGTGAGCACCGCCAAGGAGCACCTGACCAGCTGAAGCTGGAACAGAATCCAGACAGTATCACACATTGGACCTCCACTCCACTCCTATGATGCAACACCCTCCCTGTTAGGCTGACACCATGCACCACCATTCCCAGGGCCCTGATTTATCAAGCGTTGTCCTTTGCCTATAAGGATTGTTTTGTGCAGGAAGGTATCTCCTTCCTGCACAAACAATCCAGGGTGCTTCTTAATGTATGTGGCACCCTTGCACCATGGCGCAAGGGTGCCTGCATTGGTGCGGTACGCAGTACTTGGCTACACCAGTGCAGTGCAAGAGCAGGAATGCGACATATCTTGATAAATTAATAAATATTCCACATTCCTGCCCTCTCCCTTTGACGCAGCGCATCAAGTGCCTTGCTGCCCAGCGCGAAATGCATTCTGATAACTCCATGTCCCAATGCAATCAGGAAAGATTGTAGAATAAACCCAGGTCTATTATTATATTGCATGCCCACTTCTTTCAGAAGAAAGACACTGGACACAACTGCCTGCACTCTTTGATGCTGAAAGTGTATTTATTGAGGTGAGTGGCACCAACATTAAAAAAACACTTGCCTTAGCAAGGTACCAAGCTAATAAATAAAATGTCCTTTTTGCACCAGAGGGCGCATGTGCCCATGATAATTGTTGCAAAGATATATCTCTATATCTATTCTATATACACATATACATATATATTATAGATAGATGGAGATATACATACAAACATAAATAAACAAGTAGCGTACACATGTTCACCTGTGCAATAAATTAACAAATTCACATTATATTTATTTTTATATATACTTATTCATATCATGAAAATTGAATATGCACACTTATTAACTGATGTGAAATATATTTATTTTTACAATTAGAAATAAATATGCATAATTATATATACATAGTCAATGGTCAATGGTCACATAAACGTAACTTACCTGTGAGTGTGAGCATGCTATTTGAAAAGAAAGAATATTAGAATTTTCAGAATTTTTGAAAAACAAAAATAAATATTACTCACTGAGCCCTGCAACCTTGACACCTAGCAGGTCAAGCAGGTCCTGCTCCAGGATGTCAACCCAGCAGTGCATCAGCTGCTGCTCTGTGAGCTTCACATCTGTGTTGCACAGCACTCTCCCCCAGAGCTGTCAAAGCTCCCGCAGGGCATAACCCTTGCTGGGCCTGCCGTCTGCTGCCAGCATGTGGGGGAGGTGGTGCTGCACCCAAAAGATTAGTGCACCACCTCCACTTCGCTGAATTATGTTGCAAAGCGTCATCCCTTCATGCCTGTGTCACCTACAGGCTCCTGCTTGCTTCTGTCTTAGCAGAGGGAGTCAGAGTGGGATGTGAAAAATAAAAAGGAACAGGAGGACAGAACAGGACGCTAGGAGTGACTTAGAAGTATTGAAATTGAAGTTTTATTTTACAAGGTCAAAATGGCAGTTTTAAAACTGCACACACTGGCTGCACACACAGGTGCAGTGGCAGGCCTGAGACAAGTTTTACAGTGCTACTTTGAGTGGGTGGCACAATGAGTGCTGCTGCCCACTAGAAGCATTTAATTTACAGGCCCTGGATACTAGTAGTACTATTTACTAGGGACTTACAAGTAAATTAAATGGGTCAATTAGGTGTAGGCCAACTTTACCATGTTTTAGGGAGAGAGCACAATTGTATTACCACTGAATAGCAGGCAAAAAGTTCATAAAGTCCTAAAGACAGCAAAAACGGTATCTGCAATAGGAGACAAAAAGCTGGGGCTGACCCTGCAAAAAAGGACCCGGTCCAACAGGGAACCAGACAAGAAAAACAAAGAATGGCCCTCACGTGCACACAGAATACTCAGTCGCGGCTGCTATCTAGAAGCAGCAGTGGGGCGAGTGGGGCGAAGGGGGGGAATCGGGTAAAAAAAATTACTTACCTCCTGGCTGGCTGACTGGCTGGCCGCTGCCTCATCTCCTGTGTCCTGTCCTGTCCTCTTCCTGGCTTCTTGTGAAAAACAGGAAGAACCAGGGCTCCCACGCTCCCTGCAGCCAATCACAGTGCTGCAATGCAGTGTTGTGATTGGTCTGAGCGCCCTGACACAGCGCTCAGCCAGGAGCTGGAGGGGTGGGCATGTTCTCCATGCAGGCTGTAATGCAGCCTGCATGGAAAACAGGGAAAGTCTGCATGACTCTTTTTGGGTAGCCCGAGAGGGCTGACCAAACAGTCATTGCACACTTAGGAGGGCTGTACCACTCCTCCCCTGCTCTGCAGCCTGGCCCCACCCCCTCACGCATGCTGCGTCAGCAGGAGGACAAAATAAAATGATAACAGCATTACGTTATTATCATTTTTTTTTTCCTTTCTTTTGCTGCTTCATGGCAGTGGGGCGACGCTCCTCTGCCTTAGCAGAGGAGTCGCCACTGAGAATACTCCCTGCATGTGATGGCTATTGCTTTTTGTTTTTCTGAAGGTAACTCCTGTATTGAGACTTTTGTTTCAGAAAAACAATAAAGGAATGCTGAGTAAGCCAATCAAACAAGCCGCCACCCGCCATTCATCCGTTCTTCAGGGCATTTGCCGCACTGGCGGATACATGGAAGACACAGACATCCCTGTGCGGTGAGGAAGGCATCTATGATTATGGTGGGCAGATCTTTACTAGCAGAGTATAGGCTAGGGCATCCAAGGACCTGGTGGGTTGAATGGCATCAAGCCAGCCAAGTATTAAATGGGCCCCCATACGTTTTTGTATTATGTCAAATATTTTTTGATCCTATGCCATTTAGATTTAAATATTAAAAATCCTTAAATATGTGGTTAAATATATATCACCTCATTTGCCTTGATGGGTGTGAGTAAACGTGGGACAGTTGTTCTCAATCTCTTTATGCGTGCGACAGCTAACAAAAAACTTCATTACAATATTGCTTCTTTAAATCAGTGCTAGATTTCTTTACTACTGCCCCTAATTTAGTGTTACATTGCTGTTCGGTAACCAGCAGATTTGGAGGCACGCTCTTTCCCTTCTGCTCTGTGCAGAATGTGAATTCGGTTTCATAAAATAATGAGATACATACAATACTTTTTTGAAAAAGTGAAGCATTTTAAAGACAGGTGATGTTGGCCACAGAATGGAATACAAAATCAATTTCAGCTCGAAATGTCCTCTTCTGTATTTTAAGCAGCCACAAATCGCGAATCTCTTCCAATACATCCCCTGACCTACTTATTGTACAGAAAAATGAATTCTATTTCTGTAATGCCATTGTCTTGCACAGATGTTTTCTGAAAATTGCCTTTCTGTCATTTAAGCACTTGTATTGGGAAGCTGTGAATATTGAGCAACACATTGAATAAAACACTTTACGATCTGGAGCAGGAGGCGGTGGTGTCCTTCAGCAATGATGTGCAGACAGACAAAGGATACACATTAAGCAGACAGGCAAAGAGCACAGTAATTGGTGATTTAATATGTATTATACATTATAATAGTGTGACTTTTTGTATTCCAGGGAGATAATCACTGTCGAGATAATCACTGTTGAATCTTTTTTTTTTTGATGGGGCAAAACAAGCAAGATATTTGACTAATGTATGCTATCACCTTATAATAAGTGGGATGTTATAATTTCTCTATTATTGGGTTTAGATTATTTTCTTAATAAGCTTGCGTATTGATGTCAGAACATGACTGCAATAAGAAAATATGCCTCTTTGTGCTTGCAATAGCCTATTACAATCTAAAAGTGGCATAACAGCCCCGGCTTCTTTGCACATCTGCTGATGCAGATTGAAGGCTGTCCTCCTCCCTCTGTGACCTTACATGCCCGTAGAAGAAGATAGCCCTCTCGCAGAAGCAGCGATTGAATATTTTCAAAAGATATATTACTAGGCTAGCAACTGCCCCTGACCTCACCTTGCATCCTTCTTCCTAGCAGCATTAGAGGTTGCTGCTGACATAATGACCTGTCATCAGCTTTGAGGGCACTCCTTCTTCCATCTCAATGACCTCACTTGCAGAAGGAAGAGGGCCTCAACCTTGTCCCATTATCAGGTGGAAAAATAACTTCTCAACCTACCATGCTGGTGTCAACCTGACCTGCTACTTCACTACAATTTCTAGATGGTGGTGAAAGAGCTGACAGATCAAGGTTTACTGGCTAAGCTCTGATATTTGTTTTTGAGGGGAAAGCTGTGTCTCATGGTCAAAACTGCCCGTTTGCTCTGCCTTCAGTCACGTACCTGTATAAAAAGGGCAGTTTGACCAGCTGGTTGAGTGGCACATATGACATGGCACAACTTTTACAGACTAGGGCCCTCAATTCTGGGATTT
This sequence comes from Calotriton arnoldi, assembly GCA_963921515.1. NCBI lineage: Eukaryota > Metazoa > Chordata > Amphibia > Caudata > Salamandridae > Calotriton > Calotriton arnoldi. The sequence continues at coordinate 5,911 of CAWUFW010010146.1, forward strand.
TAGCATAGGGCAACTCTGCCCTACGGCAAAGTGAAAGGGCAGGGATGCACCTTATTTATGCAATACGTTGCATTTCTGTCCTTTCTCCCTGCGCTGGTGCCATTTCGGCAGCCTAGCGCCAATGTAGGCACTCCTGCACCTTCGTGCACAAAAACAATTCTAAAAAACAATTCTAAGAGGTGTTTTCCTCTTTCTATGTGTGCTGCAGAATGCTGAGGAATAAACGAGGAGGAATTAACATATTTTCTTTGTTACGCCTCACCGCGGGAGGCGTACGGATCTGGCACTTCCCCAGGTTTACATGATTTTGTCAATCTGGGGCAGCATCAAAATCCATTGGTGCTGCATGGGAAAACCCACAGCAATGCCCATGGAAAACCTCCCGGGTGCAGAGTAAGGTGACGGAGCAATTTGCGCTGTGTTCCCTTAGTCAAGAATTATGAGGCCACTCAAAACAACATAGGGTGGCTCTGTTGGCTTCATAAATCGGACTGAAAGCCCAGCATCATATATGTACCACTTTGCATGGTGTAAAACTGATGCAGGGATCTCATAAATAAGCCCCTAGGTGCTGTACACATCCGGTGATGCCTGCCCTCTTGCTTTTCCAAAGCAGCAAGTAAACTCCTTTGAAAGAAGCTTTAGGGCCAAGTGATGTACTGTTTTTAATTTATCTAGGTTGTGTATGAGCAGTTGTTTTTAAATTGCATTTTCAGAATAAGTAGTCCTCACTTTCTAAAACGGAAAACAAAACAGCTGGCCCGTAATGGATGGGAACACCAAATCTCGATAAACTGCACAAACCTGATCTGGAACAGCTTGAGAAATCTGTAGACGGTACAAAATACTGCTTATTTCGGGGGATAAAATACCCTCCGCAATATTTTAAAAGGATACTGCAAACTGCAGAATATTGCAGCCTTGTGCCTTTATATGGTGGCAGAACTCATTGGTGACTTTCAGTAATATTATCTTGTTCAGTTGATGGTACGTTATCCGATACATAATTGTAATTGTATGCGCACGGACTTACTGCCCCTTATGCAGCATTGAATCGCTTTACGGGGAGTAACACGCTATTCCAGAACCCAAGGTTAGCGATTAGTCATGTGCTTTCAAGAAAAATTGCATGCAGTTACTCCAGTTACTTAGTGATAAATTATATGAATACCAGTTAGGTGTGATCATTACTGGGGGCTATATGGTTTCAGGAGAAGGGTTGGTGAGACAGATAGGCTGGCAGAGATTAGGTAATTTTAGGAAACAGGGATAGGGTTTTAAAGAGGAAAGGTTATCATCCATGAAATCAGGTTGTGATCCATTAAATGAGGTATCAGCCAATTGCAGAATTACAATATGGATTAAGGCATACAGGCATGAGTCTGAGATGAGGCAATATTCAGAAATAGAAGGCATGCAGAGGATGAAAGGTAAGAATGGGCCACTCTAGAAAAAGAAATCAGAGAATTCAAGCAGAATTAAGTCAATGTCAATTTTTCATGCAGGGTTTTAGGAGTATAGTGGGAGAAAGCTTTCTGAGATAGCAAGCAATCGGAGGATGTAAGCTGTAGAAAGAAACAACATTATACATAGTACTCCATATCCAGGTAGCAAACTTGCAATTCTTAAGTGCAAACATCATTTAAGCATTAAAAACCTGAACCTGCTGTGTGCCAAGCCTAGCGTAGCAATTTTAAACATAGTCTGGAGTCTGCCTACTTTGGCATGGGGTCTGTATTCTACTCAAGGGAGTTGGCACCGAAAAAGAGGTCTCATTTGAAGATCTACCCTAACTATTCTATTTCACTCGCTCACAAACAATTATTTATTTGGCACTGACTGAGAGTCTCTTTCCAATTCACACTCACATTTATACCCTGTTGCCTAGGGCCACATGTATCAACCTATTTTGCATTTACAAACAGTGTGAATCACTAAATTTTACCGTTTGCAAATGCAAAAAAGCCTTTCAAGATATATGAAAGGCTTTGGCAGTGTATTTTAGGTAATCACAATTTCTTTAGAGTCCCTCTGTAGGTAACCTCACCTTGTCCCTTCTTTTTTAATATGTCCTACCTCTGCCCTTCTCTGTGCAGAAGATCTGTTTCTGTGCCTTCTCTGTTCAGGTGGCCCTTCTCTGTCCTAATAAAGGTGAAATCTATTTACACTTTACTGTACGGAGCACATGTCTGTCTTATTTCTTTCTGCACACTGCCCCTCTCCAATTTTGTATGCTGGTCGCTTATATAACATTGCCTTCTGTGTCCAGCCCAGTATCCTGTCTTCTTGTTCCCTGTGCAACTGGCCTTTTTAAGTAGAGAACACTTCTCCATTCGCGTTGGCTATTAAAATGGCATTTTGTTGCCCCATCCAAGTGGTATATTCTCTACTTCTGTTCCCTGTGCCAGTGGTCTTTCTCTGCACCTTCCACGCGCAGATAGTTCCTTGTTGTTGGAGGTGACCGCTCTTTGCCTAACAGCATGTAAACCTTTCCTTTCCAGGCCTCTGTCTCTCCATTTAGGCCTCCCTGTGCCCAAAAGTGACGAGGGACAGAAACACTGCAAATCTCTAGTGTTAACATAAACTTTGCAGATTAACCCGCTTTCTTTACCACACAAAGGTTTGCATGAAGCTACACATCTACCCCTTACGTCCCCATCTCCATTACACTGGACCACATCCATCCCGGAGCTCGAGACATAATGGAGATGTGTGCTTGAGACAGACCTCTTGTGGCTGTCACCACACCATCCATTTCATCTCACTCAAGTAAATCACTATGACTTACATAGTGATAAAAACAAAACATTGTCGGCTGAGAGCTACAGTTATTTCAGTTGCTACTGCCTCTTAAAGAGGTAGGGGTGCAAAGGAGGAGTTCTGGGTGTTTCTTACTATGTTTTAATTCTGCAGCAATAAGCAAACCCAAACATCGAATTATAAACTAGTTTATAGAACTGACAGTGAACTAAGAGGAGTACTTTCAGAAGGAGGGAGACATGCAGTTTTATTTTTGCTATTTTTATGTTGCCTTTTTTATTTTTCACTTCCTTAGTGAAACTCCTGATATGGTAGTTGGCCATATTGTCTGCAATGCACCAAGCATGCTTAACACTGTACTGACAGTGGAGAGGCTCCCATGGCCATATGTTACATACTCAGTGTACGACCATAGGCCAATAGGCATTTCTTTAATGCATTTCTTTAATGGAAAAGCAAAAATGGTGAGTGCATGAGTCCGTTTTGTTTTTTTCTTTTCTGGTGTCTCAATAAGACCGTTGACAGTTTTATCTTTTTTGTAGTCAGCAAGACAAAATCGCAGATATCGCACTCCATAAATTTAGCAGGAAAATAGCAATTTGTGAAATCGCTGAAAGCTGGAGGCTCTGTTTCCACGAGGGCAAATTGGTTTTCAGAAATGCGAAATAGGGCAATCTGCCCTTTTTCAATTTCACAACGGATCAGATCAGAGACAAAATATTTACTTATCAGGTGGACTAGAATAAAGGATGGATTTGTCCCCCAGAATACAGGAAACTGACTTGATTTGGTCGGCCCGCATGTCAATGCACTGTGCAACAGTCTGGGGAGGCAAGTGTGCCCAATTAGTAGTTATGAATGGTGTAGTGTTGTGTGAGTTAGTAATGACAGAACCCTTTCGGTTCCTGATGCACTCCGTAGAACTGTGACGTAAGTGTTAAAGGGTAGTGAAGTGAATGCAGGTTTAGAATGTTGAGTTTGTGGTTACACGCAGACAAATAAAGATGCGTTATACTAAGCTCCTTGTGTTGTTTAGTCAGCAGCGGTACCGAGGTTGGGGTGGCAGCTACAACTGGTGACAACATCGGGAATAACTAACCCGAAGATCTACAGTGATCTCCCAGAGACTTTGCTGTGGTTCAGCAAACTGTTTGTGTATGCCACGTGTGCCGTCGTCGAAGTGCAGAATCAACGCTTGGCATATGTGGAGTCAAAGCACAACTCCAGCCAGTGTGAAGCATTTGAAGATAACGAAAGCCTCACTGAGAAGTCTACACATCGTTGGCCAAGAACCTGCTGGTAAGGCCGTAAAAAGAGGTACCACACTACTACGCAACCTAAAGCTTTACATCATACGGAGTGATAACATCAAACGCGGATATAACCAGGTTTTTAAAGAGCTGGAAATAGTGACACCAAATTGCAAAATAACTCTGTGATCAGAAGCACTGCGAGGCAGAGATCAACCAGGTGTCAGACAGTTTAAAGAGAAGCATAAAAACAAAGCAAGTCAGATACAAAAAAACAGTCATCTGCTTACCAGAACTGAGCATAGAGAGTCATCATATCACAGCATTAGGTGGAGTGGCCCCAGAGGAAGTACCCAGGGTTGTGCTTACGGAGCCATCCATACATGAAGGGGCACACCACTAAAGATGCTGGGTGGCAGTTCAGAACAACTCCCAAGGTCTCCAGAAAAGTGAAGGGCTCCCATGGAGACCAAGAGGGAGGTCAAGGTTCCACAGACTGTCCAAGATGACCCAGAGGCCAGCACAGCACAGGACCTTAGAGATGGTATGGATGAAATAGGTCCCAGTGGACAGCAGACAGTGTCGCAGAGACCTTCACTCTCAGTGTAAGCTAATCTCATAAATGGTTACAATGCCACGCCTTCCTGAAACCACCACCATCATTTAATAGTATCAACACCACCAAAAAGCAGAATAACGGTGACAGATTGACTGCTTGGATAGAGACATTTGATGATTCCATTGATGCGCTAGAAGAAACATATAACAAGAAGATTATCAATTACCTTAAAAATCTTGCTGGTGAAGGTGTAAAAGAAGTCATAAAGAAAATGTTTTTGCTGATGAAATTGCATATTGCCAAGTCAAAGAAACCTTGAATCTCAAGTTCAATCCTTTGCCAAATGTAGATTGAAAAAAGTAAATTTTCAGTCAAGAATGACAAAAAGTTGGTGAAAACATTGACAAATTTGTTGAGACACTGGATACGCTCATCAAGCACTGTAAGTTCAATACATTTAATGATGAGGAAGCTATACGTCTCAATGTTATGATGAATGCTGAGAAAAACTCTTAGTCTGGAACAATTTCTCATGGTTGCCAGAGCCAAAGAGCATGCCGATCGATAAGCTGCTGACCTGGAGGTCGGAGGTGCCCAGAGGGAGACAGTCGTGAACATGAATTGTAATTCAAAGCACAAGGCAGAAGGACACAGAGTGATTTCTCCATGGAAAGTTGTGCTTTAGGTGTGGATTTTTGTTTCCACATGAAGGTAAATATCCCACCTTTGGACAGGTTTGCAAAGGCTGTGGGGAGGAAAACCATTTTGTAATGGTTTGCAAGGCGAAGGAGAAAGTAAGTGTGTCATGGCGCAAAGACAAAATAGCCTCCCAGATGCTCTAGAAGCGATGTTCGATGCACGCCCACAATGCCAAGCAATAACACCAGTTGAGGCAAATTGACACCAAATGAACTTGATCATCACCTGAATCAACATAGAAAGTTATTCAATATCAACATCAAGTGAAAGTGAAGACGATAGTTGTGCAATGTCGATGTTTAAAAAAGTGCACATGTTGGACTAGCCGCTTTTGAAGAAAAACACAAGTCAAAGAAAAATCGACATAAAAAAGCATCAAAGTTATTAACCGCTTCCGTGCGTCGGACGGCCCCCGGGGCCGTCCGAACCGCGCACGCGTGGAATTCTTCAGCACAGCGGAAGCAGAGCACAGCGCAGCGAAGCGGTTAAAAAATTGGCCAAAGATTACACTAAAAGTAAACAGTTGCTCAATATCTTTTACTATTGACAGTGGTGCATCGATAAACATTATGCCTGAGGAGAAATATATGGAACTATTCCCATTGCCATGACTTACGTAATACAAAACTAAAGTGTATATGTTGGAAAATGGCCCTCTCTGAAGGGTCACCCCAAAACTTTTACTTTCCTCTTTTCTGATCTTCTTTTTGTTGGCTTTAGGAGTCTGGGCACTTTACCACTGCTAACCATTGCCAAAGTGCAAATGCTTCTCCCCTAAACATGATGACATTGGTGTGTACCTGATTGGCATATTTGCTGTACTGGTAAGTCCCTTGTAAAGTGGTATACCATATACACAGGGCCTGTGCTTTAAATGCTACTAGTGGGCCTGCAGCACTCATTGTGCAACCCACAGAAGTAGCCTTTCAAACCTGTCTTAGGCCTTCCACTGCAGTGCCTGTGTGTGCAGTTTACTGCCACTTCGACTTGGCATTTAAAACGACTTGCCAAGCCTTGATCTCTCCTCTTTGATTACATATAAGTCACCCCCAAGGTAGGCCCTAAGTAACCCTAAGAGCAGGCTGCTATGTAAGTAGAAGGTAGGACATGTACCGTTATGTTTGGCTTGTCCTGGTAGTTACAAACATCCTATTTTGTATTTCACTACAGTGAGTCCTACCCCTCGCATATGCCAGTATTGGGAATTCTTTTATATACTTTTAAGCTTTAATTCCTGATCAGGGAGGAGTGGTTTTTCATGTTTGATATGTTATCCTATTTGGTGAAGTTGGATTTACTATTACTGTTTTAAAAGTGCCACTTTTAGAAAGTGGACATTTCTCTGTACTTGCTGCTCTTTGTTCCTGACAGCCTGTATTTAATGTACGTCTGGGCTGGGTGACAGATACACTTTGTGCATTCCCTCTAGACAGTCACACACACTGGAAGGGCTGGGTATGACAGAGGACTTATCTGCTTTCATCTGCATTCCTGGGCAGGAAGGAGGAGAGGTGGCTCACACTTACATCTGAGTAGGCTCTGTCATGTCCTCACACAAAGCACTGATTTGCCCCAAGGGATAGCCTGGCAGACAGAACTGGGTGGAAAGGGATCCTTGTGCACTTTAGGGAGTTCCTTTGAAGTCACCCCCCTGCATCAAAGGCACTTTTGGGTATAAGTATTGGGTCTCTGATCCCCTAAAATCAGTAGCTATCGGATCTTGAACAAAGACTCTGTCCGAAGAGCTGCTGTGCTGCTTAAAGGACTCAACTGAACTGCTTTTCTGGAAGGACTGCCTTTCTCCTTGTTGCCCTGATACCTGCTGCTCTCTGACTCTGCTAAAGGGTGGCTGGGCTCGGCCATTTGCCAAAGTGTTCTCCAAGGGCTTGTTTGCTTGCCTCATGTTAAGTCTCCTCAGGATCATAAAAGACTTCAACCTACTACCACTGTGGTACTCTGCATCTTGTGAGTCTTGGAGCCTGAACCTGACAAAGATCAGCTGTGCCTGATCGCAAACTTTAATTTGCTAAAGGACCAGTGCTTTGCTTTGCCAAAGGATCAAATGTCACACTCCTCTCATGTTGTGTGTACAGAGTGGAGTCATCATCTTCTTTGAAGCCACTGCAGTGCCTTTCAGTAGGGCCCAGGTAACCAAGGTCTGGCTAGAAATATGAGGCTCCACACCCCGGCCCCACCCAGAGGTTCAGCGCAGTGTGCTTCCTTCCACAGCCTCTGCCAAGGAGTTAGGAAGCACAATGACGCGGGCCCACCTCTGAGGCCTGCTGACACCCCGCCAGCGTGTTACCAGCGCTCCGTATTCCTGCATCAAGACTACTGTCCCTGAGATTGCCAGTACTGGCAGCTCACCTGAACCCTGCTTTCCTGACCAAGAGAAAAGGTACTGTGACTGAAGGTCGGACCTGCAAGGTCCCAGTAGTTGACCGGCGGGCTAGCGGGTGGCAGCATTGTTCTAACTACTCTGGTCCAGAGGGAACCGTGCAGAACTTCCCTCCCGTGCCGCTGTGGGTACTAGTTTGCCCTGGAACAGTGAGAAGATAACATTTGACAATCGCTCACCCGACCTGGGTTGCTTTTGCCCAGTCTAGCGTGACCAACAATATAGAGATAATCGTGAGTGTTGCTAAAGCACTGTGCTTGTACACATTCTTTGAATATACAGGACTTGAAAAGTATGCATTGGATGTTTGTTGTTTCTGTGTGTGTGTGTGTGTGTGTGTGTTGCACAAATACTTTACACATTGCCTTTGTGGATAAGCCTGACTGCTCTGTGCCAAGCTACCAGAAAGTGAGCACAGGTTATCTTATTGTGTATGTAGCTTACCCTGACTAGAGTGGTGGCTCCTGCCTGGCCTGGGTGCATACGTCAGCCAACCAGGAATCCCATTTCTAACAGTATACATGGACTGCATTGACTAAGTTTTGGTTTAGTTCATTTGCTGCAGAGCTTTTTCGGGATGTAATTTGTCGAATAATACAGCCTATCATGGATGCTCTCAACTATAGTGATGACATAAAGGTTTTTGAAGCTACACAGAAGGAGCTCACACAAGTGTGTTGTTTACTTGTTGATGCAGGTTTAACTTTGAATGCCGATAAATGTGAGTTCCATTAGACAAAGCAAAAAATATTTGGCCATATCTTTTCTGATGGTGGTATGACACCCAATCCAGCTAAAGTGCAACCGTTGTCAACTTCCAGTACTCCACAAGATGTTTCCATGTTAGGTTCATTCTTTGGCATGGCCAGCACCTGTTCTAGATACATACACGTTTTTGCCACTGTGAGTGTTCTGTTGAGAGACTTGACAAAAATAATTTTTCATTTCATTGGTTACTTGAATGCGAGCAATGTTTCAAGAGAATCAAACAAGCTAACGAGAATGCTACTGAAATGGCATACTTTGATCCAAAGCTTCATATAGAGGATGTTGTTGGCACTAGTTCAGTTAGGTTAGGCGCAATCCTTGCACAGCACAGCGAACACCAAAATGCTCAAAGACATATTGTGGTATATGCAAGCAGAAGTTCGTCCCAAACTGAACATGCTTATTCACGACCTCAGAAAGAAAGTTTAGAAGTGATGTGGGCTTGTGAACATTTCCATGTATTCTTATTAGGAAAGCCTTTCACACTTGTGATGGATCATCAAGCCCTATTGACCATCTTTGGCGATCCAACGGCCAAGATGTCTCCTTCTATTGAACGTTGGGGTCTACGATTACAAGAATACAATTATGCAATTATACACCATCTAGGGAGAGATGAATACCCTGCAGACTACGTCTCATGAGTGCCTCTACAGAGCTATGGTACCCCTTCCAAGACGGCTGAAGCCTACATACATTTCATTGTGAAATCAAGCACACAAGCTGCCATTTTGTTGCAACAAATTGTCACTGCCACAAGTCAACATGGTGACATATTAAAATTAAAAGGCATTATCACACATCCGTCTCAAAACCAGCATACTCAACCTTTTACTGGTGACAGTGAATAGCAGAAGTTTAAAAATGTCAAAGATGAACTTTCCATTACTCAAGAAGGTGTTATCCTGAGAGGTTTGAGAATTGTTATTCCGGAGAGTCTGCGATAGCAGATAGTTGAAGTGGCCTTGAAGGACATCGTGGAATTGTTCCCGCAAAAGAAGCTCTCTGAAACCGATCTGGTTTCCTCATCTTGATGAGAGAGTTAAAGGAGAATTGAAGGCCTGTCATCTATGCAATTGCCTTTCATCAAAAACCACTCAACACACCTTGAACATGTCACGGTTGCCAAAGCATGTATGGGAAAGAACTGCCGCTGACTTCTTGACAATGGACAATACCTGATGGTGATTGTTGATGCATACTCCCCTTTTCCACTGATAGAAGATCTCTCATACATCACTCAAGAAAGAGTCCATGAGATATTAGGCAGTATCTTCGCACATTGGGGTGTTCCTGTGATCTTAAAATCTGACAATGACCCACCTTTCTGTTGAGAATTCAGAGACTTTCTCAGTCATCTTTATGTAAAGCATCAGAAGAGCACACCTCTTTGGCCACAGGCCAAAGGTCTTGTTGAACGTTTCATGAGTACTCTTAAGAAAGCCATTCAGCGTGCTATATTGGAAAAGCTCAACCTTAAATCTGTCTTGAGTTCTACTCTTCCAGCTTACTGTTCGACCCCTCACTCGACCACAGTTGAAAGCCCTGCAACCTTGATGTTCGGGAGAGCCATGATCACCAAGTTACCTCAATGGACCAACAGATGAGCAAGTAATGAGACGAAACCCATATAAAAGACTTGGATCATAAAAAGAAAATGAAGGCTTATGTGACATACAAAAGATGTTACGTTCACTAGGCCTGGGCATGAAATTTCTCTCCGCTCGTGGAGTTTTTCCTACTCTGTGTAGAGCACGGAGTTCTGAAAAACTCTGTGTAGCGGTACAGAGCGGAGTTTTTCCTCTCCTGTGGCTCGCCAACATTAAGTTGGCGAGCACGAGCAAGGAAAATCTTACTCCAGACCTCCTCCCGGCAACATTTCTCAATGCGGGCGGTCAAGGCTGGTCACTACCGTTCGCATTGAGAAACCTTCTGCACGCATTGTGGGAGCTGCCGCTTGAATAGAACATATGGCACACCCTCTTGCACTGCATGTGGTGCCATTCGTACTGATTTTACAGTGTGGGACAAACACCTGGTGCTAAAAATTAGTGCAAGCAGGCAATGTATCGCACTCCGCTGTTTGCGGAACTCTGTGTAGCGCAGCAGGGTTTTTTGGTCACTTCGCGAGCCCAGGCCTATCGTTCACTAGAGGAGATTGAGTGCTTGCCCGTCAGCCTCAAAAGCGGACATTTAATTGATGCTTCCTTCGATGCTGAGCCATTTTATGTTGTGACCAGCAAAGGGCACAAAATGACTGCCCATCATCGTGGAAAGTCTATTATGTGAGATTCCTTTTAATTCCGACATGTGGTTCGTCACTTGTGAGGCATTGATGTCAATGTGGAGACTGGGTCTGAAAGGACAATTGGAGACTCCCTGACTGTTGTTGTTCCTACATCGCCAGTGCAGATCACAGATACTTCCTCTGCCTGTCCCTAGTTCCCGATGACACAATTGAGACGTTTGATCAGACCACCCCAAAGTCTCATTAAAGAACTATGATTGTATATTTCTGTAAAAACTTTTCCTTTTTTACTCAACAGAGGGCGAGAGGTATTGTTGTGTGAGTTAGCAATGACAAAAGCCTTTTGGCTCCTGATGGACTCCATAGAACTGTGGCGTAAGTGTTAGAGCATAGTGAAGTCATTGCAGGTTTAGAATGTGGAGTTCACGGTTACATGCAGACAAATAAAGGTGTGTCATACTAAGCTCTGTGTGTGACATAGTCATTAATGGGTTCCCCAGTTGGGGAGTATGCTACAAATGGGCACTGACAGCAAGAGGGAAGGATCCGACAACTGAGATCGTTTCTGATTGCCCACTGGCAGCTAATCAGATTTGCTGAAACAGTCTTCTGTTTCATGTTATTTCAGCAATTCTGATTAGTTGCTTTTTAGGTTTAGTATAAGTCCTATTACTGTAGTACAGGGATGCTTAAATTATTGCCCCAGGGATGCTTGCAACCCGCCTCACCTTTAGCTGTAGCCCACTGGTGTAAATGCGATAACATTCTTTGTAGTGACACTGCAGAAGAAGGTCCAAAGTGTCTCAAAGCAGAAAACATCTCAGAATATGAACCCAGCATCTGGTTTAAAAATTGTCTAAGGTGGAGACCAGGTGCACAGGTGAAGAGCAAAATCCAAGCAGAGAAACATAGGCATAAAGCAGAGATCCAGCAGAGGCTTTCACTCATCAAAAGGAAGGACACCCGTGACCTGCTTTTATAGACTGCAGGATCATTGAATCCTACTGTATCCTGCAACTCAGACTAGGCATACTGTGACAGTTTTTGGGGTGCCGGCATGGTGACAGCATTGGCTGTGCTGGTCATGGAGAGGGTGTCATAACTGAGCAGCACACATCTGGCAGCCTGAGTCATGGGCTATAAGAATCCTGTCATGCCAGGGTGGACAACATCCTCAATGGCAATGCCCTTATCAAGGGGTGGAAATGGAGGACAATAATGCATAAGACCAAAAGTTTATGGAGTGGCAAGCCATGATAGAAATCATATTGCAAGAGAAATGGAAAATCTATTATGACCAATAGAAAAGTTACAGAGGCAATGTGGTGAAAGAGGGAGATGTTGTTAGAGTGGCAGCGCCAGTGGGAGTGGAGAAGTTTATCAAACCATTCAAGGTGGTAAAATTGTTTTGTAATGCTGTGAAAATGCAGAATGGTAGCGTTTGGAATTTGAGCACAATATCATTGTGGAGTGGAAAACCTGTGCATCTCAAAGACCAGGTCTCAAATTGGTGCAAATGTCTAGAACAACCGCAAGGACTAAGGGCCTGATTATGATCTTGGGGGATGAGATCCTCCGTCACAAATGTGGCAGATATCCTGTCTGCTCTCTTACAAGTTCCATACGATATAATGGAATTGTAATATGGCAAGACAGGATATCCATCATGTTTGATACAGAGTATCCCATCCGCCAAGATCACAATCAGGCCCTATTTCTCTATTATTATTTACTGATACTTATTAAGTGTCTAGAGATCTTTGTCTTAGTTGTTATGGGCATTACTGGGCTCCTCATGTGTTGATTTCTTCTGATGTAGTGTCCTTATGGGATTTCGGGGGTTTCTCCTACATTTTAAAATGTTTGCAAATGATTTGAGAGGGGAAGATGTGTGATAGCTTGGGTCTTTTAGAGCAATGCTTCTGGAATGAAAAACAAGGGTTCTGGAATGAAATATGAAGTGAAAGTTGACCTAATACATTCTGTTATAGGCCAGTAGGAGTTTAGTCAGTGGTAGAGCTGCATATCAAATAAACGTATCTTGATTTCTCTATAGATCTATCCTGGCCTGTTCATTCCTGATATCATCGCTTTATGAGTAGACTTTTCACTGGGGTACTTACCACACATGCTAAATACATTCAACCTTATGTGAGCTATTTTCATGATGTGGTAAATACCTCCTATTCCAATTTTGCAATGTGAAAATGAGATGTAACATGCAGAACTGGTTTTTAACACACCAAATTCTGCATGCTCTGCCTGTTTTTTTCCAGGTATCTTTCACTGATAAATGTAGGTAGCTTTGACCTTCCGGAATCTATCTGGGCAAAACTAGTTATCACATAAATCATAATTCCAAACCCTGTGCAAAGCCGTGTTTTGCACAAGCATTGGAATTTAGCTCTGCGCTTATGCCGAGGGACTAAAGCACCCTCTACACATTACGCCTGCTGTCCCACAGTTGTGAATAATTGTGCAATCTAGAGTCTTTATTTACATTTACTAGAGTTTGTATAGTGGCTCAGCCAAATGATAACATTATCTTAGACTAAATGATGTGCAAGTTCATGCTCAAGGTCTTTACTATGGAGCTTTCCTTTTAAAATACACAATGGAAATGGTGGACACAAGAGCATAGGAGAAGCACAACGAACTGAAATCCATGAGGGTGACAATACATTTAAATCACGAAACATTTTAAGATACTGCGATTAGAAGAGAAAGAATCAGGACAAGATGGTAAGGATGGATTGTCATGTCAATATGTATTTATTCGGTGTTCTTTCACCCCCATATTTCTTGGCACAACGGTAAGAAAAGAACCTGTCTACTTAAACAACTTGAGCAAAAGGTAGATTTTACGTATTTACTCAAAATAAACAGTGAAGAAAAGCTTTGAGAGAAGTCGGTTTAATCTGCTTTAACAAAGTACATTTGCCCTACTGGTTGGACACATCTGAATTGGAAATAGTTAGCAAGTTGAGAAAAGGTTATTGTAATTACCTGTTCGGTCATAACGAGAGAGATATCTGGAAATGAATTAAATGGAATGTCCATAGAATGCAAAATTAATAGTAAAGAAAGCCTTAAAAGTAATGCAGTTTTTACCAGGAAGCCAATGGAGGACCAAGCGAAAGTGAAAGGCTTGAAAGACCCTATCTGCACTAACCTGGCTGCTTGGCTATGGGTGATGGATATTGTTTCAAAGATAACTACATAGATAAAGGTAAATAGACGCTACATAACCCATCCGTGAGCCAGTAATGTTGGTGCATGATTCCTACAGTGAGTAACAGGATAATCGTTCTCAGTTTCCTCATGTGGAATGAGCAAATTCATACCAAGGCTGCGGTCTGCGCAACCATGGTGAGACTGGTGCCACATTTGACTCCCAGGTCTCAATTATATTTATGGAGATCGGTAAATTCACCTGCCCCCTAGACAAATGGGATTTGAGTGAATGTCCAGATCTCTCATTAATCACTTTCACATCCATTTTGTATGCATTCAGTTTTAGCCAATGTCTCTCCATCCACTTCTAAGCAGGATTCTGTTGGAATTATGTGGTTAATGGCAGTTCTGCCCCAGCCTAAAAATAACTGGGCCTCCTTGGCATGCATTTAAGTGGTCATACCTTCAGAGTCAATAAGGACTGCTAGTGGCATTACATACTGTACAAAGGGGTGAGTTTATAAGGCAGTAAGTAAGGCAGATACTGGGGGAACCCCAGAGTGAACTCCTAGAGGTGATACTATAATGGGAGAAAGGAAAGCTGACTGGAAATGTTCACTAACAAAGGAACAAAACGAATTAATTTGGGTGTGGCCAAAGGCAAGGCTCATTAGATGAATCTTATTTAAGGTTCCGGAGAGAGGTGTGAAATTTCACCCTATAGAATTTTGAAAAGAAGGATAGTTCCCTTGTAGGATAGATGACTTTGTGAAAGCCTGAAAAACTACCTTTTGCTTGTATCCCAAACGTTTTGGTAGGTAAGGAGTCAGAGAGTTTCATGGGGAATTGGATACCTAAGCTCTTCAATATATTATTCCAAACCCCTTTAGAGATACAGATAACAGGCAGAATTAGAAGCAGGAATCCTACCTGAGGAAACAGAATTGAACTCAGTGTTAATAATTTGCCTGCTTGGGCACATTAATATCATCCAGACAATTCAGCAGCTAAAAATATGGCATTTCCATTCTAGTTTGAACATCAGAAAATATACATATTTCCAGAGAGGCTATAGCCATAAGCAAAAACATTTCTTGACCTTTGGCATGGCTTATATAAACAGGATCTGCGTTTGGGAATTTGTGCAACAAGATAGCTAGCAAGACTACATGGAATAGCTGACATCAACACATACCTTCTGAAAGACCCAAAAACTACACCTAAGCCAAGTTAGTTATTTACCCAGAAAGAGGACAGATGGAGAAGACATTTGTGAAAGTAAGTGCCTAATGCAATAAGCTAGGATCGTAACAAAAGAAAACTGGAGAGAGATTGTTACTGCATTGTCATCAGATTCTCGTCACAAAACCATGAATGTTATTATAAAATACGGATATTAATAACCCAAATGTATTACAGAAGCTGCACATATCATTTAAAAATGCCAACTACACAAGCACAGTGGTACATTGAATAAACATGTACCAGAAATCCACATTCTGAATGATTGCAGCATATGTTATTTGACCTTTCCTCTACTTGCAGCTCTGGCTAGTTCTCCAATGGTAGTTATGACTTACTATGTGTGACAATAGCACTTAAAATATGTCCTGTGGGTCATCATAATAATACAAATGTTTTTTGCAACAGCATAGTTCAAGACATATGTTTTAGTGTTGTCTGGTAAAAACAAATTGACGTGAAGACCATTATGAAGGGGGTTGGAATAAAGGCATAACCATCTCAAAGGATGAGCACAAGGTCGGTTTTTGGAGTACTGTTAGTTCTTGAGGATGTTTGCTTTGCTAATTTGAATACTTTCATTTTTGTTGCTTTGCTTGGGTAAGTTAGCTGAGTTGCAGGATCAGTTAACTTGTTTGTGACTCCTGTTATTCTCAGAACTCTCAACGAATACTGGAGTCAAGCAAGGCCGTCTCCTAGCGCCTTTCCCTTTCCATCTATGCACCATTGATATGCCTGCGGATACACCTGAGGCTCCACAAGACCTTCCATTGGTGGATGGAATCAAAATTCCGCTATTATTATATGCAGACATCACCATCCTCTAGCACGGGTTGCCATGCAAGTACAATTATTGTTGATGGAGAAATATTGAAGCACAAAAAGTTTAAAATCTAAAATCATGACCTGGGAGCCCACTTAAAAGAGAGGACTTACTGAACTAAAACACCCATGCTAGGAGACGGGGCAATTCTCTCAACAAGAGCTTTCAAGTAGTTAGAGACAGCAATATCATGTACACTAGGATGGGAGAAACAAGTGTAAGAGCATTCTACAGCTGAGAGAGCCGCTTAGGGCACTTTGGGAAAGTGGAAAGCCCATAAGCAAACTGTTGAAGTCAAAGTTGGGGGATTGTGGGATATGGAGCTGAAATTTGAGGTGGAAGTGTCAACAGCACGTACACTGTATGACCAGATTGACACCCAAGGAGGAAGGCCATTGGCCTATCCAAGTCCACATTGGCAGCCCGTCTGGAGGCTAATTTGATTATGCACTGACTGAGAATAAAGTGGCAAATGCCTCTTTATTTTTTGCCATTTATAGAAAATTCAGTAACTCCGCCCACATGATCAACAGAGTAAGGACAGAGAGAGAAAACTCCCAAAAACCTTTTATGCTGTATCTGGAAATAGAACTTTTCATTTTTAATTTAGAAAAGATTATGTAGCCCTGGCATAGTCCAGGCATTGCCTAAGAGGGAGTAAACAACTGTTTAAAGCAGCGCCTCCAGGAAAGAAGCCTCCAAAAAAACGTATGCTGCAATTGAATCTATAAAAACTATACTCTGACCGGAAATCTTTGGGTGCAACTAACCATGTATATCAAACTGTATTTCAGCATAAACTAGAAGAGACTGCCCCTTTTGGCATGCTCTAATAGCCTTTGTACCAATAAACGTTTAGTTAAAAGACAGCTTGCCTCGACTCCCCCAGCTACAAGGTGTGGCAACAGCTTGGGATCTCCTACGTCGATCCTACCATTGCATTAGAAAAAGGGCAATTCGGACAATAATCAAGGTTCAGGCCTGAGACTCACCAAGACATGGTTCATCTGTTGTGACAAGAAATAATCATAACAGTGATAAGGTAAGTGGGAAATGCCTGGAGCTCTATGAAAGAAACTGTGAGTGATGAGCAGAGTGTAACTACATTTTATGAAACCATAACACTAATAATAGATTCTTGGGAGGCTCTATGCTATATACATCATCAACCTTTTTAGTTATTTGTTTCTTTTGACCGTTCAATTGGTCAAAAAGTGTATAATAAGTAAACCTAATGAACCTATTAACATAAAATATAGATTGCGTTGACAAGGAATGTCTCTTAATTTAACCTGCCACTGAAATAGGAATTGATTTTTTATGGATAGCCTCACTTAATGTAAATTAACTAAATGTATGTAGTGAAAAATTTGGAAAGCATAGAGGTTGAAAAGATGGAAATGGATTGAGGGAAAGACAACTTTGGTGTAAAATAATAAAGCTGTCACTCAACGCAGCGCAGCACTTAAAGTTGCTCCGCTGTATGAGAGGGAAAAAGCAGAAAAGCGCCATATCTCCTAAGATGTGGCACTGCCCGGCTCTCTCCCTAGCACTAGTGCACAATCAGGCTTCCTAGCGCCACACACATACCTTTGCACCATAGTACAAAGGTATATGTGCCATGTTTAGTATAGGTTACACTCAGGGCAGGGGCGGTTTCTATTAAAGGGCGTGGGGGCTATGCTCCCCATATTCCTTGTCTCTTTCATTTTGTTTAAATACATGAATACTACCTGCAGTAAGTCTTGCTTGCTTAGCAATCAGCATAGCTTCTGACCCTCGCTCTGCGCTAGGGTCAGGCAGTCAAAGCAGACACATCCCATCCCGGCATGTTTCAGGCGCCGGGATGGGATGGTTTACAGTTGTTTATAGACAAGCTCTTTGATTTTTGAGAACCGTATTTACCATTCAGCATAGGCATGAATGAAAATTACCCATAACAACCAATGAATAAATTCGTTATTGAAACTCGATTTTTGAATTGTGAGCAAGATTTATGAACTTTACAGAATCCCTACTGGTTAGGATCTTCAAGCAGTGCAAGGAGGGGACGTACCCCATCGAAGAACACTTCTGAATTGTTTGTGTCTTACACGCTTGGATCAGAGAGTGAAACCCTACTGCACGCTACAAACGGAGTACGTTATTGGATTAATTTTGCGAGACCAGGAGTGTGTGATCTTCTTTACTTGAGAAAGCACAGACAGGCTCATGCACTTACTGCGCATGAGCACGTCGCAGGGTTTTCTGGGCTTGTCTGATTTAAGCCCTTGATTCTGTGGCCTGCCAGAGCGTAGGGCCTCTTTTCTCTCTTGATGAACCCCACCCTCTCTGACTGATTGCACTTGGGTGATTCAGGATTAGGGGTGGGCGGAATTTGCGTAGTCGCGCTACTCAAAACTGCGCGAAACGGTAAAAAATCTCCGCGAGCACGCAAAAGTTCCGCGAACACGCGGAATTGCTTGTTCCGCCCGTTCGCGATGCTTTTTTCCTGTTCGCGAACGCTGTTTGCGTGCTCGGGGAGAAATATCTCGCGAACACGCATTTTGAAAGCGCGAACAAGCAAAAAATTCCGCGAAGCCGCGGATCACGGAATTTTTGGAAATTCCGCGTTCTCTGCGGAACGCGAAATTACCCAAATTCCGCAAATTACGCGAGCGGAACGGAATTTACCGCCCAGGCCTATTCAGGATGCAGTCTGGGCTTCCCAAAGCAGTGTGTCAATCAGCGAGGGTCAGATTGGAAGCAGTGTATATGTGACAGGCGTCAGCACTTACGCCAGGTCACATGCAGTAAACCGATGCAGTGCACATATTTCAGTTTCATAGAAACATGCACGCTGTAGGTTTCGGAGAGTACTGCCTGTGAGATTTCCCCATTATTGTCAGCACTTTACCTGATGCCTTTCACACCAAGGGCCAGAAAAAAATATGCACGATATTGACGGAAACAAGTTTATTGTGAAACCCTACAGCAGAGGTGAGATTAAGTGCTCATTCCAGTTCTAACATTGGCAAGTACAGCCTTTTCACTTTTCAATCAGGGTTTGTGGGGATATTTTTCTGGTTACAGAAGGCATTGTGCTTATGATTTAAAAAGCACCATTTCATTTTACAAATACACCAGCTGATTTGGTGTATTGCAGTATGGACAAACTGACCCCACAAGACTCCTGGGATAATAGTTTCATAGTAGCCCATACACCATCATTCACTTGGCAGCACCTGGCACTAGTCATCATCATATGGGTACAAAACAAAATTCCAACATCATGCATAACAATTCTAAACATTAAAATGTGATCTTGGAATTGGCTCATAAAGCACACATGGATAGATACACTTGCCTACCTGATGAATGCCAATGCAATGTCCTTTTCTATTTTAGGTTGTCTGAAGCACTGCTGCCTAGACATGAACTAGGTTTCTGCTAATAAAAAATGCCTTTTTGTACAGTGGCCAGTTATTCACTCAAGGGCTACTGTAGTGTACACATGAAAGAGTATTTTATTACATCTTTACCAGAGTATAGCATGATTTCAGTAGCCAAACTTGTATGCAATGAATGTGCAAGTGAACGGATAGGCAGTAGTCTATACATGTAGTAACTGGGTGAATTAGGACAAAAGGCTACATGTGCTCCTACCATTTACTCATTTAAGATGCCTTCCCACTTCTACAGAATTATGTTGTGAGTTATGCCATGGCCCATCTGCACACATCTGCCTGCCTGTTAAATGTGGAAACAACTTCCTTCAACAAGAAACCCTTTAAGTCTGTGCCACTCGCTTTGGTCACTCCATAAAAGTTGAATATGGCTTTTATGTCCACTACTTTCAATAGTCATGAGCCGCCACTGGTTACACTTCTAATACACAATACTATGCCTAGACAAACAGTAAAACTTTTCCCATTTTGGATGTGTACTGTGCAATGTGGCACACATGCAAAGGCAGAAGAGGAGAAATAAAAACACTTCTTATTTATATACCTGCTTTAAAGAGGTGTTACTTTTTGGTGCAAAACCCTGTCTACCATTGTTAGTAGCTAGTGTTTTGCATCCAAACCCATGTGTGATTTCATAGGAACTGCCATATACCAGCCTTGAGTGCCCTTTTGATACAAAGTAATATATATTACTTTCAGGCAACTTTCTAGCACAAAATAGGTTTTGCATTGGAAAGTAAATTCAAAATAATAATTTTGTGACTGTTTGTTTCACTTTTGTGACGCAAACTCAGTACATAATGTTAGTAAACCTGCTCCATTGTTTTGAAGAAAAGGGAAAGAAATCTATGGTGGGAATCCAGTTCCACAAATCTTGTACTTCCAAGGTCACTACAGTCTGGACTGATGGTTGGGCAGGCTGTTTCTAACGATATTAAAATGATGTGATAAAAAGTAATAGTGGAATCTGTTTATGCCACCAAGCAGCTCAAAGCTTGGATTCCTCTCCATCTTAAAAAAGGCAATATCACAATTTGATCATACATCAATACTCATGTGTGGAGAATGGGATTAGATAATTGACCTGATACTGAATGGATCTAATTAGAAAGAGTTACAACTCTGCAGAGACCGGGAAATTATGCAAGGCATGTATGAGAAAGTGGTCATCCCCCATTTCTTGCTAATTGGTATGGCTAGTTTATAAGCTCCGCACACTGGGGCACAACTGTCCATCCCCCAATTTATGTGCCTGACCCCTTAAACATGGATATCATTTAAGGGTCACCTGGGGTCGCAAATCTGACCCCTGGCACTGCCCTACCGACCCCTTGCATCAGAGGGGAACAAGGCAGCCACAAAACAGAGCAACAGGGACAGTTTGCTATGCAAATTTTTCCAGAGTTGCATAAAACAGCTGCAGCTTGTGACAGAACCGTTGGAGGTTATAACAGTTACAGAGGGCAACTGTTACAAGTCAGCCTGATCAGCCAAGGTGTATCCTAGCAACACAGTCACTATTGCAGAATGAAGCATACATGTATCTTTACCTGAAGGCTTTCTGTATTGGTGTTGGTATTCCATTCTGAACTGCACAGCCGAAGAGTTGTGCTATGAACTGTTCCGCTGCTAGCCAAACACTTGTTTTTCTTGTGAGCAACCTGCTGCAATGACCCCCGTTCCTGCACACAGTCACAGTCAGTTTTTATTTGCCATATATTTACTAACATTTTGACGCGAATCAGTGCAAAATGTTTATTCGAAATGTACTCACCAGTGCAAAACTTGATTTACACTCAAAAGTTGTCTCAAAGTAAAGCAAAGCAGTTCCCAGTACTGCTTTGCTGTACTTTGCATCAAGGGGATGTACTGTGGGTTGTACGTGGGTGTTCCCATGCAATCATCCATGTTTTTTTATGCAAAACCCTACCTACTAAAAAAGGCAGACAGTGCTTTGACTAAAAAATAATGCTGTTTTGACATTTTTATTTTAAGAGGCTTTTCCTACTTTGCGTGGGCCCAGCACTTTGCAGCACACATTCAAAGTGAGAAAAGTTGCAAACTTTGTCTCAGCATGGTATGTTGTACTGGAAGGGCACCCTTCCAGTTTAAAACCTACTCTAGACATGACACAGACAGCAGTGTGTGTGTCGCTAGGAAGGTTTCTGTGCACCAGTGCTGTGAATAGAGATGGGCAGTGCCATCTTAGAAGTTATCAAAAAGCACAAAGAACAAAGAAGCGTACTGGTATACAAAAACTATATTGAAAAGAACCTAATACTTCAATAAATGCAAAAGTATTAATCAAATCAACACTGACATCCCCACAAGCAAGATCACCCACAAGCATAGTTCAAATGGTTTCAATCCAGGGATTTTCGAGAGGCGTAGACTCCTCTTAACTTGAGCAGGTTCTTAACTCCACAGTCCAAATGGTTCCCCCTCTTTAACTATATTTATATCATTACATGCAGATGAGTCCTTACATTTCTAAAAAATTGACTTATAATTTGCAGTACTAGACAGTCTGAAAGGCCAGTTCAACACAGAGAGTAGGTGTATTGCAAGAGCATTGGGAAGGTGCTGCAGATCAGGTTTGCTGAATATGTGTTTGTGGGTGCAAGAAGTAATGGCATAGGAGGGACTGCTGTAGGCCAGGATTGAGGTGCAGTGTACACCTGCTAGTGCCCCCAAGTAATGATGAAACAATGGGTGGGTGTTAAATGTCAATAGTCAGGAGTATGTTAGAGCTATGTTTGTGTCCTAGGACTGGAAGACCAATCGGTTGGTACTGCTGTGGACGTTAAGGGCGGTTGCCAGGGGTATCGACTGCTACCCCTGGATTTCCCATTGCAGAACCACCCACTGTCCTTGCGACCTCCGGCCTCACGAGTGGCAGGAGCAGGCACTGAACACAAACAGGTATTAAGGATTTGTGTTATTTTCTTTTATCAGTTTCCCTGCCTACATCTCAACAGCATCGTGTCCCTGTATATTGCATGCCTGTGAGTAAAATGGCATGTATTCCCTCTGCAAATGACCAAGGGCCAGATGCACAACAGATTTTTGCATACGCAAATGGGTTTTAGACCCGTTTGCGCATGCAAAAATCCTGTGGGCCATGTACTAACCCTATTTTGCGAGTCGCAAACAATTTGTGACTCGCAAAATAGTGTTTAGCGACTCGCTATTAGGAAGGGGCGTTCCCTTACTAATAGTGACCCCAACAGCTATGTAAGAATGTTTTGCAACCGCAATTGCAGGCACAAAACACTCGCAGTTTACCACCCTTCTCAGAAGGGTGGTAAAGCACTCGCAAACAGAAAGGGGTCCCCAGGGGACCCCTTCCCCTTTAGTAATGCATTCGCAAACATTTTTTAAGGGAAGGCAGTGGTCCCAGGGACCACTGCCTGCCCTTAAAAAATAAAAATGAATAGTTACATTTTTATTTTTTAAATGCATCCCGTTTTCCTTTAAGGAAAACGGGCTGCATTAAAAAAAAACTGCTTTATTTAAAAGCAGTCCCAGACATGGAGGTCTGCTGACCCCAGCAGGCCACCATCCATGGGAGTGCCAGCCATTCCCAATGGGGTCACAAATTGTTACAGCCTCATTAATGTTCATGAGTCATGCAATTTGCGACCCCATCGGGAATCGCAAACAGTGTCTCAGGCACTGTTGTACATTGGAAATTGCAACTCACAAATTGCGACTCGCAATTTGGCGCAATTTGGGAGTCGCAATTTCCAATGGTCGTACATCTGGCCCCAAGAGTATTGCATAACTTCAGTGTTCATATGTGCACCCAGTCTCCAGGTGGCGAGAAAAATGCTTAAATAAGTGCCAGGAATTTAATTGGCTAAGTATTCTTGTAAAGTGCCAATGTAATATTCTATTTAGCTACAACTGAAATGCAATGTGAAATGTTTACTGGGTACAGACGGTCACACAATAACTGTGAGCTAATTTTGAAATGAAAACAAGCTCACAGTTTCATTTCAGAATTGGTAATTTTTTTCAAAATTGCAGAATCACAAATACTTGCTACGTGTGTATAACATTTTACCCATTTATTAAAATAGCGCCCAACAAGCACTATGTATTGAAAAGGAAAAAACATTATTTCTCCACTCCTGAAATTACCAAACTATGCATAATCCTATAGTTAAATAAATCAATTAAATATAGGTGACCCTAGATTGAATCACAAATTTATCATAAGAAACAAATATGTTACAGGTTAAAGAATAATATACGAGACACATGGGCAGACATTAATGCATTCTATTCTCATACTATGAAGACATTTATTCTTTGCAGTCTACTTACTAACCTCTTTATTATGAGGAAGCAAAACTGATGTTATTTTCAGTGTTACCCCACCCTCCCTACCTATGACAGCATTTAAAATCTGTGTTACCTGATGGAAAACTCTGCAGTTCGAGATCTGAGCATCTAATATTTGTTTTATTTTAGGGTTATATCTACTATCTTAACACCTGAAATAGTACGATTTGATAACCAGAGGAGCAAGTTTGCTGCCCAAAGCTCAGCCTGCAGCATGTTTAACCTAAGAAAGTTGTGTTGTCTAAAGTCTACAAAATCTGGTTAACTTTATGTATACGCCTGCTGTCTAAAGTCTGCGAGATCTGGGTACCATAAACGATAGCTCTGTTCTCTTGCTAGAACACTCAGGGTTAGGCCTGAGCATTTGAAACTATAGGGCTCATTACGATGGCGGGCGGACTTTAGTCCATCCGCCATCGTCCCGGGGATTGGGACCGTCCGCCTATATGGCGGCGGTCCCACACATGGTATTACAATGCGACCGCCACTGTGGCGGTCGCATTGTGCATGTTTAAGATTGTGGCGGGTGCTGCTGGCAAATCCAACGTGCTCCTGCACAAGGGGGGACCGCACCGGGCCCCCAAAGTACATCCCCGCCAGCCTTTCAATGGCAGCATCACAATCTGGCGGACGGTGCCTGCTAGGCACTGCCACCATTTTGTAGATGCGGGGTGGGTCCGCCAGGCAATCGTAACAATTGCCTAAGTCGGACCCGTGGGGGTCGGACTTTCCATCCGCCAGCACACCGCCCGCCATCGTAATCTGGCGGGCAGAAAAGTGCTTTGCGATGGCGGTGAATCCACCACCGGCAGGCTGCCGGTGGCGGGTTCACTGCCATCGTAATGACTCCCTATGTTTTGACATTTGACCCAATACATGAATATATGATGACTGTGCTTAGGCTTTACATGCTGAAACTGGTTATATATAGTTGTTCATTAGCATGAAATTGATGTACTGGTGAACACAATGGCTGACCACGGTGTAAGTGATGGCTGGCATACCACTAATTGATATGTGGTTGCAAACTAAAATACACTTTTATGAACTTTCGAAACGTTTTATTGATTTTATTGATCTTGTACTTGTAATTTACTTTATTTGAATGTTCATAAGTGCAAGGTCATGTGACATAATTTTCCGTAGTAACAAGGGGGAATGAGACTTGTGATGTCACTTTCTGTGATGTCATCAGGGGTAAAGAGGCATATGATGTCACTTCCGCTACCCCTGGCGTTTTGGCGAATAGACACCAATGTCCTTAAAACATAGCAACATTGCACAATCTCAAATTGACCTACATAACTTACAGTAAGGCTGTAGTATATGGTGCAGAAAAATACACCAGTGGAATGGAAAGTTAAATGTTTCCTCTGGACTGAAGAACTTATTGTGCCATGCACTAGAGTGACAAAGAAAACATGGCTTCAGGCAGGGCCGTGTAGCCTGAACCCTTCAACTTTCAAACCACAGGTGAACCTGTCAAAGGGTCCCTTTTTGACAGCAAAGAATACTACTTTTGAGCATCAAATAAGTCACCCTATGTAGGCCTTGTATCCCACAATTTATGGTGCCTAAATTTTTTTAAGTGACAGATACAGCACTTTAATGTTGCTTTGTACCTACGGTCGCTTGTACGTAAAAAACCTATGGTCTAGATGTACCAAGCATTTTCGAGGTTGCAAATGGCCCGATTCACAGGATCGGGCACTTGCAACTACAAAATTGCTTTTTTAAATGTACAAACACCAAATTGCTATTTGGTAACCTGTTACCGAAGTGCAGTTTGGGTTTGCGACCAAGTACCGACTCAGGATTTGGAAGAGGCGTGTTTGGGGCATCACTTCCAAATTCCAAATCGAAGTAGTATGTATTAATGTTTAGTGAACAAAATGCGGTCACAAAACGTTAATATTTTACCGACCCCTCAAAAGAGGTGGTAACCCATTCGCAAATGTGAAGGGGTCCTAGAGGGACCCCTGTCCTTTTGTGAATGTTAATAAGGTAGGTCACAATTTGCGACACATTCGGAATCACAGACATCACAGGGATGGTGGCCTGCTGAGATCCAGCAGGACCACCATGTCTGTAATTGCTTTTTAATAAAGCAATATTTTGTTTTGAATGAAGCCTATTTCCTTAAGGGATAACAGGGTGTGTTTAAAATGAAAAAAATTAAACCTTGAAGTTTCATTTTTTAGGAGTAGGCAATGGTCCATGGAACCACTGCCTGCTCTTATCAAATATTTTTTAAACATCCTCAAAGGGGAATAGCTCCACAGGGGACCAGCTCCCATTTGCGAATGTGTA
Organism: Calotriton arnoldi; assembly: GCA_963921515.1. Classification (NCBI taxonomy): domain Eukaryota; kingdom Metazoa; phylum Chordata; class Amphibia; order Caudata; family Salamandridae; genus Calotriton; species Calotriton arnoldi. The sequence goes on from CAWUFW010010146.1 coordinate 31,935, forward strand.
ACCACCACTTTTACAATGGTGATAAAGTATTACTGGTTTGTAATCGGAATTCATCCTTTCAAATACCGAATCACAAATGCAAATTGTGATGCGGTAACAAGTTACTGAATCACATTTTGCATTTTGTGGATTTGTACATCTTGTTTCAACTCTGTTTATTGAAGGGAAAAAAAACAGGATGTTTTGTTTTAAAAAAAAGTAATCGTACATACATCATCTCATGCAGTATAAGCTAGTTGGAAAGCGGCGTAAATAGGCAGGGCATTGACCAGTATATGCCGTACATGCAACATTTAGTTATCAAGCTTCAAGTGGTACACCACTGACAATAGTGTGTTTCAATGGGAGAAGTAGGAATTAATGGTGTTGAAGAAAACATCTTCCTTCAGGTATAGTCTAGTTTGCTTAAATGTACATAAAAGCATACAAAGCTGCAAACTTTGAATACAGTTAAGCAATGTACCATTGTAAGAAGTTTTCAGTGCTATGGAGGTTAGAAGAATATTTATACAGCATCAGAGTGCAAATTGAAACAAGGCATCCATGATCTGCAGTGTAAGGCCAACGAGAGTAGAGAGCCTAGGAAGGCCCCAGTAAGGTCAAGGTAGAGTCAGCTGCTTCCGATTTATGTACATCGTACGAGAGTTAAACATAGAAACACTTAAGAATAGAGAAAAATAACCAGGGAAAACCAGGAATATATAGGGTTTGAGGGGGGGGAGTCAGTTTTAGTGGGGGGGGGCTCTGAGGCGATTGTTCACACTTCTGCATGTTGTTTACAAAGAAGGAGGGCCACCATCAGTTTTCAATGCAAAGGGGTCCTGTCAGGCGCTTTCTTTAGGGTATGATAGGAGAGAGTCCTCAAAACGTTGGAGGACTTGCAGCCTGTGGGGGACGAAGTGGGCACGTTCAGTTTGGGAGAGATAGTCTATAAGTGGTTGCCAAGTGTATTTGAATTTGGTATCTGTATGGGGGAGACGGGCTGTCAGAAGTTCCATTGTCATGACGTGCAATAGGCGCAAGAACCAAGCAGATATTGGGGGAGGAGACGTTGTCTTCCAATGAAGGGCTATAGTTTGTTTCGCAGCTCCCAGCATCTGCATGATGGCGCCAGTCGGAGTGTGCCATGGCTTTGAGTTGCACTGGTCTAATACCCAATAAGGCTACCGAAGGGGAGTTTGGGATAGGGAACCCTACCTTGTCTTTGATGTGGCTTAGGACCTCTTTCCAGAACACTGTGAGGAGTGGACACGTCCACCAGATATGGATAAAGTCCTCTGTTGCTGATTGGCATCACCAGCAGAGGGGGGGGAGAGGGCAGGAAGCATTTTCTGTAGAAGTGAGGGGGTGTAGTAGAAGAGAGTCATTAGCTTATATGCTGATTCACACTGAGTAGTGCTCATGTAAATTCTAGGGATGTCGCTCCATAGTTGTTCCCAGTTTTGCTGGGAGGGCTCTTCTCCTATGTCCGTTATCCATTGTTTTTGGTATGTATGGAGACAGTGGGGTTGTGAGTCTTGTAGCACTTGGTTTATATGAGATATTAGGCCGCGTGTGCCTTCAAAGGTTCGGACCAGGGATTCAAAGGGGGTTCCTGTACATATTTGGGGGTGAGCAACCAGTGGCGAAGTTGATAGTATTGAAGTCTGCTGGCGTCTGTAATATGGAGATTGTTCAAAGGATTCAAATTTATCGCCCTCGAAGAGGTCCTGAATAATTCGGCACTCCCCCTGATTCCAGTCTGGGAATGCGTGTGGTTGTGAAGCCAGAGGGAACATGGGGTTCCGGGCAATGGGTCTGTTAGGTGAGGGGAAGGTCGACAGGCCTCTAGGGACCGCAATCCTGTCCCATATCTCGAGGACTGTTTTGTGGGGGTTGCTATGTATGCGCTGTGGGGTCTGGCCATTCTGGAGAGCCAGGCTAGGTACCACAAGGGCCTACAAGCGACTGCCCGATCCATGTGGAACCAGTGTTTTTTGCTCTCACGAACCACCCATTCAGATATGTATCGAAGATGGGCTGCCTAATAATATTCCAGAAGATTAGGGCAGGCGAGGCCACCGCGGTCTCGGGCAGCATAAGCACTTTGTTCGCAAAGCACGGATGACCCTTACCCCAAATAAAGGAGGCTAGATCACGCTGAAGGCCTTGGATGTCTACCTGAGGGATCGGGGTAGGCAGGTTTTGAAAGAGGTAAAGTATTTTAGGGACAATTGTCATTTTTACAGCATTGAGGCGACCCAACCAAGAAATAGGGAGCTTTTTCCAGCGCTGCATTCTTCTCAAACTTCTCTGTGACAGACTGGCCAGTTTGCCTGGGTCCAGGTGGAAGGGACGGAGTCAGATTAAGGCCCAAGTAACGGATTGAGTGTTCTGCCCAGCGTATGGGGGTAAGGGGTTGGAATCTCTGTAAATCCGGAGCAGGAATTGTGAGATTCAGTGCGTGAGATTTGGACGTGTTAATCTTGAAGCCTTGAGCTATTTCAAAAGAGTGGAGAAGTGAAGATAGTGTCGGGATAGAAGTATCCAGGGTGGTAAGTGAGAGTATTATGTCATCTGCAAACAGGGATACTTTATGATCATGGCCTCCTAAGGGTATACCCATTATATCTGGTGACTGGCAAATAACAATAGCTAGGGGTTCCACTACTAAAGCAAACAGGAGAGGGGAGAGAGGGGAGCCCTGCCTGGTACCCCTGTGTATCGAGATTGGAGGTGTGAGTTGACCGTTAATTCGGAACCGTGCTGTAGGGGAAGTGTAGGGGAACATTAGTTTGGAAATCATTGTCTGTCTTAGGCCTATTTTATGGAGCACTGCATGCAGAAACTGCCAATCGACATGATCGAAGGCCTTCTCTGCATCAAGGGATATCCGACAGGCTGGGTTGTCTCGCTTTTGGACCTTTTCAATAAGGTGGGCAATACGCCGAACATTTTCAGCCCCTTAGCGGTGGCGGATGTACCCCACCTGGTCGGGGTCGCTCAGTCCTGTGAGATAGGGATCGAGGCGTTTCACTATTATCTTAGTGTACATTTTTGCATCAGTGTTATGTAGGGCGATAAGTCGGTAAGAAGTGCATAAAGAAGGGTCTTTTCCCAGTTTTGGTATGAGAACCACTTCAGCTTCTGACATCGTGGGGATAAGTCCTGTGTGTAAGAGAACGTATTAAAGAGATGAAGTAAGTGGTCCTGGAGCTGGGGGAGAAAAACATGGTAAAAGGCAACCGGAAGGCAATCCAGTCCCGGAGTTTTATTCGTCGGGAGTTTTCACTGCTCTATGCAATTCGTCTACAGTCATTGGGTCCTCTAGCAATTTTGCATGCTGAAGATCCATGGGGTCACATGGGCATGTACTGAGAAAGAGGAAGTCTCTTCAGGCAAGTGAGTGGCTGCAGTGTACAGCTCAGTGTAAAATGTGGCAAAGGCCTGTCCCTTGTCCCGTTCAGATGTGGCCCAGGTGTTGTCTATGAGTTTAATTTTGAAAATATGTGTTTTAGCAACTTGAGCTTGGATGCGAGGTGCTAGGATAATCCCTACCTTGTCTCCCCCCTTGAAAAATTTCTGCTTAAGCGACATAAGAGCACGTTCTGCTTTATTAGTGTGATGTAGTCTCAATTGACCACAGAGCATGGAGAGGCGCTTCTTGTGTTCTTTTGAAGGTGTGGCGTGGTCCCTGCATTCTAGGGCCTTAATGTCATTGGTTAAATTGTGGTCGACCAGGCGGGCTTCTCGGGAGCGTTCAATAGCGATAGATGATATGACACCTCGGATGGTTGCTTTAAAAGCATCATTACAAAAAGAGTATGCTGTTCCCCAGGGCGGACAACGTCATGAGAGGGGAATTCCCCTTGTCGGAACTAGAGTCCTCACACACCCAGCAAGCTAGGTGTCATGCTTCATCATCTGGACTTGCTCCTCGTCAGGTCGGCGCTGCAATACCCAACGGGCACCCGTAAAGGGCTCTTTCGCGGAGATCTTTTGTTCCAGCCGTATGGTGCATGGGTGTGAGGGCCCTAGAAAATATATATAGTGTAGATGTGATGTGGGTGGGTGATTTAAAAAAGGTTGGATAATCCAAATGAAAATTATTTTTATTATTAAGGTGGTTGATCCGGCATTTGCGGCTCGACGCGCGGGAGGTTTACCGGCGCACGTCCAGCGTGGACAGGACACCACGATATTGGTGTCTGGAGCCAATAATACCAAATGGAGTGAGTTTTACCCTCCAGTTAGGTTACCACTATGATTGGCGGGACCTTGCGCCGCACCCATGAAGTGTGGTAGGTAGGAGTTTCCCTTCCCATCACCACGTGTAGATAGCATTAATAATAGGTCCTGATGAAATGCAATGGATCAGTAGTGACCAAAATGCATGAAACATGTCGACCACACTGTGAGAGTTGAGCTAGCTCCACTGGACCATAGAGCCAGAGAGCGGCCACTCTCTGTTTTTAATAAGGTGGATAACCACCTTAATAATAAAAATAATTTTCATTTGGATTATCCAACCTTTTTTAAATCACCCACCCACATCACATCTACACTATATATATTTTCTAGGGCCCTCACACCCATGCACCATACGGCTGGAACAAAAGATCTCCACGAAAGAGCCCTTTACGGGTGCCCGTTGGGTATTGCCGCACGACCCGACGAGGAGCAAGTCCAGATGATGAAGCATGACACCTAGCTTGCTGGGTGTGTGAGGACTCTAGTTCCGACAAGGGGAATTCCCTCTCATGACGTTGTCCGCCCTGGGGAACAGCATACTCTTTTGTAATGTTGTGACTGGGCATGTATGCTGGACCCCGTCAACAAGCCCCATAGTCCCCCTTCTTTGTTAGAGGAGTGCTTTAAAAGCATCCCACCTTGTGGCTTCAGGCGTCTCTGGGGGGGTGTTCGCCTCAAAGAAAGCAAAAGACCTCCGCCAAGTCTACTGGGTCCCGTAAGACGTGGGGAGGAAGACGCCTTCTGTAGGGGGCGTTGTGTCATCTACCCAGGGCTCGAAAGGTCACCATCACATGGACCTGGTCCGATATGGATATGTCCGAGATCTCGGCTGATTTGAGGGATTTTATCAGAGAGTGAGAGAGGAAGCAACAGTCAATTCTTGAGTAAGAGCGGTGAACATGTGAGAAGAAGGTGTAATCGCGTACGTCTGGGGAGTGATGTCTCCAGGCGTCTGTCAGACCCGACTCTGTAAAATCCCTATTCAAAGCAGCTAACATTGCCCCTGTGTTTTGATATGAGGTGGCACTATGGTCCAACTCGTGATCCCAAACCATGTTAAAGTCGCCCCCAAGAATCACCGAGTCCTCTGTGGAGTGCAAGTGGTCTTTCAAGACGGATCTGACAAAGGCATCCTGTGCCTGATTAGGTGCATAGATATTGATAAGGGTCAAAGGCTGTGCACCCAGTTGAATTTGGAGTTTTAGGTACCAGCCCTCAGTGTCCCGCGTCACTTGAGAAGTGGCCCCTCCCAGTCTGGTTCTAGTTAGTATGGCAACCCCCGCTGTTTTGGAAGCGCCCGATGCCCAGTATTGGTGAGGGTATTTAGGGTGGGCCATGAGATGAGTATCTGTAGAAAGCAAATGAGTTTCCTGGAGGAAGATAATGTCGGGGTCTTGGAGGAGTAGGTATCGCCAAATCTGTTGCCTCTTATTGGGAGAGTTTTGCCCCTTGACATTGAGGGAATTCATGGTCACAGTGTTATGGGGAGTGTCCGGGTGGATTGTTATAGTCATGGTTGGGAGATTTATGCTCTCCTAGGGGAGGGAAGTAAAGCTTGTAGAACAAGTGGTGGGTACCTCCAGTGCAGAGACTATTAACCCTGGGCGTAGTTCGCGAAGCTACGTGAAGACGTTAAAGCGCTACGCGAGCGTGCGTAGTTGCTTGTCGCGCCCGTTCGCGATGCGTTTTTCTTCTTCGGGAACGCGTTGTGCGTGTTCGGGATGCTGTTGGGGATAGTATCTCGCAAACTTGCCCATGCGGTCGCCTATGAGCGTGGCCATCTTGTTTTTCACTTGTCCCGCCCGTTCGCGATGCCTTATTTCCTGTTCCGGGTCGCGTACAGCATCCTCGCGATGCGCATTTCATGTTCGGGAACGCGTCGTGCGTGTTCGCAACGCTTTTGCGTGCTCGGGGAGAAATATCGCGCAAACTTCCCCACGCTGGATCGCGATGGGCGCGGCCATCTTGTTTTTCACTCTATGCTATGGTTCTGGGCCTGCTTTTCTATCCTCCCTCAATCTTTGCAATCCTTAGTTTTTTACACTGTTTTTCATTTTTTTTTTTATTTATTATCTATCTCTCTCTGTGCCTAAGTCTATATTTTGCATTTATTTCTACTTTTTACTGTTTTTTTACTTTTCTACTGTTTTATATTACTTTCTTCTTTAAGCTCCTACTTCTTCCCCTAACTTTATTTTTTCCTTCTAACTTTTCTTTTCCGCTTCCTCCCACACACCCCAGAACCATGGTGAAGGGTACTAGCAGCACTACTGGCTCCAAGGGCAAGGTGCGTGCGCCCAAGAGCTGCCTGCCTTGCGGCAGACTGTGCCCTGCAGGTGTACAAGCCCGGCAGCTTTTTAGCGAGGCGGAGGTGGCCGCCCTTGTTTTTTTTGTGCAGCGACACCTCCCCTTGACCTTGGCAGCAGGCGGCAGGCCAGGCTCCGGGTACCCTAGCCAGGAGCGTCACCGCTGGTGGGCGAAGGTGCGCCGGGCAGTGTTTCGCTGCTCAGGGGTCCGTCGCACCCATAACCAGCTGGCCCACCGGTGGTCAGACATCCTGGACCGGGAGCAGGACCTGTTGGACCTGCTAGGTGTCGAGGTCGTGGGGCTTGGTGAGTAGCTAATATATATAGTAGTATAAGTATTGTGTATAATTTTTTTACGAATAACAAGAATACTGCTGCTTACATTGCAGGTAAATTAGTTACGTTTCAAAATCTTCTGTGATTGTAGGACACAGGTGCTCGGCGCTACTCTTACTTGTTTGCAACATTGCGCTCGCTTGGGCTGATTATTATGTAAGAGTTTACTTTAGAGAACTTAAGTTAGGTAATGCTATTGCTAGAGAGACTCTAGTCCTTCCTTTGTCCTCCTGTCAAACAGTGGTGGATGGATTGATACTAGGTTTAGTTAGTATTAGTTGATAATTTTTTAGCGGTCTGCGTGACGCATCCTCTGTCACTGAGTGCTGCTTACCCCAGTCCTTAGTAGAACCTTTGTAGTTTGTTTAGTGAGTGGTAGGCTTAGCAGTGTCAGTCAGTAGCAGAACATCAGATGCAACCAACCAACAATTTGGTGTATGCACAAATCTATGTATGTGTCCTCCATCTCATCTATGCATTTTTGAGGGCTAAAAAAAATGGAAATGCAGACTTAGTGAACAATTGGCCCGTCTGGAATAGGTGTGCTAGGTTAGGTGGTACTTAGGCTTAGTTAGTGTTCTGGATTCGAATCAATCAGAATGGAACACTGGATTAGTGTTCATATAAGTAGACGGTCCGTGAATCCCGCAAGCCAGTAGTCGATCGGATTAGATAGGTCAATTTTATTGCAATTATTATTTCCTAAAACGTTTTTTGAGAGTTTTTTTAGATAATTTATTTGTTTCACAGCAATCATTAATGTTTGTCTCTTTCTTTATTATATCTTACAAGATCACTGATCTGCAGCACCCAGGGGCAAGAAGACAGGGTCCGAGTCGGCGGGACAACCAGAGGACCGCTCCTCTACCGAGGGCCCTGATGCTTAACAATTATATTTCCCTAACTTTTACTGCACCTTATTTTTTCCGAACTATTAATTCTGGTTCCACTTCCTAATTCTATTTTTATAAAAGCTTCTTTGATCTTGACTTGACTATCTGTTTCTAAATTCTGGTTATCCCTGCCTCTAAGTTCTAACTGCCTCTGCTATGACTCTCTGTACTACTACTATTAGTCTGTCTGTAGCTAAGCTTGCCCAGTTTGCCACTCTTTATTTTAGGGTTTTGAATAAAACTCAGATTGACCAATAGCTCTAGCCACTGAGTCCAGTCCTTTGGGTTGTCCTCTTCTAGTCTTCTTAATCTTGAGGCTTTGCCAATTACCACCAACAAAATGCCCAACCAGATATTTGACTATTTTTGATAGGATATAGTACATACTACTACTGTTGTGGGGATTCTGCACAGCCACATACAGAACTATGCACAAGAAAATAGGATGTTGGTGATGGGAGGTTGGACCTTCCTCACACCTCAGTCAGAAGTGAACCCACAATCCCCTGACCGACTAGCTATAGTGTCTCATTAGGTCCCCGAACCCCCACCCAAAGATACCCAATGATTACACAACCCAGAACATAACACCCTTTCGCTCACTCACTCGTGTAAGTCCACCACCACCACCACACCAAATACCACAGAGTCTATGTGTAAGTTCAAAAGGTTTATTTTCAACTAACAAGCTCTGTATGTTTTTCTATAAAATTCAGTGTACTACAGCCAGCTCCAACAGCAAAATGCATAAGATTAAAACAATAAACATTGTTACAAGTGCATGATAGAAGACAAAAGATCTGTGCGAATTCTGGGAGACCCTCACCGTAGAACGTAGACGTACTGGTTACATGCATCATTCATAAGCTCTGCAAATCTCTGGTTCGTAGAAAGGAATCTTCTGCCTGTTATGAGAAAAATGGTGCGCGTTACATAGTATAATGCAAGCATTTCTCAGTCATGCCAAAAGTGTAACATGTTACTTATGGCTAAGCAATACGGACTAACCGAACTCCATAACAAAGTGGCTTGTTTTTCGACCTCTTGTACGCAACGCTCAGACAGTAGCTGTATGAGCTCATGTGGGCTCAAAAGGCGTCTTACTGCACAACAAGCTGCGAGGTAACATGCGCAAAAGACATGAAGCGAAAAATGGTTGTATGGCTCAGGCTAACTTTGCAAAGAGTAGAGTAGACTATAATAATGACCCTAGGGACCATAACACTACTAGTGTCTACTGACTCTACTCTAGTACCCGATTTGGACTAGTGATGTATGTTGTATATGTATGTATTAACTTTTTTTCCAATCTTGCTAGTGAAAACAAATAAATAGGGGGAGGTGTACGGCCATCTAAAAATGTGTCATGTTTTTTTCTAGGCATACTACCGACCACCAGTGCCGGCGGGGCCAGCGGCGATGGCGATGCGGCTATTCCGGAGGGGGCAGGAGATGCGGCACCTGCAGGAGCTACAGGGGGTGAGCCAGCAGCAGTGGCGGGCGGTGGTAAGTTATATTCATTACTTATTGACATTGAACTAGCTGGAAGGGTGTTCACTTCACTCACTGTACTGTTGAGACTTATTAGGTATGAAGTTGTAGTCAACATTATACAACGGTTGAAGAAGACACCCTTTACTTAGCATTAGCAATGCATTAGCAATAGCATTAGCAGCGTGAGTTGAGTAACCAACAGCCTCTTCTATCTGACTCCAACTCAGCTGTGAAAGTTTTATGGAGAAGACTAAAAGTCAGATCAGATGACCTTGATGGATGTGTTGAACAAAAAGGGAAAGAAGAGTAGAAGGAGGAAGGACGGGCGAGATTTAATATGACTGGCAGAGAAGGATACGTTGGAAGCATGGATAGGTGGCTGATAGGAATCAGCGAATTTCATTGTGCGCACTGCACCGCCAAATGCGATGCAGTGCGCGCAACAAAATTAGTTTTATTTATTTATATGTTTACTTACCTGTAATTGGCCGTAATCCATAGTTTACTACCCCCCACCCTGCCTCTCCCCACGTCACCGCCCGACAGCACTCCCACCACTGACCGTTACTGACCTTATGTCGTCGTCCCATATATAAGCAATGATCATTGGATCAGATATATAATCTGCCTTTTTGTAGTAGCCAGGGCACTGTGAAAGTGAAATTGAGCAATTGCCCTTCATGTAACAGAGAGAGTATGGCCAGTGCCACCCGTAATAGAAAAATACGAGCTTCCCCACCTGCAGACAGTAGTAAATAAAACTAACGTGAGTCTGCGTCATGACTCGTATGTTTGTCTTGGGTGCAAGCATAGCTGACTGAGCTGGCATGCCGGCTACAACCAGGTTATGTAATTTTGCTAAACTAGAGATAAGAAGAAGACTGGTGTACTGTGTACTGGAGTCCATAGTGCTAGTATAATGCCTGAAACTCCCACAAATATTAGAGGCCGAGGAAGTGGGAGGATATATTATTACCACAAATGTTATGTACTGTGCTTCTTGCTAGTGCTACTGTGCCACTATGTGTTGAATTAATTTTATGTTACTGTTTTGCTAAGAGTATTGGTTACAACAATATTCTTTTTCTTTCTTGATATAGATACTCCTCCCCAAGAAAAACCATCCCGAAGGAGTTGGCAGCCAGGGCCCGGCGCCGGAAACTGGAGGCCATCTGCGAAGAGTACCAGCGGCTGGTGGCTCAGGCGGAGGAGGAGGCCGCAGCAGCTGCAGCCTCCTCCGATGCCCCGGGCCCCAGCCAGGCCCCACCTCCAGTGGTACGGCACCGCGGTCAGGCAGCCGCCCGCCGCCGCAATTCATTAACAGCCAGCACTGCTGCCCCCCACCCTGGATGCCACTGCAGGGCATTTCGCCGCCAGATGCTCCTCCGGATTTCACGCCTAGAGGAGCAACTAGAGGAGCGGGTCAAGATCCTGGTGGGCAAACACCTGAAAGCCCGCTGAATATAAGAACTATAGGACCCCGTTGGATTGCCCCTTTTTTATTCCTTTTGTTGGTGGGTGGGAATTGGACGTGTGACATTGTTTGGACTTTTTCATTTTGGACATTGGTTGGGGTTAGGGAGAGGGGTGGGTCAGGTGTGGGATAGTTTATTTTTGTTAGGGTAATAAATTATATTTATACTTAAACATACGATGTTAATGTTTTGTGGGGGGTTACTGTTTTACGAATTTACATCACATGGTTTCCTTGCTGCTGCAGGGCCGCAGCCAGTGTTTGATTTAAATAATCTGCCGATGATGTAACACAAACAGATAGATGCGGTACCCCTCACTGAGTTATTTGTCCTACTAGTACTGTCAGTCTCTCCTCCTAGTCCATTATACCTCCCACCAAACTTATCTTACCTGTGATTGGTGATGATTAAGTTCGGCACAGCGATCGCTGCATGGTTTCACAAGAGAATGGAGAAGATGCCATGGTTGTGGTAGTAGTAGTAGACACTGCCAGTAGCATTTGCAAAAAAAATAAAAAAGAGACAGTCACTTGCCTGAGAGCGACTGTGGGAGGAGTAGTAGAATGAAGTAAAGTACAGTACAGAAGAAGACTGCCAAACAAACAATATTGCAACTGCTTAAGTAAAATAAAACATAATGATGGCGGGGACAGCCTAGTACAAGAAGTTACAAACTGTAGTTGTGTCGAGTGAGTCACTTAACTTACCACAATCGTAATTCGTAACCTTTACTGCTGTGTGGTAGGATGTTGATGATGAATCCAATCAATGCCGGCAATTAATTATGATGTATTAGGTCCCTTTGGAAAAAAATTGGCTTGCACATAGACTGAGCATGGGTGGGCAAGTAGAAGAAGATCCTCGCCCTGCCTTGAAATTGAATTAGTGTTGCTTTCACCACATCTGCCCCAGCAAGCGTGTGATCAATTGGTGTACATTTAATGTAGTCACATCACACCTCAATATAAATCACAGCCCGGGGAAGAGGGTTAGGGTTTGATGAATGGATGGGAAGGGGGTTTGGGGAAAGGTTTGTCAAAGAAAAACAGTACGCATGGACACAACAAAAGCAAAGCACAATCTTGGCAGACGACCATGATCTTATCCAATAAATCTATAAAGGGAGAAAAAGGAAATGCATGCATGATGATGAAGATAACTTGATGGTTAATGAGTAGTACTTACTAACTACTACTAGACAATTAGACAGTACAGGGCAGCAGTATATTCTATGCAATTTGCCTTGCCTGTATGCCCTCAGAGAGACCCAAATTACATATTGTACCGGGCTTACTTTTAAAGATAGCAAAGAAAATTAAAAAATAGTTGTAGGGATCAATTAGCAAACAAACAACAACACAACACACAGTCGTAATGATTGAAGAGAAAAAAGGAATCAAATTAATTAAAAGACGAATGATGAATGATACTAAAGTTACTGTATTATCCTGGTCAAATTGTGGAGTTGAATCTCGTCATTCCTCTTGGTCCTATCTTCCATGGACGCTCCGCACATCAATCTTGGGTGCCACTGCCTGCCTGATGAGGATTGGTAAGGTAAGTGTGAGTTGTTTCTCCCAGTATAGCACAGGGTAAAGACCGGCCTGTAAGTGTAGATGGAAAAACAAAAGGGGTATTGAAAAATCAATGAATAAAAAAAAGCATCAATTACGGTGGAGTCCAAGAAGAGAAGAGAGAACACTTTCAGACTGAGGCGGCTTGGATACATCGTGTCTATTCTGTTTACAGCATTAAGCTACACCAACAATAGGACAGAACAGGCCCACAGCACCAGCCCGTGACCCAACCTCCATTTTCCTTAAATTTTGACAGAGCCAGACAAAAGGCATATACAGCAACCTAGCATTTTCAAAATTAAGTGACTAAATCAATGCGCCGCTGTCAGTCATATGACTACACTCGACTCCACCACTATATGGACATGTAGGTCTGCTGTGTTTACTTTCTTGTTGAATTGTTGTGTTTACCTTTTATGCCACTTCATGAAATGCAGTTATTCCATCAATAATCTCCGATCCAACTGACTGACTGCGTGCAAAGGTAGTATGATCATCATCATGGTGTGGTATGTGTTGTCCAACTCCAACTCAGTCTGTAGTGACTAGTCTCCGATTAAGTCCATATTCCATATTAAAAAATTGCAACGGATATTGGCCTGCACCTGCAGTAGTAGGAGTACAATTTGGTTATTAAACAACAAGAAGGGAAACATTGACTGTCACTTGAGTCACTTTCACTTTGTAGATTAACTAGTAGAGTTCGACTTCATGCACAACATCAACACAACAAACAACAGCAATCGCTCAGAGTCAGCAAGCATCCAATGCATGCCATCATTACCTGTCTTGCTCTTCTCTTTGGCTGTCAGATCATCAGATGCCTAGTTCTGACAGGTGTGTGTTTTTTTTAACGAGGCAGTGGCCTCATTATTACTTCACATTCATTTTGAGTGTTGGTAGTCACTGTTTCGGTTTGCGTCTTATTCATCTGTGGCACTTTGTTGCAGTTTAAGTTGGTTCACATGGTCAGCGCTGTGATGGGCCGCGGCCTGGGTAGCGGTCATTGCTGGTCAATTGAGTTTGCAGAAATGTCAGCAAGTTTCTTCGAAGAGTCTTGTCTTTCTCTGCCAAGTACCTTCTGTCCTGACAGTGATGAGCTTTGGATGCCTGCCGAGGCTGTAGCCTTCTGACAGTGATGGGTTTACTTTTGTATGCCTGCCCAAGTTCTGACAGTGAAGAGTTGTGGATGCCTGCAGAGGCGATAGCCTTCGGCCAGTGATGAGTTTCGGGTCGCAAACAAAACGGAGGATAGCTATAGTCACGTTTCACTTCTTATGGAGGGACTGTTAGAGGCAACATTTCTTGTACTCCAATGTCTGGCTTGATGTAAATGTAATTAGGGCGAGTCAGGAAGATGGAGCAGGACTCTGAGGAATGGACAGTTAAATGCACAGACGTGCAACTCCAATAGGGAAATAAAAAGAGAAGACGGTGGTGATGGATTTGTTGTGATTTGATTTGAACCAGCAAGACAGATACACAGACAAATAAAGGAAGGAAGAAAGTAACAATTTGAAAGCCTAGTTGTCAGGGAAGAGGAGCTCGTCCTCAAACTCTGGTGGTTCGGACAGAAGTAGTTCCTGTAACCCACTACTTACGTCATAGAAGTCGCTCTCCTCTTCCTGCTGTGATTCACGTATTTTGTAATCCGGTGGTATAAAGTGCTGATTCATTTTGATCATGGTTAACCTTTCCACGCTTTTGGGCGAGAGACTGGTCCTTTTCAAAGTTACAATGGCACCAGCAGCACTGAAAACACGCTCAGAAGAGACACTTGCAAAAGGGGAAGCCAGATACTTTATCGCCAGCCTGCTGAGCACTGTTCATTGGCTTCTTTTCCCATACCAATACACTAATGGGTTTGGATCCATGAAGACGTCTGTTGGGTCATCCAGATAGGCCTGGACCATCCGCTCAATGCTCAGGGGTGCTCCGATGTGCTCGGCCTGTTTTGCCTTTGCATCAGCACTGGACTTACCATACCCCTGCTGTAGAAACCAATCAGTTGCCGATTGTACTGTGGATGATCCTGTTCTTGCTGTTGTTGATGTTATTGGTAGTGTTGGTGTCGGTGACTGCTGGGAGGCAAACGCACTGCCCTCAGGCTCCGAAGTAGAACTTGACTCTGGATGCCCTGTAGTAATTGTTATGGCCTGGGGCGGGGGGCCTGTAATTACCAGCCGTTCGCTTTCGAACTTAGTGGCTTCCTCAGCTATCAAAGTTTTGTAGTTGGCAACATCCACTTCCGAAAAAGGAATTACTGCCTTACTGTTCAGAAATACTTTGTACCGTGGATCCAAAATTGTGGCAGTAATGTAATGTTGTTGTGACACAATGTTATTTTGAATCCTTGTATTTTCAGATAAGCGAGCGGCTAAGGACTCCGCCAAATGATATGCGTCTTGTTTGTCATCCACACCTTCGTACGTTTCAGACACCTCCTTCAGCTGTTGCTCTAGCATGTGCAACAATGTGATAGCTTGGCCCATAGTACAGTCCTCCCTGCTGACTTCACGTGTGAAGAGCTCAAAAGGAAGTAGCATCTCTGTCAGGCATTTAATGAGGTCCCATTGACCCATCTCAACGGTCATGCCTCTCACAGTAGGTTCCCCTAATCTTTGCATGACATAAGCATTGAGTGGTATGTACAGGTCAAACAGACGATCAAGCATGTAATAAGTTGAGTTCCAACGTGTTGGCACCTCCTGGATGAGTGCTTTGACTGGCATTTTATGCTCACGTTGAATGACCCTCAGCTGCTTCCGGGCTTTAAAAGAATGGCTGAAATGTGTGCATATTCTTCTGCAGGTGGCCAGTAAGTTGCTGACTTTGGATTCATTTTTCAGAAAGTCTTGAACAACAATGTTAATGCAGTGTGCCAAACACGGGACCCTGAAATAGCCACCATCGCCCATGGCCTTAACTACATTACTGCCATTGTCCATGGCAACAAAACCAATCTTAAGCCCTCTTGGGCACAGCCACTCAAAGACCTTGCTGTTAAACTCTTCCAAAATGTTTGCAGCAGTATGAGTTTTCTCCATGACAAACATGGCTACAGTTGCATGCTTGCGAGTGGCATGAAAAATCTCAGCAGCGTTAACACCAGCAGATATCTGTTCTCTAACCCCTGCAAAAGAGATCCAGTGTGCAGTGATGCACATGTAATCAGTGGCTTGGCAACTTGTCCACATGTCTGTTGTCAGGTGGATACTCTGAACAGCACTCTGCTTCAAGGCTTTTCCAAGCAATTCCAGCACGTCGTGATGTAGTGGTGGAACAGCAACTCTGGCAAAATAGTAGCGGCTGGGAACATGCCATTTTGGGCAGATGGCTGTCACAAATTCCAGAAAACCCACCCCTTCAACAAAAGAAAAAGGGAGAAGTGTGAGAAGTTGGCCTGGTATATGCTGTCCACTAATTATAGTGGGCACCTTGCACCAGTCCAAACAACCCCTTATTGGAGATAGGTTAAAGAC
This sequence comes from Calotriton arnoldi, assembly GCA_963921515.1. Lineage (NCBI taxonomy): Eukaryota > Metazoa > Chordata > Amphibia > Caudata > Salamandridae > Calotriton > Calotriton arnoldi. Next base: position 47,728 of record CAWUFW010010146.1, read on the forward strand.
AACCTTATTGAAAGCTATCCTAGTGGTAGCTATGGAGAGCAGCCTTCAGGCTAAGTCTTGAAGGAATGTAAAGCAGCTTGTTTTACCAGTCTATAATCTCTTGAGTGACCAAATGAAAGAGCACCACACCAGGTATATATTCAAAATATATGTATTTATTGCTAAACACACCCCTCTAGTCTCTTTATGAGGCTAGAGTTCGAAGTACATAAGTTATAAGTTCTCAATTCACAGTAATAGCACAAATACACGTTTGGGCCCTAGGGGCGTACCAAACCATATACCAATAAAGTGGTATGCGAACCACGACTGAACTAGACACTAGGCCTAGAGCCTCTAGAAGTGCTTGGACCACAAGGAACCACCCAAGGTAGTGACACAGGGGACCCAGGGAGACGCGTGCAGTGTAAATACACAACCGCGATACGCCGTTAACTTCTATGGAGAAAGTCGTGATCGGGAAATTAAAGAAAAGGGACACTTAAAAGAGGACTAGGACAAAACCCTTTGAGATCTAGGACTTTGGAGAGTCTCTACCCACGGGAGCACCGGAGTACTCGTGTTACCTCACCCAGGGAAGCCGGGTGCATAGGTGCCTTTCGGGGTCGGGTTTCGTCGTCGATTCGAATGGCGATCTGCTGCAAAGTGCTGCTGGCGGCCAAGAGAAAAGTGTCCGGGTGGATCCACGAGTGGATCGGAGTTCTGAAGAACCTGAAAGCAGAGAGGACAGAGTCTGGGTCACTAGCCAGTGACCAGGAAGGCGATGGACAGATGCCCACCGATGTTGAGTGCTTCAGGTGCGTTGACAGTCGTCTTGACTCTTCAGCCACGAGGTCCAGGAGGCGTTGTCGGCAACCAGGAGCAGGATTCGGGCTGGTACACGAAGTCTGTCAAGTGCTGAGGTGTCGGCGACCAGATTGGACCCAACAAGCCTTGGCAACGGCAAGTCTCGGTGAATATGTAGATCGTCGATGGTGCAGACCAGCAAGGTCTGTGGAACTCACCCAGCGAGGGTAAGTGAGGGCAAGCCTGGAGCAACCAGGATGCCAAGTAAAAAAAGGATTGGCCTTCGTTAAGGGCTACTAGCCAACGGGCTAGCAACCGCGAAGGAGCCTCATGACGCCGCACGTGGATCTGGCTTACAGGACACTCGTGGAGTGGGGGCCAGTGATCTTCGGTGCAGGTGGTGCTGGAGGCTAGGGCTACTCGGAGCCCTAAGCACGACTTCTTGGGAGACCCAAAAGAGGATGCACTTGCAAATGTGCTCGGTGTCCAGGGGTCATGGTCTCAAGTCACCCACGATAGCCACGGGCCTCAGCTTTGCTGGGGACTCAGGGTAGCCTCGGGGAAGTCTGAGAATCCACCTCTGGTGGTGCGATGACTTCGGCGTCCGACGGGAGCTTCAGAAATGCGAACCGGACAGATGCTTCTTTGGTGCCTGCCAAGCAGGGGAGTCACTCCTGGATCCCAAGGGAGATTCTTCAGTCCTCTAATCTTGTCGTAGAGCGTCGAAGGTCCAGGATTCAGTTACAGAGTTTTGTCCAGGGATAATCTAATCTTGCTGTGGCAAGGGTTCCCCATTTTAACCAGTAAAACAGGGAGGGACTAACTCTATGACCCCACCTATGGGAGGGTCAAGGGAGGGGTGGCTACACCCACTTCCCTTTGTCCAGTTTCGCGCCAGAGCAGGGGCAGGTAGCCCCTGAGCTGGTTTGAACTGGCATATGCACAGAGGAGCCTTTTGCTCCCCCAGTGCACGACTTCAAAGCACTCTAAGAGTGCACCCACCCAGCCCCAATACACATTATCCTGTCTGGGGAGGTGGTCGCACCTCCCTGCAACAGGAAACCTATTGTCCAGGCCTCCCCTGCCGGAGTTTCGTCCAGCAGCAGGAGGCCAGACTTGTGTCTGTGGCAGCAGCATCCATTTTGTGATGCCAGGGCTTCAGAAAGAAGTTACCGGGTAAGCCAGAGTTAACATGTTTTTCCCTCTAGAAGGGTGGAATGCTACCCCCGCCGCCAGTATTGTATTCCAAGATGTTTGACACCAAACACGACATGTTTAGGTGCAGCCATTCCAAAGTTAGCATTTTACCGCGAGGATATAATGCGCTTAAGAGTATAGGGCCCTGCTTTCTCTGTAAAAAGGTTTCCATGTGCCTTAGGCACATCTCTGATTGGAATCTGGAGTGCCCTTATAAGTCCCTAGTATATGGTATACTATGTACAAAGGGCATAGGTACCTCAGAGGCCTGCCAGGGGCTGCAGCATGTATTATGCCACCCCTGGAAGGCCATCCAGACTGACACCACAGGTCTGCTACTGCAGCCTGGGTAAGGGGTGCATGCACCCTTTACTGTGATATAGGTTACCTATATCACTAAATACATACACACATATAAACCTATAAGTCACTCCTAAGGCAGGCCTTATCAATCCTAAAGGCAGAGTGCATGGTTCCTATGTGAGAGGGTGCCCCTGCATGAGCAGGGCCCCTCTGCAGCGTTCGGAGACCATCTCTGATGCTGTTTGTAGTGCAGCCTGACCATATACTCTTAAGCGCATTATATCCTCGCGGTAAAATGCTAACTTTGGAATGGCTGCACCTAAACATGTCGTGTTTGGTGTCAAACATCTTGGAATACTACCCCCCCCGCCAATACTGGCGGCGGGGGTAGCATTCCACCCTTCTAGAGGGAAAAACATGTTAACTCTGGCTTACCCGGTAACTTCTTTCTGAAGCCCTGGCATCACAAAATGGATGCTGCTGCCACAGACACAAGTCTGGCCTCCTGCTGCTGGACGAAACTCCGGCAGGGAGGCCTGGACAATAGGTTTCCTGTTGCAGGGAGGTGCGACCACCTCCCCAGACAGGATAATGTGTATTGGGGCTGGGTGGGTGCACTCTTAGAGTGCTTTGAAGTCCTGCACTGGGGGAGCAAAAGGCTCCTCTGTGCATATGCCAGTTCAAACCAGCTCAGGGGCTACCTGCCCCTGCTCTGGCGCGAAACTGGACAAAGGGAAGTGGGTGTAGCCACCCCCTCCCTTGACCCTCCCATAGGTGGGGTCATAGAGTTAGTCCCTCCCTGTTTTACTGGTTAAAATGGGGAACCCTTGCCACAGCAAGATTAGATTATCCCTGGACGAAACTCTGTAACTGAATCCTGGATCTTCGATGCTCTACGACAAGATTAGAGGACTGAAGAATCTCCCTTGGAGTCAAGGAGTGACTCCCCTGCTTGGCAGGCACCAAAGAAGCATCTGTCCGGTTCGCATTTCTGAAGCTCCTGTCAGACGCCGAAGTCATCGCACCACCAGAGGTGGATTCTCAGACTTCTCCGAGGCTACCCTGAGTCCCCAGCAAAGCTGAGGCCCGTGGCTATCGTGGGTGACTTGAGACCGTGACCCCTGGACACCGAGCACATTTGCAAGTGCATCCTCTTCTGGGTCTCCCAAGAAATCGTGCTTAGGGCTCCGAGTAGCCCTAGCCTCCAGCACCACCTGCACTGAAGATCACTGGCCCCCACTCCACGAGTGTCCTGTAAGCCAGATCCACGTGCGGCGTCATGAGGCTCCTTCGCGGTCGCTAGCCCGTTAGCTAGTAGCCCTTAACGAAGGCCAATCCTTTTCTTACTTGGCATCCTGGTTGCTCCAGGCCTGCCCTCACTTACCTTCGCTGGGTGAGTTCCACAGACCTTGCTGGTCTGCACCATTGACAATCTACATCTTCACCGAGACTTGCCATTGCCAAGGCTTGTTGGGTCCAATCCGGTCGCCGACACCTCAGCACTCGACAGACATCGTGTACCAGCCCGAATCCTGCTCCTGGTCGCCGACAACGCCTCCTGGACCTCGTGGCTGAAGAGTCAAGACGACCGTCAACACACCTGAAGCACTCGACATCGGTGGGCATCTGTCCATCGCCTTCCTGGTCACTGGCTAGTGACCCAGACTCTGTCCCCTCTGCTTTCAGGTTCTTCAGAACTCCGATCCACTCTTGGATCCACCCGGACACTTTCTCTTGGCCGCCAGCAGCACTTTGCAGCAGATCACCATTCGAATCGACAACGAAACCCGACCCCGAAAGGCACCTATGCACCCGGCTTCCCTGGGTGAGGTAACACGAGTACTCCGGTGCTCCCGTGGGTAGAGACTCTTCAAAGTCCTAGATCTCAAAGGGTTTTGTCCTAGTCCTCTTTAAGTGTCCCTTTCTTTAATTTCCCGATCACGACTTTCTCCATAGAAGTTAACGGCGTATCGCGGTTGTGTATTTACACTGCACGCGTCTCCCGTGGGTCCCCTGTGTCACTACCTTGGGTGGTTCCTTGTGGTCCAAGCACTTCTAGAGGCTCTAGGCCTAGTGTCTAGTTCAGTCGTGGTTCGCATACCACTTTATTGGTATATGGTTTGGTACGCCCTAGGGCCCAAACGTGTATTTGTGCTATTACTGTGAATTGAGAACTTATAACTTATGTACTTCGAACTCTAGCCTCATAAAGAGACTAGAGGGGTGTGTTTAGCAATAAATACATATATTTTGAATATATACTTGGTGTGGTGCTCTTTCATTTGGTCACTCAAGAGATTATAGACTGGTAAAACAAGCTGCTTTACATTCCTTCAAGACTTAGCCTGAAGGCTGCTCTCCATAGCTACCACTAGGATAGCTTTCAATAAGGTTGTCTTTAACCTATCTCCAATAAGGGGTTTTTTGGACTGGTGCAAGGTGCCCACTATAATTAGTGGACAGCATATACCAGGCCAACTTCTCACATTGGTGTGCAGCGTGTGGGATTCCAGCTTGCTATTGTTTTACCAGATAATCTCAATTGAATTGATCAACTGAAAACCACTAAAGGTACCTAAGGTACATATAATTTAAGCTTAGAAATACAGTAAGTTCTACTGAACTTAGAGTTGTGTGTTAAGGGATAGCACAACCCTTTCTACAACTCAAGAGAGTTTAGTAGGCCACACTAGAGTAGGTAGTGCATACACCACACCACACTAGTAATGTCTTTAAGGGCAGGATCCAAAGAATCCTTGCAGGAAGCCATTGAGCTTCCACCCTCCAAGTATGATACACTCCCATTCTTGGAATTGAGAGCTTTATGTAACTTGAGAAAAATAAGGACAGGCCAAATCCCCACCACCCAACACCTCAAGGAGTTGTTGGTGGCTTATGACCTTAGTAAGCCTGTAGGGACTGAAGGGGTAGGAGCTGAGGGTGGGGCAGAAGAAGAGGACGAGGCCAGGGGTACCAATACCCCCAGCCCCCTCTGAAACTGGCCAGGAGGGTGACAATGACCCTGACCTGGAAAACCCAATCCCTCCTGTGGATGATGATGAGGATGATCAGGATGATGCCCTCTTTGTCCCCCCAGGAAGGATTAAGAGTGTGCCCAGAAGGTCTAGGTCTCCTTCTCAGGAGTCTAACCACTCTGGCACCTCCATAGGGAGCTCTGTCTCATCTCACAGGAGGGAATCCTCTCATGAGAGGAGAACCAGACTGGTCCAGTATGAGGAAACTCAGCTGGAAATCAGAAAAAAGCAATTGGCTTTAGATAGGGAATCCCTAGATCTCCTTAGAGAGAGAAGAAAGTTGGGACTAGAGTCCCATGGTGGCAGCCATGTCCCTAGAGATAGGGAAAGGTCCTATGACCATAGGAACCTGAGCAAGATTGTCCCTCCCTACCAGAGTGGGGATGATATCCACAAATGGATAACTGCACTGGAGAGGGCCTGTAAAGTTCAGAAGGTCCCCCAGAGGCAGTGGGCAGCAATCTTGTGGCTCTCCTTTGCAGACAAAGGTAGAGACAAGCTCCTCACTGTAAGAGAAGAGGATGCTGACAATTACACAGTCTTGAAGAGTGCTCTGATAGATGGGTTTGGCCTAACCACTGAACAGTATAGGTTGAAGTTCAGAGACTAGAGGGGTGTGTTTAGCAATAAATACATATATTTTGAATATATACCTGGTGTGGTGCTCTTTCATTTGGTCACTCAAGAGATTATAGACTGGTAAAACAAGCTGCTTTACATTCCTTCAAGACTTAGCCTGAAGGCTGCTCTCCATAGCTACCACTAGGATAGCTTTCAATAAGGTTGTCTTTAACCTATCTCCAATAAGGGGTTGTTTGGACTGGTGCAAGGTGCCCACTATAATTAGTGGACAGCATATACCAGGCCAACTTCTCACAAGAAGGTCCAGTGCTAACATTTTAGCCAGCTTCGCATTGTACAAACGTGCTATTGGGTGGTTGCGTTCGTACTGCCCCTCCCCCCAAACATGCTGATAATGGTAGGCCGCATGGTTTTCCTTTCTCTTAGGCTCAACAACGCACTTTTTTCATTGCGGTACTCCTTGCTGTCTCAGGCTGACTCTTACTCTTGTGCAACTGAGATGTTGCTGAAGATGTGGGCGACGTTAACACTGCACTGCTGGGGACAGGGCGACTGTGTGTACCACTACCAGAGATAATGTCTCCCTTTCCTTCCTCTTCCACCGTGATTGGATCTTCTACTCCTTTATCTCCCCAACACCAATGGTTGCAGTTTTTATGCCATGAAGGTGGTCCTCCCAGCTGATCAATTGGTGTTTTTTCAGATGGGTTATTTGGCCTCTGGTACCATAGTTTGTACCAAGCTTACCACGACTAACAGAGGTATTACAAATGGAGCATATAGCAATGTTCTCCTCCTTTTCGCTAACCGTAAAGAAGTCCCAAACTGGGGAGCTTAACTTTTGCCTCCTGCTGGAGGTGCCACTTCCAATGCCGGATGAACTGGAGGGTGTGTGTTGAATTTGACTCTGTGCTGTACCACTACCTACTTCTACTGAGGTGGTGGTTGTGCTGGATGTAGGTCGCTACCGGTCCTTTGCTAATGCAAATATGGAAGCTGTAGGTCGTGTTGGTGTTACCTGTGGAGGTATGCGTGCTACATCCCTCACAGCAATTTTGGATAGGGTAATAATGTTGGTCTCCATCTCCTCGGGGCCGGGAGTGATGTTCGTGATGACTGGTTCATCATCATCATCCTGCTGTTCTACATCGACCTCCATAAGTGTAAGGCTTTCTGGAACCTTCCTTTTCCCTAGCTTGGTCTTGGGACGTGTCTCCCTCTCAGACTCAGTTTGTGGCTTCCAAGTGGCATCTAGATCATCAGAAGGGGGCTTGGCGAAGAACTTGATGGACTAACCCTCCTTTTCCTTGCTGGAGATTTGGAAGACAATGGATCTTCTGAATGAGTGGCTTCTTCTTCTACCTCTGCATGAGGCTCAATTTCCTGAACTGCCCCTACTTCGGGAGGAACAACAACTACTATTGCGGGCGGTGGTTGCGGCTGTTGTTGACCACTTATCTGCTGTGTTTCCTCCTGCGTTGATTGGGTACTACTTTGAGATAGCGATAAGTTTATCTCAGGCTCAGCATCACTGCTTTCCACCATTAGGCTGGCTACCTCTTCCACACTCATGTGCTTGGGCCTGGGTTGGTGGGTTGGGCCCACTGATGCGGAGGTGCTGCCCCCAGCTTGCCCCCCGGACACCGCTGCTGCAGGCGTAATTTTTTTTTCTCCCAAAAAAGGTATTGGGCGGCACACCAGACTTAAGTGTCACTTCCTTCTTCTGTTCCTTCTTCTCAATAGCAACTTTCTTGGTACTGGAGGACCTGGTACCTGCTTTCTTTGGGCCCATCTTCTTCAGATGTCAGCAGCACTCAGTTGCACAAGTTGCAGAGATGTCTGGTCAGGTCACACGTCACGTCATGTACAGCAGCAGGATGTCTGTCTGGTAGTACAACGGGCAATGATGACACACCTCCTCCTCAGTCTTTTGTGCACCTAAAAGCAAAAAAGCCAGAAGAACATCAGTCAAACAATAGCACAAATCAAACTAGTATAATATATAAGTTAGTGTGTAGTTGTCTCAATTATTAAATTTTAGAAACTCAGTGAACAACAACAGTGTAGCCATTTATGAGACTTTGACAACAAGGCCAGGGCTTTCCTGGTGTACTGTGTAGTGTGTACACTCAGGAAGAATAAGAATAGCAAAGAACAAAAACAAAAATGTAGTGGAGCCTGTTTGGCCTAAATTTGTGCATCACGTGGGATGGATGCAGCATCAGGGAGCTGCAGCTGGCAATGGGGATGGATTTGGAAGCAGTAAGACAAGCGGAACAATGGAAAGACACGCAGGCCTATGTGGCAAAAACAGCACACTACTAACTACCACCACAAAATAGCCCCCAGCCACATGGTCACTCACAGGCACAAGGCACGGCAAACAATGAACTCAAGAAGGCCTATATGGCCAGACAAAGGATGCCTGATAAAACACACACAGCTTTAATGCAAAAACTAAAATCCACATGGCTAAAAACAGGTTGGAAAGTTACACAACAACCACAACAACAACACATACACACGCAAAAAAGGCATTTATTTAACACACCCAAAAAGTGAAATAGACCCCCCAAAAAAACCCACATTTTGCAATTCAATCCAATGCCATCCATGCCCTAAATGATGTTAAAATTCAACAGACAACACAGAAACAGTTTTTATGTACCCACGATGACTACCTCTGGGCCTACTGGCAGACTAGGCCGCAAGCTTGGAGGCCTATGGCAAAAGCACACTGGCTGGTCCCACAAAATGGCCGACACCACATGGCCAGGCCACCCACAACAACAAGAAAAGGAAGACAAGACAGACAATGCAGGCCTATGGCAAAAGCACAATGCCTGGCTTCACAAAATGGCCACCACCCACATTGCCAGGCCACCCACAATAACAAGAAAGTGAAGACAAAGGACAGCACCAGGAAGTTGGAGACTCTGGGGAACTTCATTCCTCTTTAAAAAAATTATAAAAAAAAGAAAAATGACTCCTTGCTCACAAAACTACATCTAAATGACAACCTGAGGAGTTTCTTGAGCAAAATGAACAAAATCATCACTTTCGAGAAGGTTTTATGCTGCTCGAGAGATATTCTTCGCCAGATTGTAAATTCTGCGTGTTCGGGATCGCGATTGTCACAAAAAGTCGTTATCGCGCATGAGAAAACGTATATTGAGCGCGCGAAGAAGAAAAAAAGTGTAAGTCTGCGTTGTCGCGCAGTGCGGAGTTGCCAAAAGTCCGCGAGCCGAACGCCCAGGGTTACCTACTGGCTGAAAAGGCCTATTTATTTAACACACACCAAAAAACTGAAATACCACCCCAAAAACCACATTTTGAAATTCAATCCAATGCCATCCATGCCCTAAATGATGTTAAAGTTCAACAAACAACACAGAAACAGTTTTTATGCACCCATGATGACTACCTCTGGGCCTACTGGCAGACTAGGCCACAAGCTTAAGCCTATGGCAAAAGCAAGCCCACTGCCTTGCTCCACAAAATGGCCGCCACTCACATGGCCAGGCCACCCACAAATAATAACAAGAAAGTGAAGACAGACAATCAATGCAGGCCTATGGCAAAAGCACACTGCCTGGATGGCTCCACAAAATGGCCGCTAGCCACCCACAACAAAAAGAAATGGAAGACAGAAAATGCAAGCCTATGGCAAAAGCACACTGCCTGCCTTCACAAAATGGCCGCCACCCACATGGCCAGGCCACAACAACAACAAGCATAAGCCAAGGGGAACAAAGAAAAGACATGCAGGCCTATATGGAAAAAGCAGCACACTACTAAACTACCACCACAAAATGGCCCCAAGCCACATGGTCACTCACAGTCACAACAGGCCATGGAAAACAATGAACTCAAGCAGGCCTATAATATGACCAGACAAAGGAGGCCTGCTAAACAACACAGCTTTAATACAAAAATGCAAAAACGAAAATCCACAGGACTACAAAAGGTTGGAAAGTTACACAACAAGCACACACACACATCCAACAAAGGTATTTATTTATTAACACACACCCAAAAGTGAAATACACCCCAAAAACCACATTTGCCAATTCAATCCAATGCCATCCATGCCCTACATGATGTTTAAATTCAACAGACACCACAGAAACATGCACCCATGGGTACCTCTGAGCCTACTGGCTGAAATTCCAATCAAAGAAAAACAACTAGGCCCCTACTGAAACTACAGGCCACAACAATAAATTTTAAAAACAATGAAAATCCCCCAAAAATGTAGGTACAAACAAGCCCCAATCAAACAAACAAGTACACCAATTCTCCAACTTACTTGTAAAATCTCAAATCCAAAAGTCCTCAAATCCAATCCAATGATATGATGCAGCAGACAGACACAAAAAGTGATCCTTCCAGCTCCAAATCCAAATGAAAGTGAACAGCACATGGACAAAGCACTGGGAGGAGCCTGCTGGACAGGAACAGGAAGTTTGAGACTCAGGGCACTTCCTTCCTCTTGAAAAAAAGTAAAAAGAAAAGGACTCCTTGCACAAAAACTACAGCAAAATCACAATCTGAGGAGTTTTTTTGAGCAAAATAATCATTTTCGAGAAGGTTTTATGATGCTCGAGAGATATTCTTCGCCAGATTGTAGTTTCTTCGTGTTCGGGATCGCGATCTTACCAACACTGCCGCCGGAAGTCAGATCACACGTCCGAATGACGTGTTCGCGTTCGCACACTCTCGCGGGATCGTGCGGCAAGATTCCAAATCTCGTGGCGCCCGCGAACGGATAGGAAATCACGTCGGCGAACGTAGAATCACGGTAGGTCGTTACCGAGAGCGCGAGAACGCATATTGAGCGCTCAAAGAAGAAAAACAGCTACGCTACGCTGCAAATTGCGTAGTGCTCGGTAACTTTGCGTTCTACGCGAATCGCGAAGTTACCGAAACTCCGCAAACTCCGCGAGCGTAGCGTAGTTCTCCGCCCAGGGTTAGAGACTATGCATGATGAAGTGTGAGAGGATCGTTGTGTCGAGCTCGCCCAGCCCCCAGTGTATGAAAGGAAGATCAACTGGGAAAATAACAGGTTGCAGCCAACAGGGCCCATAGGGTGTACTGCCGTTTCTGGAATGGCTCTGAAGTTGAGACAGGAGCCATTCCGAGGATGTCACTCCTCTGATAGGCACTGTGTGGGGGGCATAGTAAGAGCGAGTGTGGGTAATTCGGGCTCCATGTACCGCGGCCAGGATTAGGATGGCGGTTGAATACGCCAAGCTGTATGATTTCCTGCTTTGTTTTTGAGGAGATCTGCTCCTTGCCTCGAGATCTGTGTTTGGGGGGTGGGATGATGGACCATTCTGGCCGTGTTGCCTCCCTGCGGGGAGCCATCGGTGAAGAGGGAGCCTTGTCGTTAGGTTCTCTTTGAATTTGTAGGAGCCGTTTTGCTTCTTGCAGAGAGCTGATGGTATGGCGTTTGCCTTCCCATGAGAAAATCAGTGCAAAAGGATGGCCCCATTGATATTTGATTTGAAGATCTCGCAGTTTGTCTGTGACAGGTTTAATATTCTTTGCGGCAACAGAGAGTAACTGGGGCAATGTCCTGAAAGACTTAGAAGGGGTGGCCTTTGTACATCAGATTTGTTTCTCTCCGTACCTTCTGGAGAATAGTTTCCTTTTCTACAAAGAAGTGAACTCGAGTAAGGATATCTGGGACAAAGTCCGGGTGACCTCTTTGGCCAACAACTCAATGTGCTCTGTCGAGAGCTGGAGGGGAGGCATCGTAATCTGCCCTGACTGTATGTAGAAGGTCAGCTGTGAAAGCCATAATAACTTGGCCTTCAGCCCCCCGCGGAATAACCTAAGGCGGATGTTATTTCGCTGGCTTCTATTTTCTAAATCTTCATGCTTCAGCGGCAGGCTAATATGTTGATCCTCTAGTTCGACCATTCTGCACCAAAGGCTCTCGTGTTCCTCTGCACTGGTATCCATCGTGCACTCCAGATCATCCACCCGGGCCCCAATTTCCCTGACATCCTGTCGGATCTCTCACAGGATAGATTTAAAGTCACTCTTGAGCAATCCGATTTCAGCCTTAATTTCCTGCAGAAAAGAGCTAATAAAAGCCTGTGTAATCGGGGCTGTAGTCGAGTCGTTAACTGCAGAAGCACTCGCGGGTCAGAGGTAGGCTGCGGCTGAGGACTGGACTTCAGCCATAGGGATGCCACAGGATTATCTTTAGCTGGAGTAGGTGCAGGATCTTTGCCCACTTTAGAGCGCGGCATAGTGAAGGACGGCTCTTCCTTGATATCGCAGTCCAAAGGGGAGGTTCCAAGGAGATAGGGGGAGAAGCGCTGGCTCTGTGGCAGGGAGGCAACACCAGAGTCGTTATGGTCTGGCTGACAGCATAGTCGTGAGTTGACACCCTATTCGTGCCAGTGAGGGCCCTAGGGCACCGCAGTCTGTCTGGGGCCCACCTACAGCCACATCAATGGCAGACCCCAGAGTTCCAGGGGAAGACCAGAGGGAGGGACTCCAGGCAGCCGAGAGAGGAGAAGGAGAAGTGAGTAAAATCACTGGGTGAGCCCCATAGGTGAGTTCTCCAGCTCGGGAGCCAGATGACAGAGCAAGAATGTTGATGTGCACAGGGGCCAAGGGTATTAGCTCAGTCCTAAGGCCCCGTTAGGTGATGAGCCCACAGGGGAAGGTTAAGCGCCCAAGTCAATGGTGGGTGCGTGTAGATATAGGGGAGACCTTTAAGCTCAGCAACAGATCCCTGCCACTCCTTGCAATGTCCAACCCTCTGATGTAGCCAAAGGGTCCAGAGCCTGGGTCTTGAGGGGGGTCCCGCCGTGCGAGCCTCACAGCCGATCCCTCCAGCCCCAGAGAGAGTCAACGCAGCGCGTGGTCCACCATCCAACCCGGAAGGAGCCAGTTACAGTCAGCAACAGGCACCAGACCAGACAGGGGGGTAGAAATAGGGTCTGAAAGTGGGCCCCCACCATGCGCAATGTTCACCAACATCGAGATGCCGCAATGGTATATGCCTGATTAGTGTTCCATATGGGGGTCACTAGCTTCAGAGCAGAGGAGAGCCATGTGCCAGGGTCCGATTTAGGGGCCAAATTCAGCAATCTCCTCCAGAGCTTCCCAGTAAGTAGACGGCAGGCAAAAAGTTAGTTAAGTAGGGGGCAATGCAAGCTCCGTGGCTCATAGCAAAGAGGCAGGTGATTGGAGCCCCCAGAGATGCCACTGAGGGCCCAGCAAGAGAGGGAGGGGGTAAAGGGCCTTCGCTGCGCGGTCCCTGCAGCTGATCTCCCTACCTGTGTGCAGCCCGCTCGTCGCCTCTCTGTCTCTGCAGTGTGTATCGGCAGGCGCGGCAGATGTGGAGGTCTCGTATTCAGCCCTCGCGGCAGGAGCAGGGCCGGGATACTGGAGGCCTCTGAAGTGCTGGCACTAACCAGGCCCGTCCGCCCCTCTCCAGGCTGCCCAGGTGGTGAAGGCATAAGGCGCACAGCACAGGAATTGCGGGCAGGAGAGAAGACTTCAGGCCGGCACCAGAGCCAGATGCAATCGAAGGGCTGACGGCAAGGGGCCCCGAGGGAGCCCCTGGGAGGCCCAGCAAATTGAGGAGGGGGGTAAGAGGCCCCGCTGCGCGATCCCAGCAGCTGATCCCTCTCGTTCGCGGTGGTGACTAGCAGCAGATGCAGCAGGTGTGGAGAGACCAGGCCCAGGTGCCAGGGTAATGGCGTCGAAGGCCCCCGGGCTGCCAGCTCTATTCATACGCGTCGCTTCCCCGGGGGATTGTCCACCGGAGTCCCACCAGCCGCCCCCCACAAGTGATGGGACCAGAGCACAGGCCACTCAACACACGGAGGCAAATCCGCAAGCCACCGGGGTCAGGTCTGCCTCTCCGCCTCGCCAAACAAGTCACCGGGCCCTCGTCAGGGGGGGCAGTCCCCTCGCTTCAATGTTGCCCCCAGAGCCGACAGGGGAAGAGGAGGCAGTCATTTAGCGCTAGGCCTCTCGAAGGGACCTAAGATGGCGGCAGCTCCGGGCGCAGCCGCTTCGTCTCAAGGAGTTGGGAGTCGCCAGTGAGGCTCCCAGCAGATTTCGGGGATTTCGGGGGGCTCCCAATGTATTCTCGGAGCCTCACCCCCGCAGACAAGCCGTCAGACGATATTATAGGTGGTTAAGAGCAGTAGCAGGCCATGGAGGAGTGTAGCTCCGAGAGCATGCGTCCTACTCCATTCGTGACTTGGCCACACCCTCAGCATTTGTACATCAATGAAATTTTAAAGTTTCATTTTCTTTTTCTGAAATGCATCCCATTTTCCTAAAAGCAACATGGGCTGCATTTAAAAATAAAAGATTGCTTTATTAAAAGGCAATCACAGACATTGTGATTTGCTGACCTCAGCAGGTCATCATCCCTGTGATTGCCGCGATTTCTAATGGGTCTCATTAATATTCATTTGGTAGGTCTATTTGCAAACCCATTACGACTAACTCTTTAGGAAATCTTTACTTTTTACATTAGGAATTGTGATTTCCTAAATTGCGATTCAGTAAGAATCATAGGGCCAGATGTAGGTGGCGAAATACCGGTCGGTAACGCCGAAATTCGGAGAATTTCAGCGTTACCGACCAGTATTTGGCTGAGTGCAATGTAGGTGAGTTCATACCTACATGCAAAATAAGGAATCGCAAAATAGCGATTCCTTATTTTGCTCTTGCATTTAAGGAATCGGAAATACCGATTCCTTAAATGCAATGTACGTAGCAGTAAAAATAGTGCACTTGAGCTTTAAGGAATCGCTAATTACCACCAACTTCAAGTTGGTGGTAAGTAGCGATTTCCTTTAAAAAAGCACTTTTTGCTTTTTCAAATGTGCCATGTGGCACACATCCATGCCCTTAGGGCATGTATGTGCGCCACATGTGCACACATGCACATTTCAGGGGTGCAACAGGGTGTCCTTTGGACACCCTGGCACCCTTGAAATACTCTCCCGCTATTAGCGATTCGGTAATACCGAATAGCTAATAGTGAATATCTTCCCATTCATTCCTATGGGCCTCCTAGCCCATAGGAATGAATGGCTAGGTATTCCTTAATAACGAATCTCAATTACCGATTCGTTATTAAGGAATGTTAAGGAATCGCTAATATTTTAGCGATTCCTACCTAGATTCCATTTAGCGATTCCTTAATAGCGATTCGGTAAAAATCGATATTAAGGACTCGCTAAATTGAAGTTACCTACATCAGGCCCATAGTTAGATAATCACAATCTTTAAATTCCGTACATATGGCACATGATTCGGAGGTTGTGCGATTTCTCTCCCACACTGCACACCAATCACAGCTGGGAATGTCAAAGTGTCCTTCTGAGGTGGCCACTTAGATCACAACACTCAAGAGAACAGAACTCTTTTGAAGTGGCCTTTCTTTAAATTTAATGGGATTTCTGGTTGCAAGGGCTGCACTATATAATATATAGAATCACTCAAAAGTGGCATTCACGGCTCTTCTGGGTCTGGGATGCACTATGGTCCGCGGAGGTTTACAGCCTTTTATATTAAAACCCCAAGTAAAAGAAAGTCTATTTTTATAGCGAAGCAAGAGAGAGAGAGAGCAAAACCACTTAGCTCCACTGAAAGAGATGGAGAGGCATTTTTTTTTCAGTGAAGATGTAGAAAATCCCTCAAAGCTCAGCGTATAGAATAGTTTCTTCTGGAACACAGTGTTCATATTATCACATAAAATCGAACTTCATATTGGGTTGGGCGGCCTGAAGAATTCAATTGTTTTGCAGCCCCGCTGAGAGAGAAAATAGCAAGAAGTCTTCAATCTTCCAGAAACATCACATTTGCATCAGAAAATATATTTGGACATTGTTTAGGTTTTCAGAGATATTGTCTCTTTGTGCTTGAGGCAAGCTGAGACTGGATGTGTCTGACCGTCCAATAATGTTTTCTGCATTATTTTAGTATGGATATTGAAGCAGGCATGGCTTACGGTTATGTGAAAGGTATTGAGCAGGTGGTAACCAGGCGGGCAGATGCGTCAGAAACGCTTAGAAAATAAATGCTGTATTTTGTTTGTCTTAAATCAGTCTTGAAATATAAAGCAATGGTTACATTTCATGTCATTTCGAGGTTTGGCGTGTTTGTAACAGAAATATAGAATGTGAGCTAATTATGCATACATGAAATTGCAAATGATGTATTTGATTTATAGGCCGACATTGGATGCTTCTTTAAAAAAAATGCCAAAAAGCAAGAACAGTGGTTCGCTCTGCATTCAGCTTTGTAAAAAAGCATCACAGCTTGTTGGCTTTACTATGTAATGCTGCTTTTGAATTTCTCTGGACAGACTGTAAATTGAGGAAAGCATATTTTAAATCTGGCAGTTCATTTCAAACGGGTTGATATCCACATCGGAAAACTGACAGGAAATGTGATACAAATATCATTACAGTTGCTTCCCACTTATCACTACACCATGCTTCCATAAGAAATGTATAGCAAGATCAGTGACAGCTAATAAATAGCTAGAATAACAACGGTGGCTCAGAGATGCTGGACACAACAGTTTTAGGAACCTTCAATTTCCTATGCTGTAGCCTGAGTACAGAAATCAGAATATTTTTATGTCTCTGCTCTTATAGGTTTTACTACTAGAAGAGAACACCAACAAAACAGAATATTACTTCTTAAGATCATACAACTAAGTTCTAAGTTGTCAGAAGTCATTACTCTTGTGCTCTGGATCCAATGAAGGTGATGCACTCTTCCATATCTCTCTACCTCTATCAGTGACTACATATTATGAGAAAATGAGAGCCAGTGGTGAGAATATCAAAAGGAGAATGACATAAGAAAGAAAACATAGATACCAGATACATCAAATACCACCACTCTGATTCATCACTCTGCTGGGAATTGCTGTCTGCAATAGTAAATATCTTTATAAATTATCATGAAAGTTCTTCACCTATCTATACTTTAACTGTATCTCTAAGGAACCAACTGTCTGTGTTCTTGGTATGAAGATGTCATTCCTAAAACTGAAGTATAACCAGAGATCAGTACCTTTAGATATATTCTCTAATTGTTCTCCCCTTTTGTTATTATAAGTACCCCAGACTTCATAACTATCTTTTAAAAGGTGAACTTATTTTCTACTTGAATCTTGAACCACTGGAAAAGTAATTAAAAGGCATTACCATTCGGTGGTTTCTATTGTTAATGTTACATATCTCACTTGCTAAGAACTATTTGTATACATATATTATGTACCCATTCACTTCACATGAGAATTCCTTCTTTTTTTCACAGAATCGAACCTCCAAATTAAAAGCAACAACTCCTAAAGTCTTAGGGGCCTATCACAGGCTAGATTTTGTAGTGCATTTAGTAGTACTACAATAGTACTATTAACATACTACAAAATGCTATTCACAAAACTTTATGCAGTAGTTTCAGCCAGCGCCTCTCCTATATTTTATGTCCTAAGATCTCCGCTCTAACTGAAGAGATCTCCTCACATGTTGGTATACATTTTAGGCTATGTAAATGTGAATGGGACGGGGGTGTCGCTGAAAAAGTAGGATTATTTATGCCTAATAGGAGGGGTTTTGGGAGGAGTAAGGATGGGATTAAAGGAGGGCTAGGAAGTAATTTAGAGAGGAACAAGCACCTACCCACAATAGAATAAGCTGCTTCTTATAATCAAGCCGCACCTCCAAAGTTACTGCAGCCAAAAAGCACCAAAAAGTGTTGTAAAAGTACTCCAAACTAGAGATGGAGTATGCCTTTGCCACTAAAAGGTACTACCACACCCTCCAATAGAAAGTAATGGAGGTAGGTATTAAGGAAATAATGTTGAAGCAAATTAATTTACTTGACCTTTTTAGAACATTTATACATTTATTATAATCCTTTAAAAATAATATTTAATTTATTTAAAAGTATGTTTTATTAAACATTTCTTGATAAACTCTTTTTTAATAAAACTAAAACTTAACTAAACATAAATTAAACTTAACGTTTAATAATTTTTAATACATAAATACAGATAGGTATTTTACTTTAGGTGGGTGTACATCTTTAAAAAATAATTTAAATGTAATTTGACATACTTTAATTTCTTTTTAATTTTAAATTTAGTTGATAGTGATGTAGCAATTTTTTTTAATATTCTGCATTTAATATTCATATATAAGATTAATCTACATTAGCATTTAACTTACACATTTTTTTTTAACTCTAATCAAAAATGATCCTTGAACTTTACCATGTGGAAATCTCCACCACAATTGTGGAGGTGTCTGCCAAGAGAGCGGAACATCACAATCAGTCATAAAGTCACTACTAGTAATAACTTTGCAGTCATATAAGATGTTTGTATTAAATCCAATCCCTGTTTCAGGGGATTGGGGCATGTAAGTATACACTTTTGTGTAACTTTGCAGTTGTAGGTGGAGAATAGCCACAGTAGTATTTTTACTCAAATGTGTAAGAGTAAACTTACACATGTAGATTTATTTGTGAATAGGACATTAATGTTTAAAATTAAATATTCAAAATTGCTCAGTTTGTTTCTATGCCAGACTGATTTCCAGAATACTTTTCTGTATTCACAAATCGTCTTCAGGCAGATTCTCAAGGATGAAACGTGTAATGTGCAAAACAAAATCCTTAATCGAAGTAGCAAGGTCTTGTTGGTAGTCAACATTAAAACATGATTGCTTAACAAGGATGCTGTGAAGCTCGAAGAAAGTTATACCCCAATGATCCAAAATGGCTTTTGCCAACTCCAAAAACTGTATCTGGTGCGAAATGCTGGTTAATGGGGGGGCCATTGTGTATTGCATTCTCCACACATGCAAAGCCACATAACAAGCAAAGCTGACACTCTATGAACACTGCCAGTCTTGCCCTTCCTGAAATGAACTCATCTTGTGCGGGTGTGGAGCATTGTGCCCCCAAGTCTGATGAACCATAAGCAATAAGCCAAACATTACCATGTCTGGATGTCTTGTAGTTCCTAGGACCCCCCCAGGACCTGCGCATTTTGGATGACCTAAACTGAGGGCTTGGTGTGCAGACAGACTCTGGACACCCCCACAGGATGAGTCAGCCGTTAGACCAGCTAGCTCTACAGTGCCACTATCACCCCCCCTGTATTCTACAGCGGTGTAGGTAGTTTCTGCCAACCACTGAACATGACAACCCTGATTCCTCAGGTATTGTGGAAACAATACGATATCTTTCGCTCAGTCACTCGTGCTTGCTTTTTCTCAGAATACACATAGAATGACGATTGGAACGGTTTCAATAATTATTTATTGATCAAGCGTCAGTCTAGTATGAAACATATCAGCTGCGACAATCAAAAGACAGGAGCAGACAAATGTAATCGCTAGTACCAATATCGTAAAAAGTAGATACATTTCTACTATAGTGCTAATAAGATGAATAAAACGATATTATATAAAACAATAGCATTGGCGTACTCCTACGATGCCTAACCTACCTAAATGTACCTAGCCTAGATACGTAGGTGAATCATGTGTATGTAAATGTCAGGATAGATCCTAATGGAGCCAAGAATCCCCCGGGGAAGTACTAACCCCTCACCTGATGGTTTTGAATGAAGGACCCCGTCTCTGTGTCGAGGATGGCACCCCGCAAGGGATGTCGGGTCTCTGCTTATCAAAGGATCAGCCTGCAGAGTCTCGGTCCAGCCTGGAAGGAATTCTCCTCTCTGTCTTTAAGGGGGAGTGAGAGTCTGTTATGCTAAAGTGGTCACTCCAGGGTTTTTCCAGAATCGATATGTTTTTAAAACATTCACTAATCCTTTGCTAATCATTTTCTAAACAAAAACACTCATGCACAGCTTGCTGTTGGCCATGGATGAAAAAAAATGGTGACCCTTATACAGAATCAATCTACCGTGCCTGGGGACATGTTTATGTATGTCAGGTACAGGGATTAACCCGTTGCGTGCTTCTGTCGGCCAACGGCCGTCGCGAGCACTACCTCTGTAGTGCTGCGCACGTCCGTTGGCCGACGCGGCCCCGCCCACTCCGCTAAACCGCCGCACCGCGGCGGAATTGCCGCCGCAGTTAAGTGGTTAAGATAGGATGCCGAGAGCCTTGTTGTCGAAGATACAGAAGTAAGCTACTAGGTAAAAGGTCACCTGTGTTTAGGACCATTATGTCGTGTGGATGGGACACAATGTATGTAATCGGTATGTACATGATGGGACTATCCTTAAGAACATGACAAGGAAATGCACCTTGGCATAGGGCAACTTATTTTCATCCCCTATTCCCTTCTCTCTTCTCTCTTCTATTCTCGACCTCGACCACCATTTCACCTCATACTACACACTCAATAGAGAATCATTTCATTATCTGCTTTATTTAACTGGGATTTGTTTTAATATTTTTAGTCATTTTCCCATCAAAGTCTCCCTTGAACAACAGCTACTAACAAAAGAGGGACTTTAAAAGTGCACTTTCTAGTCATATTCGGTTGAGCAAGGTAACTCAGAAAACTAGAGACTACTGATCACTTCAAAATTCACTTCAAAGTTCATTGATATTTGTAATAAGCATTGTTTCTGAAAAGAAATACCACTTTGAGGCATTACTCCCCCAAAGTACTAAAAAAAAGAACTAGACACAAGAGACAATAACTGAGATAGACCCTACCTCACGTATTCTTCCAACAATCACAAAATCTCAACATAAATGAACAATGCAAAAATTGGTTCCCTCACTTGAATTTGTGATCATTCACAGCAAATCACTCAAATTGCATGACCTAATTAAAGACTACAACCTGAAATTTCACCTCATCAAGGACACCTAGGACTCAACTCCTCCTCCCCCTCTTTGGAATGCCTTGTATTCCCATTTACACTCCCTCATGCACAACAACAGGTCCTCCGTTAGGATGTGTTTCTATAAACACAGAGATAATCATTCCTATGCTACTCACCCCAGGCTAATTTCACTTGAAATCTGCTGCCAGTAGGGATTTGATTTGCACCATCTCATAACTTTAACATCACAATTTGCACCTGCTATCACCCCCAGGCATAGCCAACAACTCTATAAATCAATATTCTACCTGATTTAATTGTTAGTCACCACTCATTATATTCTAATTGCAGGAGATTTCAATATAGGATTTGATGATAGTATAATCACATCTTCAAAAAAATTCATCATCAGCTGTGAAAGCTTACAACTAGAAATATACCACTCATGTAAATTAAAACTGTTCCTAGATGCCTTCAAGACTACACCAGAGGAAAGCCTTCATGTCATTGCCTCCCATACCTCACCTGATAATATGCTGTCTGTATTCTATGAGAAAGCCATCCACTCAGTAGACAAGAAAGTAAAAGTACTCTCTTTTAATCTTTAGTTAACCAACAATGTAAAAAAGCACAAAACTACCGGACATGAAAATAACACCAAATTCAGGTCTTTTTCTCTGGTTAACACACCTTCAATACCGAAAGAGCTACTACTTAAACTAAATAAAAGAGACATAAAGGGCCTTCAAGAACTTTGCAAGATAGTGCAAAGATTGTCTATCCTCACTGTACAGCATAAGCAAATTAAAGAAACCTAAGAACTGTACAACTCCCTAGCTACTAAACTGTAATTAAAGTCTCAAACTTATACCCATGCTTACCAGCCAACACCAGTACTATATCAATGAATTTAACTGAGTTACGCACGTTTCTGTGCTCCCATTCCTAAAAACACCTTAGACTTGGCAAATATCCAAGTAACCCTTACTCCACTCCTGTTGCACCTACCCAGAAAAAAATCTCTAGTGTATTAAGTGACTATATTCATAAACAACAAACCTATAGGTAGCAGAGCCTCCCTCAGATCTAAACAACCAACACCCTATTGCAGACCTCTCATGAATCTCAGACATTCTTAAATGCATAGTTACAATGAAGATAAAAAACATCCAAAATAAAAAACATCTCTGTGCTGAGACCCAAACAATGAACAGAAGGAGGTCTTATTAATGTGTGGAGTGGTTTGTGCAAAACTGTAGATGATGGTACACTAATACCAATCGACCTACCTTAACATTTGATACAGTTAACCAAAACATTATACGATACAGACTCCAAACAATTAACCACAGAGTTCATATCCTACTTTATTCTTGAAGACTGCTCTCACAGTGTGATACTATATAAAACCATATACCATGTACACAAAGCCAGATGGGTTGTGTTTTATGGATCCTTTATATTATCCAACTGTTCCACAGGAGTATATTTTCTTTGCTTCCTCCTATTCTCCTACCACTCTTTTGCAGACAACATTAAGCTCTATCCTCAGGCGATGGCTCTACGAACCAGTTTAAATTAACACATGATCTTCTCATCATCCTCCATTTAGATAAGAGACAAGAGCCTAAAATGGAACAGCTATCAATCTGAAATGCAGATATTAAGTTGATCAGACCTCCTCAAAAATGTGGACATTATGTGCCCATCTCCCATCTTTTATGTAAGAAGAATAACACCATTGTTTTTTTTTAAATAAATCATAGAAAAAGAAAGTAAATAATGCAACATGTGAGAGAAAAGAAGTGCTCAATTATGGGAGAGACTTGAAGAGAAAGACTCTCAGTTGTAGGCATCTGATGATTAAAACCTGAATAAAGCACAAAAAGTGGAATCAAAGTGAAGAACACCGAGGTCTGAGAAGTACAAGACATATAAAGATAAGAATAGATGTGTATTCAGACCTTTTTTTAACTTTAGATTTTTTTCCATTCTCAGTGATCGAGGGAGAGTGATCCACAGAAAGGATCCCCAAACATGCAGAGATCACTCTGCAAACTTTTTAAAGTTAGGTGGTTGAGTAGGCATTAGATGATCCAAGTTTCCTGGATGAATGATAGGACTTGAAGTGTTTTGACAAGTAACCTGACACATTGGCCTGATTGGCCAATTATGATCCTATCAAAACAAAAAGTTGTAACTTGGGAAGCTGACCTTAGCATGAATTTGAAAGCATGATTTGTGGCCCAAAAATGTTATACAAAACAAAAGTCCAGATAAAGACTGTCTTGTTCATACCAAACCAAATTTAGCCCATGGTTGTTGGAGCCATGATCAACTCAAGACTGCACGACTGTAAATACTTGTAACATGGACTTCCATCATAAGAAGTAAAAAGACTGACAAGTGTACAAAAGATGTAGAAAAACTGATCATCCATCATGTTTTTATGTCTTTTCTTTTTCTGTTACCTTTTCTTTTGTTTCTATGATCTAAATATTTAATATTTTGTATGCAACTTGTTCATGTCACTGCTGTATTTTACAAACAGCATTTGCAAAAGTATATATCATTTGGCCATGATGAAGCAACATGTTGTCGTGAAACATGTGTTGGCCTATGAAGGAACTCTGAAATCAATAAACTCTTAATTGATTCATCAATTATTTATTTCTGAGCTTTATACGTGAAACCTTAATGACCTCAAATACAGTCTGTGTTTATTATAGTCATAATGTGTTCCATTCGGCCTCTGAACCTAAAAGTAGTCTAGCTCTGCTTTGTGTACATTACAAGCAAAATAAATATAAATGTATTTAATTCTAGTTTAAACATGTTAATAGGCATTTCTTTATAAATTAGTTAACTAACTTGTTTTCTCAAAAGGATAGTGTCTCAAATACCCGGAGTTGATACCATTTCTAAAGCCTGTAATATTGTTCCTGTCACACTTGTGTCACATTCAGAAAGTGGACCTATTTGCAAAAAGCAATACAGCTGTAATCTTTTATGAAGCCCCACCCCCTTATTATACCAAGAACAAACATAACATGTAACAATAATAATACATTATGCAGTGAGTTATATACTACATTTCAAGGGTTTGATTTGTAATGACAATACTATCTACGGGGATGAGCATGCCTAGGGATTATTGACTGGGTTAGAGAAGGACCCTCTTCATTGGGCCCTCTGATTCCACCCATGTCAATATCAATGGGAGTGCCCACTCTCTTAGATAATGTGGCATAATCATTGGTGAGTCTAACTGTTCTTGATAAAGTGTCAGAACAAGAAACATGGTTCAGAATTAGACAACAAAAACGATTATGGAATATATTTTTATTTGTGACGAGGAAGGTTCATTTTACTTTGGTGTCTCCTTGTAACTACATTTTTGGAGACATTTTATAACAATACTTTTGGCTATTTTAAAAGATGTTTTGAGCCTGAAGCAATGTTGAATATATATAGCCACTGAGCCATAAAGGTTATATACATTTGCCTTCAGATTTACTTTTTGCTGTGTCTCTAAAACTGGGCTTGGATGGTAAGAGGTCTGCACCAAAAATATTCGTAGCAATTTTTGATGAAACCTAGATGTGCTGGATAGTGTTTGATTGTGTTTTAATGTGCACCATTTAATTAGAGGGTCACAAATTAAAACAGAGAAACAGCAATGGGCCTGTTTTTTTTAAATAGTTGTAAATCTGCTCCCAGAGGATTGAAACATTACATTAGTGCAGATGTTTCAAATGTTTGGAATACAAAAAACATTAGCCCGAAACCTGCACTAATCACATCCTTCGAGGTGCATGCCTAAAAATGTTTGTGAATTCCTTTCTCTCATGTGAAAATACGTAGATGATTATCTTGGCATTTGAAAAATAAACAGAACAACTGTGAATGCTTTTTATTCTCTTCCTACTTTATATTTGGAAAACATTTTACCCTGTGAATAACCATGTTCTGCTGCACATGATCAGTTTTAAGGAGTGTGTACTTCTCTTTCCTGCTCTGAAAAAAGGATTGACTTAACTGCACTCCGCAAGCTCCGCGGAGTGCAGAGTGCAGAAAACTCTGCAAACTCCGCGAACGGAGCGAAGTTCACCGCCCAGACCTAATCTCTAAAACTGTTTACAGCACAGAAGCCAATACTTTTGAGCCTAACAAATCCAGAATCTCTGGACCCTGGACCACCCGATAAAGAGTCACAAAGGTGGATGTCACAGCCAACAGATCTCCTGCAAACAAGCACCCTGGACCTATACAACAGAACCTGAAAGGCCCTAGTACACCTCCCCTGGATCCCAAGAGGAGACGATAGACGAAACTGCTTATATGCTAGCAGAATCACCAATCTGATCCACCTGCTCAAGGTCTCAGTTGACAGCTTATCCCAATAACTGGTGGGACTAAAAATCACAAATAAAGCAAAAGATACCTCAAGCTCCTTCACTCGGTCCAGGAAGATCAAAACAGCCCTCTGCACATCAAGCGAATGAAAAGCCACCTCCCCAGGAGACTGAGGATCTGGAAAAAACACCAACATCCAAAAGAAAGGAGACAGACAAAAGAATGATCCCAGCTCCAACATTTGTCAGCTGATATTACAGCCACCAGAAAGAACACCTTCACGGTCAGAAGACATAACCACACAGATGACAAGAGCTCAAACTAGGGATACTGGAGAGCCCACAAAACCATCTGCAAATCTCAATTTGGACACACCACCTGAGGGAAAGGGCGGAGATTTAAAAACCTCTTGAAGATTCTGGAGACGAGACCCTGATTGTCCACCAGACCTCCCCAAGGGGACTGGAAAGCCTTACTAGGTGCCCATTGCACCTTAAGAGTGGAAAGACCAAGGCCCAACTCAAATCCATTCTAGAGAAATTCCAGCACCTAAGGCAAAGACACAGAAAGCTGATCCACCTGCCTACAATCACACCAATCCTGAAATGTCTTTCAATGCCGAGCATAAGCAGACCTGGTGGATTACCTTCTGGATGCCTGCACAGAAGAGAAGACAGAGGCTGAGAGACCCTGCAACATTAAACCTTCCTGCTCAATCGCCAAGCCTTCAGCTTGAGTGTTGCCAGTTAGTGCCCCTGGAGACTCAGAAACCTCAGGGGACACAGACCAACAGAAAATGCTGCTCCAGACCCACTTTCATCTCCAGCAACAGAGGCAACTAGACAGAGCGGAGCCTTAATCTTTGGGTTCAATAGCAAAGCCAGTGCCACAGGCGTAGCAAATTACAGAAAAAGGTCCTCCACAGCTCCCTCCACCGGAGGCGATGCCATTCCCAGATTGTCTCTGATATGAGATATAATGTCCTCCAGTTCATCCCTGAAAATGAAATTCCCACCAGGCACCACGTGTCTCTCAGGGATGGATTCAGCTGACGATCCAAAATACAGATTATCTTCCAAATGGACTGAAGCATGATTAGCCTTAAGCTTGGAAGACAAGTCTTTAGCGACCGCAGCATCAATCATTGCGTGGACTTTTACAGCCAACAGGGAACAGACACCCCAGGTGGGGCACCACCAGCCCTTGTTGACACATACCTGCTGGTAATCACTCTCCTCCTCTAAATCAGGAACCTGTGACCTTCACCTCTTTGCAATTCCCTTCTCCATTGTTACCAACACAGGCACCAACAGGAACACTTATACCAAATAAATAGTCCGTAAAGTGACACCATTGGAAAAGCAACTCCCTCCAAAACAGGCTTAAACCTGTAACAATGGCCCGTAATATGCCAGGCTAATCCCGTGCTGTCATGTACTACAGAACCAATAGCAAACCGATGCTTGTATTTATAAAAAATGACTGCATCTAAGCTGCTGTAAGCCTAACAGAATGAGTAGGTCAGCAGCCAGACTTCTTATTTCCCACTTTTCATAGGGCCCTCCAAACAGCTGTATGCCTCGGCAAGCCAGACACTTTCAAACTTGCCGGGGAATGGCACCACAGACCTCCGGCTGGGTAAAATCAGCACTCAGCAATTACCCACGTCCACCCTGGCCCGGAGGAAGGCACCACTCCCCTCGCTGGTCCCGGGGGACATACTGGTTTGATAGTCATGCTGGCTCCTGGTCCAAAGACTAATGAAATCATGCCTCCCCCAGGCTCACTGGCACCGTGCTCTGATAAGGGAGCCACTCAAGCTCTGGAGCACACGCACTGCGCCAGCCCAAATGGAGTTCTGCACAAAAAAGGAATAGGAAAAAAGGAAGGGGGAGAGGATTTTATACCTTGGGAGTGGACTTGTGAATGGAGGCACAGAGGTCTCACTATGGGCCCTATTACGACTTTGGATGTGCAGTGCTGGATCCACCAAGCCGCCACACCTCCAAAGCCGTGGTCAGACCACCTGCCAGATTAGGAGTTTCCTCCTGTCTGGAAGGCTTTTTTGGCATTCCCACGGCGGTGCCTCTAAAAACAGGCACCACAATGGGAACACCAAAAACAGTTCTGCACGGCATGGACTGAAAAGTCCAGGAACTTGCCATACCTGACAACGAAACAACAGACGTCCCACCGTCACAAGACCTCTGCAACAGACTCAGCTCCTTCTTTCACTGCAAGATCAAGACGCTTTACGACAACTTCGACGACCAAGACCTCTGCACCGCCTCAACACCCACCCCCAGTTATGCCACCCAACAGACCCACTCACCTGGACCCCACTCACGACAGAAGACACCTTAAAGACCATGAAGAGCATACACTCCAGAGCACCCTAATACCCCTGCCCGCCCCACATCTTCCACAGGGTCGCCACTGCCATCGCACCTGAGCTACGTCGCACAATCAACTGCTCCCTCGAGACCGCCACATTCCCCAATGACTGGAAGCACGCCGAAGTCAAGCCCCCTCCTCAAGAAACCCTCCACAGATCAAGAACTTCAGGCCCATCACGCTGCTTCAATCGCAGCCAAGGTCATCGAAAAGGCCATCCATACCCAGCTAGCATAATTCATCGAAGCAAACAATGTCCTAGACATCACCCAATCAGGATTCCGCAGCAACCACAGCACCGAGACAGCCCTCCTCACTGCCACTGACAACATCGGTGCCATTCCTTGACCAGGGCCAAATGGCAGCCCTCATCCTCCTGGACCTATCAGCAGCCTTCAACACCATCTCCCACCGCACACTAGCCACCAGACTCCACGACGCCAGTATTCTGGGAAAGGCCCTGGACTGGATACGCTCATTCCTCACAGGCAGAACACAGACAGTCAGACTCCCGCCCTACCTCTCATAACCGACAGAGACCAGATGCGGAGTACACCCTCTTCAACATCTACATGGCCCCCCTCGCTACCATTGTCAAAAACTATGGGTTTAACATTCGCGTAATACACCCAGCTCATCCTCTCCCTCACCAATTAACCCAGCATCACCAGGCACAACTTCCAAGAAGGGATGAAAGCCATTGCAACCTGGATGAAGAACAGCTGCCTGAAACTCAACTTAAAGAAAACAGAACCTGGTGGCCCCCCGTCCTTGGAAACTCACTCATCCCGACAGACCATGCACGTAACTTCTGCATCATACTGGACTCATTGCTCACTATGAACCTCCAGATCAACGCTGTCTCCTCAGCCTGCTTCAACACCCTCATTCAAATGGATCCCCCATGAATCCAGAAAAACGGTCACACACGCCCTCATCTCCAGCAGACTAGACTACGGCAATGCCCTCTATGCCAGAATCAACAAAAAGCTCCTCCACATACTCCGGACCATCCAGAATGCCGCAACCAGACTAGTCCCCGACATCCCCAGGCACAACCACATCACCCAACACCTCCCCGATCTGCACTGGCTCCCCATCAAAAGAAGGATCACTTTCAAGCTGCTCACGCATGCGTACAAGGCCCTCCACAACATCGGACCACAATACCTCAACAACCGTCTCTCCTTCAACGCCCCCAAGAGCAACCTCAGTTCAGCCAACCTCTCCCTGGCCACCATCCCACACTTCTACAGGAACAGAGGGGGTCGAAAGTCCTTCTCCTACCTCGCAGCCAAGACCTGGAACGACCTCCCCCTCCACCTCCGGCAAAGCCCTACGCTGCTCCAGTTCAGGGGGGACCTCAAGACCTGGCTCTTCAGATCACCCCAATGGAACTGCACACCCTCCCGCCCCAGCGCCTTGAGACCCTAACAGGTGAGTAGTGCGCTTTTATAAACCCCTGATTGATTGATTGATGCTGTGCAGGAACTGGTGTGCATGCACAGAGGGGGGCACATGGTATGCCCCCCTGTGTGCATCCTCAGAGCACAGAGGCAATAGGGGGCCCTTTGTTTCCTCTCAACCAGGGTTTTCATGGAGGAGGAACCGCCATTAAAACCCTGGTGCAAAGGAAACTCCTAATATGCCTGGCAGGACAGCGGCGGTCCCGCCAAACATATTGATGGCTCCACACGGCCGCAACACTGCCAGGGAACGGCGGTTCCCTGGCAGGCTGTGGTGGGGCCGCAGCATGGGCTGTGGCGGTCTGACCACCTGATTCCTAATAAGGCGTTCGGGAAACCCCCACCACCGCGCCCCGCGAGTTTGGCTGTCCGTGGACCACCAGACTTGTAATCAGGGCCTAAGTGATTAATCAAGGCCGGAGGGATGAGGAGGTAATGGGGAACGGTGTCACACCAATTACTTGCAAGGGGTTTTAACCTAACTGCATACTTTGCTTAGCTTTTCTGCTCGAATGATGCAACACAAGTAAAAAAATACTTGAAAAAGTCATGATTTTCATGGGAAGGTTCAACTCGTGTGGAACTTCACGCCCTTCAGGTATTTTTGGGATATTCTGCAAGAAAATAAATACTACTTACTACTTAGCACAACCCTAGTGGAGATTAGGATACACACTGAGGTAAACCCTCAGACAGACACAGACATTTTTATGTAGGGAATGCGTGCCTTCATATGCGCTTTCACGGTCTGCAGATAAAAAATATATGCAAGAATCTGTAAGCAATGCTACCGGAATGAGACTACTTAAAACGAATACAAAATTTCAAGAAGGAGGCCTCAGGATCCCAGCAGATTTATGGTGGAAATTTCTTTAACTCTGGCAGCATAATGTGCTCTGCTTCATATTTTACTCTCTTGTGTTGAGCATACTAAATGCACAGTTGAAGCATCTGCTTTCGAAAAAGTTGAATTTCCAAAGCTTTAAATCCGTGCAATCGTCTTTATCAGTTTTTCGTTTTGCATTTTTCTTTCATACTGCTCCCTCATGGAACAGATTTTGATTTCCCACCGGGCTCGGTTAATTGCATTGTTCATTAATGTAAAATAATAATAATGGAAAGTAGCAGGCAAATATCATATGATGCTCTCATTTTGAAAGGGATCTATTTGTTTTGACAATCTGCATGGCGTTTGACATTAATTAGTGCATTACTCAGAGGAGATGGATATCACTGGCTAACTGAGCTCGTTAATTGGCATGAAATCTTCATCCCTAGCAAGACAAGGAGCAGAGAACCAAGCAAATCATCTGTCTGTGGTAATAAGCGTCTCAAGACGAGGCAGGAGTAAAGGGCAACCTGTGCACGGAGCAGGTGCAGAGCAGGCATCAGTGCTGTACCTGCCAGACCTCGCGAAAGGCTCGAGGCAAAATTCAGCTCACATTTGCCATTTAAGCCCGAAGGAATTGCAGCGCGTACTCCCTCGAGGAACCCATTCGGGACGAGATAGAACCGTTCTTATAGAAGAAATTACTTCTCTTGAAGTAATTCGTCAGAAGCTGTGCATTTCTACTCTAGTTAAGATATATCCCTGGGAATAGGCTCTGCTTCATGTCGAAAGAGAGGTGAACGTGGCAGCCCAGCCTGAACAAAAGCAGATTATTAACTGCTATTCAGATGACTATTCCAAGAATAGCAGCGTGGCCATGATTGTCGGCTGACTTTTTCTAATCTACTTTTAAGAACCCTGCTGTACTGCAATGTGCGCCATTGCTGATTTCACACGGAGCTGCTGGGTTGTTTTTGTGTCCTTCACACGACCCGAGTAAGATTACCAGATGGCTCTCAAAGGCAATTTACACTTCCGAATAATTTGCACTTTTGAGTAAGCCTACTACTTTTAGCTTATTGACAAAATCAGAGTGTAAATTACTGCTATACAAAAATAAAAACTGTAATAAGTCCAGCACCACAAATGTCCAACCAGTGATACTGCAACATCCTCCCTTAGAAAATCGTGGATGTACAGAATTAAAATAAAACCCCATAGGAAATAATTTTACATGCAATTAAAATATTTAAAATAGTTTAAAATATAAACAAATATAAGTTACTGTTAATAAATAAATATAGCAAATATTTATCATTTATTAATCAATGCCCTAGGACTGAAACCGAGGTCTGGAGTATTGACATATAAACAACTGGTAGCTCTTTTTATATTCAGTAACTATTCCTTTTAATCTACTGAGTTCTATTAATGAAACGATGAAAGCTATAATCCTGTAGGTGTATTCCAGCATAGCTTCTGTTCACAGCATGAGGAAATATATACAATTTGCTGGTCAGACCTGTGATAAAAACGCCAAAGCATCTCGTTCATGTCTTATCATGACTATAACTAAGGAACCTGTTGTTTTTCGATGACCGTTATGACCATTATGACCATAAGAACAGATCGTACTTGCAAAAAATTCCACTTGGGTTGTCCCTCTGTATCCTCTAAACCTATCGCTTCCTTCTTTTAATATGTCTCTGAATGCCTTCTTTCAGTATTAATGCAAACATGCTTGAGATAAAGGGATATGACTACAAGTGAGAGAAGTGGAACGTTCTGGGTTTGCAATTGGTTAATAAAAAGAAGTGTAATGCTTGGTTCATGAATGGAGTTTAGTTCTTTACCATGTCACCAAGGTTGTTGCATTTCAAATTTTGTAATCAGCACAAATAATATGAACTATTTTTTTTCAGAAATCCAATAAACTATAGGGCATATTATCTAAAAAGTGCGCTAAACATCGCAAAGCGTGTTTAGCGAGCACTTTTTTATCGCCGGCTATCGTCGGAATAATTTGCCATGCTAACGCTGTATTAGCGACATTTAGCGCTATGGCGATAATTATTCCAGCCATAGCGGTGTTTTCCATGAAACATCGCTGGTTTTCCAGCGATGTTTCATGGAAAACGGCGATAACCTTGCTGATACGACCCTGTGGTCGTATCAGCATAATCCACCCCCATGTTAGATATGGCTAACACCTGCTAATTGCAGGTGTTAAATAAATGGCGATGACTCCGGTTAGCGCGACTTTTCACGTCGCTAACTGGGGCCATGGCCACCTTGCTAATAGGCGATAGGCCTGTTAGCGGGTGTTTCCCAGGTTTGTTCGTCGGGAACGCCCACTTTGCATGTCATTAGCGATAAATATCGCTGACATGCAAAGCAGTAAAAACACGGGCGCTAATGCCCGAAAACTGTCGCTAACTGCTGTTAGAGACAGTTTGCTGATAGTGCGATAAGAATATTGCCGCTTTAGCGGCAAAAAGTGCCGCTAAAGCGGCGATAGTGCCCTTACTAATATGCCCCTATGTTCACAGCCTCAACCCCTTGTCGTCTGCAATGTCAACGATACTTAAAAAAAAAGAGTTACTAAAAATCAAGAGAGAAAAGTAAAGGCTGAGAGGGAGAAATTAAGAGTGGACTTCTTCGCTCAGATTGGTAGTTGGGTTGAGACAAGTTGGGTTGAGACATGTCTCTTTCTTAGCTTCAAAAGGTTGGGTAACAGATGTATGTGGTAGAGTACATGATAAATATGTTTATATGTATCAACTGCATGTGGATATAATAATAAAGGTTCAATTCACATGGGCGTCCACCGAGCATTAAACCACTAGAGCAGTGTAGATCACTGGAGGCTACCAGGTCTTATCTTCTGAGACCTGTAGAAAAGACTACAAGTGACACTAATTTCACAGCGCACTGTTATGCATGTAAGGAAAGAAGCTGAACAAGATGTGCAGAATAAACTATGCTAGAAACCTTTCTAATTTAAAAGCAAGGGAACCGAGGTAAGGAGCAAAATAAAAAAAGGGTGGGGAAATGCAAGACGAGGTGCAAACTAAGTTGAGGCAGTGAGGATATCTTGGTAAAAGCTACAGTTGCCAGACAAAGTCTCAGCATGTGTCTCTTGGTTTAATATGACTGACATTATTAAGACCCCAGAAGTAAAGTCGGTAACCTGGAAGTGATGCATCAGAGCTCTTACGTGTGTGTAACTAGGCTGTTCATAGCCGTATTCAAATATGCCATGCTTCGATTGTTTGTAAGCATTATGTTTGATGCGTGGGAAAATATAAAGCTCTGCCCTCACTCTTTAAGCCTCTTAATCATCACAATAATTATCTATTTATTAACAAATGTATTCATTGTCCATATTTTCTTTTTATATGTGATACATTATATGTTAATGTTAATAATGACTGCATTTTTTTCATGCATGTCAATGATTGCAATATGGATTTACCATTTTGTGTGAAGATTAAGTAGCATGACCTTTATAATATATGGGCCTAAGGTTGTTGGATCACAACTATTAATTATAAGTTAACCTATACACAGTGCTATACACAGTGCTTGGTACACATGTAGGGGAAAGCATTCATCAAGTTATTGCTGACTTCTCAAATTACATTGGAAAATTGGAAATATGTCTATAAATATGTTATTGAGGAAAACAAAAAGATTATGGGTGGTATTCTTGAATTAATCTCAGTCACTGGTAATTACTGAGATCACCACACAGCCCTTTGTTTCTTTGTCCACTATGCCACTCTAAACGGAAACCTTCTGCATGCAAAGCAGTGGTGGTCCTGCTGCTGACAGTCAGTTAGTCCTGTCAGACCAGGTCCCCTAGAGATGGGAACACAGGCAGCCCTAGACCTCTTTTGGCCTGTTTTAACTTCATTAGAGAGGAATAGCCTTTGGCAGGATGAATGTGGGACCCACATGAGGGCATATCCTCCATACATAGAGTGTTACAATGAGGAAAACAGATAAGTGATCTGTTGAATGCTCAAGTTAATCTCAGCCACTGATTATTTATTAGGGCCACATTTCAATCCATTGTTTTTGCTCAGTTTGCAATTTTAGGAAGAGTTAAGCTTTTTTAAGATCACTCTGTAATGTTCTCCACCCACATACACCTGACACACACATCATTTTCACATTTCAACAGACCCATCAACCACTAGGGACACCGACCAGGAGGGCCTTGCACTTTGTAATCCAGGCATACATAATAGGACCTTTTATGGAATGGGACATCTTGGACTTAACACTAGCACAGGGCCTGAAATCCTGTTGATTCTCGCAAGACTTGGCAGCCACGTTTGGGCACAAATCTCTATAAATGCCATTTCCACTTTTGTAGATACTGGCAGTACTACAGACTCTTAGGGCCAAATTCTGAGGCCCGCCAGACTCGCTGGGGCGTGGCCGTCCAGCCAGCTCTGCACCGGCGGTCCTACCGCCCAATTACAGCTTTGGTGGTCGGACCGCCATTGCCCCGCTGCAACTGCCAGGGAACCACAGTTCCATGGCAGTGGAATGGCGGTCAAGGGCTCAGCAATATACTGGTGGTGCAACAATGGGGTTCCTACAGTGCCCCCTGTTGTCCATGTGCATGGGGATGCATGCAGGGGTGCCCTCCTGTTTGCATGCACCCCAGTTACTGCACTGCATGGACTTTACAGTCCATGCCATGCAGGAACTGTTTTTGGTGTTTCCATTGCGGTGCCCATGTTCAGAGGCACTGCCCAAAAAAGCCCGTCAGATACGAGGAAAATGGTGGATGGTGTGCACACGGATTTGGTGATGCTGGAGCGGGCCGCCGGTGTGGCAGAGCGCTCCCGCACCGTCAAACTCATTATCAGGCCCTAAGTGGTGTCAGGACACGTCAACCTGCTCACCAACATTGCAGAGTTACATGGCAAGAACCCACAGGTAGCACCCGTCGTTCTCCAGATCCATACTCTATGTGTCTGTCACCTCAAACCCTGTCACCTGTAAATGAGAAAACAAAAACAGTACATGAGGGAAAGCATTGTACAGAATTCACTGCCTTCCAGAGATCTATGCTTATCCAAGCTTCTTGCCAGTGATGCTGAACAGGAATACCGTAATGAGTATAA
Organism: Calotriton arnoldi; assembly: GCA_963921515.1. Classification (NCBI taxonomy): domain Eukaryota; kingdom Metazoa; phylum Chordata; class Amphibia; order Caudata; family Salamandridae; genus Calotriton; species Calotriton arnoldi. The sequence continues at coordinate 82,632 of CAWUFW010010146.1, forward strand.
AGAGGCCTTACTGGGCCGCAAAGGATAACAATTAGTTGAAATACATGACCAATAATGCTCTATACATACCCAGTGAGTACTGGCAGGCAAACAGCATTACTCAATATGTCCCAAAAACCCATACCTTCCACTATATATAGAATTGGGTTAATTCTCAGCCTATCTTTTTCTGTGAAATTGCAAATGTATTCTAGTATGTTTTGTTTGCATGATGAAAAATAAGTTGTTGATGAGTTTCATTTTTATCTGTGTGGTCGCTATAGAAATATAATAGATATGTTTAATTAATTCTTTTTATAAAGCTTCTGCCACTACCTACATAAAAGCTGGCTTCTGTAGGGATATTGCATTTAGGTGTGGCCCTTTTTACATAGAAAGCCTACATACAGAACCAGAGCTTGTTGTGTTCAATATTATAGTTGATTTGACAGTTTTAGGAACTTATTGAATAGTTTTTAATATATATTTTGCCACATCAGAAATTATAGTACTGATACATGTTGATGTTATATTTTAATTATTTGCTCATGCACGTCTCAGAGTAATTGACTTTAGGTCATTGCATGATTTGCATTCTGATAATGAATGGATTGGACCTGTAAGATCCTTTTATACTATTGTAACGTCTGTTGATAAGCACATGCATTGTATTAAACAAATAGATGTCAGCTGTGCTCCTAATTTCCTGTCATTCTAAATTAATTTTGAATATATCTTACCTTATGATTCTTAATTATCAATATGTTGTGACTTTATGATATGGGCAAAATTACATACAGAATAAAAACAATTATAAGCGCAGGAAATGCAAGAAACATGCTTTTTTCTAACTATTACAATTATTTTCCAAAACAATTGTATAATAAAAGTTGGAAGGGAAATTGAAATAAATACATGATGAAACAACTACAGGCCAAGAAATGGGAAACATGGCGTCCGCTAGTTGAGCGGAGCGCGCGTCCGGAGACCACTCTCTACCCCTTGCAATATGACTGTTACGTTACCGGTATTGAAGTGATCTTTGTCCATCGGGGTCCACGGAGCTTTGTGGAGCTCTATGTAGATTCCAAAAGGTCTCGCTGCGGAGATATCTGTGCGTATATACACCGGCTGAATGTGTGTCGGGTCCTTCGCCCAGGCTTCAGGTGTTCCGCGCCTAACCCGTTCGTTTCACCTCCTACGCTGGTACGGAGCCGCCCTGGAGTTGAGGCGTGGTCGCAGAGCGGCGGCCCGCGGTCTCCTCCCGGGTTAGCAGCGGCAGCGCCAGCATCAGCCAATTCTTTGGGGCGACGGCTGGCGAGAGAGTAAGATCTGCGGCAGTTGCTGGTTGCGCCGGAGATAGAGTGGGGCTCAATTTGGAGGAATGCTTGGTGCTGTCAGTCCCAGGCGTCTTTCCTCTTCCTGCTGCTCCTAGTAACATCACTGGCGGTAAGAAGGTGGCAACTTCTGTGAAAGAGGCGGAATTTGTTATAGCCACTTCAAAGGAGAAGCACGAACATCGAGAAGGGGAAGGGGGGTCCTACAACCCAGGTAACCTGGTGGTAGCTGCAAATAAAAAAGTGGAAAGAAGAGAGGAAATTGTAGGCAGAGGGAGGCTGGCTGGAGAAAAGCGAGCATTAAAGGAAAAGATACTGGATTACTGGAGCCACACTTAGAGGGGTGTCAGGCTTTAGAGAATACGAGGACGATAGTATTATACCCTCTAACCAAGGCACAGCCTTCCAGAACTACCAAGTTAAGGGAAGAAGTGTAAAAGGAGGGAGGAATAAGAGTGTCTCCTCGCATTGTAAAGTGAAAGTTACCCCCTCACTACGGTCATTTTTTAGGGTGCAACCGGAGGTCTTGACTGTCACAAAGCAGGGGGCTCTGGAATTCACTCCATCGGCTCCACTGGCTCTGTAGCTGGGGTCTCTCGAGTTAACATGGACTCTAATGAGGGTTCTTCCAGCCAGAGCGCTATACCTATCAGTTTACCTACAGTAGCCCCTGTGTTGCGGTCTGAATCACAGTCAGGGAGGTAGCGGAATCAGATGCCCAGAATCCTGGGGAAGTTGTCAATCATTTCTCAGGGGCCTCGATCGAAGCCTTGTTTACTTCATTAAAGGAAGATATAAAACAGGGCTTTGCAGTTTCTGCAGATAACCAAAGTGAGATAAGAAATGTGTGTGAGACTTTGGAGAGAAAGGTTGACCTCTTAAATTCCAGAACCGAATCCTTAGAGAACTCAGTTGAGGAACTCAAGACGAATTTGGGGTCAGCAGAGGAAAAGATACAAAGCCTACAGAGAGGGGAAGCTGCCTTGCGGGATAGAATGGAGATATTGGAGAATAATTCCAGCAGAAATAATCTGCGGGTTACGAATATTCCAGAAGGGAAAGAAGGGGCAGACATCAAGACTTTTATGATCGCCCTGCTTAAGGAGGCCCTATCACTCGAAGAAACGACAGAGTTCTTAGAAAGGGATATCCAAAGAATCCATAGGGACCCATTTCGCCACAACCCTAATAGGGCAAAGCCCAGGAAGATCCTTATTAACTTTCTCACTTATTCTATTAAAGAGAAAATTCTGAATCTGGCCTTGAAAGCTAAAACATTAAAAAATAGGGACTTCTCCTTTGAGGTTCGTTCGGACCTTTCTAAAGCCACACTGGAGAGACAATGGGAACTGGGCCAAAGAATGGAAAACTTTAGGAAGGCCGGTGCAGTAGTACAGCTCAAGTTCCCGGCCTTCTTGAAAGTTATGTTCAATAATAAAATGCATAACATTAGAACAAGCCAAGAGGCAGATGAATTACTTGATTCCATCAATAGGCAGGCCTCCAAAAGCTTTTAGAGCCACCCCTGTTTTTTCTCTTTAGTGTGTAAAAATGTCAGATTAGAGAAACACAAGTGAACTGTGCTCCCTCTTCTATATGGATAACCCTATTTCTCCTATCTTATTCCCTATCCTCCGATATGTTATGTATTGGCAAGCCTTTTCTTTTTCTAAAGAGCTCAGGGAAAGTGGGAAATAGGCTATATATTGGATTTTTTTTTTTTTTTTTTTTTAAAGGGAACGAAAGGGGAAGAAAGAGGGAGAAAGGAGGAATAGAAGGAGAAAAAATATATATATATATATAAAAAAAATAAATAAAAAAACATTCATATATATATATATATATGTTTGGTGACATATAGACAAAATAGAAATAGAGGGGGAGGGTGGCTCACGGACGCAATAGCTGGTCAACACCAGACCAGAGTAATGGGGGAAGGGTTTCCCAAGGGGGGAAGGAGTGGGTGGGGGGAAGGGGAGCACAGGGGGATAAATAACAAAAATACCTCATTTGCCTCAACCGGGTCAGATCTAGAAACTTCAAAGAGTAGAAATAATGGGAAAGCTGGAAGGCCTCTCGGCCTATGTCCTTGTTCTTGTCCAGTTAGGGCGGAATATGCTAATGCTAACTCTAAAATAGCATGACAAGACTCCAGATTTTGTCCTGGAATGTCAATGGCCTGCGCATGAGGGCACGAAGAGCTAGAATTCTACAATACCTGAGAGATTCCCCGGCGCAGGTCATTGTCATACAGGAGACTCACCTTCTCAAGACAGAGACAAAAGAACTGCTAAAAAATCAGAAATGGGTGGACGATTTCGTTTGCACCGATCAAACGGCTAATATTAGAGGGGTGTTGATCCTTTTTAAAAACCAGGCTAGAGCTCAGATTTTACAATACAGGGAAGATTTTAGTGGTAGGTGGCTGATTTTGAAGATCACCTTAATGGGTATCCTCTTTACCTTAGTTGGATATTATGGTCTAAACCAGGACGATCCTTCCTATATAAATTCCATTCGTTCTCATCTCCTGGATTTTCCAGAGTCAGTGATATGGGCAGGAGACTTTAATATCGTCCTGGACCCTAAACTGGACAAATCCCCTAATTGTAGAGCAGCAGTTCCTTCTAAATCCAGGTCGTCTTTGCTGACAACGATGTCCCAATTGGGGTTATCCGATATTTGGAGGGAAAGATCGGGAGACCAACCAGGAGTATCTTTTAGAAATTTTAGATACAAACACAAGTCGAGAATAGACTATATTTTGCTCAGTTATAATCTAAAAGACAGAGTTAAAGAGATAAAATACCTACCCTCGCACCTTTCGGACCATTTAGGAGTTATATTAGCTATTGAGTGTATACAGTCACAGCAGTTTAGACCATGGTCATTTGATCGAACAATACTGCTTGAAGAAGAAGAGACTGCTTTTTTTATTATTGAGACCAAGCACTTTTTAGAGAACAACTTAGGAACAGCCGACATTACAACTGTCTGGGACACCCTTAAAGCTTTCCTAAGGGGCAATATCACCAATAGATCGAGCTATAGGAAAAAAATATATAGGGAAGCGACCTTAGCTCTGGAAATTGAAATGAGGGAAATCGAGGAAAAAATGAACAGCCAGACCGGCATTGGCCGGAAGGAAGATTTGGAAAGGTTCGATCAATTAAAAGAAGAGCTGAAGAGTATTCTTCAAAAGAGGCTGATGCGTAGGTGGGAGGCTAGCAAGATTGCCCATTTTGAGTATGGGGAAGGGGCAGGAAAACTACTTGCTTGGAAAACCAAAATGGACCAGCTCCGGAACCATATAAAAGAAATAAAGGTGGACGATGACGCACCCTCCCTTTCCTCGGATAAAGATATCGGCGAGGCTTTTTGGGTTATTTCAAGATATTTATAAGGATACTTGCATAGAAGACAGAGCAAAAGTGAAGCTCTGGTTGGATGAGACTACATTACCATCTATTAGCCCAAAGCAACAGATAGATTTGGAATGTGCTATTACAGAAGAGGAGGTGAGGAAAGTTATTGCAGGGAGTAAAAGAGGGAAAGCGGCCGGGCCTGATGGCCTACCTGCAGAAATATATCGTGTCTTGCAGGATGCCATAATCCCAGTACTTACTCAACTGTATAATAAGATATTATTGGAAGGAGTTAGCCCCCCTCGTTCTTGGGATGATGCTACGGTGGTCTTAATTTTGAAACCTGGCAAGAACCCAGCTAGGTGTGATTCATATCGACCGATATCACTTTTAAATACAGACTATACATTTTTCTCTTCTATTTTAGCAACTAGGTTGGGGATGGTGGCAAATGACATCTTTCACCCAAACCAAAAAGGGTTTGTAAAAGGGCGACAATTAGCAGACCTAACATACGATCTGGTCGGCGCAATCGATATCGCCTCCACTTATGCCCTCCCGTTGGCAGCCTTAACTCTGGATGCCACCAAGGCTTTCGACAGGGTAAATTGGGGATACCTGTCGGAAGTCATAATAAGATTTAATTTGGGAGACAAATTCCGCCGTACCATTCAGTTGTTATACCATGCACCGTCAGCCAGGCTGCTGGTCAATGGCATTTTGACTGAGGCATTTAAGATAACTAGGGGAACGAGACAGGGTTGCCCTCTTTCTCCCCTGCTCTTCAACATGTATATAGAGCCTTTTGCACAGAAACTTAGAGATAACTCTAACATCATCTCTTTTAAATATGAGGAGTGGGAGAGGAGGGTGGCCCTGTATGCTGATGATATCCTTATACTGTCAGCAGACTTGGATTCAGCCTTTCCGACAGTTATAAAACTGGCAGAAGAATTCGGTCAAATATCTGGGTACGAAATAAATGCGGGAAAGACGGAAATTATGACGTGGAATATTAGGGAAACCCATTTTCAGGTCAGCTCAGGTATGCGATACTTGGGGGTCAGAATAGTGCAGGAAGTAGGAAAAATCGCAGAAATAAATTTAGTGAGAGTCTTCAGGGAGTGTCAGAAATTGATGAAGTCATGGGCCCATCTCCCCTTATCCATCTTGGGGAGGGTAAATCTGGTCAAAATGACAATTTTACCTAAGATCACATTCCTTTTCAATACAATCCCCCTTTTTTTGACAAATCCCTGATAGGTAAATTCCAACAGGACATAAACTCCTTCATCTGGAAATATAGATCAACCAGGATAGCCTGGAAAAAACTAAGGCGAAGGAGAGAGAAAGGAGGACTGGCGCTACCTGACTTGCAATACTATGCTTGGGCCTTCCAGCTTTCACATTCTAGAATGTTATTAAAAATGCCTGTGAGTACAGGAGGGGAGACATGTTTCGGGCTATGTTAAGGGGTGCTGGTATATCGGAAGAAGGCTTTATGTTTAAATTTGGGGACCAAAAATTCTTTAAAAAGGTTAAACTTAAGGTCCTCCATACAATAGCAAAAACGTGGGCCAGATTAAGAACTGTGGTAGGGCTTCACTACTTTTCAAACCTTGCACCTCTCTGGGATTCACCAGGTTTGCCGGAGTGCCTCCAGGATAGTTTGGCGACACCATTAAGAGAAGCTGGGGTAAAAGTGTGGGGAGATCTGATTAATGAAGATACATTTGTCTCATGGGAACACCTAAGTAAGAGAGTAGGGACGGGCCTTTCAAGGTTTAAGTATATCCAGCTAAAAAGCTGGGCACAATCCCAGCTAAGTCAGAAAAAACATTTTGGCAGGGGCAGCAGCCTGGAACAACAGCTAGTCGAAAGGCCGGCAGGAAAGAGGGAGGTTTCATTGTGGTATTGGGCTATTGAAGAGGCAGTGGACGGAGAATTTAAGCTTGCAGACGAGCTATGGGGTGAACAGATCCCGAATACACTGTGTGAGTCTCTATGGCAAGACTCGTTTAGAACTCTCTTTAGATTAGTTAAACCTGCTTGGTTGAAGCGGAATCACTTGTTCACCGCCCATAGGGCATACCTATCCCCTCTTAGATTATCTAAATTTTTGAAAGGATCCCAAGTTGTATGTAAAAAATGTGGGTTGGCTGAAGCATCGGATATACATATGTTTTTGGACTGCCCTTTTATTGCTTCTTTTTGGGAAGAGGTGAGGAAGACACTCGAGAGCGTTTTAAGAGCACCAATTCATATAAACCTGTCCTTGATAATCTTCGGTCTTAATAGTTACATTGCAGGCCCTGCCAGATCTTTGCTATTTTACTCAATACTAATGGCCAGGAGACAAATCTGCAAACACTGGGTAGATCCAGCTCCCCCAATCATTCAGACTGGCTGACCTCATTATATGAAGTCTCCAAGATGGACATGTCTAGAACTTGCAGTAAAAAAACTCGCATATTGGGACCTGCTTATTCGGTGGAGGTAGTTTTCTTTGTTTTGTTTTCTTTTTTTGTTTTCTTTTTCTTTTTCTTTTTTGGGTCCTATGATTAAGCCTTTTTGGATACTCCCTGGACTATTGTATGCCTTTCTAGGCTATCGATAACGTCCATCAGGCTCGCAAAGACCTAGTTGGAGTAAATCCGACCTTCCCCCCGGGTATCTGTGGGGCAATAACCTTTCGGACTAAAATTGTATCTTTACAGGCTGAGGCACAGAGAGACCACATACGAAAAGCCAAGGATATCCCAGGGTATCAAAGTAAGGTTACAAAAAGGCGGTTGGTTTAAGGCGGTTGAAGGCGAATGAGGACAAAAAAAAAAAAAAAAAAAAAGAAACAACTACAGTCAAATTAGTTCTCAAGAAGTCTGTATACTATGGCTATTTCTTATATGCTATGTATTTTGTTCTTTACCTCTGTGGCATATTAAACAGGCCCTCTGACCTGTATGAAAAACAAAGATCTTTTGCTTTCTCAATGTACTTCCAGTGCTACTGGCCTGCCCTGATGCCACTTTTGCGTCGAGGAAAAATCTTAATGCACCGCTGGATCAGTGACACAAAATCAATCCAACAAATATTGAGAAACACAAATATATGTAATTTAATATTGAGAACAAAAAAATCAACTTCATATACATACCTATAAAAATCACTAATATCGAGCACACAAATATTGTTAACAAAAATATAATTTTTTACATATATCGAAAACAAAAATATCGGAATCACAAATATCGTTACCTATAAATAAACATACACCATGTCAATAATATTGATTACTACATCGACTATAAAATTATCATCAACATAACTAATACATTCAATTAAAAAACACCACAAAGTCAATTTTCACATAAACCAGTCACTTCAAATAAACCCAAAACTTACAATAAACTTCTATAATTAGTTTAAAATATATTATATCACCCAAAAATTAAATGTCACCCCATAAACATAGTACACCAATAAAATATACAATAAATGCATCTAAAACATTATTATTTACTATAAACATTATTATTTACTATAAACATTTAAATACAAATAACAATATAAAATATTATATCAAAACAAATAAATTCATAAAAAAATACTATTACATATAATACTGGTAAAAGAAAACATAAATGAGCGTCTACCAAACAAAGACCTAACTGATTAAAAAAATTCAAATGATACTAAACAAATTAATAAAATCACATTGTAAACAACTTTAGCCAATAAAATTAAACAAACAATGTAAAAGGCACACTAATTAATGCAAATAGTTGCTCCAAAAATTGCAAACACTGTAAGAGAAGGAATCTCTGCTGGATTCTTGCTACAAAAGGTATACATCAAAATATACATCTCTACAACGACATATTCAAGTAAGTAATACTAATATTTAAACTAAAAATTAAATAGTCCTAAACAAAAAAATTATTAGTTCTTTCATTTCCAGACTGACCAACATCTAAATACGGGGGCGGAAAGACCATTCAATAAGGGACGGCGGAACCTGATCCACCAAGATCTAAATCAGGCCCTAAGTGTAGAATACTTCACTAATAGTTAATTCGCCATCGAAGTCAAAACAATTATAGCACTAGCCTACGTCCTTGTCACAGGGGTAGGCAACTATAACATACTAATAGAAAGCACTTACTAACAAAATGAAGACAAACTTAGGGGCATATTAGCAAGACCCACGTTAAAATTATCGCCGTTTTATCGGCAGGAAACTGCCGCTAAAACGGCGATAATGGGCTTGCTAATATGCGTTATAGAATTCCAATAGAAGCCCAGGTTAGATGTGCAGGACATCTAACCTGGGCTCCTATTGGAATTCTATAACGCATATTAGCAAGCCCATTATCGCCGTTTTAGCGGCAGTTTCCTGCCGCTAAAACGGCGATAATTTTAACGTGGGTCTTGCTAATATGCCCCTTAGTCCCCTAACGGACTAATTTGAAGATACATGGGTTGGCAGACTGCATCGGTCAGGACACAGACATCAAGCCAAATTCCGTATACCATGGTGGTATGTCTATGACAGCACCTTAGTACAGGAAACCAAAACACAGCACCATAACCAACATTTAAACATTGAGCCTAAAACCCCCCACACTAAAAATCCTTAGAAAAACCCTAAAAAGGGACTTACCTGTTGCGATGAAAAGCAGCACCTAACCATGACTTGTCTCCTATAAAAAGGACACAAAATAACACCAATAGATTATATTGTCGTAAAAAAATGGCTGCTAAATGAAACAATAGGAAATATAGTACAAATGTTTAATGTATGAATGTATGTTAACACAAATGTAAAAAATGATTATAATAGTAAACATGTCAAACAACGTTGTACAATATGTGCTAGAAATTGTAGTGTGAATTAAATAATAGTTTAAAATATATACAATTATTTAATATATATTAATAATAAATATGTTAAAAATGTTTAAAAAGTATGTAAAAAGTTACGTATATACTCAAAAATTATATTGAATGTTAATGTGAAAATGTATAGTATGCAAATATATATAAAATCTATTTTTGGTTTTTTAAAAATTAAAAATAAGAATTACTTTTCTTGTTTCACTGTAAAATTGCCGTTATTTTATTTTAGAAAAATACTTCACAAACTTTGAACTAAACAATAAATTAAAATTGTCAAAAAACGTTTTTTTTAAAATATGTGTGACAGCTATTTATTATATTAAGGGCTTTATTATCAGTTTTGTGGTCCTCCTGTGGCTCACCCCGGCAGCGCACTGCAGGAGGACCGCTAAGCCAATAGTGCAACTACTCGCCAGATTACGATAGTGATCCTTGGCTGGCAGGCGGTGCTGTGGCAGTGTCATGGCTGTGCCTGTCCACGGCTCATAGGAGAGCCTTACACAGGAACCTTCATGACACCATCACAGCGTGTTTCTTCACGGAATGCACCATGTTGTGCATATCGTGCAGGAATTGGGAGTGCATTTCCAGGGGTGCACAACATGTGCCCTCTTGCATGCACCCCCTGGCCCTGTAGCTATTGCCTCACCGCTACCTTTTCCGTGGCGGGCTCACCGTCATGGAAAGGGTGGCGGTGAGGCAACTCCTTATATGCTTGGCAGTGCAGCAGCATCACCACCAGCATATTACTCAGCCTAACCGCCACACCGCGGAATCCTGGATCTCCAGCAGTCGCAGTAGTCCTGTAGCGCTCCGACCGCCACACCTGTAATACTGCAGGCAGGCCAGTAGTGTGGCTGTGGTGGGACCGCCACCATGGGTTCGGCGATCCCTTGGACCGCCAAACTCGTAATGAGGCGCTTAATTTGGTGAAATGTTAAAAACTATTCCTACTCCAATTTAAACCAACTAGGGGAAGGTGTTGGATAATAAGGGGTAACACTTAGGGGCCGATTCCGATTTCGGCCGGAAGGGCACCGAACGATGGTCGGAGCCCTTCCGACCGAATCGGAACGTGCCGCTCGGATACCTTTCCGACCGAGCTATTCCGATGGGCTCGGTCGGAAAAGAATCCGACTCGGATTTCCGGATGGCTCACGACGGGTTCGGAGAGCCCGTCAGCCATCCGGAAATCCCTCTGTACTCCCCGGCTGCCTCTTTGCGACCGAGGGAGTACGATGGCAGCTTTCACTGCCTTTTCGTGCCGGTCTTTCCGGCACGAAAAGGCAGTCGGTCACTGTCTTTGGGGGCCCCCAGTGGGACCCCCATGGGTGCAAGGTCGCCGAATGGCGCCCTGGAGGCACCTATGGTGCCCCTCTGTTGAACCCTGCACCCGGTGGCAGGCACCTTGGGGTGCCGGCCACAGGGTGCAGGGTTGAACTGCACCCCTGCTTTCTCCAATGCCAGCATGCATTCCGTCCGGAATGCATGCTCCCATTGTGGGAGATACGAGTGCGACCGAACAGGGTTCGGTCGCATCGTACTGCCTGGGCCATAACCGACGACAGCAGGTCGGTCGGTTACGGCTCCGGACCGATGTCGGACGGACCTGAGTCCGTCCGACATCGGAATCGGCCCCTTACTATTCCCACTCTAAACTAAACCATTTTGGGGAGAGTTATTGTCACTAAAGGGGTGACAATTATTATTCCCACTTCCATCTAACCCAACTCGGGGAAGGTTTTGGCCATTAAAGGGGTAATTCTAACTATTCCCACTCCAATCTAAAACAATTTGGGAAATGTGTTGGACACTAAGGGGCCGATTCCGATCTCGGTCGGAGGCGCACCCAATACTATTCGGTCGGGAAAAAAGCCATGCGAAAGCCAGTTTCCCGACCGATCCGTACAGCACACCGAACGAGCAAGTACGATGCGCACAACAGCAAAAATTCCGGCCGAGCCGTACTCACCCAAACCAGGTCCTGTTCTCCGACCGAGGCGAATCCGGAAACGCCGAATCGAGTCGCACGGAAGGGAAAATGCAGCCCCGTCCGGCCGAACAAGTACGATGCGCTTTCCGTATGCGCCGAACCCGTCGCTACGCACGGCACGTCAAAGCATCCGGGAGAGGCGCACATAAGCTCCGAATCGCGCCACAACACGATCCACGGCTACGAGACGAACACGGCACCGACGAGGACGACGCGAAGCGACGAGGACGAAGCGAAGCGACGAGGACGAAGCCAAGCGACGAGGACGACGCGAAGCAACGAGAAGGATGAACGACACGAACCAACCATGAATCCCTTCGTCCCGATCATACCAATATTCTACATCTACTACCGGAACAGGCACGGACGCGTACGGCGCAGAAGGTAAGTCAGACACCAACCACAAAACACATACAACACGTACACGACACATCACACACATACACTGGGAATCTGAATATACTTACACCAGCAACAGCAGCACCATAGGGGCGGGATGCCCATCACCAATGCCACATATGCACACAGGGGCCTGAATGCGCGCCACCACCCCAACCCAGGGGGCTGGATGCCTACCACTACTACCAACCTTAGCCAGGGGGCAGGATGCCTACCACTACTACCACCCTTAGCCAGGGTGGCAGGATGCCTACCACTACTACCACCCTTAGCCAGGGGGCAGGATGCCCACCACTACTACCACCCTTAGCCAGGGGGCAGGAAGCCTACCACTACTACCACCCTCACCCACGGGGGGCAGGATGCCTACCACTACTACCACCCTTAGCCAGGGGGGCAGGATGCCCACCACTACTACCACCCTCACCCAGGGGGCAGGATGCCCACCACTACTACCACCCTCACCCAGGGGGGCAGGATGCCTACCACTACTACCACCCTTAGCCAGGGTGGCAGGATGCCTACCACTACTACCACCCTTAGCCAGGGGGCAGGAAGCCTACCACTACTACCACCCTTAGCCAGGGGGCAGGATGCCTACCACTACTACCACCCTTAGCCAGGGGGCAGGATGCCTACCACTACTACCACCCTTAGCCAGGGGGCAGGAAGCCTACCACTACTACCACCCTTAGCCAGGGGGCAGGATGCCTACCACTACTACCACCCTTAGCCAGGGGGCAGGATGCCTACCACTACTACCACCCTTAGCCAGGGTGGCAGGATGCCTACCACTACTACCACCCTTAGCCAGGGGGCAGGATGCCCACCACTACTACCACCCTCACCCAGGGGGCAGGATGCCCACCACTACTACCACCCTTAGCCAGGGGGCAGGATGCCCACCACTACTACCACCCTCACCCAGGGGGGCAGGATGCCCACCACTACTACCACCCTTAGCCAGGGGGGCAGGATGCCCACCACTACTACCACCCTCACCCAGGGGGGCAGGATGCCCACCACTACTACCACCCTCACCCAGGGGGGCAGGATGCCTACCACTACTACCACCCTTAGCCAGGGGGCAGGATGCCCACCACTACTACCACCCTTAGCCAGGGGGCAGGAAGCCCACCACTACTACCACCCTCACCCACTGGGGGCAGGATGCCTACCACTACTACCACCCTTAGCCAGGGGGCAGGAAGCCTACCACTACTACCACCCTTAGCCAGGGGGCAGGATGCCTACCACTACTACCACCCTTAGCCAGGGGGCAGGATGCCTACCACTACTACCACCCTTAGCCAGGGGGCAGGAAGCCTACCACTACTACCACCCTTAGCCAGGGGGCAGGATGCCTACCACTACTACCACCCTTAGCCAGGGTGGCAGGATGCCTACCACTACTACCACCCTTAGCCAGGGTGGCAGGTTGCCTACCACTACTACCACCCTTAGCCAGGGGGCAGGATGCCCACCACTACTACCACCCTTAGCCAGGGGGGCAGGATGCCCACCACTACTACCACCCTCACCCAGGGGGCAGGATGCCCACCACTACTACCACCCTTAGCCAGGGGGCAGGATGCCTACCACTACTACCACCCTTAGCCAGGGGGCAGGATGCCTACCACTACTACCACCCTTAGCCAGGGGGCAGGATGCCTACCACTACTACCACCCTTAGCCAGGGTGGCAGGATGCCTACCACTACTACCACCCTTAGCCAGGGTGGCAGGATGCCTACCACTACTACCACCCTTAGCCAGGGGGCAGGATGCCCACCACTACTACCACCCTCACCCAGGGGGGCAGGATGCCCACCACTACTACCACCCTTAGCCAGGGGGCAGGATGCCCACCACTACTACCACCCTCACCCAGGGGGGCAGGATGCCCACCACTACTACCACCCTCACCCAGGGGGGCAGGATGCCTACCACTACTACCACCCTTAGCCAGGGGGCAGGATGCCCACCACTACTACCACCCTTAGCCAGGGGGCTGGATGCCTACCACTACTACCACCCCCACTCATAGGATGGACAATGCATGACACAACAAGCACACCACAACCTAGGAAATGCAAGATTAAGACATCCCCCCACCACCATGACAAGCGTGTGAGCAGGCTGTGTCAAATGCCTACAACACCGAACATGACTTTGAACATACAATGTGACCCCCTAGCACATGTGCCACACATATATGTGTGTGGCACCCACAATGCAAGCAGCCCATGACCATTGTGGCAATGGGGCCTAAACCCCCATCATCACAGTGACCACAAGGTAAGTGTGGGGTCCATAGCTGAAGCACATTTTGACCATTGTGGCAATGGGGTCTAAACCCCCATCATCACAGTGACCAAAAGGCAAGTGTGGGGTCCATAGCTGAAGCACATTTTGACCATTGTGGCAATGGGGACTAAACCCCCATCATCACAGTGACCAAAAGGCAAGTGTGGGGTCCATAGCTGAAGCACATTTTGACCATTGTGGCAATGGGGACTAAACCCCCATCATCACAGTGACCAAAAGGCAAGTGTGGGGTCCATAGCTGAAGCACATTTTGACCATTGTGGCAATGGGGTCTACACCCTCATCATCACAGTGACCAAAAGGTAATTGTTGACAAAGAAAGAGCTGCAACTGCCAAACTGCATGGATCATTCCTGGTCACAGAACCAAAAACTCATCTGTGGCAAAGTAGTGTATGTGTCCCATTGCAACATAAATTGGGGGAGCCAAATACTGCAGTGCAAATGAAACATTCCGTTGGCCATGTGCAGACAAACAACACCCATGGGGGCTGAGACCGTCAACAGTCATCAATGACACAATGACAGAAGTGACCATCAGAATGCAGAACCACATATTTGCACCAATGGGCACACAAATGCAGATACCCTGTGGAGACAGCAGATGTGAGGTGAACAGATACCATACCATGGCAGCAATGGGACACACAAACCATGATCACTGTGCTGACCGATGACCTAGGAGTCCCAGGGACAGCAGGGGAAACACACCAAACAACATACAGCCAATGGCACACCCAAGATATGCCAATGCAGTGGTGCAGATGCACAAACACAAACAGGCAGACCAACACTGTCATCATACACAGCAGGTGAGGGGTGGGGGTGCCAGTGTCCCCAGGCAACAACACAACACATGAGGAGAGCTGAATACCAATCATACAGATGTGCATACACTGCCACACTAAGGTAACTCATGGATCCAAATCCCCTGTGTGGGCAAGCAGGCATTGACAGGTGAGAGGGAGCACAAAACACACATGTCACACAGGCACGTAGGAACAACAACTGACACAGCAAGTCACAGACACACCACAGCACCACCCCCAGGGCCCCCACAATGTGGTGACCCTGGGCTGAATAAAAATACCACTGTGATGACAAAGCTAAATGTCGTTCACACTGTGAACCACAGTCAGGTGTCCTGAGCAACAAACTACCATCACACCTACACAAGCACAAATCAATCAGCATGGCCAGTAAGCCAAGGCCAACATGGAGGCAGGGGCCTAGCCGGGCAACAACTCTCATCTGCACACACTCAAGACCACACCCCTCGACCTCCAACAATGTGCAGCAGTGAAGTACACATGCACTGGTGACATTGCACATGCACCCATGACTATTCCAGGGTGGTGGGTGGGAACCAAGGTGTAGAAACACATCACACATGGACACTCAACAAGACTCCTGAATGTCTGACACACTGCACACTACGCTGTACATGGACATGACGGCAATACCACACCGACCAATGGGATCCCAGCCACAGTCACACACCAATGAAGAAGCCAAGGTCACCCACAAAGAACACACATAGACAACAACCAACATTGCAGCCCGGACCCTAAGGAGTGCCAGCAGTCACACACACAACGTGTCACAATCACTGAAAGATAACACAAACTGGAAATCACATGACAGGGGCAAACAACAAGTGCCAAAGGGAAACCTGACTGTGACCCATCTGCGTCTGCACACAAACTCTGCCCTGACAGCAAACACACCTATGGGTGACACCCTGATGACCAGTAATGTGCCATGCACCCACATCACAGAGAACACAGGGAGAAGACTTTGGGGGAACATAGCTCAAGTCAGCAAGCATCACAAACAGGTACAACACTAGGGATCACAGCATGCGCAGATGAATGGAAGTGAACACACAGACATGCACATACAACACACACCTTGGGCGCAGGCAATGTCACACGTGTACACACTGCCATGAGGGGACTCCACTCCTGTGTGAGGAAAGCTGTGCCATATGTTGCCTCAGTAGGGCCCCATCATGTCAGCTGAGCACTTGGTCACACAATCAACAATTAGCACCAAATGAGGGCTCCCATCACATCAGCCTGGTCATGGATGTGCCAACGGAATCATCAGCACAGATCCAACACACTTGTATAGCAATGTTGCACTGACTACACGGATGAGTCCCTCCCCATTGATGCCCAAACCTGCATGTCCACTGGAGATGGCAACACGGTCAGGGAAGTAGACAAATGCAACGATGGCAGGCACAACAGATGTGCAGGGGTGGAAGCCACAGATATGAAATTGCCAATGTAAGTAGGAAACCCATTGCCAAATACTGAACACATGACACCCTCAGATGCTGCTATTGATGACATGGATACACCACATGATAGGACACATTCCCCCTGGACCACATGGGTTCCTGCACAGTAACACTTCATAATCATGAGACCAGATATCACCATCACTGCAGCAAGGGCATGGTTAGCTGCACCAACAACATGTACATCTGAAGCATGAGCACTAGAGAAAAGAAAGTTGCTTTATTCAGCATATGTGTTGTTTGATAACGACGTCCAGAAGAAATTAGAGCAAAGGCCAATGGCCAGTCCATTGTCAAAGTTCAAACAGGGTGACACTGGCAGATGTCACCCTACGCATGCCTGCACAATACCAGGGACAATCCACTAGGAGGGGCAACCGGGGGCAGGCCAGGCACCGCAGGGACAGGATCAGGGCTCACCAGGGGGAGTCAGGGAAGGGGTGGTGGGTGCTGGAGAGCCACTGACAACTGCAGTGGAGGTGTCTGACATGGTGTGTGCCGGCACAACTGGGGGCATGACACAGATGTCGTGGGTGCCGGCACAACTGCAGTGGACCCTGCAGATGGGGTGGACAGGTCCGCCACTGCAGTGCCCAAGTCAGACAGGGCGGTAGTGGACTCCACTGCAGTGCCTACCTCCAGGGGAGGAGAATGGGGAACAGGCAAGGTGGGTTGGACAGAGGGGGAGGACACCCTCACCACATCAGTGGCACAGACAAGCGCAGCGGGGGTGTGGTGCTGGGAGAGCAAGTGGCAGGGGGAGAAGGCCGGAGCATCTTGGGGATGGTATATCTGTGGGTGGGGGAACCTGGGGCAGGGTGTGGTGGGGGCACCTGTGCAGTGGGGGCCTGAGGGATGGAGGACGGAGACCTTGTGCCTGAGCTGCAGGGCGGTGGCGGGGTCTTGCTCTTAGCACTCCGGGGGGACTTGCGGGTGGGGGCCTCAGTCCGTCTGCGCCTGGGGGAGGGTGTCCGGGGGCGAGGGGCACTCTGCTCCGTGTGGGTGGGCTTCCTCTTCCCCCGGGATGCTGGAGCAGCTTCATCGGTGGGGAAGAGGCCGAGGTCACAGAGGAAGAGCTGCTGTGACTTTGGGGTTGCAGGTGAGGCAAGGGAGGGTGCTTTGGAGGGAGAGGGAACTGAGGACTGCGCAGTGCATGTGGATGCGTGTGTGTGTTCCAGGGCCCCATCCCCTGTGAGTCTGGCTTCAGTCCCCTGAATGTGCGTGCGTGTGCGTTTTGTCATTGGCGTGTGTGTCAGTGTGCTGGATGTGTGTGTGCTGGTGTGTGCCTGTGCCAGTGTGTGTGTGCCTGGGATGGGTAAGGTGCTGGGGAGTGTGGATGGAGCAGAGGCAGGAGGGGTGAGGGACCGTTTGAGGAGGGACACTGCTGCCGTCAGGGAGGAGTCCATGGACCTATTGCCCCTCTGTAGGTCAGACATGCCCGATGAGATGCCCTCCATGAACGACACCAGCTGAGTCAACAGCGCGGTGTGCGCATGGAGGACACTCAGCATGGCTGTCTGCCCTACATGGAGCTGGCGAAGGAGGTACACAGACTCCTCACTCAGGGCAGCAGGGGACACAGGGGCAGGGGGTGCGGTGCCTGGCCCAAAGGAGACACGCTCCCGGACATGGGAGCCTCCACGGACCTGGGGAATGGGAGCCGATGGGAGGGCGGTGGTGGTGCTGGTGGTGGCGGGGACAGCAACACTAGCTGGGGTGTGGTGGCTGCTGACACCCGCCTCCACAAGGGAGTCATCCTCCGAGTTGCTCTGGTCCTCAGCTGAGGTGGATGCTGCTGAGGACTCCTCGGTGTGGCTCCCCTCGCCCTCCGTGCCACTGGGTCCCTCCGACCACTCCTCGGCTGCTGACCCAGTCTGGCTCTCCGGCTCCTCCTGGTCCGTGGAGCTGTCCCCTTCCGTGGCCGTGGATGTATCTGCAAACAATGGGGAAACAGACAGACATCAGTCACCTGCACATAACGCACACACCACTGTGAGCACAGCACATCACAGAGCAAGCCCTGGCATCATTAGTTGTACATTGCTAAAAGTGCACTAATTGAACAGGAGAAGTCAATTGTCAGTCTGATGCCAAGCATGGCACTCACATCCCACATGGCCTTGCACCCATCTGTCTGTTGTCTGTTGGATTGCAACACCCCAGTGTTGACACATGCACCAAGTACACAGTAGTTGGACAGTGCAGAGGACACGGTGTGGACACATCACAGCTCTTGCCACTGAGTCAGTACAGGTTTACGGATGTAAGGGATGCCCAGAGTCAAATAGGAAATGCATGTGATGCATACCAGCGACAGACACCATGATGCACCCATGTCCTGATAGCCAGCGCCACTATGGTGTGCATGTAGCACATGTCACTCCCCTGCAGGATCACCAATCAGTAGACACATGCCATGGCGGAGGCATGACTGCAAAGTCATACATCACTGTCTCAGTGATGTATGACTTTGCAGCCAGACAACAACACTCTGCACTGTGTCACAATAGTAGGTCATGGGGAATGCAAGTCCTGGAGCTGCACAAGTGCACATGTACATCCCCCCACAACACATCCTCTTAACCCTCATCTGTCCAGGTCATACCTATTGGACATATGGGAGACCTGTGACACTACCCTCTGAACCTGAGCCCCTCACACTCTGCTGTGCATGGGGAACAGCTGCCTGAACTTCACATTTACATGCCCCATTCTGCATGGGCAGCTGATCAGACACCTATGTGTCACACAAGTATCGTCTCCTATGGTCACATCTCCAGTGGCATGCTGAGCCCCTACCAAGAAACTCCACAGCAGTCCTGGCGACTAATCCACAGCACACTGACACAGAGGCAGACACCTGAGGGGTCAAATCACTGTGCACAATGTGTCCGCTGATACACGGGAGTGGGAGTACAGAGTGTATTGTATGGCCTGGAGTAGGCATGACTGTCCAGCCCCACATGAATGAGGGATGAGCCCTGGACTGTAGGCAGCTGGCTAAGTATGTGTGACACACGTCATATACATACTCCTGGGGCCCAAACATTGTTCCCACCCGCAGCATGGGTGTGTGCCAGGTACCCCAGCCACATGTGGTGGATCAGCTCAGCATTTGGACCACAGATCAAAGTAACACGCTGAATACATGTCAGAATACAGGCATTGTGTAAGCAATGGACCCACCCATGATGCCCACCACAGAGTCAGGGAAACAGATGCTGTCTCCCACCTTGAGTCAAGCAAACTGCAAGGACACAGTCCTAAGTGACAGAATTCCCTGCATGTAAGGGCCACACCTGGGTATCAGATGAGGAGTGGGCAGTGCACAATAGAGGGACATGGCTCCTGGACAACATGACTGCTGTACTGTGGCAGTTCAACCTGGCCCGAGGAGGGCACATAGCATGTTAGACAGAGTACACAGTGCAGTCTTTGACTCACCCCCTCCTTGCTGCTCTCTGGCCTTCAGCTGCCCATCCAGGTCTGGAAAGACCACCGCCAGGATCCTGAGCATGTGGGGGGTCAGGGTCCGTGTTCCGCCCCTCCTGCGAGGAGGCGACAGCTTCAGCTGGACCCGTGCAATCCTCCGGGTCCAGCCCCGAAGGTCCTGCCACCTCTTTTGGCAGTTGCGGATCTGGCGCTTGTAGACCCCCACGGACCGGACAGCCCGGACGATGTCCTTCCATATCTCATGCTTCCGATGGGCAGAAGCCTGTCAGGATGACAAAGTGATAAGGCCATTACTACACATGCAACATATCCGTGCATGACACAGTTGCATATACATGTCGCAATCACAGGGGCACATGGTGTACCCAGGCAGTGCACGGCTGCCCATGGACAGTTTTCCAGAAGTCACTACATGGTATCATTGCATGGGGAGTAAAACCCTGTTCAGAAGCACTGTCACTGCACCATACCTGTCCAGTGCAAGTCACTACACACTATGGGGGTGACAACTACTCAGTGAGCCTGCTAGCCAGTGGTGTGCTGACTCTCAGCCTTGCTAGTCAGACAAAATGCACATTCAGAAAGGCAGTGCACAGAACACTCACCTGCTCCCCTGGTGTCCCATACAGCTTGCTGTACTGTGGAAGTAGGCTGTCCAGCAGGGCCTGGTTCTCCTCAAGGCTGAAGGCTGGGGCTCTCTCCACAGTACGTGCCATTGCAGGGTCCAGAGGGGCAGAGACAGCAGCAGTGCAGTGGCAGATGTCGTCCTGGAGCATGTAGTGCAGGCAAGTGGGCTCTCAGGGGAACAGGCAGCAATATATATGTGCTGGAGAGGCAGATACTGTCCCTTGTGTCCAAAGTGATAGGTCCAAGTCGTTTGCATCTTCTGAATCTGGCCAATCCATGGAATAGCAGCACCAAAACACGCCCACAGCATCCTTCAAAATTTCAACTTCATGACATACATGATTTTGCAACATTGTTGTGGGTGACCAACTGATTTTCCAGCAACCGACTCGTTCGAAATTCGAAAACGCGTCCGTTGCCAGGCAAGCCCATTGTCAATGGGTGCGCACCGATCGGTCCATTGAGGTACAACGCGCACAGGGGTACAACGCGTACCCGCACACATTGAAAGCAATGGGCCGGCCGGAGGCACCGATCGGTCCATTGCTGTTCAACGCGCACAGGGGTACAACGCGTACCCGCACACATTGAATGCAATGGGCCGGCCGGAGGCACCGATCGGTCCATTGCTGTTCAACGCGCACAGGGGTACAACGCGTACCCGCACACATTGAAAGCAATGGGCCGGCCGGAGGCACCGATCGGTCCATTGCTGTTCAACGCGCACAGGGGTACAACGCGTACCCGCACACATTGAAAGCAATGGGCCGGCCGGAGGCACCGATCGGTCCATTGCTGTTCAACGCGCACAGGGGTACAACGCGTACCCGCACACATTGAAAGCAATGGGCCGGCCGGAGGCACCGATCGGTCCATTGCTGTTCAACGCGCACAGGGGTACAACGCGTACCCGCACACATTGAAAGCAATGGGCCGGCCGGAGGCACCGATCGGTCCATTGCTGTTCAACGCGCACAGGGGTACAACGCGTACCCGCACACATTGAATGCAATGGGCCGGCCGGAGGCACCGATCGGTCCATTGCTGTTCAACGCATCACTGTATATGTGACTGGCATAGGTCAGCATGCCTGTCTCAGATGGACATGTGCCAGCCACAGATAGCTCCCAGGGAGTGAGGGGCACACCTACATCACGACAGCCTGTCCAAACCTTATCATAAGGCATGTAAGGCTGCATTTCCTATTGTGTGTATGTTGGTGTACATGTTGTCCTGTGGGTGTCACCTGTGGGCAGCCACCCCCAGGCTGTGCACGTGTTAATGGGGACAGGATCCTGGGTGTTACGTGTACGTGACCACTGTGATGTGCAACTGTTCATATCTGTGCATGTGTCATGGTCACATTTCACAGTGGTGTTTGTGTATGTCATGTCACATACCCCGTGAGTCCCATGTGGGACGGTATGTTTGAGCCAGGGTGTCCCAGTGGCACAATAGTGATGGCCCTCCACAGTCTTTGTGCATGTAGTGTTTACAATGTCTCTGATTTCATGTGCACAATGGGAGACAGTCTCCACATCCACGTTGTGTGTGCATGGACTCTGATGTTGTGCGTGTGTGTCACAGACGTCCATGGCTCTCCTGCCATGGCGAGTGTGGCCACTACCTGTGGGGGTCATGTTTGTTTTGTTGTGGTGTACACATGATACTCCAGGTGATGCCAGTGTCCATGTGGCATTACAGGGTCCCTGGGAATGTGCCTGTCGTTGAGCTGTGGTGCCTGGGGCACATCTGTCCTCACATGTCACTGGGGGTGACTGTGACACAGCATCATGATATCCAATGGGCCAACCTGGGACAAATTGATGCCACCTGTAGGACCGTGTTGACAGATGTTGGCCATGTATGTACCATACATGTCGTTCCGGTACTGCACACTTCATGTAGTTGTGCCTCATGATGATGTATGTTGGGATCTTGAGTGTGTTCAATGCCGCATATGTGGGGTGACTGACGATCTTGCTTACTTCTCCTCTGCACTGCAGGGCTCCTGCTGTCCATCGGCCATTCCCAGACCTGGCAACGATGGTGGAACGGGACAGCATCCGACGGTACCGCTTCACCAGGCAGCTGATTGAGGATTTTGCAGTGCAGTTGTCCCCACATTTGCAGCCTGGCCGGCCGTATCCTACAGCGCTGACCCCCAAGGTGAAGGTGATGGCAGCCCTACACTTCTTTGCCACCGGTACCTTCCAACATACTGTGGCGTCTGCTGGTGGGATGTCACAGACCATGTTCAGCCGTGTGCTCCGCGATTTCTTGGCGGCAATGTTGCTCTTCCTGAACCGGTACATCTATTTCCCTAGACTGCGACGACTCACTGACGTGAAGAGTGACTTTTATGCCCTGGGGAGGATGCCGCATGTCATTGGCTCCATTGATGGGACACATGTGGCTTTGGTACCACCACAGGCCCAGGAGCAGGCCTACAGGAACCGCAAGCACTACCACTCGGTCAATGCACTGGTGGTGTGTCTTGCAGACATGACCATCACACACGTGTGTGCCCGTTTCCCTGGTTCAGCACACGATGCCTTTGTGATGAGGAGTAGTCGCATCCCCAGGTTGATGGCACAGATGCAGAACCAGCGTGCCTGGCTTGTCGGTGTGTACTGACTTTGTGCCATTGTGTGTGATCTGATCTGTAGTATTCCGCCCACTTTTCCAAGTCAGCTGATGTGCACTTGTCTGTCCGTAGGTGACTCGGGATACCCCAACATGCCGTGGTTGCTGACACCCCTCAGGAACCCTGTGACACCTGCCCAGATGCGCTACAATGAGGCACATGGTCGGACCAGGAGAGTGATTGAGCGGACCTTTGGTCTCCTGAAGAGCCGCTTCCGCTGCCTGGACAAGACCGGAGGGTCCCTCCCATATGCCCCTGCGAAAGTGTGCAAGATTATCATCGTCTGCTGCATGCTCCACAACCTGGCAGTGCGGAAGGAGTTGCCTCTCATCCAGGATGACGATGACCAACATCCGCCACCTGTGGAGGATCCTGGCCTGGACCACGATGCCAGTGACGATGATGATGATGATGGTGATGGTGATGTCCGCACACAGCTCATCACCAACTTCTTTAGCTGAATGTGAGTATCCTGAGGTGTCATGTGAATGATGTGAGTTGGCATGATGTGTGGGTGGTGCTCTGGTGCTGTTGGAGTGTGTCCATGGGCTACTTGACAGGATGTGTGTTGCGATGTGTGGTGACAGGTGGGCTGTACTCCCCAACAGTGTTGACATGCTAACTTGGTTCTGGGTGGGTATCTTGTAACATGTATTGTGCATGAGTTTTGCTGTTCTGTCCTGTACTGCATTGCTTTTGACTGTGTGTCATTTCTGTCCTTCACAGGGTACTTTCAGATTCGTTTGGTCAACTGTGTCCACCGACGACGTGATTGCACATCCAGGCTGGTAGCTGTTGTGTCCCTACAGGTGATGTGCGCCACACCCATGGACTTCCTTCTGTCTACAGTTGTTGACTGTGTGCCCGCTACCAGGTGGGGTTACCTTGCATCTGTAGTGGTTACGGCATGTTGCTACTGTGTAATAAACCTGTGCTTCACTTAGTGATGTGCGTTGTCTGTGGTCACACATTTGACTGCCATTTGCTTACTGCACCTGTGGGCTACTTGACTACAACTGGGAATGGGTGTGGTGTCTGTGCATTGCACCGTCTTCCCTGGCAACATCAGTGTAGGCAATGAGTCAGATGGCCTAGGTGTGTATGTGTTGTGTAGCCCTGGTGGTGTGTCTCCCTCATATGTGTCACGTTGCCTGTACTCACATGCCTGTGTTGTCCTTGCTGTTGCAGTTCGCATACACAGTGTAATTTTGCAGTTCATCATCCCCATAACAGCACCCACGTTGGAATCACGACAGAGGCAAGTATGGTGTATTAGTGTGTTTATTGTGATACATCTGTGATAATAGTGCATAGGATGGATTGTGCTGTACATGAATCTTGCAATCCCAAGTTCCTAGATGAATAGAAAGTCCAGGTAGACAGGATCCCCAGTATCGGGGCCACAGTTGTCTGACACATTGTTCCAACTTGTACTCCCCATGCAATGTGTGGGAGTAGTGTTGCCATCAACAGGGTGAACAGTCTGTGCACAAAGGCGAAAATCCAGAACAGGTTCAGGCTTCCTGGGAGTTGCGCTTGGCCATCAGCCTCTCACTTTCCCCTCCTCGGACGACCCCTCTTCTTGGGGGGGGCCCTCAAGTGCAGGCTGCTGCGGTGCAGGGGACTCTCCGCCAGAGTCCTCCTCCCTCCCTGTGGCAGTTGCAGTTTGTTCGGTACCAGATGTTGTTGGCACACAGGGAGGTGTGGACTGGTTGCTGTTCATCTGGCGGAGGCATTGTAATATGTCCCTGTGCACCGCCGTCATCTCATGTAGTACATCCCACTTGGACTCCACGCGGGACATGTGGGAGTCCACACGTGACATGTGTGACTCCACGTGGGACATGTGGGAGTCCAAGCGGGCATGATGGGCAGCCTGCTGCTGTTTGATGTCTCTGAGGAGCCCCACTACCTGGCTGAGCTCTCCGGTGCTGGACTGGTACGCATCAGCTATGCGTACCAGTTGTGGGTCTTCATGCACACCAGCAACGTCTGCAAGCAGCGACCTCTGTCTCCCACCCCTCCCACCACCCCTGCTGACATGTGCAGTGTGTGCAGTTGCACGCACAGATAACCCTGGTCCACCTTGGGGGTGGTGGTGGTGGTGGTGTCCATGGCCCCAGGTTGGTCCAGGGTCACTGCGCTGGTGTTGTTCCTTATTCTGTCCATGTCGGCAGGGATGGTATTCGTGGTGACAGTCGTTGGAGGGGTGGGTGCAGGGGTGCAGCTGGTGGACCTGCTGGTGCTGCAGCTGGTGGTCCTGCTGGTGCAGCATGTTGACTTGCACCGGATGTGCCAGGTTGTTCATCGTCCGAGGAGGACAGAGGCTGTACGACGCCAGTGAGCTCGGCATCCTCTTGAGCCTGGGACTGGGACTCCTCAGCGTCTGCTGCTGTGTCCCTATCATCACCTGTTTTTGGGAGACACAAACAATGTATGTCATGTTTCTGCAGGCATCAGTGGTTGACACACCTGACAGTTGTGACTGTGCCTCGGGGTGCGGGCCTGTACATTGTATTGTCCTAAGTCGTCACAGTCAGGGGTTGATATTGGTGTGGCACATTGTCCTGCATTATTTGGGCATTTCTATGTATTCTCTGGGGTGTGAACATGGTCTGCATTGATTGTGTTTGGTTGACAGCCAGACCTCCTTCCCACCCACCCACCCACCCACCCAGTCAGTTATCCCACCATGGAACGTGCTTGCATTGCAGGGAGTGTAAGTTGTCTCTCAGGATGTCAGTCAGTGGTGTCCTGCTGTTTGTTGGTGCACAGTTGGCAGCAGGGCCTTGTGCTCCCCACAGCAGTAGCCAGTGTCAGCCATCTTGTGAGTCCTTCTCCACTCCCTGTGATGTGAGCATGGTTCAGGGTGGTGTTGATGGGCCAGTTGTGAGGCTGAGCAATGTCTGTGACTACGACTCCCATCATGCTATTGCCTCCACCCCCTTCCCAGCATGCCCATGCTTCCTTCCTTTTGACTCTGCTTCCCTGTGGGGTGGGCTGGCTGTGCTGACAGGATGGCTGGGAGTGTTGTCCTGGCAGTTGTTTGGCTAAGAGTCCAAGAGTGTCCCTGTGCTTCACACAACATAACCCAGGGTGGTGGTGCTTTGTGGGATCTTGTGTTAGGATGGAGGGCATTGCATTCTACCAGGTGGGTACTGTGGAGTTTGTGTGGGGGGGTGTGAGGGGAGGTGCTGGTGACTATAGTCAGTGCTGCAAGTCCCCCTTCCCACCCAGCCAGCCAGATATCCCACCATGGAACGTGCTTGCATTGCAGGGAGTGTAAGTTGTCTCTCAGGATGTCAGTCAGTGGTGTCCTGCTGTTTGTTGGTGCACAGTTGGCAGCAGGGCCTTGTGCTCCCCACAGCAGTAGCCAGTGTCAGCCATCTTGTGAGTCCTTCTCCACTCCCTGTGATGTGAGCATGGTTCAGGGTGGTGTTGATGGGACAGTTGTGAGGCTGAGCAATGTCTGTGACTACGACTCCCATCATGCTATTGCCTCCACCCCCTTCCCAGCATGCCCATGCTTCCTTCCTTTTGACTCTGCTTCCCTGTGGGGTGGGCTGGCTGTGCTGACAGGATGGCTGGGAGTGTTGTCCTGGCAGTTGTTTGGCTAAGAGTCCCAAGAGTGTCCCTGTGCTTCACACAACATAACCCAGGGTGGTGGTGCTTTGTGGGATCTTGTGTTAGGATGGAGGGCATTGCATTCTACCAGGTGGGTACTGTGGAGTTTGTGTTGGGGGGTGTGAGGGGAGGTGCTGGTGACTATGGTCAGTGCTGCAAGTCCCCCTTCCCACCCAGCCAGCCAGATATCCCACCATGGAACGTGCTTGCATTGCAGGGAGTGTAAGTTGTCTCTCAGGATGTCAGTCAGTGGTGTCCTGCTGTTTGTTGGTGCACAGTTGGCAGCAGGGCCTTGTGCTCCCCACAGCAGTAGCCAGTGTCAGCCATCTTGTGAGTCCTTCTCCACTCCCTGTGATGTGAGCATGGTTCAGGGTGGTGTTGATGGGACAGTTGTGAGGCTGAGCAATGTCTGTGACTACGACTCCCATCATGCTATTGCCTCCACCCCCTTCCCAGCATGCCCATGCTTCCTTCCTTTTGACTCTGCTTCCCTGTGGGGTGGGCTGGCTGTGCTGACAGGATGGCTGGGAGTGTTGTCCTGGCAGTTGTTTGGCTAAGAGTCCCAAGAGTGTCCCTGTGCTTCACACAACATAACCCAGGGTGGTGGTGCTTTGTGGGATCTTGTGTTAGGATGGAGGGCATTGCATTCTACCAGGTGGGTACTGTGGAGTTTGTGTTGGGGGGTGTGAGGGGAGGTGCTGGTGACTATGGTCAGTGCTGCAAGTCCCCCTTCCCACCCAGCCAGCCAGATATCCCACCATGGAACGTGCTTGCATTGCAGGGAGTGTAAGTTGTCTCTCAGGATGTCAGTCAGTGGTGTCCTGCTGTTTGTTGGTGCACAGTTGCCAGCAGGGCCTTGTGCTCCCCACAGCAGTAGCCAGTGTCAGCCATCTTGTGAGTCCTTCTCCACTCCCTGTGATGTGAGCATGGTTCAGGGTGGTGTTGATGGGACAGTTGTGAGGCTGAGCAATGTCTGTGACTACGACTCCCATCATGCTATTGCCTCCACCCCCTTCCCAGCATGCCCATGCTTCCTTCCTTTTGACTCTGCTTCCCTGTGGGGTGGGCTGGCTGTGCTGACAGGATGGCTGGGAGTGTTGTCCTGGCAGTTGTTTGGCTAAGAGTCCCAAGAGTGTCCCTGTGCTTCACACAACATAACCCAGGGTGGTGGTGCTTTGTGGGATCTTGTGTTAGGATGGAGGGCATTGCATTCTACCAGGTGGGTACTGTGGAGTTTGTGTGGGGGGGATGTGAGGGGAGGTGCTGGTGACTATAGTCAGTGCTGCAAGTCCCCCTTCCCACCCAGCCAGCCAGATATCCCACCATGGAACGTGCTTGCATTGCAGGGAGTGTAAGTTGTCTCTCAGGATGTCAGTCAGTGGTGTCCTGCTGTTTGTTGGTGCACAGTTGGCAGCAGGGCCTTGTGCTCCCCACAGCAGTAGCCAGTGTCAGCCATCTTGTGAGTCCTTCTCCACTCCCTGTGATGTGAGCATGGTTCAGGGTGGTGTTGATGGGACAGTTGTGGGGGGGGCAATATGTGTGACTGCGACTCCCATGATGCTATTGGCTACACTGACTTGGCCAGCATACACAGAATTCCTTCCTTTGAGTGGTCTTCACTGTGTGTTGGTGTTGTTGTGGTGGCTACATGTGTGGATGTGTGTGTTAGTTCTATTTGTGCCACTGCCTAGCTGTAGTTGTGGTTGTGTTTGTACATGTGTTGGCACAGTTGGATGTGACTTTTTTGATGGCATGTGTTGTGTTTATCTGACTGACATACACATTTTGGGATGATTCTGTTCTAGTTGCTGTGTAATTGCTATGTGTGCATGGTTTGACTCTCCCCTTGACAGTGATGTGTGTGTTTTGTGGCAGTTTATTGTGTACATTTGTTGTGTACTCACCAGGCTCTGGGATGTTCTCTAGTCCATATACGCTCACTGGCGGAAGGATGGCCCGCACCTTCTCCTCCCAGGGCCTGAGGTATATTGGCTTGGCAGGAGGGCCACTGCCGGTATGTTGGCTGTTGATGTAGTCTATCTTCAGCAGGTCCCGTACCCTCCTGCGCACGTCATACCACCTGTTCTGGATGTCCGTCTTTGTGCGCCGACATGGTGATTGTGCGTTCACCCTGTTGATGATCCTCTCCCACATCTTGGTTTTCTGCGACATGGGGGTCTGTTGGACCAGAGTGCCAAACAGCTGTGGCTCCACCCTGAGGATCTCGTCTACCAGGACTTCCAATTCACAATCTAGGAACTTGGGATTCTTCTTGGGGGGCATGGTGATGGGTGGTGATGGTGAGTGATGTGTGTGTTGGTGTGCAGGTGAGGGTGTGTGAGTGTGTGTTTTGCTGGGTGTATGTGAGGTAGGTATTTGTTGGTGTGCTGATGGTGTGTGGCTTGTGTGAGGGGTGAGCTGTGGGTGTGTGGTTGCTTTCTCTTGGGTGCTGGCAGTGGAATGGCATTTGCAAAGGCTCATGGTAGTGATTTGTGTCCTTTATATAGGTGGAGTTGTGGGTGTGTCTTTGTTCTCTGTCCCCACCCCCCCAGTATTTATTGGCTTGCTAATTGCTTGTTTGGCCTTTTTTTGGGTGATTTTTCCTTTGTGCTGTTTGTGTATGTTGGAAACGTTCTTGTGACCGAGTCGGACCCTGCATTGGTCTCGTACGGTGTTCTCCGTTTCGTTCACGCTGTGTTTGTGCAGTTTTGTATGCTGCGTACGCGTCGGTCGCGGTGTATTGTGTTGCTTCGGCTCGGTTTTGTATGCGTGTCGGTCGTACGGCTTGTCCTCCGTCCGACTCGGTCGGGTTTTTCGCGCCTTGCATCGTACTTTGCGGGTTGGAGTTGGCGGGTACGATTCGGTCGGATTTGTTCCGGGTGCGTGTCGGTCGGTTGGATTCGCGTATTTTTCCGGCCGGATTGCTATTTTCCGAGCGGCTCGGTCGGTCGGCTTGGTTTCCTGACGTGTCGGTCGGATTTATCGCGGCTTGCATCGTACTTGGCGTGTCGGGCGCCACTGGTACGTGTCGGTCGGTAATTTTTCCGGCTCCGAGTCGGTCGGTGCTTTTTCCGGCCCGAATCGGAATCGACCCCTAAAGGGGTGACATTTACTATTCCCATTCCAATCTAAACCAACCCAGGGAAGGTGTTGGATACTAAAGGGTTGACATTTCCTGTTCCCACTCCAATCTAAACCAACTCAGGGAATGTGTTGGACACTAAAGGGGTGAAATCTACGACTCCCACTCCAATCTTAACTAACTGAAGGAAGGTGTTGGACACTAAAGGGATGTCATTCACTATTCCCACTCCAATCAGAACCAACTCAGGGAAGGTGTTGGACACTAAAACGATGACATTTACCATTCCCACTCCAATATAAACCAATTTGGGGAAAGTGTTGGACAGCAAAGAGGTGACATTTAATAGTCCCATTCCAATCTAAGGTATAAAAACGTAAAAATACAAATTAAATAATTCCAATTAAAAAAAAAAACATTTTACCTGCAATATCAGATTTAAAACATACAAGATACACAAATAATGCTACACATTATCATACTTAAAAACATTTTACATTTTTCTAAAATGTTATATTATAACACACTAATTTAAACTACTAATATTTATATAAAAATGCAATTTAAAAAACTGAATTATTTTTAATTTTCGATTAAAAGTTCCAAAAGTCGAATTAATATTTACTATAATTTATAGTTATAAAAAGTACTAAATGTTTTGCAAATAAAACCATTTTTAAATGATTTTTGTGATGTATTCAAAATATGTAACCTATGTTTTAAATATTTTTCATTTAAAATATTTTTTTACAAATTTTTAAACATATTTAACAATTTCATGCAAGAAAGTAGTCATTTGATTGAAAAATGTTCTAAAATATCTTTACTAATTATAAATATTTAGGGGCTGATTACGATGTAGCCGAAAAAGGCCCTGCTAAGTGTAGCGCCATCGCAGGGGGAAACACCGGACTGCACCATATCCTTGTAAATATGGTGCAGCCTTGTGTTCCAGAAGTGGCTGAGTGAGGCATTAAGCCATGATGGCTAACGCCTCACTCCGCCACTTCATTGTACATATGGCCCACTGTGCAGTCGCATTCCTATTCTTTACAATGGGAGCATGCATTCCGACCGGAATGCATGCTCTCATTATAAAGAGCTGAGGTGCAGTTCATCCCTGCACCCCATGGTGCCTGCCACCGGGTGCAGGAATTAACAGGAGGCACCTATGGTGCCCCCTAGGCCGCCATCCGGAGGCCCTGCTGGGGCCCCCAAAGTCGGATTCCCACAGCCTTTCTGTGTCAGAAAGGCCGGCACAGAAATGCTGTTGGAATCTGCCATTACAATACCTCGGGCGGGAAGAGCCGCACAAGGGATTACTGGAGGCTTTCCGAATGGCAGACGGGCTCTCCGAGCCCATGGGAGGCCATTCAGAAATCCGGTTCGGATTCCTTTCCGACCGACCCCATCAAAATGGGTCGGTCGGAAAAGAATCCGAACAGCTGATTACGATGCCATAGGAACGGCTCCGACCGAGGGTCAGAGCCGTTTCCTATGGCATTGTAATTGGGCTCTATGATGAATGCCTGCCCATAAAATGTAATTGCCATCACACACCATATCAAATTGTGCATGTACATAACAAAGTACACTTCAAAAATATTTGTAGTATAACTTGCCATAATGTGTAAACACAATAACATTGCATCACAATTTACCTCTGCAACATTGCTAGGTTCCCAAATTTAGCTAGGGAAAAGTAATGCCAGGACTAATGTGTTCAAAAACAAAGCAGATTTTAACTATTCAAAAAAAAACAACAGGGACAAAACAGAGCAAAAGGCCAATCGTCAGCTCATTATAAAATGGTGTGGCTTTGCAGACTGCAGTGCCACAAAGCGTGTCCTGACTGATACTGCTACGATAACCTCCTCACAAAGGGGCATCCATTGGGCAGGTCAGGCACCTCTAGGATGTTACTTGGGATGGGGACGTTTGGTTTTGGGAGGGGTGTCTTTGGGTTGGGAAGTGGTGGTTTTGGAAGAGGAAACGGTGGGCTTACGTTTAGGAGGGGGGTTTGGGAATGTGAAGTAGAGGAATGTTTGGCATGGGTGCTCTGGGAAGTAGAAAGGGTAGATGGGTCAGTAAGAGGGGTAGATTTTGAGGTGGAAGGGATGGTATTGGGTGTGGGAGTAATAGTAATGTCATTGTAAGTGGTGATTGGAGGCTTATGAGGGGTGATGGCAAGGGGAAATGTCGGATCTTCAATAGGGTACTTAGGAGTGGGAATGGTAAGGAGTGGGGTCTTGGAGGTAGAGGGAGTGACTGCTT
Organism: Calotriton arnoldi; assembly: GCA_963921515.1. Lineage (NCBI taxonomy): Eukaryota > Metazoa > Chordata > Amphibia > Caudata > Salamandridae > Calotriton > Calotriton arnoldi. The sequence goes on from CAWUFW010010146.1 coordinate 114,939, forward strand.
GTGATGTACTGGGGTCTGTTGTGGGTGCAGGTATGTGTGTGCTAGGTGTAGGTGTAGGTGCTGCAAGTAGGGGTGTGTCTTTTTTTGTGGTGTTTGTTGGGTGCTTGTTTATGGCTGTCTGTATTTCTTAAATGTGTAAAATGTGACTAGTGTATCTGTGGATGTTGCAGCAGTGGAAGTGCTGAGTGTGGGTGTTATGGATGCTGATGTGGTGGTGAAAGTGGGTGAGGTTGTGTGTGGTGTGTGTATGGAAGTGATGGTAGTTGGGGAGTGGGTGTGGTGTTGTCTGTGCTGGCTGTGGTTGTGGTGGTGGGGGTGCAGTGTGTGCATTCATATGTACAGTGCAGCAACAGTAATTTGATGAGCATGACGTGTACGGGTTAAGTGGGAAACCATCAATATAGCATCAGCTTTTCCTATGGTAGTGATGTCAGTTTGTACTAACATACTGGTCGATCCACTGTTCGAAAGCCAGTCTCCAAGTACTTTAAAGAAAGTCATTTTGATATGAAATCGCCCCATCATCACAACATATTTATCTTCACAATATAGATGTGGTACATCCCATTGAATCTGTTTTGCTAGGACAAGGAGAGGTTGGTCCATTGAAATAATAGGTGTTTGCCCTGGATTGAGATAATGAACAGAATGTTTAATGACTTTCATGCAATGCAAGTCAATGGATTTAGAATGAGCACTTTCTGTGAACAGCAGCAACAATGCAGTAGTTGACCGTTGTCTATTGATAGGTGGTAGCAATGATGTATAATATGCTGCCCAAGATATGCTTTCATCAGAAGAAATATTTCCACTCTCAACATTGTGCATCACTCTTTCAAGCCATTTATATTCATAGGGGGGTAGCAGCATTATTTAGATCACTTTGGCAATCAACTACTGCATATAGTAATGGGACGTGATAATCTGTATTGTTCATTGAACCTGGTTCGATATTTGTATACAGTATTTATTTATTTTATTTTTATTTATAAAGTTTTGTATAGCGCGAACATGACCCTATTGGGTTTCAAAGTGCTTTGCATGACGAGGAGTGGGGTATCAATTGGACTGGTAAACAAAAGATACAGATGTGCATGACAAACATATATGAAGGTACATAGAGTAAAAAGCTTGATCTCAATTATAGTCAGTAATAAGGTGGTCAATGGTCATAGAGAAGTTAATATGGTTACATTTTCAAAGGCACAGATAAATTGTCTTAGGGTAAAAACATAGTCAGCAAAAAAGATTTTGCTTTTCTTTTGAAGGTGGCGTTAGAGGAAATTAGGTGAACATCCGGTGGTAGAGAGTTCCATATCTTAGGTGTGACAACTGAGAAAGCTCTGGTGCCCGTTTTCTTTTTATGGGTTCGTTGGGGTTTCAGAAGCAGGGTGTGCGCTCTTCACCAGCGTCTGCAGCCCCCTGATTTTTCTAGCTTTTGAGCCAGGTATCTGGGGATATTGAAATGTAGCGCTGTATGTGTCAAGCATGCAATTTTTAATTGGATTCTTGCTTCATATGGTAGCCAGTTCAGGGATTTTAGGGCCGGGGAGATGTGTGTATTTCTTTTTGTTCCAGAGACAAGTCTGGCTGCCGCATTGAGGAAGGCTCTTAGAGGGGCCAACTTGTATCGAGGTAAGCCACATAGTGTGGCGCTACCATAGTCTAGTCTGGGCAATACAAGAGCTTGGACTGCTTGTTTTAGGTCTTCATGTGGAAGGTAGGGTTTAAGTTTCCACAGAATGCTCAGTTGGTAATTCGCTCCTTTGGTAGCAGTATTAATGTGTTCCTGCGTATTCAGATGTTTGTATAATGTAATACACAAGGATCTAGCAGAGTCTATGATGTGAGGGGGCAGTTAAGGGCTGTAAGCTGTTTCAACCAAGGCTAAATCTTGGGGGTGTTATTCGGCGGTGAGATGAGAAGGAATTCAGTTTTGGCAGCGTTGAGTTTAAGATGATAATCCATGAGCCAGAGATGTGTGTTTTGTAAGATGACATTGAGGGATATAATGTCCTCTGAGGAGGCGATTTTGAGATACAGCTGGGTATCATCAGCATACATATGATAATGGATGTTAGCAGATTTTAAGTGGTTTGCTAGTGGTTCCAGGAATAAATTGAAAAGAATGGGGGAGAGAGAAGATCCCTGTGGAACACCTAGAGAGATCGCGTGGGGCTTAGATAGAGATTGGTTCATTTTGACTCTCTGGGATCTGTTTTGGAGGAATGAGGAAAACCATTGCAATATGACCCCTGATAGGCCCATCCTTTGTTCCAGTAGTTTCAATAGACCATCATGTTTGACTGTGTCAAAGGCGGCCGATAGATCAAGTAGTACCAGAAGGAATGATTTATTTCATTCATTTCTGTACTAGAAGCTTTAAATCTGTTTTAACTTTGCCATATTAGGATTAATCAACACAATACAATGATCAATTCCTTCTAGTTCTTGTTCTGGGTGTTGTGTCAGAGTTATTGCTGTTCCATGACAGAGGCCTTTAGCTGTCATGGAACATGGGTTGTGATCTATGTTATCAATATTTCCACCGGTGAGTTCTTGCAACTTCAGTTTTGGTGGACACACAACTCTCATACAGTGCTCAAACGCTATTTCCTAAGTCAACAGATATTTGCGAAACCCTAATATATGAAATACAAATAGCTAGTAAATGGAACTTGTCTAGAAGTTTTCAATTTCTCATTTGACTGTTGATAAAAAAGGGCAATATATATGGACTAAGGAGTTTCTTTGTTGCTGTTACATCTAGTAAATAAGGAAGAATTTGTTCTTGAATTCTTTACACTGCTAAACATCAGTAATTCAAAAATTGACAACACTATATTGGTAGTGGCTATTTCTCAGGAATGTTATATTTGATACGTCAAGTATCATTTTAACAAGGGCAGGAAGCTATTCCGGAACAGATCGGTTTCTACAATCATGCCCAAACGGTCCTTTGAAGTGTTCAGATTTCTGCATCATGCCCCTTCTAACAATGTTTGCTACATTAGCAATATTTACGGTATCAGAATCTGCCTTGTCACTGACAAATACCAATGCGGATCCTACATCATCTATGAAAGCTAACAGGACATTTCTTCCTTCTTTGTATGCCTTAAAACGTCTTGTTTTTCTGAGAATTCCCACTTTTAGCCTTAACCTTACCTGCAGTGGAATCGAGCTTATTTGATCTGCTTGTTTAAAGGTTTACTAAGTCACAGAGTTTGAAAATTGTTTTAACATTTCCCACTCACGAATCTTTCAGATAAGATACAAGCTCAGCTAGAGCTATTCCTTCTACTGAGGTCTCACTAGGTGATTTATTTGTATTCTTTTGTACACTGTCTGCTCTGTTATAGAGTCCAACTAAACATTTATGATGGTATTCAGCATCCTGTGCGTGCATATTAACCATAGCCAATTTTGCAATAAATGCTAGATATTGAACTAACTCGACAAACTCATGAACATTACCATCCATATAATCTGTTTTTGCTTTACGCATTACAGATGTATTTGATTTGTTGCAAAAGAAACATGCTTTTCTTCCAGGAATTCTGTTTGGAACTGGAATTGCAGAATGTGTTTTAACTGGGCTATCATATATTAGGCACGGGCGGAGCCCTCCGCTCTGCATGCGGAGTGTGCGGAGATTTCCCTACTCCGCGCTCCCCTGAGAACGCGGAGTAAGGAAAAAAGTTAGTCAGCCTCCCCCGCTAAATTGGCCCCCCGCCTCCACCCCCTAATAAAATAATAGTGACAACTTAATTTAAAAAAAACAAAGTCACTTACCTGTATTGCGGCGTCCCCGGGCTGCCCTCCTCCTTCTCGCCAGACATCTTGCACAAACTGCGCATGCGCGTGCGCATGCACATATCTTTGTGAGAAATGCGCAGTACATGCAAGATGTCCGGCGAGGAGGAGGGCAGCCCAGGGACGCTGCAATACAAGTAAGTGACTTTATTTTTTTTAAATTAAGTTATCACTATTATTTTATTTGGGGGGGGGAGGCGGGTGGCAGAGCGGAGTTCCACAGAGTTTCCCCCCAACTCCGTGGACCTCCGCGTAGTTGCACTCCGCCAGCTCCGCCCAGGGTTACCATATATATCTGCATCACTATGTTTTCTTTTCTGAGGTTGTTGCAGTTTCAGATTGTTGCACTTGTTAAATCGTGATTTATGCCAAACTGCATTGTTTGTCCTTTATGTCTGCTCAATACCAGAGCCATCATTAAGCTATTTTAGTATGATATTATCTAGTTTGATAGTCATAGGAACGCATTCCAATTCTTTAAATTTCTTCAGGTTATGGTCTAAAACACTATTTCCAGACCTATATTGTTTGCGTATAACATTTACTGGGATATTAAGTCTTTCTAAAGTGCTTTCCTGACAAAAACACAGATGGACCAATTTGTTACAACAACATCATCATGCTGTACAGTTTGGACACTGGTCGTGGGTGCTGCAATAAAGTATTGTTTTGACATGCTACTCATTTTCAGGTATTACAAAAGACATGTTGAACCTGAAAAAAATAGATAGGTATATATTAATATATAATACATAATTATAAATGTTGATACATGTCAATAAGTATGAATATTTACATTGAATTTATAACAGATTTGAATTTTAAAGTTTTCTACATGATTTTAGCAGCCATTTTGGTTTTATATTTATGGCGTTATAGTCTAGATCTAATATGGTCATGCACATGACATGAACTGATGTGTACACATGAACTTTAGTGCCAAATTTGATGCAAATCGGAAGATTTAATTATTTTTTTATATATGTCAGCCATCTTGGATTTTGATTAGAGTATATGACGTCATAGGCAAGACCCACTTAGGGTCTTGCTCTTATATGATTACTATTACAAAAACAATGTTTGTACTAGCTTTCAGCTTTGTAGCAAAAGGTAAACGATTTGTGTTAGAAAACAGGCTTAACAACTGTACTGCAGCTCTCGAAGGACGCTGCATTGGAAGCGGTCTGGGTTTGAGGGGGGGCAGTAGTGGTAGATTGGGAGGGTCCAAGCTGCCAGCGATGCTGCTGATATTGTGGTTGGGATGTAGGTGCTAGCGGCTGGTTGGAGGTACCAACAGATAGAAACATGCAAAAAACAAAAATATACCTAACCCTCATGTGAGTAAGAAGATTCGGTAAAGTGCCAATAAGACAAAACAATTCATCCAGATGGTAGAGACATGCACCTTGCATCTGAGTTTACAAAAAAGTTAGCATACGATTCAAAACCCATGTGACCTCCATTAGATTAAGCGATGGAATAACTTCCGAGTTGTGGCCGCAAGACAATGTGGTCTACACGAACATACAAAATCTGCACCTTGCATCTAGATTTAAAATGGTGCTGGCGTATTATTTTGACCTTGCAGGAAGGTCTTACCTTAATACGTGCCATTTTCAAACTCCCGAACTAACTTCCCTCAGTGATTTCACTTCCTGTTAGGTTTGTCTTCGTGTATACGTAGACGTACTTTCGCGTTCACGTGATACACGTAGCATTTCTTAAAAGGATATTTTTTAAAACAGGAATGGACCTGTTATATGTGTAGAATGGCATAATGCTTGTCAATTCTTTTGTAAAATAAAAAAGAGATGCTACTAGAGAAAGAAATGCCATGTTGTTCATGAGGATGGACAGAATGCTTGTTGATTCCCTTTATTTAAGCAAATGTGCAGATTTGTAGTTTCTAAATGAAAGATTTATCATGTGTATGGCCTAAGTCAAAAGACCACTACTGATAATAAGAAGGCAGTACTGGAATACCTATTGAGGGTCGCAAAACCACTATTTATAGAGAGAAAGATGTATTAAAGCCCCATAAATAAGATGACTAAGGTGATAAAGATCTCAAGCAAGACCTCTGACCTCCTGGTCAGAGACCTGCTCTGGCCCCCAGAAGCTCCACTGTTGTGCCGCTGCCGTTGACCCCGCTCACCTCTCTGGTAGGTGTTTGAGGCCCTCCTCCACCCACAGGCTCCTGCCTGTGCCTCATCTCTGGTGGTCCAGTGGGAGAGCCTTGCTCTTCTGCTGGTTCCACTGCTGTCTTTATTGTGTTGTGCCCATCTTCTGTCTTTTTTTGTACCCGTTTTCTGTCTCTTTGCTATTGTGCCTGTTTTTTCTGTCTTTCTGATATTGTGCCTCTGTTAGTTCCTTATCTGTTATTTGTCACTGTTATTTATTTTTTCGTGACTTTCTGCCTGTTCCCTTCCCGCTGCTGCTGCCCTCTTGGCCCCTCCCCCCTGCTGCTTTCCCGGTCCCGCCTCAAAACTGCGCTTCCCTCCCCCTTCCCTATTTGATGGGGGCTGGTGCGCCAGAGGCGAGCCAAAGGCAAGCCCATCTGCGCCCGTCCGTGACCTGACCGTGACCAGCTCCAGGGACCCTGGATCTCCGACCACCCTCTGCTATGACTCAGCTGCCCTCCTCGCACTCAAACCTGGAAGGAACAACAACTGCCAGCTGTCCACGCCGACGACCACCCACGGCCAGTTCTCCTGCCGTCACTGCCACCAGACCTTCACCACTGGCCCCACGTTGGACACTAACACCACCGAAGCCCTGACATGCATACTCTTCAATGTGCGCTCCCTGCACAGACACACTGTAGCGATCTGGGACCTCCTCAACACCCTCTTGCCAGACGTTAACCTTCTTCACAGAAGCCTGGATCAACTCCACCTCCGCCCCTGACATCGCCACCACCATCTCTGACAGATACAAGATCCAAAGGAAAGACTGCCACAACCGCCCAGGAGGAGGACTTGCCATCGCACACAAGAGTTCCCTCTGACTCACGACCTCCAGCTCAAGCGACAGCCCGCCCACCACTGAACACCTCCACTTCCAGATCCACACCACCCCAGAAAAACCCTAAGAGGCACCCTTGCCTACAGACCTCCCGGACCTCGAACGGCGTTCACCACCACCATCGCCGACCTCATCGCGCCCCACGCCATCGCCTCCATGGACTACATGCTCATCGGAGACCTTAACTTCCACCTCGACAACCTCAGCGACCCCAACTCCACCACCCTCCTGGACAACCTCGCCAACCTCAGACTGAAACAACTCATCACCACCCCCACCCACAAGGCAGGACACACCCTCAACCCCATCTTCGCAGGAGGTAACAACATCTGCTTCAGCCACACCACGCAACCCCCATGGATGGACCACCACTGGGTACATTTCCACGTCAACATCCCACGCTGCCCAAACCAGCACCCCGCCCTCCATGAAGAAACAGGAGCAAAGTCACCGAGGAGCAGCTCGACTCCACCCTCAACCGCGATGCCCCCACCACCTCGACCGACGCGAACCTCGCAGCTAAAGAACTTCACAGATGGATCATCAACTTCGCAGACGAGCTCGCACCCCTGCGTAACCCCGACACACATCACCCCAGAAAGACCACCTGGTTCACCGCCGACCTCCAAGAATCCAGACGCACCTGCAGATGTCTCAAAAAGAACTGGAGAAACAGAAAATCCTCTGAAGACTACACCACCTACAAGAACGCCATGACAGAATACAACCAATGCATCAGATCCACCAAAAGGACCTTCATCCAGAACAAAATCCTCATCAACTCCAGCAACTCCAAGGAACTCTTCAGCATTATCCAGGAATTCACCAAACCCCCCAGCAAAACCACAGACATCACCCCCTCCCAGGACCTCTGTCACAAGCTTGGCACCTACTTCCATCTGAAAATCAAGGGCCTCTACGACAACTTCAATGACCAGACACCTGAATCCGAAACCACTCCCTCCTCCAGCAACTCCAGCCAGCCCACCATCTCCTCCTGGACCCCAGTCACCACCAAAGACATCACATCGACTATGAAAGTCATCCACTCAGGAGCCCCCATGGACCCCTGCCCCCAACCATCTTCCACAGAGCCACCGCCGCCATCGCTCCGGAACTACGACGCACCATCAACCCCACCTTAGAAACTGGCATCTTTCCCGACGACTGCAAACGCGCAGAAGTCAGACCCCTACTCACGAAGCCTTCAGCAGATCCCACGGACCTCAAAAACTACAGACCCATCTCCCTCCTCCCCTTCGCGGCCAAAGTCACAGAGAAGACTGTCAACGTCCAACTAACAAAATTCATCGAAGAAAACTCCATCCTCGACCCCTCCCAATTCAGATTCCGCAGCAACCACAGCACCGAGACCACTCTACTCGGCGCCATAGATGACTTCCTCACCCTCCTCGACCAAGGACACACTGCAGCCCTGATCCTACTCGACCTCTCTGCAGCCTTCAACACCGACTCCCACCGCACACTCACTGCCAGACTCCAAGACGCGGGCATAGAAGGAACTGCCCTTGACTGGCTCCGCTCCTTCTTCACCGGCATAAACCAAAGAATCAGACTGCCACCCTTCCTCTCCGAACCCTCGGAAATCAACTGTGGAGTACCCCAAGGATCGTCGCTCAGCCCCACGCTTTTCAATATCTACATGGCCCCCCTCGCCGCCATTGTCAGACAGCACCGACTCAGCATAGTATCCTACGCCGACGACACCCAGCTCATCCTCTCCCTCACGAAGGACCCCATCACCACCAGACTCAACTTCCAGGAAGGAATGAAGGATGTCGCATCCTGGATGAGCAGCAGCTGCCTGAAGCTCAACTCAGAGAAGACAGAGGTCCTCATCCTCAGACCTCCCCCTCTGCATAGAACAACATCTGGTGGCCCAACGCCCTCAGCAGCCCCCCCATCCCCACGGACCATGCCTGAAACCTCGGCATCATGACCCAATAGGTCAATGCCGTCGCCTCCACCTGCTTCAAAACCCTCTGCATCCTCCATAAGACCTTCAAATAGATCCCCCCAAATCAAGGAAGACCGTCACCCACTCACTCATAACCAGCAGACTAGACTAGGGAAACACCCTCTACGCCGGGATCAACAAAGCTCTGCTCCGCAAACTCGAGACCATACAGAACACTGCACCTAGACTCATCCTCAGCATCCCGCGACACGAACACATCACCCAACACCTGCGTAACCTCCACTGGCTGCCTGTTGAGAAGAGAGTATCTTTCAAGATGCTTACCCATGCCTACAAATGCCTCCACAACACCGGACCCCAGTATCTCAACGATTGAATCTCCTTCCACATATCCAAGAGGAACTTCCGATCTGCCGACCTCACCGAACCCCTGCGCAACCGTAGAGCAAGAACGGGTGAAAGAACCTTCTCCTACATCGCGGCCAAGACTTGGAACAAGCTCCCGATCAACATCAGACGCGCCCCCACCCTACACATCTTCAGGAGGACCCTCAAGACCTGACTGATTGGAGCTGCTCCCCTCCTCCCCCCCCCAGCACCTTGAGACCCTCACGGGTGAGTAGCACGCTTAAAACCCCCTGATTGATAAAGATGCATGGACATCCAGCAGGATTTGAAAGGCACTATTGAGGTCTAAAAAAAGTATTGTAGTTCCTCATCTGTATTATGGCCCATCTCTATGCACCGTAAACGGCAAATCCAACCCGCCTCGTTTTGACGGAGTGTCAGTTCCCTGTCTCCACCCCTTGCTCTGGGTGGAATGTGGTCAATTCCACAGAACCAGAAGTCTAGTTTCCCAGCGTCGTGATCCGTCATGTGTGTAAAAATGGGTATCTGGTTTCTAAGTGCCTGATTGCCCGGACATGTTCCTGTATTCTTGTTTTTAATGGTCTCATGGTGCTGCCAACATAAATTATATTGTAACTGTAACCGATTATGTATGTCATGAGTTTTACAAATAATGGCATGGCGTTTGTATGAGTGTATCCAGTGTTATGTCTGAAGTGTTTGGTCTTATTCTTGCCAAATTTGCAAGGCTACAATCTTTGCATGTAAAGAACCCCTGCACTGGTTTAGAGAACCAATGTTTGGTGGATTTACTAGGTGTTATATAGCTTGGACATAACAAGTCTCTGATGGTTTGGCCCGTCCAGTACGTCACACTAGGTTTGTGCGCGAATTTATCCTTGATTCCCGGTATGTTCTCTTGTAAGGGCCAATGCTTCCACATAATCTTATATACCTCATTGCTGTGTTTAGTGAATTTTGTAACAAAAGACAAGTGGAGATATTTATTACTGTTGTCGCTAGTTCTTTTGTTAAGTGTATTTTTTCTAGGAATTTGACGTATTCTTTTGTCTGCTTGTTATAACACCTTGCTCTTATAACCTCGTTTATGAATCGGTCTTTCACCTCCTCTATATTTGCTGAGAAGTTGTCTGTCTCACTGCAATTCCACCATACCTGTACCATCTCCCCATAAGGAGTATTATCAATAGTGGACCTGGGGTGGCAACTAGTTGCATGGAGTGTGCTGTTACAAGTAGTGGGTTTGCCGTAAAGGGTGCTATGTATGCGTCCCTCCATCATACTCAACTGCACATTATACAGATTGTCATTGAGAAATGTGTGGTACTCAATGATTGTTTCACAGATCCATTTCAAATCCAGATGACATCATCAATGTACCTCCCCCCAAATTTGATGTTTTCCAACCTGGGGGAGGCATATCGCCCCAGGCATGCTCCTTCTCCCATCAGCCCATGAAGAGGCCGGTGTTCGAAGGAGCAAAGTTTGAACCCATGGCAGTCCCCTGTGTTTGATGGTACCACTGACCCCCATGTAGGAAAAAATGTTTTGGTAAGATTAAATCAATCATGGCTATGATCATGGCATTATGTACTAACCAGTCAGCTGTCTTTGTTTTAAGAAAAGATTCAACGGCTCGTATTCCAAACTGGTTTTTTATGCATGTGTACAGACGAGTGACATCTAGTGTGACAAACATGAGATCCCTCGACCATTGGACATCCTCAAATGTATTCAAAATGTCTTTGCTGTCCTGTATGTAGACCGGAAGATTGCATACAAAAGGTTTTATGCACCTATCAAAGTACGATGAGAGGCGTTCAGTAGGAGAGTCCACCCCTGAGATGATGGGCCTCCCTGGGGGGAAAACACCCCATTTGTGTATCTTGGGAAGAATGTATATACAAGGAAACAAGGATTTCTTACAGTGAGGTAGCGTAATTCCTAATCCGATATCACACCATTCTCTCGCCAATCACTCAGTCTCGTGTTAATATGAGTGGTCAGTTCTTTGGAAAGATTATGAGATACAGGCTCATAGCATTCAATATCCATGAGTTGTCTATCAATCTCACTTATGTAATCGTCTTTGTTCATCAAGACGACGTTTCCCCCCTTGTCCGCCTCCCTTATGAGAATAGCATAATTTGTTTGTAAGTATCTAATGCCAACCTTTCCTCTTTTGTCAAATTGTAAGGCCCACTTTTGCATCTCTTGTGACAATGAAAGAACTTATAATCAGAAGTTACTTTTTCTTTAAACAAGTCAATGTTGTGATGAGTGATAGAAGGCATACATTTAGATTTGTGCTTAAGATCACTCTCAAGATCCGACTTAGCCACAATATAAGTTCATCTGTCAATTGTTCAAGAGATGGGGTGTCTTCTGAAATGGATTATGGAAGCTGTATGTCTTGGAGGTCAGATACTGTTTGCTCTGGCGGTAGTGGTGTTTCAACAAACGGGACATGTTTCTTTGGGATTGCGTGAAAATGGTTCTTTAATTTTAGCAATCAAACAAATTTATATAAATCAACAAAAACATCCACAGTATTTCCCACCTGAGTGGGACAGAAACATAGTCCCTTTTTAAGGACTGCACATTTGTGCATGTTGGGTACATAAGTACATAAATTAACAATTTCCAAATCGTCATGGAAGACATTCTCTTGTAAATTATCTGAAACTTCATTTCTCGTCTCGGCAACCCCAACTTGTCTAATCCAATTGCTGTCTAAACCTTTCGGGCCGTAGCTGTACTCCTAGTCCTGTGGTTTCCTTGCGTTTCCCTCCATCTCCTGCCTCCCCTCAGTGTTTTTGATCTCTTCTTGGTTGTTTGTTGCTTAGTCTTAGTCTCTCCATTTATAATAAAAAAGACTCTGGGCCTGTGAGATAGCGGCATTGGTGTTCCTATCACCTGTGGGGAGACTCTCTGTCGATGTAAAGTAAATACTACTTACTGATCTTGTGTCTAAAGTGTCATCCCTTCCTCTCTTGCCATTGTCTATCATCTTGATACTGTCATATTTCTTGGCAAAGGTATATATCCTTCCCTCTCTGCAGTCTGTCTCATCTCGCCTGATCTTCTTGGCCTTTTTATTACGTAAGTAAATCTGATATTCCTCTATTATTTTTTCAAGGATGTTGTAGTTATTTTTTACTGTGTCCTTGAGCACACTTGTCTCAATTACGTTTTCTAGCTTGTCTATCTCTGTTTGTAATTTTGTAACCTTCTTGTCTGCAGCCTGATTAGTATTTTCATCATTGTTGTAGAACCCCCCTGAAGATTGTCTTCCCATTGTTTCAGTGACTTCTCATCTAGGTCCTCAAATGTGGGAAATATCCGTATCCTAAGCCCCCTTGGTATCCTGTGGTTGTCTAAGTATTGTTGTAACGTGACACCATCCCACCATCTGGCTAGTTCTTGTTTCCTCAACGGATCAAGTTTCTGGAATTTAACCTTCAAGCCCTCCTCAATATCACAGCCCATTGTATTGGCACCTCGTGGCCTCTGTAAGGAAAATAGATCCTGTGCAAACTCTTCCCTCCTGTCCCTGAATTTGGCCATTATTGAGTATATAGTTACACAACAAATCACGGGTGGGGGGGTGCGAAGGGCTCAAATAGAAATGCAAAACAATAAAACAGCGAGCCAACACACCAATCGCACCTCCATTTTGCTTAATTATCACTTAGTGTGCTGATGATATTGTTGCCACATTTCTTTTTAAGACAGAACAATAGGCGAATTATGACATCTTTAATACGGTTACGATGCAATAAAGAATCTTCTCTTCATGGCCATCTAAACCTTACCAGGCTTTGTTCCTCAAATATGTTTAACTAATAAATGCTGCTTGGCGCTAACAGAAAGTTCAAGATTACTTTCATGTTAATGTGTTTGTATGTCGGATTTTTTATTCTTTCACTACATCCTCATTTCTGTGCCGTTGTATATATATTTGAAGAATATTTATATGTTGTTTTTAATTGTCTTGTGATTTTATGTTGTATTTCTGTGGTTTTATACTATACGTATTTGTACGTTTTACAGCCCTGATGAAGTTCACATGTTGTGAACAAAACGCGTTGGCTGTTCTGTTCCATTTCTAAGAAAAATAAAGATTACCTTGGACGACATATGACGAGATTGGCCTAACATTTGTGATTCACTTCACGTATATATGTTGAAATTTTCTGACCTTTTGGGGTCCTACCTTTTGAAACAGCATGTGCAGTGGATGTACATGCAACATTTCTTTGTACCTTATATATTCAAATGACTTTGCGATAAGGAGGGAGGTGCGATTGGTGTGATGGCTCGCTGTTTCATTGTTTTGCAATTTATTATCTTACTTTAATTCCAACTGCCCTGCTCTTTTCTAACTGCCTTTCAATTCTACTCTGACTCCAAAGAGACAGATGAATAATAATAATAACACGTCACACACGTCACAGTACAGGAAAATGAACGGGATATAGATTTAATTTGGCATGTTTGTCTGCCAAACTCTAAATCAGGCACTTAGTCCCACTTTACTCCCTGGCCTCACCCTCCATCACAAAATATTTTCAACAAATACCTTTGCATGACAGTAAGGAAATACTACAGGGTAAGTTAGAGGGATTTCGGTAGGTAGTGGTTTTGCTATAGAACAGTAGAGCGTAGGGTGTTAAGGATCATCATCTGCTAAGCTTTGGCTTAGTCAGTCACTGTAGATGATGAATGATAAAAGTGTAAAATTTGAACAGGCATAAATCTGTTATGGAAGCCATAAAATATATATAGATAGATCACTTGGCCAGAAAAATGTGGCATACTTTTCTAAATCAGATCGCCTATAGTACTAGTATTGAGTTGACCTATTCCTAATTTCCTAATCCTAAACCAATCCCCAATTTCCTATATCTAAACTACATTTAGAACTACTAATGCATTGCAACAAATGATGTTTACTTCTTAACTTCCTTTTGTGGCAAACTCAGTCTCCTTTTTCCATGCATAGATGCAAACGGGAAACATCCTTAAAGCCCGCATGCGTTACTCTGCATGCCATTACCCTGCATTTTTTACACCGCAAAATATTTTACAACGCAGGGCTTTACACCGCGAACTATTACAACGCATTCCCCAAAGTAATGCCCCGGTGGAGTTAGAATAGTAAATTTCGTTGTAATGGGGAATGCGTTGTAATGGATTGCGTTGTAAAGCCCTGCGTTGTAAAAGGTTTTGCGGTGTAAAAATGCGAGGTAATGGCACACAGAGTAAAAGTGTGTGGAGTAAAGTGTCCTATTTGATGCATATTGCACATCACTGGGAGATTGGGACTGTATGAGCCACATAAAGAAAGGCACAGAGAACGCTAACTCACTGATATTTCTACCACTATCTTAGTGACAGGACAGAGGAGTCTGCATGACTTCTTAAATAATCAGTCCAATGGAACTCCAATGAGTGTGATTAAGTAAGGCCAAGCACCTGGCTAGCACAAGCTGGATCACATAATAATCATGACGTAAACTTAACTGACCTCTGAGTGTGAGCAGCATGCTATTTGAAAGAAGAATATTAACATTTTAGAAAACATCCAGCAGGTCGAGCAGATCCTGTTCCCTGTCTAGCAGGTTGGCCCAGGGGTGTATGAGCTGCTGCATTGTGTGCTGAACCCCAGCATGGAGGGGAGGTGGCGCTGCACATAAAAAAAAATAAGTGCAGCAACTTCCACCTCTGAAAGAATGGGATGGGGCTGCACCTTTTGGCGGCACCGGTGACCACAAGGTGTGCAGCTTGTTGCAGCCGCATTGGCACAGCCGCTTGCTGTCTGTTGCTCCAACATGGCACAGGGATGGAACAAAAAAGAAGAAGTAAGAAAAAGAAAACAGGAAAGCAGAAAGGCAGAAATAAAGGAAGTAGAAAGGTAAAACAAAAAAAGGACAATAAATAATGGAAAAAGTAGGAAAAAAGACAAAAACGTAAAATACATAAACACAAAGACACACACCGATAAAAAAAAAGGTAAATGAGGGGTGGCTTAGTGGGATGGGGGAGGATTGGAATAGATTTAAATTAGATTGAAAAATGAGTCCCAGCACCATGCACAGAACAGAAAGCAAGTAATACTAAATGGCCGGACCTACTACACGCTATTTACCCGGGATGGGTGCCAACCGGTCCTCGCTGTTCCAATGGTGGAGCAGATTTTATGCATAATCTGTTTCACCTGGACACATACTGGCAGGCTGTAGCACACAATTCTACAGTTGGGACAGGCTACTCCTGAGTTCGGACCCCACAATCCCTCTTTGTTGACCCCAGAGAATGTCCACTGATCAGTCCTAAATAGTAGTTATGGTAGAGCAGGGTGGGAGAATCTGGGGTGTATCCATGAACACAATGTGGAATGTATTGGATAATCTTAAATGGCAATAAAAATGTATACAGAAAAAATGGTGCAGTTTGGGCTGATTTCTCAGCGCGGAACTGGCTACTGGTCTGAAAAAGCAGTGCGAGCTGGCGGACGAGCATTCTTCTGCCTGTTCGTGGAGTTCCACGGAATCTCACAGAGTTATTTTGGAATTCCACAGAGAAAAAACTCTGTGGTTTCCGCCCAGGCCTAGTGGTTATGAGAGAGGGAAAGCAGCTCAGTTCAAAGTGATAAAAGAAGGTGGTGATGAGGAAGAAGATGATGATGGCATTACACAAAGCAGCCCAGTCCCATGAAGTGTGCCAGTCTTAACCACATCAGCAACCTACAAATGGCAAAAGACTCAAATGAAGACATGTCTGCCACATACAATGATACGCCAAGATGCACATTGAGTCTATCACTATCTGGTTCTCTTAGAAAGTTGCCTGTGCCAATGGCACGACAAAAGAAAAAAAAATCAAAGCTGATATTTTGGGCATTTTTAGTCAGATGGGGCCCTACAAATGCAACCACTCAACGGCATGTTTGTACAGTGAGAAGCGTAGATTTTTTTGATAGCCATCTGTCTGAAATGGAAGGTTTCCAGCAGGACCTATTTTGCCCGAGTTGCTGTTCCAATGCTACACCATGATGTACTCCAATTGATTGGTCAAGCTATGCAAAAGAGTGCTGTTCACACTATTCACCTAATGACAGACATGTGGACCTGTGTTCAAGCAACTAATTACATGTATATCAATGCACACTTGGGGGCTATGCAAAAGCTATCTGCAGGTCTCAGCACTTAAGAAATCTTTAATGGGATTTGGTGGCATGCAACAGTAGCGATGTTCGCCATGAAGAAATCCCATACAGCTGTAAACATCTTGATAGAGTTTAATAGGAAGGTGTTTGAATGGCTTTAACCGAGAGATCTGAGAATTCGATTTGTAGTCATGGCCTTGGCAGATGGTGGCTATTATAGGGCCCTGTTATTGGTGCATTACTTTAACCTGATTGTGCAGGACTTTCTCAAAAAGACATAGTCAACAACATACTGGCTACCTGCGAAAGATTCGGCACTCAGATATTCTTTTAAAGCCTGTAAACAGCTGAGTATCATTCAGCATGCTAAGAGTGTACCTGTTAAAATCCTCACACAGGAGGTGCCAACACATTGGAACATAAACTACTACATACTACTGCACAGTAGAGACTGATCACCGATTATATCCTTCAAAGAGGATGGGATGCATCTGGAAAAAGCATGACAATGGAGGTGGGAGATTCAGGGCTAGTCAAGTACCTGACTCAAATGCTACCTCCTTTTTACATTTTCTCACAGGAAGCCAGCAAGGAGGACAGTATGATGAGACAAGCAATCACATTGTTGCAACTGCTACAGGACCAGTTGAAAAAGGTGGTGCAAAGGTTCACCTGTATGAACGAAGAAACATATGAGTTGGTTCAAAGCTTAATCCTTCCCTTGTCTGTTAATCCAAGGTTGCAAAGAGAGATTGTGTCCTCCAAAGAGTACATAGCAACAAGACACCCCTGAGTATTTGAGCGATCTAGAAGTTTCTTTAACATAACATAACAATACTTTATCCACAGTACAAAAAAAATACTGCCCACTTTCTTTACTTTTTCATTGTTTGATTTATCACTTTACAAGACTTGGATTGTCGAACTAGCGAGAAAACTGGAAGAATAATGGCTGGAAGTTAGAAGACCAAGCAGAAGTTCTGGTGTGCAGCCTTCAAACTCCAGAGCCAACATTATCATCATCAACATCACCAGCAACACCAGCAATACAAGAATCAGGCCCAGTCTCTGCAATGCCTTGGTTTTTAAGTGGCAGGGCTTAAGTTATGTGCAGAGGCAAAGACAACAGAGTTTGAGCGGGTGTCAGCACCAATGACCATTCAGAGGATGGACCCCGACTATATGGATGACCCAAAACAGGTCTACCTGGATCAAAACCCATTGCTCTATTGTTAGGGGAAGATGTGACAATGGCCAGAACTCAGCAGGCTGGCAATAATCTGGCTTGTCCGGTAGTCAGTGTGCCTTCTGAGGGTGTTTTCTGAGCATGTATTCAGTGCAGCTGGTGCAGTCATCACAGTCAGAAGGACCAGTATCTCACCTCAAAATGTGAAGAGATTGATTATGATTCAAATGAACCAGCAATTCATATCACAAGATTGCACTGTGCCAGAAACAGCACAGGAGGAAGATGAGGACAATTGGTCAAACTCAAGTGTGTTAGCTGGTGAACTTCTGGGTGAACCCCCTGAGTGTGAGGACGAACTCTTCTTCCCTGTCTAAGTAGCCCACAACAGAACTTGTATATATATATCATTGAACTGCTTTAAAAAAAAAAAAAACAGAGGGAAGAGCATTTATATATTTGGTGTCTGGCTTAGGCTGCCCCCACTTTGTCACATTACGTGTATGGAGGAGACCAGTGTGCACACAAGAAGCATCCATTCGCTTAAAGGACATGAAGACAATAATGCCTCTCGTCCCTCACCTTCTTTTCTTCTCCTTATAGCTGGGCTGCCACTGAAGATCAACATTAATTATACAAGACTGCACTTGTGCATTGTGTCCATGGGAAAAGAGACACAATAGACAAATGTGCACCACGCTTCGAACAGGTAACTATTACACCAATGAGCTTATTGAGTGATTGATGAATCATGTGGTGACTGGTAGTGTGAATGATTGCTTTGCTTTCACATTTCACTATAATTATTTACATGGTCCACTCTTTTCCTGTACTTCTTTTTTGACGTTCTTCAGAGACCAGTCAGTTTAGTTAACAAAAGTACACAAAATGCTCAAATTCTTTTGCTTTTCTTGTTCATCAATACTACAAGTCTATCTCATTCGGGTTGGGAGTTAGGACGGGGCTACCACAACAACCAGAAGAAGGAAGTTATGAACAATGCCTATCTACTTCAATGGGAAACAACATGACTCAAAGAGGCCTGCTCCTGTGGACTGGAGAGAGGTGCATTGATTAGGAATATGCCAAGTAGTGGGCTGGCCCCAATGTCAAACTCTAATTAAATGGTTGTGTTCTGGGGGGGCGGCTGTCACTGGACACATATGACATGATGGATGCACACAGCTAAATGTTATTGAGATTAATCAGCCAGGTACATGCAGCTACTTGCCTGGGATTGGTGGTAAAAGATTGCTCTCTCTTCTCAGTAAATCACACACAACCGCTCCAGCCTATGCTCTGCCCACTTGATCCTCATCCACCATGAAGCTTACCTTAACTCTAAAATATTGACATTTACTGTTTTGCAATCCACAGACTTTCTCTTCTTCTGCAAGAAAGCTCCATTACACTGATACGCCTGGTTACCGGACCGGTTCATTCCTGCACCCAAGATGAACATTTCAAGAAGGAAAATGCAGATGGCCAGTCCCTTATGCCCTTTTTCAAGTATCATTTTTCTTTTCTTAACAATAACAATGTATTGAACTGAGTGCACCCCATTTTGTAGTTTTCAATTTTAGGCAACATAACAATTAGATAGCTTTGGACTCTGGGGCTGAAGGACTGTTTGCATTTGGTAACAGAACTGTTTCATTCTTTCCATAACAGATGTGATGATGGTGATAGGCTGCTCACCTACTTTAAGAATGTTGTGTTTGTCTTTCTCTCACCTTTCCCCAAGTCCCCCTTTTGATCTATTTATGAAATCTCTAACACTCTTCCCACAGGTTGTTTGATCTATTGAGGTGTCACATAATAATTTACACCATTAATGGATCACACACTTGGCAGGGCGGATGTGGTGAAAGCCATGCCAACTGTTACGGGATCTTCTTAACTAAGCAATAGCCTACACCAGCCCTACTACCCATCCAGGCATGAAAGGAACATCACATAATGCAGCACCTTAGAGTAATGTCTATCCCACAATAGGTAGCACTGCTAGTGTGCACTATTGCCAGATTCACAAAGGTAAAGTTACACTTTTGGTGTAAATCTACTCATGAAATGTAACTGTACTACCAGTAACTTTACAAGTAATAACTTTAAGAGTAGTAACTAACTATTAGTAGTAACTCCTTTTTTAAATTACTTCTAGCAAAGTTACTAATCGTAAATAAATGTTACTGATGGAAAAGTTGCTAGTCGTAAACTTACAATGCAAGCGTAAAGTAACACCAAGCGTGTAATTTAATTTACCTTTGTGAACCAAGCTATGCAATATGGAGCAACCTTCTCCTGAGTCGAGTCCTGACTCGAGGTTATTGTAAATTTAGTTTAAAATGTTTGAAAACATTGAATTACTAGCTTCCTTAGCTTGCTTGCTAGTTGTTGTTTGCATGCCTTTTCTGTCATGGTAGTTTCAGTCTTGAATTATCCACTAACTCTGTTTTTTATTTCAGTCTAGTTGCCTGTGATGGATAATCCTTCTGAATCATCCTACAGTTCGAGTTCACCTTGCAAGCATCATTGGGAGTAGGTGGGACCTCGTTTTGTGAAGGCTTCCCAGTTTGTGCTAGCCCACTACTGCCACAAGCATTAAGAAGGCCCTTTGGGAAACCCTGCAATAAGGTTTGGGAAGATTGAGAGAAATAGCAGACATTGCCTAATCTATTCAGGTAAACTCATTAGGAACTTAGTATGATTGAGATTTTTGTGTGTTGTGGGCAGACCCCATTAGTGGTCAAACGTTACAGAGGATACAACAAGGGCAGTAACGAACTAGTATACAGTATCACTGATATGTTTCTGGGTGCCACAAAACTTCATCAAGCAAACATAATTTTTTTTCCGTTTCCACTCTGGTTGCAAGGCATACTGGATTGCTGGAAGAGGTAAGTAACCTACTGAAGAATACATATATGGCAAGGGACTTCAGGTAGGGAAAGTATAGAGGGAAAAGTGGATGGACATTATAATGTGTGACAATTTCAGAGGGCAGCTTCTAGTCTCACTCTTGTCACTAAACCACAATGCTATGCTAGCTAGCAATGCAAAAACAGATTCTAAAGACAAAGAAAGGTCCATTTATTTTTTTTAAGTACGGAACCCACCTTCTTCACCCACAAAGGCCCACTTCCCTCCCGAAGAAAAAAACCCAAATGTCCCTTTGACTTGACCCTTTTCCGAAATCCCCTTCCCACCTTCTCCATCCAC
This sequence comes from Calotriton arnoldi, assembly GCA_963921515.1. Classification (NCBI taxonomy): domain Eukaryota; kingdom Metazoa; phylum Chordata; class Amphibia; order Caudata; family Salamandridae; genus Calotriton; species Calotriton arnoldi. Next base: position 135,663 of record CAWUFW010010146.1, read on the forward strand.
AGCAGGCCCACTGCCTTCCCTAAGCAGTAACCCCAAATATACCTTTCCCCAACTCCCCTTCCCACCCTCTTCACCCAAAGCAGCCCAACCACCCAAAAAAGTTCAATAAAAAGGGATTTGAGGGCATCCATCTCCTTTTTGATATCTGCCACGTCCCGGGCCAGGTTCTGTTACCCATACGTGAGGAGCATCAACTCACGTAGAATGCGGTAGAGGAGGCTGATGTTCCAGGCTGTAGTGGACCCCGGCTGCAGGCAGCACCAACGGGGGCGTGGCTGAGTTGGAGGTGGGCCTGGTTGGCGGCCCAAGGAACTAGAGGACTGTGCCTCTTTCGAGGCCACAAGCAAGCAGTATTCTGCAGCCACAGCCTTCAACCTTTGGGGCCGCATCTGGGTGACTCTCTCCCGCCTGATTCACCAAGGTAGAGTTGCACTTTTGGTGTAGATTTACTCTTGAAGTGTAACCGTACTACCAATAACTTTAGAAGTAGCAACTTTAAGAGTAGTAACTAACTATTAGCATTAACTCCTTTTTTAAGTAATAGGAGTTACTGTTGCAGGGATTCTTCTCTGAAATAGAACTATGCTTGGGACCATGGAACATCAGTATGTAGGGACTGAGTCATCATACAGATCAGTATCTATGAGTCTGAGTTCGACTATATAGTGCCTCACTTGCCCATCTAACTATACCAGAGAAATAAGTGAATTGGCATCCCCAGAACACAACACTCTCGACCCTCTCAGGGGTCACGGTAACAAGACACATCCTTTTGCTGTTTCACTCGTACTTGTCCACAATAGAATAACAGAGAGAGACGAAAGAAGTTTAGAATATTTATTTAAAATATCATGCTCTGAAAAGCAGTATACATGCCAAAATTAGAAAACAAATGCATAATAAAACTACTGTTAGCATGGTAAATAATCCATATGCCATGTAAAGTGCTGTCATTTTATAAGACAGAGTAACTTAACCCCTCCCCTTATGAGTAAAGCTAAATGATTATATGAAGGATCTCTGGGATTAATGGCAGACGCTGTACTTTAACATACACAGATAGATGCTCTACATCTCAGCGAACACAGTGCAGTTGTCTCAGAACTCTCATTGCATGTCTGTGGCTCATGTGCTCATCTATATGATAGGACATTTGTGTGCATAAACAACAGCTGCATTCTTGTGTTATGTCTAGGTGCTAGTGCCTGGCCAGAAAGAATAACAAGGGACATTGTTGTTTGACCTTGTTGGTGGTGCTCAGACTAAATCCCTGGAAAAGAACAGAACACGAAAAATATGCAGGTTCCGTGTGAAAGTACAATGTGGCACAAAGGCAAGCATGTTTACATAGTAACATGTGCAAAGGAAAATAAGACCTACAATGTGTTTAGTTAGGCTACCATAGGGAAAACTACAATGGGCCATGCAGGAAGCACATGACACCCTCCCCTTGGTCAGGACAATACCACTAAAAAGATATTTAGTATTACTAGTGTAATCAGTAGGTGAACACATTCAAAGCATTTGTTACAACAATATAAGCAAATAAAAAGTAAAAGAAACTGAAATGTAGAGTAAAAATGGCAATTTATAAAAAATTGTCAACTTAAGGTGCTTCGGAGGAATCCATAATGTTACTCGCCATCTCATAGGGCAAAGACTCCATCAAGGGATCCGAATCTGCACATAATGATTGGTCAACAGCCCAAGTCATGAGCTCCAAAGAACAAATATGGACTTCGGTCTCAGTCAATTCCAAGACAATTACCGGGCAACAGGCATTAGTGTAAATAGAGCTTGTTTCTTCTGATCCATGTGCCGATGCACAGTTCTCCTCATATGCTAAATGCTCAAACCTCACATTGTGCAGAAGTTGCAAGCCCAAAGGGCAGATCTGAAAATGAGTCACTAAGGTACTCATTAGCAGTCCAAAGTCCTCAGGGCGGGTGTCTGCGAAGCAAGGCTGATATCCAGTTCCCATTGAAAGGGGCACCAGATGCAGTGAAACACGGGTTACACACAAGTAAACCAGGCAGGCTGAAATGTCAAAGCCCAATCAAGGTCCAGTTCCTGTAGTAGAAGCATTCCAAACATATGATTAATTTGCTCACGGTAATGCTGGAGCATTGCCAGTTCCAGGGTAAAAAGTAACATCCATTGCGGAGAAGCAGGAACAGGACGAGAATGCCACAAATGAGGACTAATAGACACTGGAATCCTCCCAATACACTAGAGAAAATGGAGTGATTAAAAACCGAGATTACTCCAACGATGGTCTGAAAAGAACTAACGAGGCCAGAGCCTATAATTGTAAAAAAGTGGACAAGGTCGGTCGTAGTAAAGGCGTTAAAGATTTGATGCACTAAGGGGTATATTTACAAGAATTGCTGCTAACTAGGTTTTGCGTTAGTTAGCGGCAATTTTCTTAACGCTGTCTATTGCCAAAAACTATTGCCCTGTTATCGACGTATTTACGATACGTCGCTACTTGGTTAACCCTGGGCGTAGTTCGCGTAGTAGCGCTATGCGTAGCCACGCGAAGTGCACTTCGCACTACGCACGCTACGCGTAGCTACGCGAACTGCGTAGTGCGGTAGGGAAATGCTGTTCACACTGATTGCACAGTACCGGATGCTTGTCCGCACTGTGCAATCATTGCAAACGGCATCTTGCACAGTGCAAGCGGTCGTTTTCTGCCATTCGAGGAGATTTGTACTCGAGCGGCAGCTTTCTCAACGCGGACTGGTAGTTTCTCATTGCGAGCGGTCGCGAGCATCGCGACCACTCGCAATGAGAAACCTGACCTCCCCGTGTTGAGAATCTCGCCGGGAGGTTTATTTTCCTCGCTCGCGATCAGCAACTTGATGTTGCTGATCGCGAACGAGGAAAAAGTCTCGCCGGGATGTTGATTTTGCTCACTCGCGGTCGCCAACTTGACGTTGAGGATCGCGAGCAAGCAAAAAATGCCCGCTACGTGTTTTTGCACTGTGCTACGTTCAATTCGCGTAGCGCGTAGTAGCGCAAACTACGCAAACTCCGCGAGCGTAGCGTAGTTTTCCGCCCAGGCCTATACTTGGTGATAGTATCAGCTAGGTGCCGCGAAAACTTCAGCTAACACTAGTGTCAAGGCGATAACATTTTTTACGTCAGCAAGAGAAAAGGCTAATTAGCGGCAAAAAAAACACGTTAGTCAGCCCAACATCACTTTTCAGCCTTTAGAGGCAGAAATAGCATATAGATACACCTCTAATGAAAAAACTAAATAAAAACAATGGAATGCTGAATGGAGCAGCCAGGGCCAAGTTCAGTACAGGTCAACAACCCCACCAAACCCCCCAACAGCCAGGATGAACATACAGAGTCCGAGGGAAGAAGAAATGCAGAATCAGGGCCTGATTTATGAAAAGAGGAGCATCACTGGGGAAAAATAATGATTCAGCAGTTTGCATAGCGCAATCCTTTGAACACCATGGCTGCCGATGCCTGGAAGCGCAGATAGCTTCCTGGGCCCAGAGGCCTCGCTGGGCCTGCATCTGAGACCCTGGGTGGGAGGCAGCAGTGCTGAGGAGTCACTGCGGGCTGACGGTGGAGCGGGCCGCTTCGGGCCAGACCTGAGGGCTGTGGCGGTAGACAGTGAGTGTCGGCGATCGCCCTACCTGGTGGTGAAGTCTGGCAGGTTGCATGGAGACATGTTGCTGACCTGTGTGAGAAGACTGCCTTGGAGCTGTGAACGGTCTAGGCGCTCCTGTGCACCAACGTAGAGAGGTCTGCATTGCATAACACACACCACTACTACACTGCACTGGGGTGCACAGAGGAGATTGCCAATGGTGGGCCACGCCTCTCTGCATCACAGGCCGGAGGATGTGGTGCTGCCCGGAAGCTGTGGAGGGTGAGGCCCCTGAGGTGCGCTGAACTTGTGTGACGGGAGCGCTGCAACTTCACGCCTAAGGGGGCCCTAATGCATCACCTGCATCGGGAGGTTCCCCAGTGGACTTGGCAGTGACTGCTGTACCCAGGCTTGTGAAATCCCACCTGGCTGAGGCTCCTGCTGGCTGAGTCACAGATTTAAAGAGAGCGCGGCGGATTGACGATGTCCAGGTCAGAATAAGGTGGGACGCGGAGCGGAGGAGGCCAGATAGCCGAGTCAGACCCAGGCCTACTGCCTGTGGGTGGCGCACACTGTTCCCTGAGCAATCCCTGCGCTGCGACTGACCTACATCACCGAGGGCACCGCACAAGACTGGTGGGGACTTTACTAACTGTCTCTAGTCACTGATATCAGCCGTTGGTGGTGGCGGGTGCCAGGGGCACGGGGGTCATTTCAGGCCCAGGCCCTTGGACGTGCAGCTTGATCTGCCATCAGTCACTGGGGCACTGGGGAACACGGAATCTGGTTGCCACTGTTAGATGGGAGAAGGTGACCGCATGGTGCTGCCTTTCCTCGCCCCCTGGTAGTGAGCTCTTGGGTGTATGGGGATTTCCATCTGTGCTGCCTGAACAAAGATTCCTGGCTAGCATATACCTGACTGGAGGAGAGGGGCCAGATGGCCACACTGCACTGCACTGCACCGCATGTCATACATAGTGCCTGGGCGTCTGGTGCAACGATGGCCCATCTGCAGACGGGGGCGGCATCGCCATTTCACCACTTCTCTGTGTCAGTGAACCGAGCGGCTGGTGATTACTGGCTTCCAGGGCAGGTGACAGTGGATGCCTGGACTCCAAACTAGACTCTGTACTCGCAGTGGGTATCTCCCTCGAACAAACGGGCACTTCCTTTGAGGGCTGCATAGACAAAATCACAGTTAACTTATTGCAGGAGTGCACAGATCATCACAAGCTGACTTACAAGGTACACAACATTGAGCAACAACTGCCCAAAGTCCCCCAGAGTACCATAAGCACAGCGTTGGAGGTGTAGCAGCTAATGGCACATTTGAAGTCAATGGAAAGAACAGCGGAGGATGTGGAGGGCCGCTCCCAGCGTAACAACATGAGCGTGTTGGGTCTGCCTGAGAAAGCAGAAGGGGCTGATGCAGTGGCATATACTGAGACATGGTTGTGTGACCTACTGCCAGCAGGTCCATCAAGCAGGTCCATCGATAGCCGGTGAGCCGCCCACTGCCAGGGACAGGTCCTAGACCCTTTCTCTTCGGCCTCCTACAGGGATCGTGATGCTGTCCTGAGGGAGGTACACAAGCTGGGGGAGGTGAAAGTGGATAACGCCACTGTTATTTTCTTCCCTGACTACGCCATGGGGGTGCAGAGGCAGAGGGGCTCATCTCTAGTGGTTAAGCAATGCCTCTGAGAGTTGGGCATCAAATACTCCCTCCTTTACCCATAAAAGCTGCAAGTGATCTCAGATGTTGACATGCAGATCATTGACGCTACTGAACAGGTCTGGACCTGGCTGTAATCTACTGGTTGCCAGGTGCTGCAGACAGGGAGTGAAGGGTCTGTGCAACAAGATGTCATTTATGGAGCCAGTCATACTGGGAGGCGTAGTAGGAGCAGGCTTCCCCGCCACAACTACAAGCCAACCCCAATCTGCAGCAGGTTATACAAGAGAGGCGGAAGGCACTACATGCGGCGGCGATGATGTGAAATTGCACTCCCCCAGTGACGTGGGCTCCACTGCGACGTGGTCATCTGGTGCGGAGTCCATGCAGTCCCCGGATGTGACTCCTCAGATGGCAGATAACCTAATTTAATGTTGACTGGTTGTGCGTCTCTCCTTCTTCCACGGTTACAGACAGCTCTGGAGAGTCTCTGGTTTTCTGCGGTTCCTGGTCTCCAGCTTTCTGTTGCTGAAGTTCCAGTGTACAAAGGTCAGCACTTAGAGGGGATCCGGGCCAGTTGTCACCCAAAGGGAACGGAGCAGTTGTTCAGGTGAGCAATGCATGTAAGGGGTATTGATGGTCTCTTTGATGCTCCGAGCTGCAATGGCAGGAGGTCCATAGCATTGTTGAACTTGCCAAGGCTGAATTGTGGGAGTTCTTTTATTATCCAAAGGTCTCATTTATGAGGCTCTAGCTGCATTCTTGCAATGCTGTGACATCAACGTGTTTGACGTTCCCGGCTGGGCAATGTGCCACAGCATATTTACAAGGCCACGCAAAGCCACTTTACCTTGACTTGTAAATATGTGCCCTTTTCACACAATAAATAGTGTGAAAGGGGCGTTCAGTGGGTGTTGCTGTGGGTGTTCCCGTGCCAAACCAATGATATCTCCATTATTACCAGGTTTACGAGAAACCGCAAACCTTCGGAATGCATCAGAATCTAATACCGCCTCAAGGCTGATGTTTGGGAGGTGCTACAAGGATAAATGTTTTCATTTCTCCTCTTTTTTTCACTTTGTCTATGTGTGCAACATTCTGCAGCACACAGAAAAAGAGGAAATACCCTGGATTGCAGGTGTCACTTCCTGCACAACATCAATCAACTCCACAACACAGTCACCCTTGCACCATGGCGCAAGGGTGCCTGCTTTGGGGCATGGCAGCCATTGTGCATCAACTTAGGGGAAAAACACAGGGGGCTTATTCATGAGCCCTTTCCGACAGTTTAACGCTGACTGTGCATCATTATCTTGACAAACTTGCAGCGCAAATTTTGGCCCACTTTACGCCATATTTACAAAGTGACCCATCTAAGCAAATGCGTGACCTTGTAAAGCCCTGTGCTACATTATGCCTGTATCAGGTATGATGTATGCAGGGTGAATGCTCCCACACAACAAAGCCACGTAGGAGTGGCGCAGTGAAATCTATCATATTTCACTGTGACAATTCTAGGATGCCACTGCATCAAAACCTTATTTCTGCCTTATGGCAGGCATAAGGGTGACGCAGTGCCATAGACATAGGCTGGCCCCAGGAATTTCTGGAGTTGCGTCATGCTTCTGACACAACTGCACCAATTCGTGACTTTAGCGCTGACAGATAAGTCAGGATTCCAGACGTATCTGTCATTGATTGCGACATGGAGCACTGTACAGTAAATACGGCACAGACATGGTGTCACAAGGAGGGCGCAGTGAAAAGTGTCCAAGCTCTGTTTTATCACAGTGATGAGACACTTTTCATGAATGAAGCCCAGGAATGCGCCTTATCTTATTGATAGGGCGCATTCCTGACCTTTTGTTTTGGTACAGGGTAGTGAAGCAATATTCCTTGCAGAGCTGTCCAGCACCCAGACATCTTATATGTGGGCCCAAGTGTTTGCACCAATTTTAAGACCAACTATTTTCTGGCCCATAAAAACTGAATCTAATTGGACTTAGCAGTAGTTTTTAGGGTTTAACGACTTACTGGGATTTCCTTGTAAATGTTGCATTGTGTGTTTAGCTGCAGTTTTTTGTTATGTCCCGCTAACAGAAGTGGCGATCTTGAAAATTCCCGTTTACGCCGGAAAATTGCAGCTAACTGGAGCTAGCTGCCACTTGTAAATAAGGCAATAAAAAAAAGCCACCGGAACGTCAAAAGATTCACGCTACGGCAGCCTTAAGTTCTTCTAATTATGCCCCTAATTCTCTGAAATGCAGTGGAAGGTTAGTGTTGAACAATCTTTCCCAAACAAAGAGAGGAGGAGGTGACACCTCAAGTATATTCCCCTATCACAAAATTCACAACACTAAACTACTTGAGGGTAATGAAGTCACTGCTGGGCTCTCACAGTTCAGACCTTCTTAGAAAGAGCATCATCAAAAGATTTTTGAGAGGTTGTCCCTCCCTTAAATTATCAAGGCATGCTTCATCATTTGACAAACTCTCCCACTGGAGTGGGTGCAGTGCCACTCCAGCGGACTCAACCAAGCGAAGCTAATTTTAACCCTGGGAGATCTTAGGAATCTGTTGTCTAGACAATGTCTTTAGTCCTGTTGCTTTGGAAAGAAAAGAACATTTATTTAAAAATAGCTAGGGGGATACTCAAAACCTGAGTTTATTACAGAGTACCTCTGTTACGGTTAAAATCATAAGATATAGATTGTCATGTGAAAACAATGAAACACTTTCAGATACTGTAATTACCAACATGTTTTGGCCCTTAAACTAGCCTTAACAGGTCATGGGTCTTCTTCAGGGTAATCAAAAACTCAACTGGGGTACATTAACACATCATGAGAAAACAGGAAAGAAAAAGAAGGGTAATTCCTGAAACACTGCCAGTCCCTTGTAATAATTTTACAACCTTCAATACAAACAAAAAGTAAAAAGGGACAATGATTGTTATTGGTGATCCAAACAATCAAAATATCTGTCATGATCAGGTAAGCTTGCACTTGACCTTAAAACCAATCAATGACTATCACAGTCCATACTTAAAATAAGTCTTGATCCAATCTCAGCACCTTTCTCTTTTGTGACCTTACTATTACTGGCATGGACAAATGGTATATATCGAATGGTAAAAGAAATAGAGTTGACCATTGTTAACGTTTCTCTATGCCCAAAAAATACATAATCACTAGTAGCATTTGTTTAGGGTAAAAAAAATCTTCTTTCATTTCGTCGTGAGGAGGGCCCTAATTGTAAACACCTCCTACCCTGTGAATCATATATCTGTCTTCCAACTCACCAACCCATGCAAGAGGTATTTATTTCATTTTTCACTTATCTGAGTTTAATTATACTACGGGCATCATGGCCAGATGTGGGGGATGTCACCTTTGTTGTCCCACACTGATAATAGAAGAGTTAATTAATGAATACAAAAAGTAAAATAAGCTCCCAATACCAATGTAGCATTTTTTTTTATCAATACAGTGTACCACACGTGGCAACATCAATTTTCAATGCGGGTACAACAAGCATTCAACAATGTTTCACAATAACTGTATTTCACTAGAAGTTCTAGCCACCTGCAATTTGAAGGTCTTTCGAGCAAATGTAAGAGCTACTACTTGTGGAAACAACAAAGCTTTGAGTCTGCTGAGCTTGTTAAAGTCTGCCTTCAAAGTAGGAATGGAAGGCCACAATGAGCTAACTACTATCCCATGTGGAGGAGGAAACAGGATGTTGTTGCACAAGTGACTAGCTGGGAAAAGGACACAATATATGGGACTCCAGCCCGCATTCCGCAACAATATTGATGACTGAGCATAATATAACTCTGATTAGAGAGTACCGTAACAAAAGGTGGAATTGCAGGAACCGGGATTCCTTTTAAGAAACAAGCCAAATTAGGCGCTGAAGTGTTGCAAGCGCCATTAATTTTTATGTGTTTACAAACAAGTGAATGTCCGACATTAAAATAGAAGTCTTCACCAATAACAAAAACTTCCTTTTCACTTCGTTCACACTGGTAAGAAAAAGGAAGTGACCATACTTCATGTATGTAACTACTACCTAAGAGTTCATATCTACCTACAGAAAAAATGTTTCATGCAAGCTGTGAATTGAAATGTAGAAATAGGCAGTGAAATAACTATGTGTTTTTCTAAATTCAGCATTGTGTTAAATTAAATGGTAAAAAAAATTGGTACAATTCAGGTAATGCCATGGAATGCGTCAATTTTTAAGTGTTTGAAGTGTCCAGGTAAACTGCATAATAGATCTAGGAAAAGATGCACAGATGATGGACGGTATGCAGAGCAAATCAAACATTCACCCCCAGTCAAAAGATCTGGGTTAAATCCATCATTCTTTTGCTCAGTACGCCACCCCAGTTTGGACCCAGTCATATGCAAATCCGTCTTGACCCTGTGCCTCATGGGAACAGTCCAGCCTGAACTGCCAAGCCAGGTCCTCCCTAGACCGGAAACAAACATCCTGGGACCGGTTTCGCGGCATCACCCCTCATCAGCCAGGCTAGCTTGAATCCAGTGGCACAGTGAGCCCGGGAACCACGTCTGGGCATACCCGGTGCAATTAGGTCGAGAAAGCAAAAGACACACAGATGATGGACAGAATGCAGAGCAAATCAAACATTCAGCCCCAGTCAAAAGTCTGGGTTAAATCCATCTGTCTTTTGCTCACCATTCCACCCCAGTTTGGACCCAGCCATATGCAAATCAGTCTTGACCCTGTGCCTCATTGGAACAGTCTAGCCCAAACTGCCAAGCCAGGTCCTCCCTGGACCGGAAACAAGCATCCTGGGACTGGTTTCGGGGCATCACCCCTCATCAGCCAGGCTAGCTTGAATCCGGTGGTACAGTGAGCCCAGGATTCTTGTCTGGGCATACCCGGCGCACTTAGGTCAAGAAAGCAAAAGACACACAGATGATGGATGGAATGCAGAGCAAATCAAACATTCACCCCAGTCAAAAGATCTAGGTTAAATCCATTGTTCTTTTGCTCACCATGTAACCCCACTTTGGACCCAGCCATATGCAAATCAGTCTTGACCTTGTGCCTCATGGGAACAGTCCAGCCCGAACTGCCAAGTCAGGTCCTCCCTGGACCAGAAACAAGCATCCTGGGACTGGTTTCGGGGTTTCACCCCTCGTCAGCCACCTGTTACAAGTCACTGGCGCATGGCCAAGGATGCTGCTTTACCTTTAACATTAGAAAGAATCATTTCAGAGGTGACAGGAACATTTCTTACAAGTTTCATTCCCAAATTGAGGGCATGACCTGCCCCATGCTCATTCTGTATCTGCTCGAGGACATCCGGTAGAACAGTCATCGAGGGAGTGCCATGACAAAGAGTGTAAATGGTGGCAAAAATAGTCCCCCAAGTATTGCAGACAGCGATAGTGTGAGCCAGACAATTGTGTTAAGCATATAGTAAGAATTCTGTGATTGTCATGGGGTCCTGTAAGGGGAAATACAGCTTCAAGTTGGTCTATTTTCTGGGCAATCCAAAATTGAATTTCTTTACGATTTGCGGGTTTGCCCATAACTGAATTAACAACAACAGGACTAATTATGGGCCCAACAGGGTGCTTTGCCTGCACCTGCAGGCCAATCCTGGCTGAACTAGTTAACAAAGTACAGGAAATTAATTGTGTAAGAAGTCTATATAGGCCGACTAAAACATCATATAAAACACACTTCTGAACCAAATTGAGCACATTAAAATCCTGATATGGGGTATAACCAGCCAATGTAGGCCATGTGGCCCCGTCATTACTTAAGGGGCCCGTTCAAACATTTCCAAGGGCATTGGGTAGGGCACCTGTAAAACAGGTTTGGTGTTCCCAAACCGTAAGAGGAACTTCAAGCACTGGATATGGACAATATGCAACCAGTGCCTGTGGCACGGTATAATCAAAAAAAGTATTATCATTAGCGTCCACAGCAGGAAATGTGACCCAGGAATAAAAAACTTCAAAGCAGAACGAAGGGTCCACTTCCACTACAAAACTCACAGTAGCTCCAGCATTAGGGACTCCATGTTGAAGCAAATGTTGAGTAACTGCAGTGCGTCAATTAACATTAATGGCCACTGATGGAGCCATAGCTAAATGGAAAAGGACTCAAATGGTAGCACAATGCAGGTATGAAACTTTTAATATACCAGCTTGAAAAGACAGCAGAATTAGGGGCTACCTAATAAAATAGGAGGAGAAGCCCCCAACACCACAGATGTCTCCAGTTAAAAGGTGTCAGGGTGCTGCAGACAAGCACAAACACTACTCGGGGTTCCCGCAAGTAAGTACCAGACCAAAATTGGTGGTGCCATGTTGCAGGGATTCTGTTCTGAAGCAGAACTTGGGACCATGGAACATCAATATGTAGGGACTGAGTCATCATACCACCTCAGTATCCATGGGCCTGAGTCCGACTTGCTATAGTGCCTCAATTGGACCTCCTAACCATACCATAGAAACAACTGAATTGGCACCCCCAGAAGACAAAAATCTCGACCCTCTCAGGGGTCTCGGTAATAGGATACAAACTTTCGCTCTCTCATTTGTACTTGTCCACAATAAAATAGCAGAGAGATACGAAAGAAGTTTAGAATGTTTATTCAAACTATTTTGCTCTGAAATGGAGTATACATGCCACAATTAGAAAACAATTGCATAATAAAAATACTGTTAGCATGGTTAATAATCCATATACCATGAAAAGTGCTGTCATTTTCGAAGACAGAGTAACCTAACCCCTTCCCCTGCGAGTAAAGCTAGATGATTATATGAAAGATCTCTGGGATTATTGGCAGACCCCTTACTTTAGCATACACAAATGGATGCTTTGCATCTCAGCAGACGCAGTGCTCTTGTCTCAGAACTCTCGTTCCATGTGTCTGTCTGTGGCTCATGTACTCATCTATATGATAGGATATGTGTGACCATAAATAACAGCTGCAATCTTGTGTTATGTCTAGGTGCTAGTGCCAGGCAAGAAAGAATAACAAGGGGCATTGTTGTTTGACCTTGTCGGTGCTGCTCAGACTAAATCCCAGGAAAAGAACAGAACGCAAAAATGTATGCAGGTTCTGTGTGAAAGTACAATGTGGCACATAGGTAAGCGTGTTTCTATAGTAACATGTGCAAAGGAAAATAAGGCCTACAACATGTACAGTTAGGCTAACATAGGGAAAACTACAATGGGCCATGCAGGAGATACATGACATTACTTACTACTCTCAAAGTTACTACTCATAAAGTTACTGATGGAAGAGTTACTAGTCATAAACTTACACTGCAAGAATAAAGTAACACCAAAACGTATAATTTACTTTACCTTTGTAAATCTGGCCTTAGGTTGCTTACAAATTCCTGACTTGGAGTTTTTGTAAGTTTAGTTTTAATTTTTTAATACATTAAATGCTAGCTCCCCAGATTGCTTGCTAGTTGTTGTTTGCATGACTTTTCTGTCATGGTGGTTTCATTCTTGAATTATCCACTAACTCTGTGTTTTCTTTTGGTCTAGTTGCCTGTGATAAATAATTCTTCTGCATCATCCTACTATTGGAGTTAACCTAACAACCATTATTGGGAGTAGGTGGGACCTCATTTTGTGAAGTCTTCCCTGTTGGTGCTAGCCCACTACTGCCACCAGCATTAAAAAGGCCCTTTGGGAAACCCTGCATTAAGGTTCAGGATAAAAGAAAGGTAGCGGACATTGCTTAATCTATTCAGATAAACTTGTTAAGAACTTATTACTACCGAAGTTGTTCTTGGGAAGGAGAGATAAGATTGAGATTTTTGTGTATGCTGTTGGCAGACTCCATTAGTAGTCAATAGTTAGAGAGGGAAGGACAATGGCAGTATCTAACTAGAATACAGTATCACTGATAGGTGTCTGGGTGCCGCAAAACCTCATCAAGCAATAAAATCAAACATAATTAGTTTTCTGTTTTTACTCCGGCAGTGGGGTACACTGGATTGCAGGAAGAGGTGAGTAACGTACTGAAGAATGAATATATAGCAAGGGACTTCAGGTAGGGAAAGTCTAGGAGAAAAGCAGATCTACAATATAATGAGTGATAATTGCCAAGGACAGCTTCTCTCGCACTTGTCACTAAACCACAATTCTATGATAACTAGCAATGCAAAAGACAAAGAAAGGCCCATTTATTTTTTTTAACATACAAAACCCACCCTCTACTCCCACAACAGGCCCACCCCCTCCCCAAGCAAAAACCACAAATGTCCCTTTGACCCTTTCTCCAGCTCCCCTTGCCACCCTCTCCATCCACAACAGGCCCAGCAACCCAAACCAAAGTTAAATAAAAAAGGGATTTGAGGGCTTCCATCTCCTGTTTGATATCTGCAACCTCCCGGGCCGGATTGTGTTAACCACACCTGAGGAGCACCAGTTCATATAGAATGCGGTGTAGGTGGCCATCGGAAGATGACGATGAGGAGGGGGGCTGGTGGTGTTCCAGGCGACAGTGGGCCCCGGCTGCAGGCAGCACCGGCAGTGGTGTGGCCAGGTTGAAGGCGGGTCTAGCTGGCGGCCCAAGCAACTGGAAGCCCATGCCTCTTCAGAGGCCACCAGCAAGTGGTATTCTGCAGTCACAGCCTACAAACTTTAGGGCGCAGCCGGGTGGCTATCTACCACTGGGATGGTTGCCGCTGGCCGGTTCCAGCAGTAGGAGTAGTTATATCAAGAAAGAAAAAACACACAAACTGTGATGCTTAGCGCAAACACTTACTGCCTATAGTGGAATAGTAGCAGAACATTGCTGGTCCCCAAGGGCCTTTGGAGTTTAATTTGGATGTGATTTATCACACAGCCACGTTTTTCCTACACATGCATCACATAATGCAATAGCACTGCCTGCAAGGAATTAAGCCAGAACACCAACAAAATCAAAAAGTGATTTTAGTTTAAAGCATTTAATAGTGAAACTGAACAGACACTTTATGTGTATTAACATATGAATTTTCTGCCATTAATGATGAGTAAGGCATTTATATGCCACTCAATTATTTGACTATATATGTGTAACATTAATGGAGCCTTATTGGTCGGTCTTCTACTCTGCTGCCCCATTTTTTTGGGGCTGCTGTAATGGCTTGTTATTACTTATTAACTTATTATTATGAATTCTAATGGTCCTGCTCTTTTCCTACTCCCTCTTCAATTCTACCCTGAGTCCAAACTTAGGGGATGATAGAGTCTGGCAGATGGGATACTCCATCACACACGTGGTGGATAACAGATATCCAATCTGCCATATTACACTAAACAACAGTGCATAGAAAATAAATGATGCAGCGCACAGGATATATTTTAATCGTTTCGCTTGCTACAGAGTCTCCCATCCATCAAACTCTAAATCAAGCCCTTACTTCCACATTGCATCCTGTCCTCCACCACTAATTATTTTCAACAAATGCCTTCGCTTGGCAGTGGGGAAAGTTAGTGTACAGGTTGGTAAATTATAGGGATTGGGCTAGGTAGAAGTTTAGCTATAAATTGGTTGGGTGTTACTGATCATGAACTGCACTTTTCTTAATCACATTGGTTTACAGAAGGAAACATTTGAAATAGAAAAGTTAGAATCTTTCCTCATGTTTCTAAACATTCCGAGCTACTGCTGCTTTTTTTTTTTAATGACATATTAAACTGATTCTAATATTTTTTGACGTATTTATTTTTGCACTAGAAAGTCTATTTTTATTCTTCATATGTGAAAACATGCACTCTCTTTCATATGAAAGAGCTACGCACCAAGGATATAAGTGGTTTGAGGGAAAGGTGGTAGTGTGACCATGTAGTATATGGGATAATGTACCACGTGCTGTACATGATAAGGATAATGCAAGTCACCTCGGAGTTCCATACCCTTATAAAGGAACTCAGCATAATGCCTCATTCTGCTATATTGTCATGGAACTCCTCAGTGACTTGCAATATCCTTATGTTGTACAGCAGGGGTACTTTATTCCACATCCATAGGCTTTGAATTAAAAAGATGTAATTGTTTTAAAGTTGGGATTGAATTAGGGCCATGTTTCCAATTAGGACAAAAAATGACAGTAATGCTTCAGGTTAGTAGGAGAAATGTATTTCATGTGAACAGGCATGAAATGGTGCACGTAGTGCCTTTTGGTCAATATGACTTAACAGCTGACTGCATCCCGACGGAGAGAGGTGCAGGCTGGATTGTCCCAAGCATGGCAGAGGAATGTCCACTGCACGCTTCTATTGTGCGACCATGCTGCGACCTCTCTTTAATGATGGATGATCACGTGGTGGGAAAAGATTAGATTAGACCACAGATTGCCCAGTTGAAAATAAATATTCCAAAATTGCAGTGGTTTCGTCAAACAATACTCAAAAAGCAGTGGCTCAGAGATGACCCGAGTAAAAAGCATTTTGCCCCAGTGACCAGATGAAAAAGCGTGTGGGAGCACAAAGGAGAAATGATTAGAGAAAGTCACAAATAAGTAAAGTGAAATAAAGTGGAATTAGGTGTGCAAAAACACACGATGTAGAATACAAATGTTACAAATCACAGGTTTAACCTTGACCAGCGCCACAACCTCTCTTAAATAACCACCATTATAAGGACAGAACATCCATTGGACAAAGTCACAACGTCTTTGCGTTTTTAAAGTCACCTTGACATAAGAAATTATCTTACATATCCAAGAATGCCTTTGGAATGAGTCTTGCTGTTTGCTACGACCTCTGTCTAATGGTATAAATCGATTTTCTGGGGAAGAATATCAGGGGCACAGTAGCATGATTCTTTGATCTTCGCGCCTACAAGTTTATCAGATCTTTTCAGATATAATGTGTTTCTTGCTTCTTTCTCTTTGATTACCAGGGTTCGTTTGTGCCTGTTCTGAGCTCTGGTCTCTTTTATCCACAAACACCAAGTATAATTAATAAAAAAAAGGTATGCTGAGAATTTGGACTATTAACCTTTGGGCTCACACATGGATTTCACCAAGGTTTTGTTAGTAAATTATCCCAACATACTAGAAAACAACACTCAGGTCATTTTCAAAAACAACGTTATCTTTCTAGTCTTGCTTCAAGTTTTAATATCATTCATCTAAACAATGCCCTTTCATTTTTTTGGTAACTATTTTTTTTCTGATTCTTTTCAGCATTCGCACCTGCAAATGTGCATTCAATTAAACAGGTAACTTCCACTTCACAAAAATATATTCAGAACTGGACATTCGCCTGATGGCAATGTGAGACTGATTGGCAGTCGGCATTTCTAACTTAAGATGTATAATAGCTCAATAGCAGGAAGTATATTAAGCATACAATTAAATAATTGAAAATAGAGCTCCACCTACAAAGTCTGCTCAGATATTTTTAGTATAATACTTATGCTTAAAAGAATGCGTTTCTTTTTTCTTAAAAATACATTCTGAAACACATATCAAGCAACTACGCTCTAGAAATTATCAATGCTAATGAATCGTTTTCATTACATTATGCAACAAACTGTGGTATCAGTTTAAGCTGATATACAGTAGTTGGAAGTGAGAAAGTGTTTAACACCGCTTTAATTAAAATTGGTATAGCAGTGCAATCAAGATTACTGACTTTATTATTTAATGGGCAACAATGGAAATAAAATAAAACCTCATTTCACTTTTAGACTAATCACTAACAGCTTCAGTGGGAAGCTGGTTAATAAGGTCTTTGGATAAATGTCATCCGTTTTATTATATTTTGACATGCGAGACATGACTTCCCAAACTGCTAATTTTTTAATTCAAGGGTAAAGGTCCTCAACATACAGTGTAGGTTGTCAAAATGGCCGGCACGCCTGACAGGTTCTTTTATGGTGAGTGTTGCAGCCATCATGCCTCGTGTCCTCTACCTTTGCAATTCTATTACGGAGACAATGCTATCTTGGCACTGTATATAAATGTTTAACTTTATCTAGTCACAGCAGCCAGAGACGGACATGTTTGTATACACCAAGTTCATTTCAGCAGCGCCACTGATATTGTTTAACGAGCCAAAGTCATTTAGCTCAGTTATCAGCACCACAGGGCTTCAAAGGAAAGCAAGAACAAACAAAGATGACGCGCTTCTCTCAACTTGAAAGCATTTAAAGTGGTTAATTTTTGTCAACATTGGTAAATATTGGCAGCCTGCTTCAGAAATTATGCAAAATGATTCAGTATCTCGAAACGAAGGTACTGTAGAGCAGAGCACATGTGAAAAAGGCAATATAACATACTGATTTCACTTATGCTTGCTTTAAGAGCCCCAATTTGGCAAACACAGGTTAAGCTCATGCCAAGAGCCCATGGAAACAGGAAATTTTGGGCCTCATTGCAAAGTCGGTCGGACGCATCTTTACGGGCACGAGACCGGCCGTCATGATAGCCCAATTACGATATGACCACCGTTAAGGCAGTCATAAAATGCTTTTTACTATTGCGGCTTGTGCAGCGGCCCAGGAAAAGGACCACTGCACAAGCCTCAATAGTAAAAAGCATTTTTCAAACATCCATGCACCATGTGGCAGGAACCATGTGGTGCCTGGCACAAGGTGCATGGATGTTTGGGAGACACCACATGTGTCCCCCAGACCATATCGTAGAGGCCTATGAACGCCCTGCTAGGGGCACTCAAAGTCCGCTTCCGACAGCCTTTCCATAGCAGTAGAATCGCCATGAAAAGCCTGTCATGCTACATGCTAATCCCTACGACGGTGCCTCCACAGGCACTTCCCCCATTGTAGGGATTAGACTCTGACCACCAACCCGACAGGCTCCTTGAGCCTGTAAGAGGTGTTGGTCTTTCCCCCCGTCCAAATCACTCCAACTGCTGATATTGTAATCCGGCGGTTGGAACGCTTCCCTAGAAGTTGGGTGGACCACCACTGAACAGCCTGTTGGTGGCGGTCTGCTCAACATCATAATCGGGCCCTTAGTCTGCTGATTTCATGTAATTTAGTGAATCCAAGCAGTTAAGCCACTTACCTATACACTACAAACTTGTTCTGGTATTTATTTTTTAGATCTGGATTAAAGTTGTGTGCCAGAACTCATGCAATAGCTAAAAATAATGCAACAGGGTATGTCGGTGCTGATTTTAGCAGTGATACGTTTTGCACTGTGGTTTTGCATTGATGATGGGGCTGATAACTCTAATTAATTAAGGTGCAATTTTTATAATTAACAGCTATATGTACAATAATTAACTTGCAATTTAAAAGAGAAAAAGACACGCATTTTAAATGTGCAAGCTTCAATAGGATGCCATAGCTATTGGGTTAGGCCGCAGGAATGCTATAATACAAGTTTTTTTTAAACTAAAGGTGAACTTGATATTGCTGGAAAATATACAATACAATTTAGAAACTTGACCTTAATACGACATGCTTAGAAATGTTTGTTATAATTGCAGAATGTTCCAGTTTTTATAAATGTATTATTTTACTAAGCAACATATTATTTGCAACAATTACATTTCCTGTTCTCACCATGTTTCACATATGCTTGAATAGAATAGTTGTATATTTTAAAACAGTATTTCTTCTTCATGTAAATTAAATGCATTACTAAACAGTATTTTGCAAGGTGATATTTCTCTTCTTTAGTAGAGTTCATTGTTTACGCAGTGAAACATTTAACAGTAGAAGGTTAAAACTGATGTTTGATGCCCATGGGAACGGAGATTCATGAAGGAGAAGCCACATATGTAATATGTCTGTTTCAAATTTTGTGAAAATACTTTGCAAGCTGCATGTTATTTCATGGGAACGGAAGAGCTGAACTCGCTCTCAGAAGAATGCTGCTGTCTGATTGGATCCAACGAGGAGAGACCTGCTACACATTTTGCAACATATTATTTTGCCTTTTATATTAGCGCATGTTCCTAGTTAGAGGCAAGGCTTTTTCCAATGCTTCTCTGCACACCTTTTCCCAGACCCATTCCTCTGACAGTTGGGGCTACTGATGCTGTTGTTCATCCTTTGCCTTACTATTGATACTCGATTTTGACAGATTGCTACTGCAACTGTATGCTCATATACTCAAATTACTGAGACTCGGCTAAGTTTCATGAATGACTCTTTCTTGGGAGTTCTGTTGCCTTGATCTTACTTTTGAGCTTTATGCTCTGACATTTGACTCTTTTCATTTGAACATGAACTCTTCATGGGTTCTATTGACTTAAAATTCTGGTCCTGATCTTTAGAATAGAGAATCTTTCCTTAATGGGACACGCTTGATGCATTACTTGATGATTTGTTCTAACCATTCTTTTGACGAGAAATCTGTAAATGCACTTGATTTTATGGACTAATTTGAATAAAAATAATCTGACTAATCTCTTTGTGAGAAATAAACCTTTTAAAACAACTGAACTTAAAACTGTTAATACGATTTGACTTGGTAGGATGAAATAGCTCCTGATTCAAAATATGGCTGCAAAGATGCACCACATGAGGAAATTTGAGACAAACTCAGCATGGGAATGGGGCTTAACCATGTCATTGGTGGAAAAGGAAAAAGGTTGAGCCATTATTCATTGAAAATTGCCCCTGATCCATGACATTGGGGCTAAAAAGAGTTGTCCCTCTCTGCAATCACGCTGCAGAGATTCTCTGATGTAACTACTGCCCAGGTGCTCCACGCAACATCAGCACACATCCATAAAAAGGACTCCAGCAGCAAGCACTCATCAAAGAAAGGACCACAGCAGCAAAACAAAAGCTGACACTACTGCAGCAAACACAGAGGCTGCAACTGCTGATACCACAGCAATGATCACAATTAACACATCAAATAACAATAGACATTCCCGCTTAACCTGTATTACAACATTGGAATGTTGAGCGCTACATTGAAGGCAAAGGAGTCGCAGAGGCCTTATAAACTGATATAGACACGCTACTCTCAACATTGCTATGTCCTAATACACAGCTTCTGCCCCTTGCTTTCTCTTGCCTCTCCAAAATACATGGATTGGGCAGGGAAAATTGAAAGGCAGAGCCATGCGGCAGGGCACACTGAGGCTTCACCCTTTCCTCCTCTTGTAGCTTAGTGTTCCCGGAGTTTCAGAAGGAGGCAGGGGTGCAATGGTGCTCAGCTCCTGGGTTTCCCTGACTTGGCTGAACTATGAAAAAGTAGTTTATTCGAGCTGGAGAGAACCAGGGGATGATATCTGAAAACCTGCTTTCACAGCTCTTGCTGTGTATGCCTGTCAACAGTTGAACATTC
Source organism: Calotriton arnoldi (assembly GCA_963921515.1). Taxonomy (NCBI): domain Eukaryota; kingdom Metazoa; phylum Chordata; class Amphibia; order Caudata; family Salamandridae; genus Calotriton; species Calotriton arnoldi. The sequence continues at coordinate 156,217 of CAWUFW010010146.1, forward strand.
ACAGCAAGAGCTGTAAAACATAGGCTTCGGAGTCGAGGGAGATTTTAATACCTTCTTTCCCTGATGCCTATGTTTTCTCAATTGGGACATTCAGCCCTCATGGGGTGGAATGTTCTAACAGCTATATAGTCCGCTGTAGTTGGTCTATGCTGGTCATTAAAGGCCTGTTCCCTTGTTAAAGGACCTCACTCTCAGGTCGGTCCTTTAACGCTGGAGTGAACCTTTAATGGCCAGTATACCCTGCTACAATGGGCTATAAAGCTATATTAGAACATTGGACTATTGAGAGCTCCAGTTTTTAATGGCTGGTATAAGCTTTCTGCTCAAACACTGCAATGTTTGGCTTTATGTTTCTCCATTTTTTAACTTAGAATATTATAGCCTGTCTGTGTCTCGAGCCTATAACTCGGGTACAGGGCCTTTAACAACTGGCATCGCCCTAGGCAGCAGGCAATAGGGCTATATTATTTCCATATGATCCATGTAATATTGTATCTTTTTTTCACAATTTTCAATGTAGAAGACATCATTGACACAATTCTTTACATAGCACCTATCAATAAAACACATTATTCAGTCACTACAAACCCCACTTGTCTCTAAAATCTCCCTTTCATACCAATCACACAAATGCATACATACTCAAAACAAACGGCCAAATGCTGAGAGGATGGTCTTAACAAGCCAACATGGAGATCATTACTTTTAGTCTTCCACAATTGTTGCATCTTAACTGGGACACTCCAAGTCAACTAACACAAGTTTCGGTGGAGATAATAATTGCTAATCACCTTCTGCAGGATTTAAATCAATAGTTTTCTCAAACATACATGTGGGGTATGTTCTAAATGTAATACAAAAACTCTACATGCAAGGGTCGGTACATAACAACAATAAGGGGCCTATTACAATGTCGGTCTGTTATGTTTCATATAGGTACCCCAATATCGGCTCAGGTAGCAACCAAACCTTGCACCTATATTTCCCCTGCCATTACACTACGTAACGGTTCTTGGGATTGACCTTTTATCTAGTTGCGGTACTGCTTACAGGACGTGGGGTTTTCCCTTAAAACTAGCCTTATTCATTATGCATGAGGATTCTTGGAAACTCAGCAGGACTACCATCTCCTGTATAATAACTATGTAAAGAGTAATTTCTTCCGTCATCCTAAGTCCGACATGACACAGCAAGGTAGATCCCCTGAGGGTACCACTTTGGGTATATAAACACCATATCTTTGCTGAGGCAGGGAGAGGAGAAAAAGTACTTCCATGCTGACACACCGACGCAAGACACTGAGCTTCCTGCACGCAGACACTCCAGCTGGCAGTGGTCTGACATCCCACGTGTGGTGTCCATCTCGAGACCAAGACGGGGCCCCACAGTCTCTCACTTCAGGTAAAAGGGGTTGACTTTATTCTAGAGGGATTCTTGGCTCTACACCTACATACATGCTAGGTACACTTAGGTACATCTAGTTAGGGTCGCATCGTAGGAGTACGCATTGTTACTGTCATGTATTTTATATGCCTGCCTGTATTAATTGTTGTAGCACTATGGTAGAACTCTACCATCCTTTTACTTTGTTGGTGCTTATAATCATTTATATCTGTCTCTGTCTTATGGTTGTTTCAGCACACCTATTTTACACTAGAATGACGCTGGTTCAATAAATACTTATTGAAAATGTCCCCACCGTTTATTTTGTGTATCTCTCTGAGACAAAGTGAGCACGAGTGACTGAGTGAAAAGTACTGCACTGTTTCTGATGGGACAGAGGTGTCATGTTGATAGTTGCTAAGAACCATTCTCTCCTTGGTAAGAGGAGTTTACAGTGGCACTGTGAGCTAGCTGGTATACAGGCAAACATACCCGATGGGGGTGTCTGGAATCAGTCTGGACACCAATCCCAGAGTATATGTTGTCTAAACGGGCAGATCCTATATAGGTTTATAGGACCTTCACGACATGGCACCCAATGTTGGTTTGGTACTTATTTAACGGTCAAATCTGAGTAGTTCAGTCATGCTATTCTCAGAGACCCCTACTCACACTTTATCCAGCGACGTCTGGAGTGGGAGGGGAACTATCCTCCACACCTGAGTAGGCATATCCTACATATTGGCTGTAGGTTTATCAAGCTTGAAGAACAAATAGTTCCTATTGTGCATAAAACCTTATCTCAGTTTCCTTGAAACTTTTTCCTTCTTCAAAATAATGTCTGACGACGACGACGCCGCTGCGCCAGCACAAGGTACAGCTGCAGCAAAGGAGGAAGAAGATGAAATAAACATTTCAGAAAATGTCAGAACTGCCCTTACTTTAAAACTATCAGACTATGGAGTCACAGCTAGGGGTGGGACAGTCACATTCGTGATTGAGGCACACGAATCATACAGAACAGAAGTATTCTATTCATGGGTTAAACACATACATTTCATTCTTATACTAAAGATGAAACACCAGATGAATACTGTCTGTATGAGGACATTGAAATTCCGCTCACCTACCAGGAGCACATAAACTGGTTTAAAGGCGCCCTCCCACACACAAAAGAAAAAGTGAGACTCGGTCCGCTCGGAAGAGATGGAGCAACTTGGCCAGTCCTAGCGGCTTACACACCGCATCCAGACATTGACACAATGCCAGTAGCAGACTTACGTCGGCTTCATAAAGAAATAATAAAACTTTACAGAAACCTGACACAGTTCGTGATGAGAACACTCACGGTTCAGCCAGCAAGGGCTACACCAGCAGGACAAATTAGGGATCTACAACTAAAATAACACCACAAACGCTACACACAGTTATGGGTAAAATGCCCACCAAACGTGAGCAAATGCCATTCTGGATAGCTAAAAAAATAACACAGTTAGACGCAGTATTCCCACACAAAGCCCTTAAGAAAAACACAGAATGCTAACAATCTGCTTGCCAATGGGGAGAGCTCTCTAGATAGAGGATTGTACCTCTTGGGGTACAGTTTTCACTGCCATGTATACCAGAACTCATGGTATCCCTTCAATAGCAGTAATACCAGATGTATTAAGACAAATACAGAATGAGTATGGAGCAGAACCTGCTCTGAACTTAGGGATGAAATTGTTAGGAAATTGTGCCCAGGTATCAGCTAATATATTAGCAAACATAAAAGGGGAGGCAGCAGCAGTGGCAATACGCCAATGCCTGAGGGATTTCACTCCTTTACAACAGGAACGAGAACTACCTAAAATTATCGAAGACACCTATGCCGAATTAGGTAGAGATAGCTTGGGAGCTAGAGCAACAAAACCTCGACACATGGGTGGTCCTGAAAAAGAGAACACCAAGCAAGCACCTGATTCTTCTACGAAGAAATGGGATAATAATAAAAAACAAAAGAATAGAGAGAAAAGATCACAATCCAGGGGTGGGTCTCCTCCTCCAAAAGGAGCCCTCCAAAAGGAGGTACAACCTAAGGAATAGAGATAACATTAAAAAACCTGACAGGTATCAGGATACTGATACACGTTCCTCTCGTTCTTTTCAGGGTTCATCTGAGAGGGAAGGGAGGTCAGAACACAGTCAAGAAGAGCATACAAAGTCCAGAGACACACAACGCACTTTAGACAATACTTCCAAAAAAGAAGAGAAACCAAAATCAAAACCTCAATTTAAAAAGAAGAAGGTAGCAGGTCTTAAAGTTAGACATGCCCAGAATTCTGAGGACTCAACTTCTGAATGGGGAATGGGCTCTGACGATGCTAGACAGCCCAGCAGAAGTAACAATAGCTCACCAGAACCTGATGGAATTTCTGGTGACAGCTGAGTTGAATGAACATATCACGGTGGAGACACCTGATATGATGGTAAGTGTCCCTCATAAGTTACATGAAATAACACTCCAAATGGAGGGGGACAAACCCAGAAAAATTAAAGGTCTCTTTTGGGAGAACTTGACATATGGATATGACATACTTTGGCTGAAAAAGATTGGCCGCATGAAATTGTTATGGAGTGCCCAAAGGGAGAAACAGTAATTTTACCGGCCTTTTCCGACCTTGTTCCAATATACTTAAAACATACATACACGCAGGGGTGGGCGATAGCACTTGCTCCAGCATTATATCGCAACCATGTTGGGTGGGACGCTGAGCCACTTCACCATGAAATCCCAGTAAAAACTACTCCAACTCCACAGAGACAGTACCCAATAAAACAAGAAGCAAAAAAACAGGTCAGGGAGATCTTAGATCAACTTGAATACCAGGTTGTAATTGAAACTTGCACCTCTTCAATTATCCTTTGTTTCCTGTAATGAAACCCGATAATTCATACCGTCTAGTTTTAGACTACAGACATCTGAACACATGCACTAAAACATTTGAAGTACAGAATGCACACAGTGCCGCGTTGATGAATAACATTGTGTTGAAAAAATACAAAACAACATTAGATATCTCAAAAGGATTTTTCTGCCAAAATATAGTGCCTGAGAGCAGGTATTTGACAGCATTCTCAGCGCTCGGTTCTCAGCATCAATTTTGTCGACTCTCCCAAGGGTATAAGAATAGCCATGGGTTGTTCTCCGCTAGGGTAACAGAGTTACTTCAGAATTTGGATGAAGAGGCATTGTCCTATGTAGATGATATTTATCTGACGGATGATGATTTGAAGGATCACTTGACCAGGGTGAGCAACATAATTTTGGGGTTCGCCTCTGAGGGCTACAAATTTAATTTAAAAAAATCGAAAATAGCCCACTTCAATGTCCTATTTTTGGGATATGAGCTTTCAAGTGAAGGGAAAAGCCTTGCAGCTAACTTTTTAGTAAAGTGTGCGCAGCTCCAACCTCCTAAATCATTGAAAAACTTACAATCCATATTAGGATTCTTAAATTTTGGCAGAACAACATTTTAGATTACATAGAAAAAGTGAAACCTTTCTACGACCTAGTAAGACCTGATTTGTTAGTTAGGCAATGGACACAGGAACACACAGATATCCTTTGTTCCATACAAACTGACATGATAGCTTCAAAACACCTACACACTCATGTAAACACCACAAATTTGGTGATTCGTGTTATAGCTGGTCAATCTGGGTATACTTACCTAACCTTCAATGAAGGCGAAACAGTCCGCATAGCATACAAATCACACCTGTACACAAACGCAGAAATGCGTTTTGCGTCTACAGAAAAAATTCTGACAGTAGTACAGACTGCTGTGGTTGATAGAAAGAGCACTGGCTCAGGGGAAAAGAATAATTGCCGTAACTCCGGTACCCACCTTTGCGGCTGTTACAAAAGCAAGCGTTCCGAATGCTAAAGCTTTATATCCAAGATGGATACAATGGGGAAATTCTCTCACTGCAACAGATGTAGATTACAAATTTGACTCTACACTTAAGACGCAAGCATTTCTGCAATATGAACAAGAATATCCTCTCCCAAATTAAATAATGCCTCTAGATCAGTATGAATGTATTATTTACACTGACGGTTCTGCTCAGCCAGCCATTAGGAAGTAAACAACAACACAGCGCCACGTGTGCAATTTTGAAGGGTTGCATGCAGGAAGGCAAGTTCCATCCTAGCAGTACGAAGACACAGTCTCTGGGAGACTGCGGCACAGCTGGCAGAATTAAAAGCCCTGTTACTGGCACTAATAATTTTAAATACGGATCGAGAATTCCCCACACTGATTGTGTGTGATTCCTTTTACTGTGTCCAGTCATACAATGAATATCTTCACTACTGGGGTCACAATGGGTTTAAAGACTCAAAGGTTGGCAAAATTAAGCATAAATTGCTATGGGAACAGGTAGCTGAGTTGAAAAACGAACTACAGAGAGCTCATGTGATACACACGCTGAGTCATCAATGTGATGGTGTTCATATTGAAGAGAATTCATTGGCTGAAGAAGCCGCAAAGGGGCAGTATGTACTGCTGCCATAGCTGCAATCACTTGTTCTAGTATGAGAGTAGACGGAAGCACAATGATAGCTGTCATTGCTTCACGCAAAAACAGCACAGCCTTGCTGAAAGGTTTTCCACTCAAGTACTCCTATAAGTTAGATGCAAAAAATATTCCGTATGCTCAAATTCCAGGAGTGGGGGATAGAGTAATACCAAACATGGATCGCAGATTAGGCTTAATTCTAGCTGCATACGAGGGTCTAGGTTCTGCACACGCAAGAGTTACCGCAATGGTTTCTTTACTGAAACAACGCTATTGGTGGCCAGGACTAACTAAACAGACGAAGAATTTTGTCTTAAAATGCAACATCTGTCAGCAGATAAAGGGTGCGTCCGGGGCAGACACCATTATTGATATCAGACAGACCACTCGCTTGTGTCTATATGGACCACTGCAGACCCTACAATCAGATGGGGCTTACAAGTATATCTTGGTGGCAGTGGATTCATGCTCTAGATTCTTGTGGGTTTGGCCTCAGCGCTCGGCTGATGCTCGAACTGTTGTAAAAGATTTGCGAGTCTTCATAGGGACATTTGCAGTTGGCTCATTACATTCTGACTGCGGCCCTGCGTTTAGCTCTAGGGCTTACAAGGAAGCCATGGGAAGTTTGGGTGTTGCATTCCGGTACTCCTCTCCGTACCATCCCAAGGGAAATTCGGTAATGGAGAGGAAAACCGGGACTTAAAGCAATATTTAACAGCAAGGGTATTAGGTTTGTGTGGTAGTTGTGTCAATCACCTAGATGGGGTCCAGAGAGCCCTTAACAATATGCCAAGAAGTTCCCTAGGAAGTGTCACTCCTTATGAAGTCCTATTTGGGATGAGAATGTGGGTACCTGATCTCGATTATGAAAGCACAGTGTTGGATGAAAACCCATTTGACATCAATAAACGTTTGGCTGTTTTACAGGATCTCAATGAATTCCGGGCACTACAAAGCAACGTGCAAGTAAAAAGCACCGCCACTGGGTAAGTTAAATCAGTCACAGCAGGACCTGACTGGATCCCTAAAGTCAGGGATCTGGTCAGAGAAAAGATTGTGGACAAGAAAGAATTTTGGCTATCATACAGAAAGCCTGCACCTGTCTTGGCTGTCGAAGGAACAAGAACAGTACTTCTTCCACCTCTTGCCGGCAAAAAAGAAAAGAGATTTGTCTCCATCGATCTGATCAAACCACACTATGTGGCCGATACTGAATAGTAGGCCTCGTGGGCTCCTGGGTAGCCGACCCTCTCCTCTCGCTACCATACAGGAAGATCAGACAGAAAGACTCATAACATTTGAAGAGTCACCAATACAAAGTAATGAACTTACCAACGATGAAATGGAACTTGTTCCTTTTGAAACAGAACATCAAAAAACAAATGAATGACAAATATCAATTTGGCCTACCACCGATATCTACATAAATATGCCTCAAAAAGAGACGTCTGCCAGTTCAACAAAACCTGCTGAGCTACCAAAAATAGATCGAACTGCATCTGGCTTCTTCATCGATTTTGATACCTTCTCTCTGGATCCCAGTGAACCTGAAACAACGCCAGCTCAAGTTTCCCGTAAACAACTTCATGACTTCTACATTTTTTTTAAAAAGACTTACCAAGTTTCACCATGGCTACAACTCTGGATAATAACTGGAATACTGTTTTTTCTACTCTGGATTGGCCTAGTGACTATCTTTTGCTTACTCATGAATGGAAACTATCTCACAGAACGCTCTGCAGTATCAAATGTGAACTTGGTCCTGAAACCTCATACGTCATCTCATCGTGAACAAAGAGACCTGTCCTTTGTGAACATTACGGCTGTTCCAATTCCTGATGGTATAGTTTGGGACAGAGTTTCATATGATGTATTTGGTTCCACTGAACTTTTGAAAATACCTCATGTATCCAAAATTTCTTTAAATGATATCATTACCTCCAGTACATTGTCTGACGATTGGGATTTTGAAACTGTAAATAATATGTTGTCTGATTTAGAACAATCCGCTGCATTTTCAAGCATTGAAATGTTAGAGGACACAACTGATTATGACACAATGTATTGTTACCAACATTATGGTCATCACTTTTTAATAAATCCAGTATCCCACGTAATGTTTTTGCATACCACCAATTACAAGGCAAGATGGCCGCCTGATAGGAGTTCACCTCCGTGACTCCCGGGTTTGGGACTACTAAATTTGTAGAAATCCCATTGATTAACCCAGCCACCCACCGCTTCCTTGACGATTTCCTGCAACCAATCTCCCTGTGATTTTCTACAACTAGATTGCACTGTTTCTTACCTGTCTGCCGATGACAAACGGCAACTTGATGACTCGACTCGCCGACCTCTGCACGCCTCACCTGCAGTGGACCCTCGGATGCTGACCTCGGCAGGTTCCTGGTCGCCTTTGGACACAGTCCCGATGACTTGCCGACCTCTCCGCGCCTCATTTGCATCGGACCCCCGGATGCTGATCTCGGCTGGTCCCGATCGCCTCTGTGCGTGGCCCTGACTTTTCCCCGCCGGCAACCACCTCTGCAACCTCTGCGGCGGGCCGCCTAGCCTGGCCAGATCTCGTGGCTCGGTTCGTGGGAGGCTTGTCCTTTGCGGGCCTAGATTGCCTCGATTACCTCGCCGGACTCAGACGTTGCTGTCCGACCTCCGCTCCAGCCTCCTGGTGCCGCCATTGCTTATCCGGCCGCCCCAGCCTCCTGACACCGACATCGTTTTTCCGGCCGCTCCTGCCTCCAGACGCCGCCTCTACTTCCCGGCCGCTCCAGCCTCCTGACGCCGCCTCTACTTTCCGGCCGCTCCAGCCTCCTGACGCCGTTATTGCTTAATGGCCGCTCCGGCCTCCAGACGCTGCCATTACCTAACGGCCGCCCCAGCCTCCAGACGCCGCCTCTGATTTTTTTTCTCCCGCACCGCACTGGCCCGGCCTGGTGTGACCCCGCGGCCCCCAGACTGCTCCGGTGTTGTGGTGGACTGCGGCATCGCAGAGGTTGTGTTTATCTCACAGCTCCCTCGCACTGGCAGAGTCGCACTGGCGCAGCTGCCCAGGTGTCCGCTCCCCTGGCCTGCTAAACCGTTGATTCCACGTATCCACAGACCCGCTCTGTCGATAGGGTAAGTGGCTTTTGGAGTGGTGATGGCCCCACCCCCACCTCCTTCTTGGATTATGATTGCAGGCATTTGGCTGTCTTTTTTGCTTTGACCAGCTCCCCTGGCATTTGTCTAAAATCGGAGGTCTCCCACTATCACTGGCTGAGGCCCCAGCTCTTCACTACGCTCGGCCTGATGAGCTTTTAACTTTTTGACCGGCTGATGCTGGTGTGGTGCCTATCTTCATCCCTGCTCCCCGGACTTTCATTGACTGCCATCTATCTGCCCGTCATTTTGTGACTTTCCTTTTTGCTCTCATACAAAATGGCTGCTCACTGTTGCATTTCTTGCTCCTGGAACTATTTCTTTCACTGGCTCTCTAACCTGGGCTTGTCCACTGCCTTATAATTGCCTCGACTATCTCCGCTCCCCCTAAACCTTTGTTTCTAGTAACAGAGGAAGCGGATTCTTTGTTCTAATCTTGAGCACCATCTAGTGGCTGCAATTAGTATCCGAAGGCTAGCCAGTTCTTCCCTAATTAAAGGTCCTACATTACCTATGTTCTGAGTAATTAAAGGTCCTACATTACCTATGTTTTGAGTAAAAAAAAAAAACAGAATTATGTAGATATACCCCCTGACTATTCTTGGGGAGCTGTCATAACCAATACGCTTGACCCTGGTTGCGTCTCTCCTAGTCCCTTTCCCTTCCGATTGCCTACCGCAAAACTGTTTAACCAGCTAATTTTACAGAATACTATTAATCCAATATATTAACCACACCCCAACATACCCGCTGCTATCTACAACTATATGCCCATCATCACTGACTTACCTCACTCTACTATCTTTATCCCTGGACTGAGTATGCTGCTCGTAACGTTTTTGTGAACTGTGTTAATTATTTATTATTTTGTTTATGTGCAATCATAATGGTTTACCTCATTTCTGTGCCCGTATTTGATACTAAGTTTTGGTATGTACCTTTGCCCTACGTATAATCATTATAGTCTCTCACCTATTTCCTCTAGTTATAATTTTAAATTTCATATCTTAATTTTTCTATATGTTACATAGCTTATCTTTATGAAAAAGATGTACAGATGCACTTTTACCTCACCTCCCTACTCATCATTGATGTGTTTATAACTATTGTCATGCAGATCTTTTATTATTATTGTTATCCCCCTCTTTCTCGTTCTTCCCCCCCCAACCCTTTCCCAGTGAACAATGACTTGCTATAATGTTTATGCAATGTCTCTGCAATGTTTCCTCTAGATCCTGTTCGTAGGTTTTAAATTGATCTAGACTCACTCTCACTAATTGCGCCTTACCTCCTTATGCCCCCCCCCCCGGCTTTCACCGGTAACATATGGTTTACTTAACCCGTACGACCCTACAACCTCTAACCTCCTCGAGATCCCTCCCCCTCCTTCTCAATTTTCTTCATCGCAGCTTGCGCCACTCCTTCGCAGCCGTGGTTAGCACTACGATTGTCCAATTACGCATGGCTCCTAACTAACGTTGTCACCTAACGTCATTCTCCCTTATGATCTCCCAATTTCACAAAATGTTGTCTGTCCACCCTGCTACCTAACCCCTCCTCGCTGTTATCAAGAAGCCTCTTCCTAACTAACCTCATCCCCCTGCACTCCTCTGACATTTATCACCCCCTTTCTCTCCCTTTTTCCACCCTCGTCACAAAATATCTCTCCACCCCCCTCCTACATTTTTCTCCCCCTTCTCTCCTCAACCTCCTCCTCCTCTCTCCCTGTTTATTTTTCCCCTTAATACCCCCATTCCGCTCCCAAAACTCACTTGGCCCCACTTAAATCTGTGCTAAACCTAGCGGCCAGGATTACAACTGGTTGCAAACGCTCTGACCACATCTCGCCGACCCTAAAGACCCTTAAATGGCTTCCTATTGAAGGCAGATCCTCCTTTAAATTAGCCTGCATCACTCACAAAGCCCTCCATCAAAAACCCCGATCTACCTTTCAAACAAACTCAAAAAGCGGGCAGTACCCGTTCGATGAGAAGCACTCACTCTCTCCTCCTCGTCCCCCTTTGTTAAAAAGAAAGCTGCACAATCTCGCTCCTTCTCTGGTAAGGCCCCCAGCATCTGGAATGCCCTCCCCAAAGACCTACGACTGAATCCTTCATACGTCAGTTTCAAAAAAGACCTTAAATTGCACCTGCTCAACAAATATTGGGGTCCATAATCATTCTATGCCCATACTTGCTGTTCATTCTCTTTCCGCCTTGAATCCCCAATCCTGCCCCCATTTCTCCCACGTCTCCTGCACTCCACAAACACTTAATAGCCCCCCACCCTACCCTTCCACACCTCTTGCGTCCCCTCAGTTCACCCCTCTCCTTTAATTTAGCCTCCCCTCCCTCCACTCTGGTCTAACCCTTCCGTTTCATTCAAAATATGAATCTAGCTCCTTTCTACTGCTTAAATATTTGTAACTATGTTACCCATATACTGTCTCCTTTCACTTTGTATCATAATCAAGATATGTTATTTACTTTGTTGCTTAAGCCTATTATATCCCTACGCTTCTTCTCGTTGCCATGTGTTTTTGTAACCTATGTTCTATCGTCTTCCCAATGTAAAGCGCTCTGATACCTAAGGGTGAAGCCAGCGCTATATAAAACCTCGTAAATAAATAAGTAACATTGCCCAATACCACCGAAAGGTAGTTCAAGAACATTTGCACAGAAATGTTCTTATTTTTCAGGGTTTAACACTTCTGACCCGACCTCATATTACTATAAGATTGCACCAACAACTGCACAGAAAAATATGCTAACTAACACCAAACAGATTTACTCTGCATCCTTTATTTCCCAACTGTTGAACAGGGTTTTGACTTATGGAAGGACACTATGGACATAAAATCAGTCTGGGGTTCAAAGGAATGGCAAGTTCAGGGAACAGAAGCACTATTTTGAGCGTGCCTCACTCTACAGCAAATAATATTTCTGAACGACACTATGCAACAGACCTCATGTTTTGGACTAGCCAAGAACAAAGACTTGAACACACCTCGGATTCTCTCACCATCAGACTTTGAGGGTTGGCAAAACTTTACAACACATGGTGGGGATACAGTAGATGACATCATACATATATTTTCATACAATTCATCAGACCCCGATTGGAAGGGATGGTTAATTTGGCCGTCAAACGCAAATTGTTGTCAGTCAAGATTCAGGGGTACTACCGAAGGGTTTAGTATCCATAGGCCGGACCAACGCTATGTACAAGGAGAACATCCGGGGGTGGTGACATCATATAGTGTTGGGAAGTTATGCCTCCATTGGCTAAAAACCTCGACACTGTCCCAGGGGAAACAACACTTATCCTTACTATCAGAGGACATGGATCTAAGAGACTTTTTATTGGGCCCCCGAAAGCCACGTCAGAAACGTTTCTTATACGCTGTTTATAAGGAAATCTGGAAAATCTTTCAACAAGAAGCTGTGGAGAGACTTTGTGAAATTCATTGAATTAACCTAGAAAAGGCCTTAGCAGTGATTGACAATGGTATGACACATTAACATCCAGAATTTATTCACTGGGCAACATTGTATCTTCTGCCCTTGATATACTAGAACAGGATTTGTCCATACTACAACACGGACAGTCTCAATTACGTTCTATTATGTTAGATGCTACAATCATTGCGTTCCGGTTATGTGCCTTGGCGATTTATCAACAGTACATCCTTGTTCTCTGCATACAATCTAACTAAAAAACAGATGACAATGGCACAAAGGGGAGCAACATATACAATGCTGTGTATTGAAAAACTGGACCAATTACCTTTCACTGTGGCAGAGTCACCATCCACAGAATGGTTAATCCATGGCCATATAGCATTACCGGTCACAACTTTCCAGTTTCAGTATTGCTGAGAACAACAACAGGCAGGCAGATATGAAGCGATGGGCAGGGAATTCATCAGGGAATCTTGGGAATTGCCATACAGATTTCGATGCAGGAGTGGGGACATGGAAGTGTTTCTAAGCGGTATAAACTACAAAAACTCTTTAAGTGGATCTCTCATATGCCAGGATATCATGCTTCACGGGCCTGTAACGGTTCAGTTGCAAACTTATCCTGTCATTTGAAAGGGTCCCCGGCTGCTGTGATTGATCCAGTGTTCAAGTTGCTCTCAAAACTTGATGCTGAATGATCAAGGTTGTCGTGGGATGCTTCCTGGCATCGCATATCTTGTCACTGTAAACTCCAGGGTTACTTGTTGTATGCAAGTATTGTTTCTACCAACCCGCACAGTCAGGGAGGTGCCGTTATGGCCTTCGCTGAATGTTTTCTTTATACGGTTTGATACTCTGAGCCGAATGAAAGCCATACTTTAACAGAAAACCGTGCCCTTAACCTCTGCCCGAGAGACTTTTGATCTTCAGATCGCAAGGTCCTCAGTTGAGATACAGGAACTTGTATGAACGAACTGCCCTTTCCATTTCACAGAAATGGTAAAACGTATCTTTAACATGTCTGATACAACGGGTATAGTACACCTATTTAAGACCATAGGTTCTGGACTGTTAAGCACCTTTCAGACAGTTTTCGGAGTGATTCCAGCCTTCATACACTCATTTTTGGAGGACTTCCGCTAATCCTGTTACTAATAGAAGGAATCCTGATTGTAATTTTTCTGCTTCGCAATGGACGTCCAGTCACCAAGGAGATGGAAAAAATACTTCTGGAGCGCCGATACCTTGATCGCATGGTACTCCATCTGGGCACACCTCGCCTTCGTGAACTGAGTCTTGGTTCCTGTCATTTAGACCAGTCTGGATCGACTGTGTTCTGCCTGTTCTCCGATGCCTGTTCTGCGGACAAGAATGCATGTTGGATCTCTGTCTAACACTTCCATCGGTTGCGCCACCGGACGTGGATGCTTTAGTGGACCCAATAACGGCCCATGTACTGCTGTGTCCTCAGCGTATTTCAATGTTGATGTCTGCATTCTTAGAGCTACCACAGCTCTATTCAGCTCCTGTTGGAATCGAGACCGGCTCCTCTACAAATGCTCAGGCCTTGGATGTCACACAGGCTTCCCCAGCATCGGCTATGGGCAATATAGAAGGTCTTCTGTGCTCGATTGACCTCATCTGTGAGGTGTTGCAGGGACTGTCATCTGCGATGGCAAGCAACAGTGATGTTGAGTCTCCCAGCCAGGACATATAAACATTTGGCTCATCGTGTGCTGGGAAAACTTTTGCCTTCTTCAAAACAACCAAATTTGGAATTTTTAAACAAATAACACTATTCTTTTTACTGAACAGCATGGCTTTCAGACACTCATAGATTGTTCGAACTATATATACAAACATATTTTAGTAAGACTTCTACCGCTTAAAATACAACTTTAGCATTTTTTAGATTTTTAGATTTTTTTATGCACTATTTTATGGACTAATTAGTTGTTTGCGTACAATGCCTAAAGTACATTAAAATTTTAGTATGTCGTCCAGTCGGATGAGGAGTGGATGTTGTTTCATAGAGGTACCCCAATATTGGCTCAGGTAGCAATCAAAGCTTTCACCTATATTTCCCCTGCCATTACACTACATAACGGTTCTTGGGACTGACCTTTTACCTAGTTACTGTACTGCTTATAGGATGTGGGTTTTCCCTGAAAACTAGCCTCATTCATTATGCATGAGGATTCTTGGAAACTCAGCAGGACTACCATCTCCTGCATAATATCTATGTATAAGGGTCATTCCTTCCGTCATCTTAAGTCCGACATGACACAGCAAGGTAGATCCCCTGAGGGTACCACTTTGGGCATATAAACACAATATCTTTGCTGAGGCAGGGAGAGGAGAAAAAGGACTTCCATGCTGACTGACCGACGCAAGACGCTGAGGTTCCTGCACGCAGACACTCCAGCTCGCAGTGGTCTGACATCGCTCGCTGGGTGTCCATCAGACCAAGACGGGGTCCCACAGTCTCTCACTTCAAGTAATGGGGTTGACTTTATCCTAGAGGGATTCTTGGTTCTACACCTACATACAAGCTAGGTACACTTAGGTACATCTACTTAGGGTCGCATCGTAGGAGTACGCATTATTACTGTCATGTATTTTACATACGTGCCTGTATTCATTGTTTTAGCACTATGGTAGAACTCTACCATCCATTTACTTTGTTGTTGCTTATCATCATTTATATCTGTTTCTGTCTTAATGTTGTTTCAGCACACCTAATTTACACTAGAATGATGCTGGTTCAATAAATACTTATTGGAAACGTCCCATTTATTCTGTGTATCTCTCTGAGACAAAGTGATCACGAGTGACTGAGCGAAAAGTACTGCACTGTTTCCACAATCCCTCATGGGACAGAGTTGTCAAGCCCGTAATCCATATGGACGGCATATTACGCCGTCCAGATTGTGATGCATGGTTTCTGACAGGCCTCCGGTTGGGGGCCGAGGAGGCACCTATGGTACCCCCTTGTTGATCCCTCCATGGCAGGCACCTTGAGGTGCCTGCCACGGAGTGCAGGGATTAACACAACCTCTCATTTCCCTATGGGAGCTTGTGCTACGGCCGGTTTATGGCTGTCACACATGCTCCCAGAGGGAAATGTGGGAATGGGACTGCACCATGTGCAGTTGTATCATAATTAGGCAGTTAGGACCTCCGAATGGAGGTCGGTCAATCCCGTTTCCACCAAGGTGTTGGTCGGAGGAAACTCCAACTTACATTGTAATAAGCCCCTAAATGTAAGAACATTATACCATCAATTAACTTGGCTCCGGGGAGACCGACCTATCGATTACGATGTTTCCAAGCACCATTTGGTCAGACTCCCATTGACTTCAATGGGAGCCTGTGTTCCGACCGACAACACAGGCTCCCACTGAAAAAAGGGGTGGTAACGGAAAACCTTGGACCCTGTGCGGGCACCCCTTGGTGCCTGCCACAGCATGCATGGTTGGAAAGAGGGGACCCATGGGTAGCCCCATGGGACCCCAGCCTGCTATGGGCCCCTAAAGTTGGTTTCCGACAGCCAATCCGTATTGGACAGACCGAGTCTGTACAGCTGTTGGAATCCTCTGCTCTACGATTCGGCTCCGACTGATTCAGACTCTCCAAATGCCGGTCGGAACCGATTCGGATTGACCGACCAACTACCTTGTACCGTAATCGTTCGGCCAGAAAAGTCTCAGAGTCGGTCGGAAACATGGCTTCCGACACAGGTTCGATCAAATTGAATGACATTTGGAGCCTTTCCTACTGACATCGTAATGAGGCCCTAAGTTTGACTACTTTGAAAAAACTAAGAGATGATTACATTTCATTCTCACTGTGGCAATTACTCTAGGCAACCTTGCAGTACATCATTTTATTGCTCATTTTGCCACCACAGAGAGGGTCCAACTATACAGTGATCTTCTTGGTTCTGCTCAAGTAGGAGCAGTCTAGCCCAAACCACCAAGCCCTGCCTCCTCTGACTGAGAGCACAAGGAACCACAGACAAGTCTTAGACTCCTGAGCCTCATCATTGAGGTACACATTGACTTCAGTTACACAGAGATACCTGAACACATGTCTGGGTATACCCTCTATACTTAGAGTGTCTCATTGAACAACCAAACAAGCACTGGCAAAGCCAATATGTGTGATTTAATGTGATATAATATCTAAATAAAAGCATGCACAGACATGTGCATGCTATTTCTCTATTCTTTCTGTGGAACCTGCCTGTCTCTGTGCCTCCAATGTCTGTTACTTGTTTCCAAGGCTTGTGGCGCCATTCAGCAGGGTATACAATGAGAAGGCATAGATGGTCTGTGCGCATTTCTGCATGCCTTTGCTTGCATGCAATAGCACATTAAAAATAAAACCAGTCATCTTGGCTTGGGCAATGCTTGTTAAGTTTGATACTGACTAGAATAATGAATATCATTGCATTTGTATTCTGGAGTTATGCTAGGTTAATTAGACAATTGTATATGCTTTGGAAAGTCTTAGGATACATCATTTCTTTGCAACTGTGCCAGTGAAGAACAAAAATATAAACTGGTAAGATAGCACTTTCAGTGCAGCACTACTACTGAGGGGGATATTCACAAGGAGCTATCCCCGAATTAACGGTACTTTATCGCAGCCAAAGTCGTGATAAATTTACCCCCCCATTCACAAGCCGGTGTTAACAGCCCACAGTACCAGTTTACCCGCGATAGCAGCCGCAAAAAACATCGCCACAGAGGACCCGCGCAACTATCGCTAATGAGATGCAGAGTGGGCGTTCCCATGCCAAAAGCCGAGACAACATCACACCTCAACATTCACAACGACCAGCCACATCGGCAATAAGAACACAAAACAGGTGATAAGGCGCGTTAGCACCAGGAAATTTACACCTGCTCTGACCTGGTGTAAAGTCGGACGGCATATGCAAAAGAAACAATTGATGTACGGAATGCTGAACAATGCAAACATTCACCCCCAGTCACAAGGATCTGGGTTAAATCCATCATTCTTTTGCTCACCACACCACCCCAGTTTGGACCCAGCCATATGCAAATCAGTCTTGACCCTGTTCCTTGTGGGAACAGTCCAGTCCCTGTGCATGGTGCATAAAGCCTTGTTTGGTGGAGGATCCAAGGATGTGCAAACCTTGTTTTCTCGATACGTTCCCACACGAGCGTTAAGATCAGCATCACTTGATCTCTTACAACTTCCTAAGATAAAGAGAGTAAGGTGTGGAGGTAAACGCTTCTCTTTCTTGGCATCCAAACTCTGGAATTCTTTGCCCACTCACCTGAGGTCTCTGCCTAACAGATCGGTCTTCAGGAGGAAAGTTAAAACATGGCTCTTCTCACAACCCTGAATGTGTCGGCTGGGGCATTACATATCACTCAGCGCCAAGACGCCTCGGCATTAGTGCGCTTTACAAATACTTTTCAGTCAGTCAGTCAGTCCGAACTGCCAAGCCATGTCCTCCCTGGACCGGAAACAAGCATCCTGGGACCGGTTTCAGGGCATCACCCTTCATCAGCCAGGCTAGCTTGAGTCCAGTGGTGTAGTGAGCACGGGACCCACGTTTGGGCATACCCTTCCCACTTAGGGCGACATATGCAAAAGAAACAATTGATGGACGGAATGCTGAACAATGCAAACATTCACCCCCAGTCACAAGGATCTGGGTTAAATCCATCATTCTTTTGCTCACCACACCACCCCAGTTTGGACCCAGCCATATGCAAATCAGTCTTGACCCTGTTCCTTGTGGGAACAGTCCAGTCCGAACTGCCAAGCCATGTCCTCCCTGGACCGGAAACAAGCATCCTGGGACCGGTTTCAGGGCATCACCCTTCATCAGCCAGGCTAGCTTGAGTCCAGTGGTGTAGTGAGCACGGGACCCACGTCTGGGCATACCCTTCCCACTTAGGGCGACATATGCAAAAGAAACAATTGATGGACGGAATGCTGAACAATGCAAACATTCACCCCCAGTCACAAGGATCTGGGTTAAATCCATCATTCTTTTGCTCACCACACCACCCCAGTTTGGACCCAGCCATATGCAAATCAGTCTTGACCCTGTTCCTTGTGGGAACAGTCCAGTCCGAACTGCCAAGCCATGTCCTCCCTGGACCGGAAACAAGCATCCTGGGACCGGTTTCAGGGCATCACCCTTCATCAGCCAGGCTAGCATGAGTCCAGTGGTGTAGTGAGCACGGGACCCACGTCTGGGCATACCCTTCCCACTTAGGGCGACATATGCAAAAGAAACAATTGATGGACGGAATGCTGAACAATGCAAACATTCACCCCCAGTCACAAGGATCTGGGTTAAATCCATCATTCTTTTGCTCACCACACCACCCCAGTTTGGACCCATCCATATGCAAATCAGTCTTGACCCTGTTCCTTGTGGGAACAGTCCAGTCCGAACTGCCAAGCCATGTCCTCCCTGGACCGGAAACAAGCATCCTGGGACCGGTTTCAGGGCATCACCCTTCATCAGACAGGCTAGCTTGAGTCCAGTGGTGTAGTGAGCACGGGACCCACGTCTGGGCATACCCTTCCCACTTAGGGCGACATATGCAAAAGAAACAATTGATGGACGGAATGCTGAACAATGCAAACATTCACCCCCAGTCACAAGTATCTGGGTTAAATCCATCATTCTTTTGCTCACCACACCACCCCAGTTTGGACCCAGCCATATGCAAATCAGTCTTGACCCTGTTCCTTGTGGGAACAGTCCAGTCCGAACTGCCAAGCCATGTCCTCCCTGGACCGGAAACAAGCATCCTGGGACCGGTTTCAGGGCATCACCCTTCATCAGCCAGGCTAGCTTGAGTCCAGTGGTGTAGTGAGCACGGGACCCACCACATAAGGGAGCACAGCCCAGAGCCACACATGAAGGACAACAGATGCCCACGAGCAACTGAACATGCAGCACGGACACCCAAGAGGGCCACAACACCCACCAACACCACACCCAGGCCCGCAACACCCCCTCCCCCGGGACCACCTCCAACCCCGGACTAAGAAATTGCACACCAGCACCACGAATCCCAAAACAAACATTTTGCCTGATGTCGCACAAGCAAGAAAATAAACATACATGCGTGGCCAGAAAATGGAGAATCAGTCATACAGCAATGCAATCACCAACACAAAACACCATACAAACAAAAGCAGAAACAACCCTTAGGATCTTAGGATGAGTCCTAGCGGCTCCTCACTGGACAATCCGTAGCACACAGCCTGGAAGACCAAATCCAAGAGAAGAAGGTGTGCCATGCGCCCAACAAAGGAAAGAGAGGGAGAGAGCGAGGGAGGGAGACGGAGTGAGATAGCACAAGCAGCGCAAGGCCGCCCAGGCACCTGGCTCCACATGCCAACATGTGTGTGTGCATCGCCATCCGTACACCTTGAGCCCAAGGCCGTGTCCCAATCTCAGCGCCAAAGCCACATCACATTCTGAAAACGCAAGTAGTAGTCAGACAAACATCAGGGATGAAAGCACCATTGTCCCAATGCAGAAGGCGGAAGGACACCTGCACCTCTGACCTTGGTCCAGAACGCGCCTGGAACACCCTGATAGAGATGCAATGGCAGACGGGGACGACTCCCACACCACGCATTCCGCTAATGAACCATCCGACTTATCCACAGCCCACACACAGAAGCCCCTGCCTGTGGTACCCCCGCATGGGATGCCCTTGACACTCACGGAAACAGCAACCCATTACCCACAACGTTGCACACACATTGCTCAGAGCTGTGGCATATCCTCCACACAACTGCCGCAGTTCAGAAGAGTGCCGGTTCACGAGACGCACCAACGCAATGGCAGGCCATACCGGGCACATTCACAACCCCCGTCACGTGGAACAGTACCGTGCACGTATGCTGCAGTTACTGGGCGCACTGTCACTGGCAGTGCTGCGGATCAGTTACAGGCTCAACTTCTGCATTGCCTACGTCACCTGCGTCCAGCCCTGGTTCCACTGCCGAACATGCACATTCGAGTGTCCCATGGATGTCTGCCTATCCAACACAACTGTTGATGAATTAGACTATGACTTGTGTCTGCGCCCCCTGTTGGATCACGAACAGGAGTGTAACCGAGACAGCCGTGCATGGGATGCCTTGACATACTGCGTATGTATTGGTAGTTGTGCATGGGAGATTGCACAATTTCTCGTGTGCAGTGACCACATCGAGCCACTCCCCTATTGGGCTGTGTTGCGGATTGGTGAGACGGCGTGGGCTGAGCACACCTGCCTGGACCACCTAATGGATTGGCTCACTCTGGTGTTCCTTGAACACGACCACGACGTACTATTGGAACACATTGCACATGAAGCTGCACGGGCATTCATGGACGAGTAACTACGTTCCTGCAGCCACATCCGATTGCCACCCACAGCACATGGCCCAACAACTTGTTGCATCGTTGGGATTGCTCACATATCCCACCACAACAGAGGACACGTCTGCCTTCGGTCGGGCTCTGGATGCATGTGCGTGGAATAACGCGTGTGTACTCACACCTGTGCAAGGTGACGCAGGTCCATGGTCGGAGCAACACAGCGTCGTTTGGCAACATTGCCAATTCGGACACACTGCTGGGGGAGAGCACACACATGGCAATGTAGCACGACATGTGAACCTGTCGGACCCTCACACCTGATCACTGTCAGCAGAGCAGACAAT
The DNA here is from genome assembly GCA_963921515.1 of Calotriton arnoldi. Classification (NCBI taxonomy): domain Eukaryota; kingdom Metazoa; phylum Chordata; class Amphibia; order Caudata; family Salamandridae; genus Calotriton; species Calotriton arnoldi. The sequence continues at coordinate 177,501 of CAWUFW010010146.1, forward strand.
CAGCACACTCCGGAGGCAGAGCACCATGCAGATCCCACGTGCAGTGAGTCGTGCCCCCTCACACGGGGCAATGGGCAGACGCCAAACAACACATGACTCATCCAGCAAGGCAAGGTGGGCTGTGAGCGTTGCCATCCATGATGAATGTTGTCCATTTCAGCCCCAACATTTTCTGAACCTTGACATGTACCCATTCTGCGTGTAAGTGTCTTAAGCATGTCCCTGCCTGTTGTGGCCGTTGCCTCGTCCGTACTGACACGCACATGCCAATAAAGTTTATGCCACTCCACTGGTGTCTAACTGTGAGGTGTGTTGTTTAGACTGTCCACTCGTGTGCCTCAATGAGCATCATCCCAACACAGGGAGGAACTGACTGACGCATGTGCAATGGGGGTGTGTCCCTTTGGCAAGCTCCACCTCTGTGAGACAGACATTGTTTTTGGATAGGTGCTGGACGACATGTGCACTTACATGACTTCAGCTATGTGTGTATGGTGTCCAACCTCTGACCAAGTGGAGCAATGTCATACATCACAACAGAATTTGTCCACACAGATGTGTGTAAGTAGGTATGCAACGTGAAGTTCTGTTGTCACACGTGGTTTAGGACACCACTCCTGGCCTGCCACCGTTTTGGTCACTCCTACACACAGCCATATTCAACACATGGACGTGTGCCTACGTTGGGGGGTTGTGAGATTGTTGTTGATGTGCAATGGGGACACAGCTAGTACTCACCTTCACAGTCATCCAATTGGCCCTGTGTCTCAGGGATTGACATGCACATAGATGTCAGTTACCAGGGTGTACCTTCATGTGCAATCATTGTCCCTACATCCAGCCATACTTCCATACGTGAGTGAACATAGTGATGACACATCTGTGTGATTTAGAATGTTTTATTCACATTCAGGTGATTGACGGAGCTGGAGCTGTACATGGCCATCCAAGCCCACATCACATGGAAGCCCAGTGGTGGGCCAACCAGAGTCCTTTGGGGATTGCACAGTGATTAGGAAGAGGGAGCGTGCAGTCCGCAGCAGAATTGCTGTGTAATTGGACAGCGGTGAAGAAATGGCAGTCCGTGTCGGGGTTCTGGTGAATGTCGCAGAGTGTTCCGGAGGTCAGTAGGAGGTATTTCCCAGGGCATGATGCATAGGTCATAACCAGACAGGGACAGGCCACATGGCGGTGATGGATGCTACTGCCTCCTTCCTCACACAGTAGTTCCCATCCCCTTCTCACTCCCCTGATACGGGTTCTGTGTCCGTTGTGTCCGGTGTGTGTGGCGGGGTGATGGCTGCATCGCTGTGTGCCCCTGACACATCAGACTGCGTAGGTGATGGGGCAGCATAACAGTGTGCCACGGACACATCAGGGGTCGGAGCTGTGTGTGTCGATGTTCCCGCTGCAGTCATCTGGGAACGGCTCAGTGACAGCAATGGCAAGATGAAGTACTGCAGGGCATTGAAGTTCCCAGCCACTACTCGCTGGTGTCCAGCCGTGGCAGACATACTTCCAGCCTGCATCTGCTCCATGGTCTCCATTGACCTCCGCACCTGTGCCAACTCTGTGCTGTCATGGCTGGTGCCTGTCTGACCAGACAGTTCTTGTATTAGATTCATGGCACCAGCGAGGTCAGCCAAGGTCTGTGGCGGAGCATGGTGCGTAAAGGGGGTGTCCAATAGGGACTGTATGTGGTCCCTGATGGGACTCAGACACCCACGTATGTCATCAAGTTTGGCTGCCACGAGCTCGAAACCCACCCACATCTGATGAGCCAACTCCACCTGGCAATCCAACACACGCCGTTGGAATTCCATGTATTGGTCGGGGGGTCCTGGGAGACTGCTGTGGTGGTGTGTGTTTCCTGCTGTGTGGTCTGTGCAGGTGGTGGGGTCACCTCGAGGCAGCTGGCCTGGCCTGCTCCTGGGGGTGGGGTGCAGAGGCTGTCCATTATCCGTTGGAGGGTGTCTTGACATATGTGCAGGTTGTCCTCTTCATCATCAATGATGGGAAGTGTGGTGTGCTTTGCCAGAGGTGTTGTATGTCCCTCTGCAATGTGAAGGGGAGATGCAGGTTAACAGAGTTTCACATGTATGGTGATGATTTGCAGATGTTTACATTCAGACTGCATGCCAATGTACATTGTGACTGTTTTGGGGGAGCTGGCTATTTGATGGTAGTCAGTGTGTTTTTCGACTACATGACGGATGTGTGGTAGTACCCGTACATTATCATCACACAGTGTCAGGCAATGCCAGATGTGAGTGGACAGTTACTACGCACAAGAGGAACCTGTTGTGAGCTCTGTCCTGTGGTGCTGGTGTTGCACTTTGTACCACATTGCCGTCATTGCTGATGTTCTGTGATTGCTATGTGTGTGTGCTGCATTGTGGGGGAGTTGCCCCTGCAGCTCTGATTTCGTGTGGCCTTCTCCCTTTGAGGCAGGGTGCCTTTGAATTGTGTGCTTTTCGGGGCCTGATTTGCTTTTGACTTGGGTCATATGTGCTCTCGGACTGTTTTTGTGGCTTGGTGCATTGTTCGTCAGCTGCGTGTATTGTACGGCATGGGTTGTGGGTGCACGTGGACATGTTGGAGTGTGACCTGCTCCTTTACGGATGCGATCCGCACTGGGCTACCTCTATGTCGATTCGAGGGCCATGTCATTTTTTTTTGGCTGCTGCCATGCTATCGGACATGCAGTGTTACTTGCATAGTCAGTGTGGGTCACAGAGCCGCTGCTTTGCTGGATCCAGCACATGTGCAGGGGTAGGTTGTGATATTGGTGATAGGGGGGGGCCCTCTGTGCACATTGTGGATGGGGGCCTACTTGGCGCTTCTATGTGTGCTGAGGTGTGCCAAGGCAATCAGGGACATGTTCCACGGTCATTGTGGGTGTGCTGTGTGCTACACGTAATTGTGCATGTGTGCCATTGTGCCCATCTCCCCCTGTCCCCCCGTCCCTAGTGGTTACTCACCCTGTTGCTGTTGGGTCAGGTCGTATCGTGCTGTGTCCAGGCCCCCCAATCCTGCCACCGTCTCCTCACTGCTGACTGTGGCCACCATTTGCTCAAGCTCATCCAGCTCCTCCTATGTCGCAGGACTTCTACCTCCAGTCGCCGTTGCTGCCTCCCTGTTGGCGGCAAGCTTATGTTTGGTCTGCCTTTTCAGATCATGCCAGCGCCTCTTGACCTCCTCCAGTGACCTCCTCGACACTCCGACTGCATTGACGTTGGTGAAGATGGCCTGCCATATTTCGGTTTGGGTTGCCAGTGCCGCAGTGGAGGTGCCGAACAGTTGTTGATGGTGTTCGGTCACCTCCGTGACGATGATCCGGTCTTCCTGCGGACTGAACCCGGTCTTCCTCTTCCTCTTGTCCTTGCCCTTCCCCGAACGCGGGATTCCTGGCTGGTCCTCCGTGGGGCTTGTGGTGTTCGGCTTGTCCTCTGCACTCGGTCCGGGTGCATCCATGTTACTACGCAGTTTGAATTGTTTTTGGGCTGTTTTTTTTCTTTCTTTTATGATGCTTTTTCCCTGCCGGACGCGTGGGATTTGCAGGCCTGTGGCTGGTGTTCGCTGATTTCTGTACCGTGATTGGCCTCATCGCATGTTTTCTCGCGTTCGCGTTTCGCATTTTTTTGGCGCGGCGTTGATTTTCACGCTGACATTTGATGCGTTATCTGGTGACTATCGCATGCTACCGCCTTGTTGTGAATTCCACGTTGACACGGGGTTATCTTCCCGCGATAGGCTGCGATATTGAAAATTGTGTTACGCTACTCTTGCGGTAGTTATCACACGTTCTTGTGAATATACCCCTGAATTTTTTGAAACCTCAAAGCCACAGGTATTGATCCCATTAGCACTACCCTTCTCTTGATTTTCTGAGTTTGATAAATCCAATACTATTAAAATGGACAAATACACATTTACTACTTTTAAATGCATACAGCTCTTCTGCAATTGAACGTACCAAATATACAGATAATTTTGGGTGCTATAATGAAAATTAATTACCCCTAACATATGCTCAGATCCTGGTGTGGAATGGCCTCTAGGAAAATATTAAGAATAGCAGAAAGGCAGGCATTTCTGAAAAAAACAGGTCATAGTCAGTTACATGTCTACCCCCCTTAAGCTACCACCCCTTGGCAATAAAACCTGTATTTTGGAGGTGATAGATGGCAAGCATGAGTGATCCTCACTCTTATGGATTGACAGATAGGCTAGGAGGACGTCTGCATTTATGTAACTCTGAAGCAGCCTATATTCTGCATGTTCCATTATATTAAATAGTAAATTCAAAAGCACATGCACCCATATATATGTCTATCGATAGATAGATCGATAGATAGATAGATAGAGATAGATAGATAGATAGATAGATAGATAGATAGATAGATAGATAGATAGATAGATAGGGTGTGCAGACAGAATATCGAGTTTAAAATATCAAGTTGCACAAATATCGAGTCAGAAATATTGCGGTTCAGAAATATCGACAGCAAGAATATTGTGGTCAAATATCGAGTCAGAAATATTGTGGTTCAGAAATATCGACAGCAAGAATATCGTGGTCAAGAATATCGAATTAAGGTAAGTAATATTGATTTTAAAAATATCAAAGTGTTTAATATCGTTTGCAAAAATATAGTTGTTAAAAATATCGATTATTTAATTAATGTTATGTATTTTAGTATGTTTTAAATGTATGTGATGTATGTTTTTTTGTGTAAGAATTGCTTGTATTTTTAATATATGTGTTAAATATTTAGTAGTTATTAATGTTTTTTTATTTGAATTTAGCGTTTTTAGTTCCATAGCGGGTTGTGGGTTTATAGGAGAACAGGGTGGGAAGTAACTTAATTATATTAAATTAATTGATTATTTTTTATTTATTAATATTTGTTTAAATGAGATGGGATAGTGTTAAATGTGTAAAGTAATTTATTATTAATTAATTATTTGTTGTTAATTAATAATAATTATTTAGGGGCCCATTACGATGGTGGGCGGAAGCACAACCGCCGTGCTGGCGGATGCAAAAACCACCAGTTACCGCCGGCACGCAGCAGTCCACACGCCCGCACAATTACGATGCGAAAAGTAGGCCAAACACCGCCGGCAAGCCAGCAACACCGTCCGCCATCAAAGTGCGCCCGTACACGTAGCGGCGCAGCCCAACTGACACACACCGTCCGACGAAACACGTCCCGCCCGGCGCATAAATTACGATGCCGCAAACAAACGGCTCCCACGGCTAAGAGACACCGCACGTGAAAGAGAGGCGGTAACACGGACGCAGAGCACGGACAACGAAGAAGCGGCACCCCGGGCATGAATCCAGCACTGCAGGCCCTTCCCATGCTTCTGCTGATGCACCACCAAGGACGCAACGCACCGCGGAGACGCAGGTAGGCACACACACAACAAGTGCACGCAAACAGCGCACACAGTGCAAGGGCGGAAAAGCGGACAACCCCCACCAGCGCGTGTACACTACACATCCACCATTGCATCCACATATGACACACAGGCCAAATCCCAACATCGCGGAACACATGTGTACACACCACCTGGGACTAGGAACCAACCACCCCGTCACGGCCACAAAGCGCCGATGACGCCGCCACACATGCGCACAACGCAGAGGCCAACCGCAGCGCCATGCATGCGTCGCACACAGACACAGGGACACAACCAAGCAGCACACACATCAGCCCCACCCCGAACGCACATGACACGTGACAGGCCGGCCACAGACATGTCCCCAACGCCCAATTCACGGACAACACCCAACGCCACACAACCGACGCACACATGTCAGTGAAGTCACGCAACAGCAGGACACACCCCAGTGTAACAAACATGGCGAAGCACACAGCGGCGGCAACACCAACTAGGAGAAGCAGGGCTCCTTCGGGAAGAGGAACGCCAGTACCACACTGAAAAACCCATACCACCCTGCACATATGAACAAGACACATGAAACGGAACACCAAAGAGCCCGGGGACCGACAACAGGTGGCCCAAGAATAACATCCACACACAAGGCCCAACGCAGAGCGGAAAGGCAGGCTGCCGCCCACACAAGGGAGAGCAGACAGCACTGAATGACCTTCCATTCCAACTCCGAAACCACAGCCCCACGACAGAAGCCGGTGAATACAGCCATTGTCCAAGAATAGACCAACACAGGCATGCCGAGGAGACCGACCACACGGCAGATAGCGCATATCACAGAAGCACACAACGGACGGGGAAGAAAGAAGAAAACACTCCCCATGTCGGCCACATGCAAGTTAATTGGAAGGAGTCACACAGCACTGACCTTGAACTGTCTGAGAAGCATGTGGGAAGAGGGCCCGTGTCCTCCAAACAAGCCAACAGAACACAAGTCCTGTCTCCCTACGACTACACAGAGCTCACAGCAACCCCGGAGCGTGCACATTGCAGACTGCACACACAGCCGGAGCACGCCACCTCAACGAACCGCTGCGAAATGGCAACCGCAACACACCTACCCAACTACGCCGAACAGCTCAAGCTGTACAAAACCAACACGATACATACATTGGGATGCGATCTCCTGTCCCTGCTGAACGTAAGTTACCGACTGACTTACCGCATCACATTGTTCAGCTGCGTCATGCCCGTCTTCTACTGTCGGAGGTGTCCCTACCAGCATCCCGTCGAGATATGCCTCTCCAACCCGGCATGTCTGAAGGCGGACCTGCTACCACTACTCCTCCCTCTGGACGCACACGACAGGGCCTGCTCTGCCTATGGGGGCATGGCGTATGTGGCCAACATCGCACCCGCACTGAAATGGGACCACTGCGCCTCCACACGACGGATCATCGAGAACAGCTACATCGAATGTCACCCAGCATGCCCCATCATGGTCCTCCAAGGGACAACTTACGAACAACACCTTGAGAGCCACCATCCGCTTCATTGGCTGGCAAACATGTACACCACCAATGACATGGAAGCCCTGCTGGACGGCATCGCATACCTGACAACCTGTAAATACGTCGGACCACAACGCAGGTTCCCCGAGTGACCTATGAAGTCCAACCCCGCACCCATGCTCAGCTTCCGCACGGACTGGCCAGTCACCACCACAACAGCCATACCAAACGACCGGCAACTGTAACCACACCATCAACGACATCGCCATGACATCGGATATGACCGGGACATGCACACTGTTCCCCATCACATCCAGGAACACCGCATGCATCGTGGGAGGCAGTGGCATGGGCTCTGTGTATTGCACCCACATGGACGGAACTGCACGAACAACCAGGACACGACATGGATCCAGCGCACATGGACACACACACCGCTCAGTGGACATGAATAGGTCGCCTGGAGTCTGTGGGTGCTGCACCCCTCCCACCCCCGCCCCGGGAATCCCATACCAGGACCTTTGCATGGACGACAAGTGCATACAACAACAACACGACCCCAGTGACTGTGACATGTCCAGTAACCACCACAGTGCAACAACAAGTGGCACGCCGCTGCATGCACGCAAGCACATGCCCTGATGTCATCTCACATGCACGCGTGCATGAGGAACAACCGCAGCAAACCTGTCACATGGAACTGAGATGGACTGTGCCCATGATGCCGAGCGGTCTGGTAGGCTACATGTATACCGTCTGTGTCAAAGTCCGCAGCTCCGCAGCTATACGTAAATGTACATTAGCACAGCCTTGGCCAAGCAGATGTAACCCCACACCCTATCCCATTTTTAATCATGCTCAGTATATCCTCAACATGTATTCCGCTGCCAGTAGTGTCCACTATACTGCATCACAGAGGACAGAAGACTCAATATAATGTTTGAAACCAAAACTGTCTCCGCTGACTCATTTCACAAGTACGAATGAGAGAGGATGAGAGTATGTGAAGTACACGGCAGTCGTGACATGACCATGTAGTCCACTGGTATTGGATGTCAACGCAAATGAGAAGCACTACTGTGGAAGACACACATGTGTCGTGGTGAAGTCGTATGGACGCAGTGCTCAGGTGGGTGGGTGCGACGGGTAGATGCGCACATGACAAGTTGGAGCACGCCGTGTTGGGAGGGGTCATGAACAGTACACCACCGCTTCCCTGGGCATTGTGAGAGGACACCTGTCGGGGGGAGTGAACACGTGTGTGCACAGCAGCCGGGCACACGTACAAAGCGGTACCAGGCGCACCTCAGCCCACCCTCTGTGGACAAGCTGGATCCTGTTGTGCGCCCGCCATGCCCCTTGACAAGGCACACACAGCCCCAGTCGACCAGGTGTAACCCCAACATAGTCAATCCGCACAGGCGATACAGGGCACGGGATGGCAGTGGAGCATGGTGTGTGAGAGGTCTCCTCGCGCTCCTCCTGGTCATATCACGCAGGCAATAGAACCTCAACGTCTAGCATGGCACAAGTCAGATGGAAGTGTAGGGGGACGCACCACAGCACGAGCAGCACTGACGTCACGGGAGGTGGCTCGCACCATCCCATCCATTGCCCATCATACCAACCACGCCACATGCCATTGCGACTAAGTGCAAGCGCGTGCGCCACCACCCCCGAGCCCTCCCCAGAGAGGCCAAAGAGTGAATGTGTGGGCCATCAGCCACAGACGGACGCGGCCTGGCCGCAAGGGCAGCCACAGCCACTGGGTGTCGCAGGTGGCGGATCCGGAAGGCGAAGACTGTGATGCATAGTCCATGCAGGCCGGGTCTCCATTTGGGGCACCACGCAGGTGGACGAGCGTCCCACCACACATCATACCCTGAGACAGCCCACTCGTGCAACTGGACCCACACATACACTCCTTGCCCTCTCTGGTGCGAGCTTGGGGCTGCCTGTGCAAGCGCTAGCCTCGCAGGTGAGCATGCATATTGGGGGGCGAGGGGAGGACATGAGGGCTGGGGCGAAGATGACTGTATCACTGTCAGTTAGTACAAGGGATGACCCAGATGTGGAAAGGAAGAGACGTGTCCCGTGTGTACTGCAACTAGTCGCCAATCCAACTACCCCCCATGTCCGGAATGTAAGCCCGCACCTAGGCCCGCCCATCCGCCACATCGAACATACCACCAGCACGACAACCTTCCCATTCGAAACACTGACTGGGGGTGGCGACCAGTGAACAATCATGTGTAGCCTACCCACGCGTACATGTGGGCCCTCCATGATCCATGTCACCTGCGGCAAAGACATGACATGCGCAATGAGGGAAGTGAGGAGAGCTGTCCGCCCCACGCGCAGAAGGTGCATCAGCTCCACAGACCCAGCAGCGAGTCCAGCAGGGGTCACATGTGCAGGGGCAGCTGTGCCTGGTGTGAAGGCACATGCATATAGACAGCACATCGACCAATGTGTAGTCTGCCCACATCCACAGTCCATCATCATGCGGACATAGGAATTGAACACAGGGCAACACATCTTAGTTGGTGCACCCACCGTGACCAACAATGCGCAATCATCGACGTACCCGCCCTGTGCATGGCCCCCACCCAACGGAGGCACATCCAGTGCCACCATCCCACACACACAAGCCTTCCACGGAACATGCTGTGTCCAATGGTCAGTACAGAGTCAGCGCCCATCTGGTGGATCCTGAACAGGAGACACATGCACACACATGCCAGCTCCCACTATGTACGTCTGCCACCTGGCACGTGCAATGTAACCTCTCACCTGTGACGTGTGACTGCAAGCACACAGCCGTCTTGGCATGGGGCTGTCAATGTGGACACCAGTCAATGTTTCGGGAGCTGTGATCCGTACAGTGCTGTACATAGGGTGCAGTGCTGACACCTACTACTGTCTCATATCCCCTCGTGCCACAGGTCCCACTTGTATTGGCCGCTCAGCCCGTGCCCACATCGTCGTCGTCGTGTGCCATACTCATCCAGCCTCGGAAGCAGTTCCATGCTCAGCAGACACTCATGTTGCCGTGGCGTTGCCGCTTGACGAATATGCAGTCAGTCCCCATCAGCACGCCCCGCAAGTCATTGGGGCCTAGATCCCCATGTGCATGCACATGGCAGTGGTATGTCTCACTTGCCATTGCCATTGTTGGGAGACCTGTGTAAGTGTATTGTGGTCGTGCCGTCCCAGCTTGACAGCTGGGCTGTGGCTCATGTGCTTGCTCAGTCATGTCAGTGATGTGTATGCGAAATTGCTATGTGCCGTGTTGCTTTGACATGTGTCCTCTGCCATTTAACCCAGGCGGAGACCGAACATTGACCGCCCATACCAATTGCTGGCGGACATGGACGATACAGAGGTAATCAGGAAGTTTCGGCTGGACAGGCCAACCCTGCATCGACTGTGTGCCATGTTAGAGCCCCATCTCCGTCCCCGCAGGGTGTATCCGACTGCTGTCACCCCCACGGCTAAGGTGATGGCCGCCATGCATTTCTTTGCCACTGGGTCATTCCAGCACACAGTGGGCAGTGGAGGAGGGATGTCCCAGCCCATGTTCAGCAAGGTGCTGAGGGATGTACTGGCAGCCATGATGCTGTACCGGAACAGGTACATCAGATTCCCCAGGGCTCGTGAATTGGCGGCAGTGAAGGGTGCATTCTATGCCCTTGGCAGAATCCCACACGTCGTGGGAGCCATTGACTGCACACATGTTGGCCTTGTTCCACCACAGGCCACTGAGCACCTGTACCGCAACAGGAAGCACACGCACTCCCTGAATGTGCAAGTGGTGTGCCTTGCGGACATGGTGATCACCCACGTGTGTGCCTAGTTTCCAGGCTCGGCACATGACGCACACATAATGCGCAACAGCATCTTGCCACGACTGATGGCCAATCTGCAACAGGATCGTGGCTGTATTGTCGGTGAGTATGTGGAGTGGTGTAGCGTGCTGGTTGTGCGATGCTGTCCCCTGTCCAGTTGGAATAGCAACGGTTCTCTGTGTCCCTCACACCCAGGTGACTCTGCGTATCCGAATGGGGCATGGCTGCTCAGTCCATTGAGGAATCCTCGCACCCCAGCAGACGATCGATACAATGAGGCACATGGGAGGACCAGACGTGTGGTCGAGCGTACCTTTGGCCTCCTCAAGTCCAGGTTCAGGTGCCTGGACCGCACCGGGGTGCACTGGCATACTCCCCACAGAAGGTGTGCCAGATAGTGGTGGCGTGCTGCATGCTGCACAATCTGGCCATTCGGAAGCAGATCCCCCTCATCGTGGATGACGGAGATCAACCAGGGCCCCAGCCCGCAGACCAGGACAGCTCGAGTGAGGAGGACAGCGGAGAGGAGGAAGCTGGTAATGTGCGGCAGCAGCTCATCGCCCGCTACTTCACTTGACGGTGAGTGTCCATGTACGACGGCTGATGTGGCTGTATCTGTGCAGGTGTGTGTGTGCTGTGTCAGGGTGGCCGTTTGTTCACTGCGTGCTGTGTGTCAACGCTCCATGGCCAGGGTAGTATGCCACTGTTGGTGGCTGTGGCATTGTGCCCTATTGCTCTGTGCGATGTGTGTACATTGCTTGTAGTTGTTGACATGTACTGTGTGATGGGTGTGTGACACACTCATTGAATGTGCTCCTGTTCTGTCTCCCACCCCTAGGTCCCTACAGGCCCTCCGGATTCCATTGCCATGCCACGCATCAGGTGCCTTTCCGCCCAAGGTGGCCGTTGTATTCCGTACAAATAAAACACAGGGCACAAACAGCAGTTAGTGAAAAAGGTGCATTTATTACAAACTGTGACATGTGATTGTGTGTAAGGTGATGACAAAAGTGGTGCGTGCAGTGACAATGAGCTGTCGGTCATGGCTGCGTGATGATCAGGGTGTACCCACTGGTTCTATGTCCATAGTCCAACACACACATGCCATCCAGATGGCTGTGTGGAGTGGGATCGTAGAGCAAGTCAATGCAGTGGCTGGTCAAGGAAGGCTGGCGGAAGGCTGGCTGGCTGCCTCACTTGCGACTGGAGCGTGCGAAGTCCTCCCGGGAGATCTGTTTCCTCTTCGGACGGCCCCTTCCACGTTTGGGAGGGGGGTGGTGGCGACCTGCTGGTGGTGGGTGAGGTGTGCTCACTGGCTGTGGACGCAGGGGAAGTGGACACTGCTGCCCGACCCTGCGCCCTAGCAGGTGGTGGCGGAGGTGGTGTTGCTGGCCTTGCCTGTGACCCCACCGCCACCACCAGCTGGCCCATGAGGTCCACGAGTTGGTCCATACGGGACACGAATTGGCCCATATGGGCGTCCATGGACCTCAGCACCCCCAGCACCTCCCGCGTGTCTGTAGCAGACCTGGCCCATTGTCCTTGGGCCTCTTCATAGGCCCCAAGGACTCTGGCCATTTGAGGCAGGGCATGGCTCCCAGGGGAGGCTGGCGTTTCCCTGACCCTGCTCCTCCTACCAGTCCTGCTGCCACCGGCCTGCCCACTAGCCACATTGCACACCACGGTCCTCGCTGTGGCTCCCAGGGTGGATCCAGTCGGCCGGGCCACCACCTGCGCTGGGGCTGGTGCCAGCGAAGACGTGGTGGTGGTGGTGGCGGTGGTGGTCGGTGCGGCGATGGTGGCGGTTGCGGCAGTGGTAGTGGCCACAATGACCGTGGGTTTGGCCGCAACGACAGTGGCAGCAGGGGGCTGGGACTGTTCAGCATCCCTGGATGATGGGTTGGTGGGTAGGAGGGGTCCTGGGGAGCGGCTGGGCCCTGCCACGCCAGATGGGAATGCTTGGTGGTCCGTGTCCGAAGAGGAGGACAGATCCTCCAGATCCGTGTGTCCTCGTTGGGGGCTTGTGGGCTGGCTGTGCTGGCTGCTGTCTCCATCCCCAGCATCCGGCAGTTCGTCACCTGTGGAGAGAATGAGATTTGTTATTGTGTTGCACCTGGCGAAGTATGTATTTGTCGTCTGACATTGGCAGTTCGTGCAATCTCATACATGGGTTTCCCGGAGGCGAGTGGGTGGCTGTGGCATCTGTAGTTGTGTGTGCTAGGCAATGGGACTGTGTGCTGTGCACATGTGGCATGGGACGGATTGGCCATGCCGATGGGTGTGTTGCTGTGCCCCTACTCATTGTGACTCTGGTGTATGCGGGCTCCTGGCCCATCCTGGGTCTGGTTTGTACTTTGCATTTGGGGTTCACATGGAACGCTTAGGAACGCATATGGCAACATGGGGGCCATGCCCCAGATTCGCATTTGGGAGGGGATATGCATTTGGGGTTCAAATGGAACGCTTAGGAACGCATATGGCAACATGGGGGCCATGCCCCAGATTCGCATTTGGGAGGGGATATGCATTTGGGGTTCAAATGGAACGCTTAGGAACGCATATGGCAACATGGGGGCCATGCCCCAGATTCGCATTTGGGAGGGGATATGCATTTGGGGTTCAAATGGAACGCTTAGGAACGCATATGGCAACATGGGGGCCATGCCCCAGATTCGCATTTGGGAGGGGATATGCATTTGGGGTTCAAATGGAACGCTTAGGAACGCATATGGCAACATGGGGGCCATGCCCCAGATTCGCATTTGGGAGGGGATATGCATTTGGGGTTCAAATGGAACGCTTAGGAACTCATATGGCAACATGGGGGCCATGCCCCAGATTCGCATTTGGGAGGGGATATGCATTTGGGGTTCAAATGGAACGCTTAGGAACGCATATGGCAACATGGGGGCCATGCCCCAGATTCGCATTTGGGAGGGAATATGCATTTGGGGTTCAAATGGAACGCTTAGGAACGCATATGGCAACATGGGGGCCATGCCCCAGATTCGCATTTGGGAGGGGATATGCTTTTGGGGTACATGCTGTGAGCCATGGGTGCCGAACGTGACATGTGTTGTGGCAGCATGACAGTGCATGGTTTGAGGTGTGTGCATGCTTGACATGGCCTGCATATTTGCTGTCTGTTGTGATTACTGGACATGGCATTGGACGCATCGTTATGAGTGAGTGATAGTTGTGTGCCAGCCAACGTATTGCAGTTGTCCCATCTCCTTGGTGTGCGTGCTGCCCTGTGCCATGTGCATCACTGCAGTGCTCGGGGGGTGTGGCCCATGTTGTGTGTTGTTGCTCACAGTGTGTCGTGCGCTTCATTGACTTCTGGCACATGGTTGGTCATGGGCATGTATCTTAGCGTGACTGCTGTATGTGTGGCAGCTGTGCGGATGACATGCCTTTCATGAGACCGGGGCTGACGGATGGGATGGATGGTATGTTGTATGTGCATGGTGTGTCTGTGAGTTTGATGGGTTCAGTGGTGTTCGTGTGCATTTCTGTTGTTCCGCTCTGTTGCGTCTAGTGTTGTTTGTCTTACATAGGCGTAGTTGTGGGGTGTGTGGTTGACAGGCAGTAGGGGCTACATGGACAGGACTTCAATGGTGTTTCGGTTGTGTGTAATGAGTTGCACAGTGGCTGCCGTGTGGGACTATATTCAGTGTGGCTTGTGCATGCAGACGTGGCTCCTTGGGTGTTGCTATGTCTGTGATGGGTCATGTGTGGTGTGAGTCTGTTGTTCATGTCCGTGTGCACATTGTTCACTTGTTCGTGACGGTGGGCGGTGCTGTGTGTTCGTCTGCTACGTGACATGTCCCATGTGTTGGTCGTGTTATGGTCCTCATGCCTCCAGTAATCCAGCCCTGTCCAGTTTCCCACCTGCAAGTTGTTCGTGCGTGCACTGTACTGGATGCCACATGGCTCTAAGCGGGGGGTGCTCCATGTTGCAGGTCTGTGGGGGTGGGGGGTGTTGTGGGTCGTGGGGTGGCTGGACACCCACTGACACCGATTGCTGTGGACCGTGATGTCTGCCTTTCGGCTGTCGTTGTGCACTGCGGTGGCTGACACGTGGCTGTGGGGTGTGGGGGATGCTCCTCCTTGCTGTGCTGTGGGACTGGGGCCTGGTGTGTGTTGTACTTGGGCTGTCCACCCTCCCACCCACTGCACTTTGTGTTCCTGCCACTTACCTGTTACTTGTCGGTTAGTGCAGCTGTGGCGGACACATGGGTGTGGTGGGTGCTCGTTGTGGCGCTTCTGGCATATTTGGGGACCTGTTGGTGGTTACGTGGCTGGCTTAGTGTACACATGTCCCCACGCATCTTACAGTTGTTCGGTTTGGGCTGTGTGTGGTAGTGTCTGTTGCATGTGTGTGTGATGTGTTGTGTATTGTGTGCTGGACATGGGGGTGTTTGTCCCTGGGAGCTGTGGCATGGTAGTTGCGCATGTGAGTACATAGCGGTGTGCTGGTATACATTAGTTTGTACTTACCAGCCTCCACTCCCCTGCTAATCCGGCGAGGATCTCCGGATGGATTACGACTCGCACCTTCTCCTCCCACGCTTTGAAGGTCTTAAAGAGCGCGGGATTCCCTCCGCCAGTGATGGCAGCCAGCTCTCTGTTTTTGCCCTCCTTCTTCTTGACCAGGCTCTTTACGTCATTCCAACGTTTGTTAATCTCGACTCTGTTCCTGGGCAGGGTCCCGACTGCATTGACCTGGTCTACGATCCGGTTCCACATTCTGTTTCTGGTGGCTAGTGGTGTGTGCTGGACCATGTTCCCATAGATTTGTGGGTACACCTTGATGATCTCGTCGACCATGACCGTCAGCTCCATGGGCGTGAACTTGGGCATCCTTTGTGGTGCCATGGTGTTTGTGGTGCTGGTGCGGTGTGTGTTGTGTAATGTGCAGGGGGTTTGTGGTGCCGGGTGTGGTGGTGGTGGTGGTGGTGGTGGTGGTGGTGTTTGGTGGTGGTGGTGGTGGTGGTGGTGGTGGTGGTGGTAGTGATGTGTGCGTTTCTGTGGTGTGCTGCTGTCCTTGCTGTGTCACTGTGTTC
Organism: Calotriton arnoldi; assembly: GCA_963921515.1. Classification (NCBI taxonomy): domain Eukaryota; kingdom Metazoa; phylum Chordata; class Amphibia; order Caudata; family Salamandridae; genus Calotriton; species Calotriton arnoldi. Next base: position 193,332 of record CAWUFW010010146.1, read on the forward strand.
TCTCCTCTCCTCTCTGGTTTGCAATGTAGCAAGGGGTTGTGGTCTGTGGGAGTGCTGCTTTTGTACTCACCTATGTGGGTGTGTCCTCATGGTCTGTTGTTTTCAGGTGTGTTGTGTCTGGGGTTCTGGCCTTTGTATTTTTTGTTTGTCCGGGGGGTGTTTTCGGGATGTGTACTGTGCTTGTGTATTTGTGCGTGCCTTGCTGTGTGGACTTGTTGGCCATGTTGTGTGCTATTGGTTTTGTGTGCGGATGGTTTCTGTGCAGGTACGTTGGCGCCATGGCTTCTGCCGTGTCGATTCTCATCGGCGTTGTTTGCGCTGGCGGGCGGTATATTTGTGGTTTTTCCGCGCTCATGGCGGTGCGATCGTAATTTCACGTGCGGTGTGTCGGCCGTGTGGGCGGGCGGTTTTGTGTTGTCGTGCGTGTTTCCGTCCGTGGCGGGCGGTTTGACTCCGACTCGGACGATGGCGGGCGGTATTTTGTGTGGATTTTTCCGCCGATGGCGGTTTTCGGTTTGTGTAATCGTAATGGCGTGGTCGGTGTTCAGGCGGTGTGTGCGGGCGGATTTTTGCCGCTTCCATGCCTGGCGGATTTATTTACGCCGGGTATCGTAATGGGCCCCCTAATTTGTAATTAATTATGGTAATTGTGTAATTCATTTTAAGTGTGTGTTTTGTTGTTTATAGGGGTAATGGATGGGAAGTAATTTGTGATTAATTAATTAATATATAGTTGTTATTTAATGTTAATTATTTGCTATTTTTTTGGGGTAATTGTTTATTTTTTGTGTGTTGTTTTTACTTCTAAAGGGGTAAAGGGTGGTTATTAAATGCACTTTAATTACTTTATAATTAGTTGTTAATAGTAATAGTTTTTAATTTAAAAATATGTTTTAATTATGTTTTATTATTTTATAGTTTAATTTAGGTATGTGTTGTGGACATTATAGTGCTAAAGTGTGTGTAGTTAATCAATGTTTATTATTTTTGTTAATTAATAAAAAAATTTAATTGATTATTAATTATGTTAATTATGGAAGTAAATTTAATTTAAAATGTTGAAGTGTGTTGTTTTTGGTGTGGTGTTATAGGGTAGGAAACAAAATAAATACATTTATGTATTAATTAATGTTTTTGTTTCTAAATATTTTCTAGTTTATAAGAATTATTTTTTTTAAATGTATTTATTATTTTATTTTTGTATAATATTTGTAGGTTTTTGTTATATGTAATTAATATCATATATGTTTTCTGTTTATATATTTATTATATTTGATTTATAATTTTTTTATATTATGTATTTATTGTTATGATTTAAAAAAATTATATATATATATATATATATATATATATATATATATATATATTTTTTTTTTTTTAACTGTTGGAGTGTGAATAGTAATTTTGGCCTCTCCGCTATCCAACACTTTCCTTACTGTTGCACTCACTCTAGTGGGAATAGTAATTTTTACCCCTCCGCTATCCAACCCTTTCCCTACTGTTGCACTCACTGGAGTGGGAATAGTAAATTTTACCCCTCCGCTATCCAACACTTTCCCTACTGTTGCACTCACTGGAGTGGGAAAAGTAATTTACCCCTCCGCTATCCAACACTTTCCATACTGTTGCACTCACTGGAGTTGGAATAGTAATTTATACCCCTCCGCTATCCAACACTTTCCCTACTGTTGCACTCACTGGAGTGGGAATAGTAATGTTTACCCCTCCGCTATCCAACACTTTCCCTACTGTTGCACTCACTGGAGTGGGAATAAAGAAATGTACCCCTCCGCTATCCAACACCTATCCTACATTTGCACTCAGTGGAGTGGGAATCGTAATTTTTACCTCTCCGCTATCCAACACTTTCCCTACTGTTGCACTCTTTGGAGTGGGAATAGTAATTCTTGCCCCTCCACTATCCAATACTTTCCCTACTGTTGCTCTCACTTGAGTGGGAATAGTAATTTATACCCCTCCGCTATCCAACACTTTTCCTAGTGTTGCACTCACTGGAGTTGGAATAGTAAATTTAATTACTCCGCTATCCAACACTTACCCTACTGTTGCACTCACTGGAGTGGGAATAGTTATTTTTACCCCTCCGCTATCCAACACTTTCCCTACTATTGCACCAACTGTATTGTGAAATTTAAGTTTACATTTTTTAATAGTTTAATGTTTTAATGTATTATAGATTTTTGTTTTTTATATTTTAAATCATTGATATATATTTTTGTTTTTTATATAATTTTAAACCTTTAACATAAATTAAAAATAATAGTTTATTAATGATTTTAAAGTAAATATATATGTATAAATAAGTATGTTTGTGTGTTTATCTTTTTTTATTAAGTTTATTTGTTATATTTTTTAAAAATGTATATTACATTTATTTTCTTTAGTTAAAATGACATTTAATATTTAATATATTTAATATATATTATTTTATTTTATATGTATATAAAAGTCGATATTTTATACATCTATATTTTTCAAATTGATATTTTTTTAGTCGATATTTTTGTACTAACCTATTTAAGTATAGGAGTTGTTATTTTTGTTGTCTGTATTTTTTACTCTATATTTTTTACATCAATATTTATTACATCGATGTTGTGTCAGTGAACCATAGACAGATAGACAGACAGACGGATAGATAGATATATAGACAGATAGATAGATAGATAGATAGATAGATCGCATACACACAAATAGGTTGGGTTTTCAAATTAGTAGTTAAAGTACAAGGAAAACATTAATGTAAATAACTTTAAAACAGCTGGCAGCTGACGTGTTAGAGCTGTAGAAATGCATGTTCTGAACAAGTACTGATTGTAATTGAACAACAGTATTTCTGGAGTGTATAGAGGATGCTTGCAAATGGATTTTGTGGGTCCCATAGGGAATTCGATAAAGATTGCTCTCATGGCGTTGATGAGTGTGTTGTCTTTATATTCTTAAAGGTTGACAATTGAGTTAGGCTAGTGTGGGTTGTATGATTTACTCTCTCTTCTGTGCTAAAAGGCCTAAATGCCTCTCTCAGATTTTTCATTCTTCAAGCACAATGGCATGAACTTTAAGTATTTCTTTCCTTTGGTATTTCACATGCATACCAAATCTTCGTAGGTTTCTACACTTTTAGGATGTTTAGCTAACTGTATTCACAATAAACAGAGCTGTTGCTTTGACTGAATCACAACTCCTGCCCCAGGACCTCCGTTGACTCTGTCTGAGACCTGGGCTTCAGCTCAGACTGAAGAGATTTTGTGGATAATATGACTTCATGTTGAACTACCAATTATGTTCCTTCTTCTCTTTCTGGGTGGATTTCAGACCATTCATCTGCATCTCTTATGACTTAGGCTACGTCCAGTTTCTGCCCCTATTCACGGCCTCAATTTGACAAGCCTAGTCAGTTGAGTTTAGGACTGCGGTTAGTCTACCCACCTTACTTGCCCTCTTCCTTCATTGCCATTTTCATTTTCCAGTCTTCCTCCCTTTTTTGGCTTCTTTCAAAGATTTCCAATATTGGCTGTGGCCACTAACCTTTCACCAGAATGAATAGTTTGTCAGTTTTTTGTCTTTTTGTTTTATATTGATCTATGACTAAAAAATAGTGTGATACCAAAGTATCTTGTCAAGAACATCGCAATGTCAGGAATATCGAAGGTAAGAATATCGTTTTCAATAATTTTGTAAAAGTATCACTTTAGAAAATATTAATGTATAGAATATTGCTTGGAAGTGTTATTTTACATGTATTTTATTGTAATGTGTTTGTTTATAAGTATTTTGTTATTTTGTTAGTATGTTTAATAACATAATTTAATACATTTTGAAAATTGTGAAATTAGTATTTTTAGTTTTATTAATGTGTAAAATTAATGCATATGTTATTGTTTTTCAGTAGGATTTTGTTTTTTGGGGGGAAAAGGGTAGGGACATATTTTAAATGTGAATATTCTAATTTAAATGCAAGGTTTATTTCTTAATGACATGCAAATCAATAAGGTCAAATTTTGAAAATATTTTGTAATTATTACATTTTATTAAAAATAATTAATACTAAATTTGAATGTATTGATACATTAAATTACATATCAAAAGTATTGTTAATTCAATGTCAATATTAAATTATTTATTTTAATAAAAGAATTAAGAAAACAATATGTATTTTAAATGTAAATAGCATGATGTAAATATTTATGCAAATTTACTTTTATAACATGTTTTTAATTTATTATATTTGCTGTTAATATATTTTTGTTTAATATTTTATACAATTTGGTGTTTTGGGGGGAAATACTGAAAAATATACTTCCATTGTAGACAAGTTGATTCCAAAAATTATTATTTTTTCATTTAAAATTTGACATGAAAAATATTCAAACTGATGAATATATAATTTAAAAAATGTTGATAATGACAATTTAAATATTTATATTGTTGAAATAAAAAATGTTATTGGGAGAACATAATCTAAGATTTTTTAATTTAAATATAATCCAATTTATATGCATTATATAAATATAATACATTTTTATATATTTTTTAATATATAAAATCTATTTTCATTTGGATTATGCTTTTATTGATTTACTTATTTTTCGAAATTTTGGAATATTATTAAATAATAATTAAAATATATCATTATTTTAAACAATCAACACATTATTTTATATTTTAATGGTTTGTTTTAAATATATGGATTTTGCAGTTTTGGTTATTGTGACCTTTTATTTTATTTGATACTGAAAAAGTTAAGGGGCTCATTACGATGGCGGAAGGACCGCCACCGCCGGGCCGGCAGTGGCGGTACTTCCGTCATCACACAGGAAATTCCCACCGCCGAATTAGGATGGCAGTGGGAATCCCAATGGGGCCGATTCCGATTCGGGCCGGAAATCTCTCCGACCGAGCTGGACCCGGAGAGATTTCCGACCGAATCGGACCCGTGCAGCCCGACCGAACGAGTACGATGTGCACGTATGCCATCGGACTCGAGTCGGTCGGACTCCCATTGAAGTCAAATGGAGCCTGTCGTACAACGCGTACGCGGGCTCCCATTGACTCAATGGGTGCGAGGCGGACAAGGGCGCCCCCTACAGCGTGTACGCGGCAAAGCGACTCGTGCCGTACACGCACAGGTAGGGGGGACCCATGGGTCCCCCCTGTGTGCGACTCGCACGGCTACGCGTACAGGGGGGTTTGACACGGACCCCCAAAGTACGGCTCTGACTGCTCTTTCGAGCCGGAGTGCGCGGCTCGGTCGGACTGCTCGCGGCGTGCATCGTACTTACCCGGCCGGGGAACGTCTCCATTGCGCGGTGCGAGTCGAGTCCGAGCGAGTCGGTCGGTGCGGTTAGTCCCGGGAACGAGTCGGTCGGAGTGGTCGGGACGCCCGGACGAGTCGGTCAGCGATTTCGCATCGTACTCGCTCGCCTGGACGCGCGTACGAATCGGTCGGGCAATAGGGCTCCGAATCGGATCCGGTTAAGCCGAATCCGATTCGGAGCCCTACTGGCCGAGATCGGAATCGGCCCCAATGTGTCCGTGGCGGTCGGAAAGTCCATCCGCCACGGTTCCGCAAGGCGGTCTTTTTCCGCCCGCCTTGTGGAACCAGAAGGAGTTCATTGCGGCGGTGCCTTGCAGGTAGGGATTACCATTCCCTTTCCGCCTGTCTTTTCGCTGCGGTCATCCCACCGCAAAAAGACAGGCGGAGGCTGGATTGGAGTATGAATAGTAAATATCACCTTTTAGGGCCCGATTATGACTTTTGGCAGTACGGGGGTGGCCGACCCACCACCACCGTGCCCCCGCACTGCCAAAGGTCGCTGTTACCCGCCCACAAGATTACAAGTCATTCTGTGGTCTGGCGGGCGGGCTGCAAGGCGGTTCCCGCTGTGGTGCCTCTTTCAAAGGCGTTGGTGCCTTAGAAAAAGGCACCACAATGGGAATGCCACACAGGTTCCTGTACGGCATGCACTGTACAGGAACTGGGGAGCATGCACACAGGGGGGGACATGTTGTGCCCCACTGCATGCATCCCCAGGCTGAGGTGGCACTGAGAGCCCTGTAGGACCCCCTTTGTTTCAGCACCGCTAGCCTTAGTTTTCATGGAGGAAAGCCCTCCATGAAAACGATGGCAGTCCTGAAACTTGTAATATGCATGGCGGTGCCACAGCAGCACCACCTGAATCTTACAATAGCCCTGATCACTGCACCACCACCAGCAGTTCAATTATGGTCCGACTGTCCAACTTGGTAATAGGGTGGTCAGACCGCCGGTGCGGAAGTGGCTGAACCACCACTGCCGCACCACCATGAGTCTGTTGGTCCTCGGACCGCCAGACTCATAATAAGGCCCTTAGGGGCTCATTACGATGTCGGGCGGAAGCACAACCGCCGTGCTGGCGGATGCAAAAACCACCAGTTACCGCCGGCACGCAGCAGTCCACACGCCCGCCCAATTACGATGCGAAAAGTAGGCCAAACACCGCCGGCAAGCCAGCAACACCGTCCGCCATCAAAGTGCGCCCGTACACGTAGCGGCGCAGCCTAATTGACACACACCGTCCGACGAAACACGTCCCGCCCGGCGTATAAATTACGATGCCGCAAACAAACGGCTCCCACGGCCAAGAGATACCGTACGACAAACCGAAGCGGTAACACGGACGCCGAGCACGGACAACGAAGAAGCGGCTCCCCCGAGCATGAATCCAGCACTGCAGGCCCTCCCCATGCTCCTGCTGATGCACCACCAAGGACGCAACGTACCGCGGAGACGCAGGTAGGCACACACACAACAAGTGCACGCAAACAGCGCACACAGTGCAAGGGCGGAAAAAGCGGACAACCCCCACCAGCGCGTGTACACTACACATCCACCATTGCATCCACATATGACACACAGGCCAAATCGTAACATCGCGTAACACATGTGTACACACCACCTGGGACTAGGAACCAACCACCCCGTCACGGCCCCAAAGCGCCGATGACGCCGCCACACATGCGCACAACGCAGAGGCCAACCGCAGCGCCATGCATGCGTCGCACACAGACACAGGGACACAACCAAGCAGCACACACATCAGCCCCACCCCGAACGCACATGACACGTGACAGGCCTGCCACAGACATGTCCCCAACGCCCAATTCACGGACAACACCCAACGCCACACAACCGACGCACACATGTCAGTGAAGTCACGCAACAGCAGGACACCCCCCAGTGTAACAAACATGGCGTAGCACACAGCGGCGGCAACACCAACTAGGAGAAGCAGGGCCCCTTCGGGAAGAGGAACGCCAGTACCACACTGAAACACCCATACCACCCTGCACATATGAACAAGACATATAAAACGGAACACCAAAGAGCCCGGGGACCGACAACAGGTGGCCCAAGAATAACATCCACACACAAGGCCCAACGCAGAGCGGAAAGGCAGCCTGCCGCCCACACAAGGGAGAGCAGACAGCACTGAATGACCTTCCATTCCAACTCCGAAACCACAGCCCTACGACAGAAGCCGGTGAATACAGCCATTGTCCAAGAATAGACCAACACAGGCATGCCGAGGAGACCGACCACAGGGCAGATAGCGCATATCACAGAAGCACACAACGGACGGGGAAGAAAAAAATAACACTCCCCCATGTCGGCCACATGCAAGTTAATTGGAAGGAGTCACACATCACTGACCTTGAACTGTCTGAGAAGCATGTGGGATGAGGGCCCGTGTCCTCCAAACAAGCCAACAGAACACAAGTCCTGTCTCCCTACGACTACACAGAGCTCACAGCAACCTCGGAGCGTGCACATTGCAGACTGCACACACAGCCGGAGCACGCCACCACAACGCACCGCTGCGAAATGGCAACCGCAACACACCTACCCAACTACGCCGGACAGCTCAAGCTGTACAAAACCAACCTGTTACATACATTGGGATGCGATCTCCTGTCCCTGCTGAACGTAAGTTACCGACTGACTTACCGCATCACATTGTTCAGCTGCGTCATGCCCGTCTTCTACTGTCGGAGGTGTCCCTACCAGCATCCAGTGGAGATATGCCTCTCCAACCCGGCATGTCTGAAGGCGGACCTGCTACCACTACTCCTCCCTCTGGACGCACACGACAGGGCCTGCTCTGCCTATGGGGGCATGGCGTATGTGGCCAACATCGCACCCGCACTGAAATGGGACCACTGTGCCTCCACACGACGGATCATCGAGAACAGCTACATCGAATGTCACCCAGCATGCCCCATCATGGTCCTCCAAGGGACAACTTACGAACAACACCTTGACAGCCACCATCCGCTACATTGGCTGGCAAACATGTACACCACCAATGACATGGAAGCCCTGCTGGACGGCATCGCATACCTGACAACCTGTAAATTCGTCGGACCACAACGCAGGTTCCCCGATTGACCTATGATGTCCAACCCCGCACCCATGCTTAGCTTCCGCACGGACTGGCCAGTCACCACCACAACAGCCATACCAAACGACCGGCAACTGTAACCACACCATCAACGACATCGCCATGACATCGGATATGACCGGGACATGCACACTGTTCCCCATCACATCCAGGAACACCGCATGCATCGTGGGAGGCAGTGGCATGGGGTCTGTGTATCGCACCCACATGGACGGAACTGCACGAACAACCAGGACACGACATGGATCCAGCGCCCATGGACACACACACCGCTCAGTGGACATGAATAGGTCGCCTGGAGTCTGTGGGTGCTGCACCCCTCCCACCCCCGCCCCGGGAATCCCATACCAGGACCTTTGCATGGAAGACAAGTGCATACAACAACAACACGACCCCAGTGACTGTGACATGTCCAGTAACCACCACATTGCAACAACAAGTGGCACGCCGCTGCATGCACGCAAGCCCATGCCCTGATGTCATCTCACATGCACGCGTGCATGAGGAACAACCGCAGCAAACCTGTCACATGGAACTGAGATGGACTGTGCCCATGATGCCAAGCGGTCTGGTAGGCTACATGTATACCGTCTGTGTCAAAGTCCGCAGCTCCGCAGCTATACGTAAATGTACATTAGCACAGCCTTGGCCAAGCAGATGTAACTCTGAAGCCCACATCCCACATGCAACAGCCAATCACATGTAACCCCACACCCTATCCCATTTGCAATCATGCTCAGTATATCCTCAACATGTATTCCGCTGCCAGTAGTGTCCACTATACTGCATCACAGAGGACAGAAGACTCAATATAATGTTTGAAACCAAAACTGTCTCCGCTGACTCATTTCACAAGTACGAATGAGAGAGGATGAGAGTATGTGAAGTACACGGCAGTCGTGACATGACCATGTAGTCCACTGGTATTGGATGTCAACGCAAATGAGTAGCACAACTGTGGAAGACACACATGTGTCGTGTGAAGTCGTATGGACGCAGTGCTCAGGTGGGTGGGTGTGACGGGTAGATGCGCACATGCCAAGTTGGAGCACGCCGTGTTGGGAGGGGTCATGAACAGTACACCACCGCTTCCCTGGGCATTGTGAGAGGACACCTGTCGGGGGGAGTGAACACGTGTGTGCACAGCAGCCGGGCACACGTACAAAGCGGTACCAGGCGCACCTCAGCCCACCCTCTGTGGACAAGCTGGATCCTGTTATGCGCCCGCCATGCCCCTTGACAAGGCACACACAGCCCCAGTCGACCAGGTGTAACCCCAACATAGTCAATCCGCACAGGCGATACAGGGCACGGGATGGCAGTGGAGCATGGTGTGTGAGAGGTCTCCTCGCGCTCCTCCTGGTCATATCACGCAGGCAATAGAACCTCAACGTCTAGCATGGCACAAGTCAGATGGAAGTGTAGGGGGACGCACCACAGCACGAGCAGCACTGACGTCACGGGAGGTGGCTCGCACCATCCCATCCATTGCCCATCATACCAACCACGACACATGCCATTGCGACTAAGTGCAAGCGCGTGCGCCACCACCCCGAGCCCTCCCCAGAGAGGCCAAAGAGTGAATGTGTGGGCCATCAGTCACAGACGGACGCGGCCTGGCCGCAAGGGCAGCCACAGCCACTGGGTGTCGCAGGTGGCGGATCCGGAAGGCGAAGACTGTGATGCATAGTCCATGCAGGCCGGGTCTCCATTTGGGGCACCACGCAGGTGGACGGCGTCCCGTAACACATCATACCCTGAGACAGCCCACTTGTGCAACTGGACCCACACATACACTCCTTGCCCTCTCTGGTGCGAGCTTGGGGCTGCCTGTGCAAGCGCTAGCCTCGCAGGTGCACATGCATATTGGGGGAGCGAGGGGAGGACATGAGGGCTGGGGCGAAGATGACTGTATCACTGTCAGTGAGTACAAGGGATGACCCAGATGTGGAAAGGAAGAGACGTGTCCCGTGTGTACTGCAACTAGTCGCCAATCCAACTACCCCCCATGTCCGGAATGTAAGCCCGCACCTAGGCCCGCCCATCCGCCACATCGAATATACCACCAGCACGACAACCTTCCCATTCGAAACACTGACTGGGGGTGGCGACCAGTGAACAATCATGTGTAGCCTACCCACGCGTACATGTGGGCCCTCCATGATCCATGTCACCTGCGGCAAAGTCATGACATGCGCAATGTGGGAAGTGAGGAGAGCTGTCCGCCCCACGCACAGAAGGTGCATCAGCTCCACAGACCCAGCAGCGAGTCCAGCAGGGGTCACATGTGCAGGGGCAGCTGTGCCTGGTGTGAAGGCACATGCATATAGACAGCACATCGACCAATGTGTAGTCTGCCCACATCTACAGTCCATCATCATGCGGACATAGGAATTGAACACAGGGCAACACATCTTAGTGGGTGCACCCACCGTGACCAACAATGCGCAATCATCGACGTACCCGCCCTGTGCATGGCCCCCCACCCAACGGAGGCACATCCAGTGCCACCATCCCACACACACAAGCCTTCCACGGAACATGCTGTGTCCAATGCTCAGTACAGAGTCAGCGCCCATCTGGTGGATCCTGAACAGGAGACACATGCACACACATGCCAGCTCCCACTATGTACGTCTGCCACCTGGCACGTGCAATGTAACCTCTCACCTGTGACGTGTGACTGCAAGCACACAGCCGTCTTGGCATGGGGCTGTCAATGTGGACACCTGTCAATGTTTCGGGAGGTGTGATCCGTACAGTGCTGTACATAGGGTGCAGTGCTGACACCTACTACTGTCTCATATCCCCTCGTGCCACAGGTCCCACTTGTTTTGGCCGCTCAGCCTGTGCCCACATCGTCGTCGTCGTGTGCCATACTCATCCAGCCTCGGAAGCAGTTCCATGCTCAGCAGACATTCATGTTGCCGTGGCGTTGCCGCTTGACGAATATGCAGTCAGTCCCCATCAGCACGCCCCGCAAGTCATTGGGGCCTAGATCCCCATGTGCATGCACATGGCAGTGGTTTGTCTCACTAGCCATTGCCATTGTTGGGAGACCTGTGTAAGTGTATTGTGGCCGTGCCGTCCCAGCTTGACAGCTGGGCTGTGGCTCATGTGCCTGCTCAGTCATGTCAGTGATGTGTATGCGAAATTGCTATGTGTTGTGTTGCTTTGACATGTGTCCACTGCCATTTTCCCTAGGCGGAGACCGAACATTGACCGCCCATACCAATTGCTGGCGGACATGGACGATACAGAGGTCATTAGGAAGTTTCGGCTGGACAGGCCAACCCTGCATCGACTGTGTGCCATGTTAGAACCCCATCTCCGTCCCCGCAGGGTCTATCCGACTGCTGTCACCCCCACGGCTAAGGTGATGGCCGCCATGCATTTCTTCGCCACTGGGTCATTCCAGCACACAGTGGGCAGTGGAGGAGGGATGTCCCAGCCCATGTTCAGCAAGGTGCTGAGGGATGTACTGGCAGCCATGATGCTGTACCGAAACAGGTACATCCGCTTCCCCAGGGCTCGTGAATTGGCGGCAGTGAAGGGTGCATTCTATGCCCTTGGCAGAATCCCACACGTCGTTGGAGCCATTGACTGCACACATGTTGGCCTTGTTCCACCACAGGCCACTGAGCACCTGTACCGCAACAGGAAGCACACGCACTCCCTGAATGTGCAAGTGGTGTGCCTTGCGGACATGGTGATCACCCACGTGTGTGCAAAGTTCCCAGGCTCGGCCCATGACGCACACATAATGCGCAACAGCATCTTGCCACGACTGATGTCCAATCTGCAACAGGATCGTGGCTGTATTGTCGGTGAGTATGTGGAGTTGTGTAGCGTGCTGGTTGTGCGATGCTGTCCCCTGTCCAGTTGGAATAGCAACGGTTCTCTGTGTCCCTCACACCCAGGTGACTCTGCGTACCCGAATGGGGCATGGCTGCTCAGTCCATTGAGGAATCCTCGCACCCCAGCAGACGATCGCTACAATGAGGCACATGGGAGGACCAGACGTGTGGTCGAGCGTACCTTTGGCCTCCTCAAGTCCAGGTTCAGGTGCCTGGACCGCACCGGGGGTGCGCTGGCGTACTCCCCACAGAAGGTGTGCCAGATAGTGGTGGCGTGCTGCATGCTGCACAATCTGGCCATTCGGAAGCAGATCCCCCTCATCGTGGATGACGGAGATCAACCAGGGCCCCAGCCCGCAGACCAGGACAGCTCGAGTGAGGTGGACAGCGGAGAGGAGGAAGCTGGGAATGTGCGGCAGCAGCTCATCGCCCGCTACTTCACTTGACGGTGAGTGTCCATGTACGACGGCTGATGTGGCTGTATCTGTGCAGGTGTGTGTGTGCTGTGTCAGGGTGGCCGTTTGTTCACTGCGTGCTGTGTGTCAACGCTCCATGGCCAGGGTAGTATGCCACTGTTGGTGGCTGTGGCATTGTGCCCTATTGCTCTGTGCGATGTGTGTACATTGCTTGTAGTTGTTGACATGTACTGTGTGATGGGTGTGTGACACACTCATTGAATGTGCTCCTGTTCTGTCTCCCACCCCTAGGTCCCTACAGGCCCTCCGGTTCCATTGCCATGCCACGCATCAGGTGCCTTTCCGCCCAAGGTGGCCGTTGTATTCCGTACAAATAAAACACAGGGCACAAACAGCAGTTTGTGTAAGAGGTGCATTTATTTCAAACTGTGACATGTGATTGTGTGTAAGGTGATGACAAAAGTGGTGCGTGCAGTGACAATGAGCTGTCGGTCATGGCTGCGTGATGCTCAGGGTGTACCCACTGGTTCTATGTCCATAGTCCAACACACACATGCCATCCAGATGGCTGTGTGGAGTGGGATCGTAGTCCAAGTCAATGCAGTGGGTGGTCAAGGAAGGCTGGCTGGCTGCCTCACTTGCGTCTGGAGCGTGCGAAGTCCTCCCGGGAGACCTGTTTCCACTTCGGACGGCCCCTTCCACGTTTGCGAGGGGGTGCCTGCTTGCGACATGCTGGTGGTTGAGGTGTGCTCACTGGCTGTGGACGCAGGGGAACTGGACACTGCTGCTCGACCCTGCGCCCCGGCAGGTGGTGGCGGAGGGGAGCTGCTGTCCCTGGCTGTGACCTCACCGCCACCACCAGCTGGCCCATGAGGTCCACGAGTTGGCCCATACGGGCGTCCATGGACCTCAGCACCCCCAGCACCTCACGCGTGTCTGTAGCTGACCTGGCCCATTGTCCTTGGGCCTCTTCATAGGCCCCAAGGACTCTGGCCATTTGAGGCAGGGCATGGCTCCCAGGGGAGGCTGGCGTTTCCCTGACCCTGCTCCTCCTACCAGTCCTGCTGCCACCGGCCTGCCCACTAGCCACATTGCTCACCACGGTCCTCGCTGTGGCTCCCAGGGTGGATCCAGTCGGCCGGGCCACCACCTGCGCTGGGGCTGGTGCCAGCGAAGACGTGGTGGTGGTGGCGGCGGTGGTGGTCGGTGCGGCGATGGTGGCGGTTGCGGCAGTGGTAGTGGCCGCAATGACCGTGGGTGTGGCCGCAATGACCGTGGGTGTGGCCGCAATGACCGTGGGTGTGGCCGCAACGACAGTGGCAGCAGGGGGCTGGGAATGTTCAGCAGCCCTGGATGATGGGTTGGTGGGTAGGAGGAGTCCTGGGGAGCGGCTGGGCCCTGCCACACCAGATGGGCCTGCTTGGTGGTCCGTGTCCGAAGAGGAGGACAGATCCTCCACATCCGTGTGTCCTCGTTGGGGGCTTGTAGGCTGGCTGTGCTGGCTGCTGGCTCCATCCCCAGCATCCAGCAGTTCGTCACCTGTGGAGAGAATGAGATTTGTTATTGTGTTGCACCTTGCGAAGTATGTATTTGTCGTCTGACATTAACAGTTCGTGCAATCTCGTACATGGGTTTCCCGGAGGCGTGTGTGTGGCTGTAGCATTTGTAGTTGTGTGTGCTTGGCAATGGGACTGTGTGCTGTGCACATGTGGCATGGGACGGATTGGCCATGCCGATGGGTGTGTTGCTGTGCCCCTACTTATTGTGACTCTGGTGTATGCGGGCTCCTGGCCCATCCTGGGTCTGGTTTGTACTTTGCTTTTGGTGTTCAGATGGGACGCTTAGGAACGCATATGGCAACATGGGGGCCATGCCCCAGATTCGCATTTGGGAGGGAATATGCTTTTGGGGTTCAAATGGAACGCTTAGGAACGCATATGGCAACATGGGGGCCATGCCCCAGATTCGCATTTGGGAGGGAATATGCTTTTGGGGTTCAAATGGAACGCTTAGGAACGCATATGGCAACATGGGGGCCATGCCCCAGATTCGCATTTGGGAGGGAATATGCTTTTGGGGTTCAAATGGAACGCTTAGGAACGCATATGGCAACATGGGGGCCATGCCCCAGATTCGCATTTGGGAGGGGATATGCATTTGGGGTTCAAATGGAACGCTTAGGAACGCATATGGCAACATGGGGGCCATGCCCCAGATTCGCATTTGGGAGGGAATATGCATTTGGGGTTCAAATGGAACGCTTAGGAACGCATATGGCAACATGGGGGCCATGCCCCAGATTCGCATTTGGGAGGGAATATGCTTTTGGGGTTCAAATGGAACGCTTAGGAACGCATATGGCAACATGGGGGCCATGCCCCAGATTCGCATTTGGGAGGGAATGTGCTTTTGGGGTTCAAATGGAACGCTTAGGAACGCATATGGCAACATGGGGCCCATGCCCCAGATTCGCATTTGGGAGGGAATATGCTTTTGGGGTACATGCTGTTAGCCATGGGTGCCGAACGTGACATGTGTTGTGGCAGCATGACAGTGCATGGTTTGAGGTGTGTGCATGCTTGACATGGCCTGCATATTTGCTGTCTGTTGTGATTACTGGACATGGCATTGGACGCATCGTTATGAGTGAGTGATGGTTGTGTGCCAGCCAACGTATTGCAGTTGTCCCATCTCCTTGGTGTGCGTGCTGCCCTGTGCCATGTGCATCACTGCAGTGCTCGGGGGGGTGTGGCCCATGTTGTGTGTTGTTGCTCACAGTGTGTCGTGCGCTTCATTGACTTCTGGCACATGGTTGGTCATGGGCATGTATCTTAGCGTGACTGCTGTATGTGTGGCAGCTGTGCGGATGACATGCCTTTCATGAGACTGGGGCTGACGGATGGGATGGATGGTATGTTGTATGTGCATGGTGTGTCTGTGTGTTTGATGGGTTCAGTGGTGTTCGTGTGCATTTATGTTGTTCCGCTCTGTTGCGTCTAGTGTTGTTTGTCTTACATAGGCGTAGTTGTGGGGTGTGTGGTTGACAGGCAGTAGGGGCTACATGGACAGGACTTCAATGGTGTTTCTGTTGTGTGTGATGAGTTGCGCAGTGGCTGCCGTGTGGTACTATATTCAGTGTGGCTTGTGCATGCAGACGTGGCTCCTTGGGTGTTGCTATGTCTGTGATGGGTCATGTGGGGTGTGAGTCTGTTGTTCATGTCCGTGTGCACATTGTTCACTTGTTCGTGACGGTGGGCGGTGCTGCGTGTTCGTCTGCTACGTGACATGTCCCATGTGTTGGTCGTGTTCCGGTCCTCATGCCTCCAGTAATCCAGCCCTGTCCAGTTTCCCACCTGCAGGTTGTTCGGGCGTGCACTGTACTGGATGCCACATGGTTCTAAGCGGGGGGTGCTCCATGTTGCAGGTCTGTGGGGGTGGGGGGGTGTTGTGGGTCGTGGGGGTGGCTGGACACCCACTGACACCGATTGCTGTGGACCGTGATGTCTGCCTTTCGGCTGTCGTTGTGCACTGCGGTGGCTGACACGTGGCTGTGGGGTGTGGGTGATGCTCCTCCTTGCTGTGCTGTGGGACTAGGGGCCTGGTGTGTGTTGTACTTGGGCTGTCCACCCTCCCACCCACTGCACTTTGTGTTCCTGCCACTTATCTGTTACTTGTCGGTTAGTGCAGCTGTGGCGGACACATGGGTGTGGTGGGTGCTCGTTGTGGCGCTTCTGGCATATTTGGGGACCTGTTGGTGGTTACGTGGCTGGCTGAGTGTACACATGTCCCCACGCATCTTACAGTTGTTCTGTTTGGGCTGTGTGTGGTGGTGTCTGTTGCATGTGTGTGTGATGTGTTGTGTATTGTGTGCTGGACATGGGGGTGTTTGTCCCTGGGAGCTGTGGCATGGTGGTGGTGCATGTGAGTACATAGCGGTGTGCTGGTATACATTAGTTTGTACTTACCAGCCTCCACTCCCCCTGCTAATCCGGCGAGGATCTCGGGATGTATGATGACTCGCACCTTCTCCTCCCACGCTTTGAAGGTCTTGAAGAGCGCGGGATTCCCTCCGCCAGTGACGGCTGCCAGCTCTCTGTTTTTGCCCTCCTTCTTCTTGACCAGGCTCTTGACGTCATTCCACCGTTTGTTTATTTCGACTCTGTTCCTGGGCAGGGTCCCGACTGCATTGACCTGGTCTACGATCCGGTTCCACATTCTGTTTCTGGTGGCTAGTGGTGTGTGCTGGACCATGTTCCCATAGATTTGTGGGTGCACCTTGATGATCTCGTCGACCATGACCGTCAGCTCAATGGGCGTGAACTTGGGCATTCTTTGTGGTGCCATGGTGTTTGTGGTGCTGGTGCGGTGTGTGTTGTGTAATGTGCAGGGGGTTTGTGGTGGTGGTGGTGGTGGTGGTGGTGGTGATGTGTGCGTTTCTGTGGTGTGCTGCTGTCCTTGCTGTGTCACTGTGTCCTCTCCTCTCCTCTCTGGTTTGCAATGTTGCAAGGGGTTGTGGTCTGTGGGAGTGCTGCTTTTGTACTTACCTATGTGGGTGTGTCCTCATGGTCTGTTGTTTTCAGGTGTGTTGTGTCTGGGGTTCTGGCCTTTGTAGTTTTTGTTTGTCCAGGGGGTGTTTTCGGGATGTGTACTGTGCTTGTGTATTTGTGCGTGCCTTGCTGTGTGGACTTGTTGGCCATGTTGTGTGCGATTGGTTTTGTGAGCGGATGGTTTCTGTGCAGGGACGTGGGCGCCATGGCTTCTGCCGTGTCGATTCTCATCGGCGTTGTTTGCGCTGGCGGGCGGTATATTTGTAGTTTTCCCGCGCTCATGGCGGTGCGATCGTAATCTCACGTGCGGTGTGTCGGCCGTGAGGGCGGGCGGTTTTGTGTTGTCGGGCGTGTTTCCGTCCGTGGCGGGCGGTTTGACTCCGACTCGGACGATGGCGGGCGGTATTTTGTGTGATTTTTCCGCCGATGGCGGTTTTCGGTTTGTGTAATCGTAATGGCGTGGTCGGTGTTCAGACGGTGTGTGCGGGCGGATTTTTGCCGCTTCCATGCCTGGCGGATTTTTTTACGCCGGGTATCGTAATGGGCCCCTTAGTGTCCATCACCTTATCCAAAATGGTTTAGTTTGGAGTGGAAATAGTAAATGTGACACCTTTAGTGTCCAACACCTTCCCCAAAATAGTTTACATTGCAGTGGGAACAGTAAATTGAATCTCTTTACTGTCCAACATCTACCCCAAAATGGTTTAGATTGGAGTGGGAATAGTAGATCTCACCCCTTTAGTGTACAACAGTTTCCCAAAATGGTTTAGATTGGAGTGGGAATAGTTATCATCACAGCTTTAGTGTTCAACACCTTCCCCAATATTTCGTAGATTGGAGTGGGAAAAGTAAATATCACCCCTTTAGTGTCCAACACCTTCCTAAAAATAGTTTAGATTGAAGTGGTAATAGTAAATGTCACTCCTTTGCTGCCAAATACCTTCCCCAAAAATGGTTTAGATTGCAGTGGAAATAGTAAGTGAAACCCATTTAGTGCCCAACACCTTCCCCATAATGGTTTACTGTGGAGTGAGAATACTTAATTAAACCCTTTTAGTGTTACATTTCTTCCTTAAAATGTATTTCTATGCAGTAGGAGTAGTTTATGTCATTTAATTAGTATTGTTGATATTTAGAAAGATAATGAACTTAGTAGTTGGTTGTGTATTTGTAATAAACAATATTATTATTTACACATTTTCAAAGAATTTTCATTATTTTTTCAAATGTTATTTAATATTTTTACATTTTTTAACATATATAGTTCTAGTTATCCTAAACATTTATATATTGATAAATAAAGTACATTTGAATACATTTGTTTTATTAAATAAACAATTTAAATCTTATTTAAACAGTATTGTATGTTGTATGTTTCTCAGGTATTTTTACATTTAACTATCTTTTACCTTAATTGAGTTGTTTCTTATACATTTTTTATACTTATTTTTAAAATGATTTCTACATAATTGTATCAGTATATATTAAATAATTGTATATTTTTATGATATTATTTCATTTATACTTTACAGTATTTAAACATATTGTTACACTCTTTATTAACGTGTCTCACATGTTTAACTTTTTTTTTTTTTAAATGTTAAACCTTTTTTGAAACAATTTTAACTTATACTCCATTGAAAGCTAGTCCTTTTTTATTTTCATTTAGTGGCCATTTTTTGATGCTAGTTTCTATTTTGTAGTCTATTTGTTTAATTTTTAGTCTATTTTCAGGGATTCAGGTCGAGGGAAGGTGTTGTTGGTCATCTGAACGGGGATTACATTTTGAAATTTATTTTAGTGTTTTGAGGGTGGGGGGTGATGGGAGAGTTTTAGAAGTTAGTCATAGTGTTGTTTGTGGGTTTTTAGTATATTTAGTTGTACCACTTGTAATGTTCTTCACTAGTGTGTTGGTTTAGGTTTTCACACAGTGTTTTAGTAATTAATCGATATATGATACTGTGTTATGTTAGTTGCTTTTTGATGAATAACTGTACTAAATATGTTATTTTTGATTTAACCGTTTTTAGCGGGTGTGTATTCTATTTTACTTTGCTTTACAAACGTGTCCTGTGTGCAATTGGATTTAGGGTTTTTTCCCCAGTAAACCAATTTTTTATGTTGATTTACTTTCTTTTTGCTTTTTCCTCCTGCCTTTCTTTTCTGAAACACTTTTTCAGGTTTTTTATGGTTCCTGGATACTTTAGATAGCTTTGATGCATCTCCTTAGGATTGGTTTTATTTTAACAAATTTGGGGGGCATTTTGAAAATAATTTTTCCATTTTTTTCTGGCTTATACATTTTGACTATGTAGATAAGGGAGATGATATGCAGCTACAGAACAGTAAGTAATATTTAACTTGTTTGTTTTGGATGTGAAATGTTATATTTTATCATTTATGTAAGTTGTATGTTATTGTTAGTTGGCATTATATTTTGGCTGTGTTTTAATTATTTTTCACAAAGGATCAAAGTTGTTATTTGAGGTTTCTTGTTGGTGAGGTTTAGGTTTTTAATATAGATAATAATAGACATTGTTTTATATTGTCAGTATTATTTAAATTTGGAGTTTTATTGAATTTTTTGACTGATGTAATAAGATGATCTGCTTATTATTTATATTAAAAAACATTGTTATGTTGGTTAACGTTACGTTTTTCTTTGTGGGTAGTTTTCAAGGTTAGCATTTATTTTATAATAGGCTTTCGACTATTATTTCTGAATAGTTTACGCCTTTGTTGTTTATGAAGACTTTTACTTTAAATTGTATCATATCGTAAATTCCATTGGTTTGTTTGCTAATTTTATGTTTAATTTGGGTTACTGATTGCTCTCGTCATAGTTGTTGGTAACTTTGGTTTTTTGTAGGGCTTCTATAAATTTATAGAGTGTAGGTTGGATTCTGCCTAGTGTGGATTGGAAGGCATTGTGCCATCCATCCACTGTGCTGTTTGTTTTGGTTTCCTGTGTCAAGGTGCTGTCATAGACATTCCACCATGATATTTGGAATTTGAGTTGCCGCCTGTATCCAGAGCGATGTAGTTTGCCAAGCCAAGTATCTTCAAAATAATCCATCAGGGAGCTTAGTTTGTGTTCATTTTGTTGGTATAAAGGAGTTTCTATAAGTAAATCGAAGTGGTTAGCAACCTCTGCAACAGGGGCAAAGGCTAGTTGTTAAACCTGCCTGCCTTAGAGTGGTCTTCCCCCAATCTTTTTGCCTCTATGTATTGCTGAGTCTTTTTGCTGACCTTTAGACTCTGAGCAATTTGCCACTGCTAATCAGTGCTAAAGTGCATGTGCTTCTTCCCTAAACATGTGTGTAATTGATGTATACCTGATTGACCTGCTTAATATACTTGTAAGTCGCTTGTAAGATGATATACCATGTACCCAGGACCTTTAAGTTTAATGCTACTAGTGGGCTGCAGCACTGATTGTGCCACCCACAAAAGTAGCCTTTCAAACCTATCTCAGGACTGCCACTGCAGTGGATGTGTCTGCAATTTACTGCCACTTCAACTTGACATTTGAAACTACTTGCCAAGCCTTAAACTCCCCTTTATTACATATAAGTCACCACTACAGTAGACTTTAGGTAGTTCAAAGGGCAGGGTGCTAGGTAAGTAAAAGGTAGGACATATACTTTTATGTCTTGCATGACCTTGTAGTGATAAACAGCCTATTTCATTTTTCACT
The DNA here is from genome assembly GCA_963921515.1 of Calotriton arnoldi. Classification (NCBI taxonomy): domain Eukaryota; kingdom Metazoa; phylum Chordata; class Amphibia; order Caudata; family Salamandridae; genus Calotriton; species Calotriton arnoldi. Next base: position 214,311 of record CAWUFW010010146.1, read on the forward strand.
ACAATGAGGCCTACTCCTCTCATAGGCTAGCATCGGGAATTCCTTAATACACTTTTACATTGTAATTCCTGATCAGAGAGGAGTAGGTTTTTCATCTTTCATATGTTTGGAATGATATTGATAAATCCTACTTACTGGTGAAGTTGGATTTAACAATACTATTTAAGAAATGCCACTTTTAGAAAGTGGACATTTATCTGCACTTACTGCTATTTGTGCCTGATAGCCTGTCTCCAATACACATCTGGGGTGGGTGAGAGCTACACTTTGTGCATTTCCTCCAGACAGTCACAACACAGGAAGGATAGGTATGTCTGAGTACCAATCTACATACATTTACATTCTGATGGCCTTGCCTAGGTAGGATGGAAGGGAGGGACCTGCACTTCCCTTGAATAGGTAGTGTTCTGTCCCCACACAAAGGTCTGATTACCCCTCACAGATAGCCTGGCAGGCAGCCCTGGGTTGAAAGAGACACTTCAGAGAGCTGCTTTGAAGACACCCCCCACATCAAAGGTACTTTTCGGTATAAGCACTGGGTCTTTGACCTACTAAAATCAGACACTTTTGGATCTTGAGCTGAACCTCTGTCAGAAGGACTGCTGTGCTGCTTAAAGGACTCAACTGGACTGCTGATCTGGAAGGCCTGCTTTTCTGTTTAATTTCCCTGCTACCTTCTGCTCTGAGACTCTGCTGAAGGAGAGCTGGACTATGCCTTCCCTCAAATTGAGGGCTTGTCGGCTTGCCTCCTGCTTGAGACCTAGGGATATCAAAGACTCTACCCCTGCTCCTGTGCCTGGCTCACTGGATTTTGCCACATCTCCTTTCTGTGTGTAACAGAACCGGCGCATAGACCTTGTTGCAGAAGTAAAATCGGCACATCACATCGGAACCAGCGCTTTGCCTTCTGAGATCGAGGCATGGGACGGCGCATTGCCATCGCTGCAGCTTTGTGAGATCGACGCAGCCCCTAGACTGTGTGGCAGAAACCGGTGCATCGCTCGATGCCTCTTGCCTCTGGCACCCGTCTTCGGAACTGACACATCTCCTTCACTGCATGGAGAAGATTGACGCATCTCATTGCTTGGCACCAGGAAAAGTACTTTGTTCACCAGGGCCTGCATGGGTCCTGTAGCCGGCCTGAGCTTCCACGATGTCAGCCAGAACTTGGACTTTGCCCCAGTCCAGGGCGACCTAAAGTAACCTTTTAGAGTAACTTGCTTCTAAGCACTTTACTGCATTTATTCTTTTAAAATTCAATATCTCAACTTCTATGCATTGGATTTTTGTCATTTTGGTCTTGTTTTGTTTATTATATAATAACGTATTTTTATAAACCTGTGTGGAGTCTTTTTGTGGGGCATTCATTGTCTTACAGTTTGTGTGTGTTTTACAAATAATTTACACATTGCCTTTTTAGATAAGCCTGACTGCTCTGTGCCAAGCTTCCAGAGGGTGAGCACAGGTTATCTTTTAGGTTGTATCTAGCTTACCCTGACTAAGATTGTGGCTTCTGCTTGGGCAGGGTGCATGTCTTTGCCAACCAGAAACCCAATTTCTAACACTAGGGATATGCAGATTGACTGTAGCATATTCCATATTTAGGGCTTGATTACGATGGCGATCGGAAGAGCATCTGACTGCCATCGCCATGGACAGGAGACTGGCAGACAATGAGTCGGCAGTCCCACCTGACCTATCATGATAAGACCGCCATGCAGGCAGTCGGAAAGTGCCTTTTTTGTACTGCTGCTTAAGCTGCGGCCCAGGAGAAGGGACTTTGTGCACATCCATACACAAAGTGCCTGGCACAAGGTGCATGGATGTGTGGGGGGAACTACATGTGCCCCCCAGGCCACTTAGCTGTGGCCCACGGGTGGACAAGAGGCCCTGCTTGGGGGCCCAAAAGTCCCTTTCCAGCTGCCTTTCCATGCGGTTGGACCGCCATGAAAAGGAAGTTGGAAAGGAACAACCTAATTCATGTGGCGGTGCCGGCGCCGGCACCTCCCACACGGTAGGGATAGGAGTCCGACCAATGCCCTGACGGGATCCTTGATCCCGTTGAAGGTGCATTCTGTCCCCCATAACGCTGTGATCAGACCTTCCACATCGTAATGCGGTGGTCAGACTGATGCCTGGATGTCGGTGGGACGTCCACCGACGGCCTGTCGGTGGTGGTCCCACGACTTCCAAATGATGCCATAGTACAGATTGTTGGAGATGTCTCCAAATACTTTGATTGAAATAGTAGTAACAGTGTTGTATGGCAGGCACTGTGTGGGTAAACATTTAAAATGGTTTGAATCAAGGCTTGTTCAAAGAAAATTAATATTTTTTGTGGGCAGTACTTCTTTTTTTAAGGTTTAATGTTGTTTAAGAGTTCACATTAAGTGCTATTCATTTGTTCATTTGGTAGTAGGTCATATAAATATATATACATATATATATATATATATATATATATATATATACATATATATATATATATATATATATATATGAGAACAAAGTCCTGACCCTTCAATTTCCAAGAGGGAATACAAAGCAGGTACAGGCCACAGCAGGTAGTTCCGCAAAGAATTCAAGAAACCGAGTTCACTGTTCCATATTTTAGATTTATTCACCCATAATGGTTCAGACAAGTGTCCGCCTCAGACGCGTTTCGATCGCCTCCGCGATCTTGTTCACATGACGCGCTGATGCCGGACCACCACATTTAAATTACGTGCATCCAATCATTAGAGAGATCGGTAATGGTGTAAAGTGAACATAGAAAACATACCATCAAGGGAGCACACAGTTTGAAAATAGAAAAGCTCATTTCAACATCAATGTGTTTCAGATTGCTTAAGCAGCCCATATTGATGTATTTATAAAAAACAGTAGATTAATCAAACGGATGGTGGTATACCCGTGTAGTGCCTTATCAAGATTTTTATAAAGCCGATTATATGGAATACTAATCATCATATGCTAATGCGTGATCCATTATGAGCTGAAATTATGGCAAGTGCCCAATAATGCCAGTATTGGATCATCATTAAACAAGTGCAAATGTAATAAATACTTTTCAATAGTAAAACAGTAGTCAATGATAAAAATAAGTATCATAAATAACCCGCTGAGAAGGCATTATAAGTTAGTATAAATAATCAGTTCTAAAATGGCTGCAAATAAATAAAACAATGCTCCCTAAAGAAGTGCAAAACTTAGTGCAAAAAGTGCTATATGTAAAAAACCCACAATAAATAGTAATAAAACACATACACATGGTGGGGCTGGTGCAAGAGGTCGCAAAAAGTTATAAACTACAATCTATAAAGTGCTAATGCTTTATAATATAGCTGCCAACAAAGAATACAGTATATGCAATAATAATGTAAATTGGTCATTAGGATATCAGGGGACAAAGAATGTAGAACAGAATCAGGCCTCATTGTAATCTCAGTAATGGATATAGAAGTAGAAAAGACAAAAGTAATCATTCCTAAATGTCTGAATATGTTACATCAAGATACCAGGAGAGCCTATTAGATGATTTAATTATAAAAAATTGTGAAGGTCTTCACTGGTGTTCAGGCCATTAGGCATTCTCGTATCAAGTAATAAAATGAAGGAGGACTCTAACTGACGTAATTGTCTCTCCCTATTACCACCCCGGACTGATGGAGAGACTGCTGCAATTACAAAATATTTTAAATCACTAACTTTATTTGCATGGATGGCTTTAAAATGACGGGCGACTGGATAATTAGAATCAGAGTTGACAATTGCGTGCAAATGTTGCAATATCCGGTTAAAGACTGGTAACTTTGTACTGCCGATGTACTTCAGATGGCATGTGCATTCAAGCACGTACACCGCAAAATACGTCCGACATGTGTAATGATTTTTAATGGGGACTGGAATATCACAAAAAGCTGTACAATAGTCGGATACATTGATTCCAAATTTGCAAGCCCGACAAGATGAGCATTTAAAAAAAGCCAGATTTGGACAGCCAAGTAGATTTAAAAGTTAGTTCAGGGCTAGATTTCACCAAGGCATCCCTCATTGAGGGTGCCCTCCTGAATGTTATGGCAGGCAAATCAGGTAACATGAATTTAAGAGTAATGTCAGTTAGAATAATGGGCCAGTGTTTGTAAACAATTTTGCGAATGATTCTGTCCTGTCTACAATATGTAGTAATTAATCTGATTGGTTGTTTGTCTTCTGTTATAGCCACACTCATTGTTTCTACATTCTGTTCTTGTCTAGTTATTAGACACAACTCACGAGGACGGGCATTGGATTTATTCAAGGCAATCTGTAGATTCGACAGTCTGTAACCCCGAGCCAAAAAACGATTTAACACTTCTTTTTGACAGTGTTTTAAATCAGGTTCACGGCTACATATGCGTCGCAACCGAAGAAATTCACCGTAGGGTATACTGTGAATGAGATGGGGAGGGTGGGCGCTGGTGGCATGTAATGTTGAATTGCCGGCAGTGGTCTTCCTATGGAGTTTAGTTTCAATCTTATTCTCCCAAATGTACACCTCTACATCAAGAAACTCTACCCTCTGTGTACTTAGGGTAGCAGTGAACTGTAAATTCATCGCATTATCATTAATGGATGTTACAAAAAGGACCGCCTCATGTTCAGTGCCCTCCCATATAATGAAAATGTCATCAATATATCTGCCATAAAATTTGATGTGGGTGTCCCAAGCCTCCTTGTGGGTTGCCCTGAGGATGTGCTCCTCCCACCAACCCACCAAAAGGCAAGCATACGTTGGAGAAAAGCACGCCCCCATGGCAACCCCTCTCAATTGTTTGTACAGAGTTTTGTTGAATAAAAATACATTGTTGCTCAAGCAGAGATCAATCATTTGGAGTAGCATGCAATTATGGTCATGTAAATTAATGGCACGGTAATTGAGGAAATGTTTAACAGCCTCCAAACCTTGTGTGTGATGAATGCTGGTATACAGCGAGGCTATGTCAAGTGTGATTAGTACATATCCAAACTTCCACTCCACTTCTTGTAATTTTTTCAGGAAATCACCCGTGTCTTTTTTAGAAAAGAGGGCAGGGTGATCATATGTGGCTGGAGAAAAAAATCGACATATTTTGACATTGCCTCCAACAAGTTGTTCCTGGCTGAAATGATAGGTCTACCAGGTACAGGGGAGGTGCCCTTGTGGATCTTGGGAATGAAATACAGGGTAGCTGTAGTTGGAAAATCATTTCTCAAAAATAAAAATTCATTTTTTGATAATAGACCCTGTCTCTTCCATTGTTGCAAATGTCTCGTCACAGTCGTTTTCACCTGGGTCAAATATTCACGACCAACCTTGGAATAACAATTGGAGTCTGAAAGATGACGCTGAGCCTCTTGAAGGTAATCACATTTCAGCCATAGTACTATGTTGCCGCCCTTGTCAGCACCCATAACCACAATTTCATTTTTGTCTCGCAATTTTTTTAATATATATTTATATATATATGTATATATATATGCAAACAAACCCCTCCATTGCCGAAAGGAAAGAGGCCACACGGGGAAATACTCTTCGGAAGCCCTTTATTTAAAACAGCTGTCAGGCACGATGCATTTCGGCTGGATTAGCCTTCCTCAGGTGCCGCTGTTGTGCCAGGATGCTGCCCCACCCTTGTTTAAATTAGTCCTGCATTCCTCCAATTGGTGGGAGCACTCAGTACTCCTGGTCATGTGCTCGCCCCTCACGATGCAATGTTGTGCACACTACATCTCCCAGAGTTCATCTTGCCTGGGTGGAGGTTGCGCGGAGCTGGATTCGATAACAAGCATCCTTTTCAACTGGTGCCAAGCAGGAGAAACACGGGTGACTGAATGTAAGTGTCCTGGTCGCCGTGTGTAAACAAGTACTTCCTCGGGTCCCCTTACGCTCAAGCCTCTTGAAGTTAGTGTCCACCGGGCTGTGGGCTTCAATTACAATGAAAGAAACCCCTCGTGTAATCACGAGCTGCATTGAGCAGCAGCCCTTGTATCCTCTACTCGCTGAGGCGTGCTGGAGAAGACCAGATCCCTCGGGTAAAGAAAAAGCATTACAAACGCAGGAGCCAGCAGATCTCCAGCCAATTTGCAGAGCGGGGCCTCTTATCACGCTACTGGCCAGCGTGAAAATATGCAAACAAACCCCTCCATTGCCGAAAGGAAAGAGGCCACACGGGGAAATACTCTTCGGAAGCCCTTTATTTAAAACAGCTGTCAGGCACGATGCATTTCGGCTGGATTAGCCTTCCTCAGGTGCCGCTGTTGTGCCAGGATGCTGCCCCACCCGTGTTTAAATTAGTCCTGCATTCCTCCAATTGGTGGGAGCACTCAGTACTCCTGGTCATGTGCTCGCCCCTCACGATGCAATGTTGTGCACACTACATCTTCCAGAGTTCATCTTGCCTGGGTGGAGGTTGCGCGGAGCTGGATTCGATGACAAGCATATATATATATTTGTATATATATTTATGTATATATATAGCTATCTATCTAGATAGATAGATAGATAGATAGATAGATAGATAGATATGGGATATTTGAGGTGTGATTTTCACCATGTATGGTGTATATCTGAGTGAATGGTTTGGGGCATATTTTGACAATGACTTAGTCTTAAGGGCTGATTATGAGTTTGGCCGTCCTACCACCAGAGAACTGCTTCTGCTTCATCTCCCACTGTGCCGGCGATCTACCACTTGTCAATCAATCAATCAATCAATCAGGGAATTGTAAGCGCGCTACTCACCCGTGAGGGTCTCAAGGCGCTGATTGATTGATTGATTGACTCGCGGTCTCCCATCTGTGGTCAACTAACAGCAGTTAACTGCAGCGGTACGTGCCAAAAAACACAACACAACAGTGACCATTGGATATTTTTAAAAACTACACACCTGATGTGCTTTGGCAAGTGAACACACCTGCAAATCACACTATAAAACACACCCCATCCCATAGCAGCATCCTTTGCTGCACAACTGTAGCTCACAAGACATGCACCATTATGTTCTGCATTTGTAGATAAGGGACCCCTTTTTTCCTCTTTCCATTTAGCACTCTCCACCACCTGTAATATTTTGCACCTTTTTACCCCTATCACGTGTATGTTTTTCATTCATATACACACTCACATTTAAGTATTTTCACCATGTCTGGGGGAAAAAACAAGCTTCACTGGGCAAGAGTTGACAGTCATGGTGGATGAAAACATTAGAGTAGAGCCACACATTTTGGGAGCCCGAGTCCAGCGAATTCCTCTCAATAGGAAAACAAAAATGTGGGACAGGATAGGCAACAGAGTGAATGCTGTTGGTACCACCCTGCGCACACAGGGTGACATTACAAAGAGGTGGAACAACCTCAGGCTGAGGGTGCATACCAAGTCAACAGCCACCACCTGGAGGCTCAGAGGACTGGTGGTGAACCTCCCAGTGCACCATTACAACTCTTTCCCTGGGAGGAGAAGGTCTTGGCCTTCCTGCATTCTGAAGGATTGACAGGAATAGAGGGGGGTGGACTCTGGTAAGTTACACTTCAATAACTGCCAGAATATCACAATATCCTGTTTGCTCTAAACTCTGCCTTTACTATTGTGTTCTCTATCAACTTTCCTAAAATGCAATTCTCAAAGTATCTGAGATGCTGGTGTATCTGTGGCAATGTGTATTGCTGCATATAAGGGCACATGTATCCAAATCCATAACATGCCACATGTTACAATGCTGTCTATAAGTGCATTGCCATCAAAATATCAATCCAGGACCCATGATATGAGTTCAAATGTAAATGTATAGTCCATCGCAAATGCATGTTGCCAACAGCTATAGTACACTAACCATTTGTCAAATGTTGGTAAAGTGCGATTGAAGTGACTACAACTACCATGAGGCCCTCTCACTCCAGCTCTGACCAAGATGCTACACTCCTTTTGCTCCTTCTCACTTGTCTGCTATGTCACTCTTGATCTACACTTATCATGCAACTTACCATTTGTCAAGTCTTGGGAAGTCCAGATAACAAAGCTACCACTACTACCATGAGGCCCTCTTATCCTAACTCTAACCAAGATAATAGGCTCCTATTGCCCCTTCTCACTTGTCTGCCATCTTACAACTGATCTACAATAGTCATGCAGGTCACCATTTGTCAAGTGTTGCTAAAGTGAGATTGAAGTGACTACAACTACCATGAGGCCTTGTGATTGTAACTCTGACCAAGATGCTAGACTACTTTTGCCCCTTCTCACTTGTCTGCCATGTTACAACTGATCTACACTCATCATGGATTGTGCAATGTACAGACAATGCTCCACTCAGATATATGTCTGAATACTTTGCCTAATTGTGTTCTGGACCCATCAACTCAAACTATTGATGGCATGAGTGGCACCATAACAATGGTGTACCCCTAATATAGGTAGTCATGAGGGTAACTCAGCTCATTAGCAGTAGCAGGTAACCCCTTGACTCTGCACTTCTCACATGATGAACAATGTAAAATATACAACCAAGTTCGGTGTTTGCCTGAAATAGACACAACATGGCCTTGAAATGGACAAATACACATGTTATGACTGCATTGTGTTTGTAGCAGAGTGCTGGAGAATCCAAGTCTATCCCTAAAGCCAAAATGCCACATATCTGCACATCTAATGAGCTGATGAAATCTCCTACATCGATTGGATGTCAATAAATGTCTAGTAACCAACTTCAACTCCATGCAAAAAGATGACAATACAAATCTCTATCTATTTGGTTCAAATCTAGGTCCCCATTTACCTTGACACAAGCAACATCTTCCAATATGTCAAAACAGAACTATTTTGATAGGTTTGACAGCAGGTTTTGGGCGGCTGAAGTCAGGCTACACAAGGTAGGACTGAAACAAAGCTTTATCTGACACTGTAGTTGATGGCCCAATCAATGCTGTAGTCCACAAGTGACATTTAACTTTCCACGCCATTGGTATATTTCTGCACCATATACTGTGCCCTTGTAGGAAAGTTAAATATGCCAAGAAGGGTTAAGCCAATTTTGACATGTTTAAAGGTCCTTTCATATAGGGCCCATACAGAGCCATCAATTATGCAAGTTTCATTGCCATCTACCACTGAAATGGTGATAAAAACATGGCCATAAGTCTTACAGGGCAGTTGTTGAAAGGGAAAAATGACTAAACAAATCTCATTATGAGTGAGTTCTTCTTACTTTGAAGACTTATGCAGACTTTCAGGATTTTGCACAGTGGGAAACTGATGGGAATTTCTAAATTGGCGAGCATATGAGAACATGGAAACATAAAGTTGTTTAGACATCAGGACTATGACTTAGAAGGCTAACAAGCCTACACATAGAAAAACCCTGGTGAAACATACTCCAATAAACATTGATTTACCTGAAGAGTCTCAACTAGAACATGGAATTCTGTCAAACCAAGGAGACTATACATATACACAAATATATGAATCCTTCAAAAATAATTCACCAAATTTGCTGGATGGACTAAAACTAAGTGGGAATGAGATGTAGGTACATAGGACAATTTGGACATGGATGATGCTCTAATACACCCAAAGGTAGTGGTGAGAAGGCCTTAGCTGAATTTCAATTACAGCAGAGTAAGTGGAGTACATTTGTTAATTCTACTTTACTCTTTGATGCAGAATTACACATAATAAGATATTACGCCCCCTTGGGGAAAAGTATCCTACAGCGAGAATACATTTTTGCTGCTCATGCTGCTGTTTATGTTCTGCTGCATTTAACGCCTTTTTCTTAGTGCTAAAAGCGCTAAGGAACTAGAAATAAATGCTGAGAGTAAATTAGGGGAAAATCTTACCCGAAGCACTAAATGCAGAATTACTCTTCTTGCTCAGTTCTGCATTTTCTCAAGGAATTTTGGGGTAGTTCTGCATTATTATGCTACACAGAATTACAAGAGTTATGCTGTGAGAAATGTGTTTACTGGTTGGGGGGGTGAAACCCTACTAAAGCAGCAACCACAATCCTTATTGATGCATAAGCAAACCCTAAATTAGCCTATGTTCAACATTCTGGTAGCTTGGGATAGAGCAGTAAGGTTAACTCAGAGGCAATGTGTAAAGTATTTGTGAAACACTTGAAACAGTAACGCAGTGAAATCACACCACAAAAAGGATCCCAGATTAGAAAAAAAGATTTTGATAAATAAAACGAGACCACAATCCAAACAGTATAACCGGAGATATGCAATTTTAAAGATTTAATTGGAAATACCCCCAAAAGCCTAAAGTGTTTGCGGCTATCTGGTCATGCGAGACTGGGAAAAAGTCACAAGTTCAGGCTGACCGCAATGGAGCACGGGTTGAATACAGGAGTTCAGTTCACGGGGTGGGGGCCACAAGGGGCAGGCAAGCTCCGTGGATGGTCATCGATGTAGTGTGAAGAGCAGGCCTAGTGTCATAGACGGGTATCTCTGTGCGCAAAAATCCTGTTGTATTTGTTAACGGACGGGCCAGAGCTTTGTGGTGGTGGTCCCCACAAGTCGATGCTGTAGCTTGAAGGGTCAAGTTGACAGAACTTTGCTTTGGCAGGCAGCATGAGAGACAAGGTTTTGGCACCAACAGGCCTGTTTGCAGTCATGAAGGACCCATAAACTTCAGCTCAGCTCCACTGAGGCCACACCAAGGGTCCAGGACCTGTGGAGTACCATTTGGGGGTTAGGAAGGTGCTTCAAAGGCAAGCCCATCTGCACTAGTCCACACCTGGACTTCTCCCTGCACCAGGATTCCTGGTTCTCCTACACCTGCAGCTACACAGCTGCTGAACTCTGAGTCCTGGGCCACCAATGCCATGACAACCGCTGCTGCTGCACCTACGGTAGGACCTTTCTCCTGCATCCACTGATCCTTCTCCTGTATCATCAGATCCCCACCAACACTGCATCCACCACCGCGTGAGCCAAACAACACTATGCACATACTTCACAACAACTTGCCTGCCTCCTCCTTAACACACGCTCACTTTGCAAACACGCATCCAAGATCTGGGACCTCATCACCACTCTCACCCTGACATCATCTTCCTCACAGAGATCTGGCTCACACCCGCTTCCTCTCTCGACATCACCATGGCAACATCCAACGATACAAGATCACACACCGAGACCGCACCAACAAACCCAGAGGAGGGATCGCCATCATCCACAAAGAAAACATTCACTGCCCCACTGAGACGAAAGACATCATCCAGACAATAGAATTCCTCAACTTCAAATTTCAAACAGGTGGAAAAACCACCATCAGAGGCATTCTTGCCTACAGACCACCTGGACCATGCCCCAGCTTCTGCACCATCACCCCTGACTTCCTCACCCCTCTTGCCATTGGCTCCAAAGACTATATCTTCCTCAGAGATCTGAATTTACACATCGACGGCCTAATGACACCACCACTGCCAGCCTACTCAAAACCATAAATAACATCGGACTCACCCAACTCGTCACTGACCCCACCCACAACACAGGACACATGCTGGACCTTATCTTCACCTCCAGCAGCAGGGTCCAGTACAGCCACGTCATCGAACTTACCTGGACCAACTACTCCATAGCACACTTCAGCATGTCCAGCCCCTGCAACTCCACCATAGAGCCACCCAGAACCCCCACCACAGTTGAAGCAAAGTATCAGAGAGCCAAAGAACTGATGCCCTCAACACATCATGCCCTAACATTGCTTCTAACCTGGACCCAGCTGTCAAAATGTCAACTCCTTGATCACCAACTGAGCTGACATCATTGCTACCATCAAGACCAGCAGACACAGGAGATCCATCAAGCAAGCAAGATGGTACACCAAGGAACTGTGAACAGAAAAACACTGCTGCAAGCAATAGGAAACAAGATGGCACACAAGCAAGGACACCTCAGACAGGACCACCTTCAAGAACTCCCTAAACCTCTACCATGGCTACTGAGGGACACAAAGAGGAAAGATTAGCTGACCGCATTGAGTCCAGTTTCAACCACAGCAAGGAGCTCTTTAACATCATCAAAGAGTTCTCCAACCCCACAGCCACAGAAAACAGCACCACCCCCTCCCAAGAACTATGTGACAGAATTGCTGACTTTTTCTACGACAAGAACACCACTATCTATAAGAACTTCGAACCCCAGCCCAAGCCCTCAGGGTTTTCCCCCTTCACGCATTCATTGAAATCAACACAGACCACCAGCTTACCTCATGGGACCAGCTTACCCCACAGGACACCACCACCATCATGAACTCCGCTCACTCAGGAGCCACACAGATCTCTGCATACACAACATTTTCAACCTTGGAAGCCACAGGATCAGCAGCGAGCTCACAACACTCTTCAACTCCTCACTTGTCGCGTCCAGCTTTCCCAAAGACTGGAAACATGCAGAAATCAAACCACTCCTCGAGAAGCCATCCCCTGACCCGAGCAAACTTAAAAACGACAGCCCCATCTCCCTTCTCCCTTTCCCCGCCAAAGTCCTGTAAAAAGCCATCGACCAAAACTCGCAAAATATCTGGAGCAGAACCTTACCCTGGACACCTCCCAATATGGATTCCGTGCCAACCACAGCACCGAGACTGCCTTGATCGCAGCCACCGATGACACTAGAGCCCTCCTCAACTGGGGAGAAACAGCGGCTCTGATCCTCCTCGACCTATCAGTAGTCTGATCAGAAGACTGCATCACATGGGTATCCAAGGAAACACCCTCAAGTGGATGGTCTCCTTCCTCACTGGAAGACCGTAGAAGGTCTGCCTGCCTCCATTAACCGTTGAACCGAAGGACATCATCTGCGGTGTACCACAAGGATCCTCCCTCAGCCCCACCTTCTTCAACACCTACATGACCCCCTTGGCCAACATCATCAGATCCCGTGGACTAAACATCATATACTACGCAGACAATACCCAGCTTATTCTCTTGCTCTCAGAAGATCCCACCAACACAAGAACCAACTTCCACAGGTGCATGACGAACTTCGCCAACTGGATGATGGACAACTGCCTGAAGCAACAACATCACCCCTTGAAATGACTGCTGGTGGCCTGCGGAACTAGGACCATCACCTAAACCAACTGAGCACATCAGAATAGTCACATAATCTTGGAGAGAAAACTGACCATGAGATCCCAAATCAATGCAGTCACATCTACATGCTTTTGCACACTTCACATGTTATGTAAAGTCTTCAAATGGCTCCCCCTGAACAACAGGTATACCGTCACTAGGACCATAATCACCAGTCGATTAGAGTACGGCAATGCACTCTACGCTGGGATCACCACACACTTTCTGCAGAGAGTCCAGACTCATCTTTGACCTCCACAAACAGACCCACATCACCCCCTCCTCAGAAAACTCCACTGTCTCCCCATACAGAAGATATGCCAATTCAAGCTGATGTTCCACAACCAAGGACAACACTACATCAACCATCGCCGGAATTTCCGGTGCCCAACCAGACAGCTGCGCCCTGCCTCCCACTCACTCACCCACACCCCCTGCATCCACCAGGGCAAAGGCAGAGGCAGAAACCTGGAACAACCTCCCTCTACAGCTACAGACCTCCACCTCTCTACTGGAATTCTGAAGTATACTCAAGACCTGGCTGTTTGACTGAGTCACCCAAACCATCATGACTCTCAAGCGCCTGGATACCCTGTCAGGTGATTAGCCCTGCTATTTAAATCCACATGATTTATTGGTTAATTGATTGATTGAGGGGCTGGCTCTAGCTAAATCCGGGTGCTGGTTCAGGTGGTTGGGAACCTGTTATATCACTGTGGCTCTGAACAGGAGGCCAGCAGACTTGCCCTTAGAATCAATCTGGGAGTCATGCATTCAGGTACAGGTAAAATTCCCTCTGAATCAGGCAGCATGGCAGCAGGGCAGCAATCTAGCAGGGCAGCAGTCCATCAAGGCAGTAGTCCAGAAGGGCAGCAGTCCAGTAGGGTGGCAGTCCTTTCAGCAGCACAGTCGTCTTTCTTCCTGACAGAGTGTCCAAGGGTTCAGAAGTGTCCTGAAAAGTTGGTGTCTGAGATACAATATTTATACCAGGTACCTCCTTTGAAGTAGGAGAAGCTTCTAGCGGTTTCCCTTTAAAATACACAGGTGTCCTGCTTTTCCTGCCCTGGCTTCAGACTAACTACAGGGGGTATTCAGCCCTTTGTGTGGAGGTAAGACACAGCCTATTCAAGTGTGAGTAGAGCTGTGCTCATCTCCTCCCTCCCATCCTGCTACTGATGGCCCATCCAGGCACACCTGAGCACTCTATTATGTGTGGCTGCCTAGTCGGAATAGACAAAGTCCAACTGTCAGCTACACCCAGTCATGTGCTCCAGAGACAGGCAGCAGGCATGAAATGGATAAGATGGGAAAATGTCAATTTTCTAAAAGTGCCATTTTCAAAATTGCAATTTAAAATACGACTTTATAATAACAGAGGATATTTCATTACAATTCCAAAGATACCAAACATTAACTGGTTACCCACTCCCATTTGGAAGTTACAGCTTATTAAATGTAATAAGGTAACCTCAATGTTACCCTATGGGATAGGTAGGCCTTGCAGTAGTGAAAAGCAAATTTAAGAGTTTTTTACTACCACGACATGTAAAATTTTAAAGTACATGTCCAGTTTTTTAAATACACTGCAGCCTGCTTCTGGGCAGCTCAGGGCTTACCTTAGGGGTGACGTATTTGTATTAAAAGGTAAGCCTTTGTCCTGGGAAAAGTTTTACTTTGCCAGGTCAAAATGGAAGTTTAATACTGCCCACACAGGCTGAAATGGTAGTCCTGAGACATGTTCAAAGGGCTACTTCAGTGGGTGGCACAATAGGTCCTGCAGGCCCATGAGCAACAATTATTTTACATGCCCTGGGTACATGCAGTACCCCTTTACTAGGAACATACAAGTAAACTTAATGTGCCAGTTGGGTATGAGCCAAATAGACCTTGTTTAGGGTGAGAGCACAAGCACTTAGCATTGGTTAGCAGTTATAAAGTGTGTAGAGTACTAAGGCCATCAAAAATGAGATCAGCTAAATGCATTAGGAGGATGAAGGCAAAATGTTTGGGGCAAGACCACCCTAAGGCTGACCAGTCTAACATTTGCCTATCCCTGGTATTGATGTAATCTACACAAAATGCGGCATAGTGTAAAAAAATTGGGTATTAGTTTGGGAGGGTGCAGTTCCTACTCAACTAATGATTCCCAAGTCCTTGTCAGGTTAAACACAGAACTTCAATAATTTAAACCTGGGCTCAAACCCTAGTAGCTATATCACAAAACAGACAGGCTTACCTTAGAAAGATGGAGTACTTCTTCAAGTTGCTACATGATTGGAAATGGTCTCCACACCGACTGAGGGCAAATAATCTGGTCCCTACAGCAGCAAGTTGGAGATGAAATCATCCAGATGGTGACATTTTGCATATTAATGATTCAAATACTCTTTATTTCGTTAATATACCATAAAAGAGATGAACATTAAAGATTAAAATAGAAAACCAAACCCTAAAAACAATGATGACATTTTTAAGAAGGTGATAAAACAATTCAGTGCAGCATTAGGATAAACATAAAATCACACAATATCCTTACAACTTCTCGTACAAGTTAAAAAGCACTCAGGTTATAAAGTTGTTAAATATGGTAAGGCCATTTTAGGTAAGGTTTTGCTAATATTCTATTACTTGTTTCTTACTAACCAAGCACAAAACAAATATCTGGACACTGCAAAGACCAGATGGGGAGTTGTGTCAGCTTGGAAAATCCTGGTAGCTTCCTTATACCTGCTGACAGCCAGATTTCAGCAAATTGGAATCAGCCATTTGGCCCGTGGGTCTTGGTACATTGGGCAAAAGAGCAGGTGTGGTATATCCTCTTTCTTATGACCACACAAGCTACACTCCTGGTCTATATTATTTAAAGGGCTTGATCATTTTGACGTAAAACTTTTAAGGGGCAGGTTTCCATGTCAGAGCTGAATGTATAATTTTTTTGCTAAGTTTGGTTCAATATCGTCTAAAAAATGTTGTAGTAAAAGTTGTCTTTTATCATTAAAAATGAAATAGTTAAAGTGCATTCTGCCCGCATTAAAAGAATATTAATAACATTTTGCATATACTATACTCCTGTCCTTTGAAAACCTACTGGCGAGTAGATCAATTGATCAACTAGTATCAATAGGCAGGAACTACCATTGTCCAGGAAACACAGTACATCATCAATAATTCATAAGACTGAAATATCAGTGCTAAATGCAACTGCATGTGTCAGACAGCTTAATCCTATCAAACTGGATGAATGTATAGGCTCTTAAGTGCTCTTGATCAGTTGTAGTGGTAATTTTGTTTGAAGTTTTTACTGTTTAATTGTTTTTTCAGTCAGTTTAAAGTTAATGACAGCATCAAATAGTCTAAATCAGTTTAGGATATTCACGTTGCTGTTTCTGACATTTGGTTGTTTAACAAAATATTCTTAACAGGATCATTTGGTGTTATAAACGTTTTGAAGCATATAGCAGTAGTTTCAGCCCACAAAGTCCGGCAGTTCAGTTGCCTAGATTGCATTCCAACTGTTATTACCTCATTTGGTCTCTCCTTTCAGACGCTTGCAGGGTGTTGGGGAGCTCGGTGGTAGGGAGCTCAGTTCGTGTTGTGGAAAGTTGTTTTTCCCTCTTTTTTCAGTCCGACGGAACTCATGCCAGCCCATATTTATCTACCCACCTGCTATTTTTCCCTCTCACCATAGGGGTAATCACAAATGCCATTTTGATGAGGTGGTCTAGTCATTTTTGGACACTTATGTGTGGGCATGGAAGGTCTTATATAAACAACACAGCTGCGCCCGTCCCTGCAAAGGCTGCACTCAGGGCCAGCCATGTTGGCATTTGTCTGCAGATTCTATTGCTAGATCTAAGATGAAATACTGAAGGCAATCTATTTGTGAAATGGGCCTGTCTGGCTTGGTCCTGGTGCTTTTTCAAAAAATTGTAATACATCTTACAAACTCCTAAACTGAGAAAAATCCTAACTTTAAGACTTTTGGTATTCACAGAAGGCGTCCTAAAGTTAGGACTACTAACTTCTGTGAATACCGAAATGAGTAAGTTCATTCTGTGAATACCAAAATGAGTAAGTGTATTCTGTGAATACCAAAAAGTACTAACTTTACGTTTTTGACGTAAGTTAGTTCTGTGAATCAGGCCCACGCATCCTAGGACCGGTTTCAGGGTTTCACCCCTCATCAGCCGGGATAGCTTAACTCCAGTGGCATGAAGAGCATGGGACCCACGTCTGGGCATACCTGTCCCACTCAGGGTGAGAAATGCAACAAGAACAATTGACTGACAGAATGCAGAACAATGTCATACATTCACCCCAGTACCGGGATCTGGGCCTAAATCCATTGTTTTTTTGCTCACCAGCCATTTCAGTTTGGACCCAGCCATATGCAAATCAGTCTTGACCCTGCGCCCAATGGGATCAGTCCAGCCCGAACTGCCAGGCCAGGTCCACCCTGGACTGGAAATAAGCATCCTAGGACCGGTTTCAGGGTTTCACCCCTCATCAGCCAGGATAGCTTGACTCCAGTGGCATGGAGAGCACGGGACCTACGTCTGGGCATACCCGTCCCACTCAGGGTGAGAAATGCAAAAAGAACAATTGATGGACAGAATGCAGAACAATGTCATACATTCACCCCAGTACAGAGATCTGGCCCTAAATCCATCGTTTTTTTGCTCACCATGCCATTCCAGTTTGGACCCAGCCATATGCAAATCAGTCTTGACCCTGCGCCCAATGGGAACAGTCCAGCCCAAACTGCCAGGCCAGGTCCTCCCTGGCTTCGCAGTTCGGGCTGGACTGTCCCATGAGGCACAGGGTCAAGACTGATTTGCATATAGCTGTGTCTGAACTGGGGTGGCGAAGTGAGCTAAAGAACGATGATGGATTCAACCCAGATCTGTGACTGGGGGTGAGTGTCTGAAAAGTTTCAGAGCTCTGTCCATCATCTCCTTGTGTTTGCTTTGTTCGCCCTAATTTGGCAGGGTATGCCCAGACGTGGGTCCCTTGTTCACTTTGCCACTGGATTCAATCTAGCCTGGCTGATGAGGGGTGTTACCCCGAAACCGGTCCCAGGATGCTTGCTTCCGGACCAGGGAAGACATGGCTTGGCAGTTCGGGCTGGACTGTTCCCATGAGGCACAGGTTCAAGACTGATTTGCATATAGCTGTGACTGAACTGGGGTGGCGAAGTGAGCTAAAGAACGATGATGGATTCAAACCAGATCTGTGACTGGGGGTGAGTGTCTGAAAAGTTTCAGCGCTCTGTCCATCATCTCCTTGTGTTTGCTTTCTGATGCAGCCACCTATGCATTTTGATGCAAATCCCTTTCTACTAACATTAGTAGACAGGATTCTGCACCAAAAAATAACAGCTCTTTGAAGCAGGCGTAAAATGGAGAAATACTTTTATTTCTCCTTTCATTTCCGACTTTGCATGTGTGCTGGACTGTACAGCACACAAACAATGTCATCATCATCAACAAAATATTTTATTCGGTATTTTCCAACCATAAAAGTACAAAGACAACAATACACACAATGTAGGAAAAATGTTACAGTTGGTCTAGCTATAGTATTTTATACTGGAATGGTACACTTCCAGTACAAAACCTATGTTAGACTCACTCAGACACTCTTGCACTATGGTGTAAAGGTGTGTGTGCGGCGCTTGGCACTAGAAAGAGGGAGGGAGAGTGCCATGTCTCTGCAGATATGGTGCTTTCCTCCTCTCTTCCTCTCTCACAACGCAGCGTAGCAACTTTGGGCGCTTTGCTGTATTGTGTGACAGGGTCGTAAATCTGGCTGTAGTGTTATCTCATAAAAATGAAACATCAAATGGGCTACACACACGGCTCTGTAGTATATCCCATCACGAAAGGAAGACAGGCAGGGATGTAAAAACCTGTAAAGTATTGGCAATGCGATTATTCGCTGCCTATGAGAGAAGTACTTAGGGAGGCCTTAGAGGAATATAAAAACTGAATTTTTATGACAAAAACTGAATTTTTATTCCCCAAAAATTCTGACGGCTCCTAATTTTGGTACATTGTTCCAAACAGTTTGCAATTTCTATTCTCCTAAATGTGAGGCTGCTACTATTGAGAACACTCAGAAGTTGGGGAATAAGTTATCTAACTTCTTTGATGTTAAGATTTATACTATTCTTAACTCATTGGAATTAGGCAAAACTATTTCACTGCCTAAACTAACTCTGGAAGCTTTAGCAATCACAGTGGGATTACAACTGAGGAACGGCACTTCCTTTACTTATTCAGTCAATCAAGCTCCCTGTTTGCATCTTTGGGAACCTTTATCGTGGGAGCATTTTATGTACATCACTAGTTCCAAACTATTTGGCTCCCCTGTATATTCTCTGCCCCCAGCTCATTGGAAGACCGCATCTGAGGTCCTTGCTCTTCCAAAATCTATTGGGTGTCTGCAATAGTACTCTGAGGAGTGGGTGCATACCTGAGATATGGCAAAAAAGCACTCAGTGTGCTCCTATTCAAGAAAAGCAATGCTGACCCCTCCTTCCTATCAAATTTTTATACTTTGTCACTGCTGCCTTTTACTGCTAAAATTGTGGAACATTTTGTTAATCAACATCTGTCAGCATTTCTAGATCATGGGTATATTCTGGACTCCACTCAATACGATTTCCGTCCTTTACATAGTACAGAGACAGCGCTGTTGGCCGTGGATGATAACCTATGAATGCTGAGCCATCAGCTCATGTGTTTTTGGACCTGTCTGCAGCATTTGATACGGTGACACATTCCATCCTCTGACCCGGCTGTAGGAGATAAGTATTGATGGCTAGCACTTCAATGGTGTAGATATTACATGGAAGGTAGGTAGGTCTAAGGCATCTATCCTCCTTCTTTATCAGAGTTTAAGTGCTTCAGCAAAGGGTTCCTCAAGGGGCAGCTTTAAGCCAAACTCTTTTTAACATTCATATGCATCCCTTAGATTAGCTGGTAAAATCTCGCACCTTCAATGCATGACCTATGCCGATGATACGCAACTCATCATTACGATGAATAGGTCAGGCCCTGCCCCTTTTGACTCCATTCATCAGTGCATGATTTTGGTATCTAAGCGGTTACAAAGTAACTCTCCTAAGTTTAAATCTGATAAAATGGAGGTGCTCTAGATAAGACTCCTGCCCTCCTCATCCATTTTCTGAGGATTTCTAGCCTGTGTCAAATCCCATTTCGACTGTTGCGGCTTCCATGGTGAAAAACCTAGGCGTATAACTTGAGCAAGAGCTTTTTTGGAGAAGAACATTAAGCATCTCTCCTCATCCTGCATCATCCTCCTGGCGATCCTCAAGAAAACCATACTTTTTTCTTAAAGTAGGTCTACTGTGTAGTGATCCAGGGCATTGTATTAAGTAGTCTGGACTATTGAAAATCTCTGTACCTCAATATGCATATCGGTTTGAAAAAAAGCTGCAGAGGTTCCAGAAGTTGGCTGCCAGAATGGCATTGGGACTTCCATGCTTCTCCTTGGCCTCTGCAGTTCTGAAGACTCTCCATTGGCTTCCAGTAGACAAGAGAATTGTCTTTAAATCATGATGTGATGTGTATGAAGCTGTTCATGATAATGGCCCATAGTATCTGAGGAAAGAAGTTTCAAACTATGCTCCTTTGCATTGCCGTCATCCCTTAGAGTAGAGGACTCATTGCTTAGCATATTGAGTTTAGGTGGGCTCGCTCCAGTAGCAAAACGTTCTTGGTCAGTGCAGTTAAGTTTGGAATGAGCTTCCTTGCACTCTTCGAAAGTTCCCCTCCCTGCTATACTTTAGGAAAGCTTTGAAGACCTGACTCAAGAGCTAGCTTTTCTTCCCTCTCATACTGGTTCTGTCATTCTGTGCATTGTTTTAGCACAAGGACAACCTTTTGAGGTATTGTTGCACTTTATAACATAACATACTTAGGAGCCAGACTGGAGAGCCACAAGACAATTGTTATTGATAAATTGTTTTACTTGACTGTTAATGCAGTTCACATAGATTTTGCGAGGACAGATAAGCCCAAAACTAAATGGAAGTAATTAGAATCAATCTGTTGTGGAGTTATTTTTTCAAAGAGGAGAAATGTTTACAATGTTTGGCCATACTAGAATCATCAATTGTGAAAAAAGGATATTGTTGTTTGAGTCAGTGTGGCATAAGTGGGAGTGTGGCATAAGGTGTGTGCACGCATTGCTGGCTCAAATAGTCAGTAGCAAATATGTAAAACAGTTGAAAGTTTTTTAAGTTGGGGATGGTATTAAGAACATTTTTCTGGATACCTTTTTGAAAAGGGATCAATTGGTAGGTCATTTTCTACCAGATACAGGACGGGGATTCTTTGAAGGTAACTCCAGCAAATAGTCAATCATTGTTCTTTGACGTTTAAATCAAGCAGTCCCACTATCTTGCAGAGTCCAGAACCCTTAATGCAGCTAAAAGAGTATCTTTTTGTCAATGACACTTTTCAAGTGGAAAACAAATGTATACTTGTTCCATAATACAAATAAATTAGCATGCTTGCTTCACATAAAGTAAGTCATATATCATGAGCGGATCACTGACAAAATATCGATGACAAAAATATCGATGACAAAAATATCGATGAAAAAATATAGAGTTAAAAAATTTCGACTCCCTGTACTTAAACAGGTAAGTACAAAAATATCGACTCAAAATTATCGAAGTAAAAAATATAGATGTACAAAATATCGACTCCAGTGAGTGCAACAATAGGGAAAGAACTGTATAGCGGAGGAGTAAAAATTACTATTCCCACTCCAGTGAGTGCAACAGTAGGGAAAGTACTAGAGAGCAAAGGAGTAAAAATTACTATTCCCACTCCAGTGAGTGCAACAGTAGGGAAAGTGCTGGATAGCGAAGGGGTAAAAATTACTATTCCCACTCCACTAAGTGCAATAGTAGGGAAAGTATTCGATAGCGTAGGGGTAAAAATTACTATTCCCACTCCAGTGTGTGCAACAGTAGGGAAAGTGCTGTATGGCGGAGGGGTAAAAATTACTATTCCCACACCAATAAGCACAACAGTAGGGAAAGTGCTGGATGGCGGGGGTTGAAAATGTCTATTCCCACT
This sequence comes from Calotriton arnoldi, assembly GCA_963921515.1. Classification (NCBI taxonomy): domain Eukaryota; kingdom Metazoa; phylum Chordata; class Amphibia; order Caudata; family Salamandridae; genus Calotriton; species Calotriton arnoldi. The sequence continues at coordinate 236,524 of CAWUFW010010146.1, forward strand.
CCAGTGAGTGCAACAGGAAGGAAAGTGATGGATAGCAGAGGGGTAAAAATTACTATTCCCACTCCAATGAGTGCAACAGTAGGAAATGTGCTGGATGGCGGAGGGCTAAAAATTACTATTCCCACTCCAGTCAGTACAACAGTATGTAAAGTGCTATTCCCACTCCAGTGAGTGCAACAGTAAGGAAAGTATTGGATACCGGAGGGGTAAAAATTACTATGCCCACTCCAGTGAGTGCAACAGTAGGGAAAGTATTGGAAAGCGGAGGGGTAAAAATTACTATTCCAACTCCAAAGAGTGCACCAGTAGGAAAATTTTGCATAGCGGAGGGGTAAAAATTACCATTCCCACTCCAGTGAGTGCAACAGTAGGAAAAGTGTTGGATAGTGGAGGGGTAAAAATTACTATTCCGACTCCAGTGAGGGCAACAGTAGGGAAAGTGCTGGATAGCGGATGAGTAAAAATTACTATTCCCACTCTAGTGAGTGCAACAGTAGGGAAAGCACTGGATAGCGGAGGGGTAAAAATTACTATTCCCACTCGAGTGAGGGCAACAGTAGGGAAAGTGCTGGATAGTGGAAGGGTAAAAATTACTCTTCCCACTCCAGTTAGTGCAACAGTAGGGAAAGTGCTGGATAGTGAAGGAGTAAAAATTACTATTCCCACTCTAGTGAGTGCAACAGTAGGGAAAGCACTGGATAGTGAAGGGGTAAAAATTACTATTCCCACTCCAATAAGTGTAATAGTAGGGAAAGTGCTGGATAGCGGAGGGGTAAAAATTACTATTCCCACTCCAGTGAGTGCAACAGTGGGGAAAACGCTGGATAGCGGATGAGTAAAAATTACTATTCCCACTCTAGTGAGTGCAACAGTAGGGAAAGTACTGGATAGCTGAGGAGTAAAAATTACTATTCCCACTCCAATAAGTGCAATAGTAGGGAAAATGCTGGATGGCGGAGGGGTAAAAATTATTATTCCCACTCCAGTGAGTGCAACAGTAGGGTAAATGTTGGATAGCGGAGGGGTAAAAACTACTATTTCCACTCCAAAGTGTGCAACAGTAGGGAACATTTTGGATAGCAGAGGGGTAAAAATGACTAGTCCCACTCCAGTGAGTGCAACAGTAGGGAAAGTGTTGGATAGCGGAGGGGTAAAAATTACTATTCCCACTCCAGTGAGGGCAACAGTAGGGAAAGTGTTGGATAGCGGAGGGGTAAAAATTACTATTCCCACTCCAGTGAGGGCAACAGTAGGGAAAGTGCTGGATAACGGAAGGGTAAAAATTACTATTCCCACTCCAGTGAGTCCAACAGTAGGGAAAGTGCTGGATAGCGGAGGAGTACAAATTACTATTCCCACTCCAGTGAGTGCAACAGTAGGGAACATTTTGGATAGCAGAGGGGTAAAAATGACTAGTCCCACTCCAGTGAGTGCAACAGTAGGGAAAGTGTTGGATAGCGGAGGGGTAAAAATTACTATTCCCACTCCAGTGAGGGCAACAGTAGGGAAAGTGATGGATAACGGAAGGGTAAAAATTACTATTCCCACTCCAGTGAGTCCAACAGTAGGGAAAGTGCTGGATAGCAGAGGAGTAAAAATTACTATTCCCACTCCAGTGAGTGCAACAGTAGGGAAAGTGCTGGATAGCGAAGAAGTAAAAATTACTATTCCCACTCCAATAAGTGCAATAGTAGGAAAAATGCTGGATAGCGGAGGGGTAAAAATTACTATTCCCACTCCAGTGAGAGCAACAGTAGGGAAAGTGCTGGCTAGCGGAAGGGTAAAATTGACTATTTCCACTCCAGTGAGTTCAACAGTAGGGAAAGTGCTGGAGAGCAAAGGAGTAAAAATTACTATTCCCACTCCAATGAGTGCAACAGTAGGGAAAGTGCTGTATGGCGGAGGGGTAAAAATTACTATTCCCGCACCAATAAGTGCAACAATAGGGAAAGTGCTCGATGGCGGAGGGGTAACAATTACTATTCCCACTCAAATAAGTGCAATAGTAGGAAAAGTGCTGGATAGCGGAGGGGTAAAAATTACTATTCCCGCTCCAGTGAGTGCAACAGTAGGGAAAGTGCTAGATAGCGAAGGGGTAAAAATTACTATTCTCACTCCAATAAGTGCAACAGTAGGAAAAGTGCTGGATGGAGGAGGGGTAAAAATTACTATTCCCACTCCAGTGAGTGAAACAGTAGGGAAAGTGTTGGATAGCGGAGGGGTAAAAATTACTATTCCCACTCCAATGAGTGCAACAGTAGGGAAAGTGCTGGATGGCGGAGGGGTAAAAATTACTATTCCCACACTAATAAGTGCAACAGTAGGGAAAGTGCTGCATGGCGGAGGGGTAAAAATTACTATTCCCACTCCAGTGAGTGCAACAGTAGGGAAAGTGATGGATATTGGAGGGGTAAAAATTACTATTCCCACTCCAATGAGTGCAACAGTAGGGAAAGTGCTGGATGGCAGAGGGGTAAAAATTACTATTCCCACTTCAGTGAGTGCAACAGTAAGGAAAGTGTTGGATAGTAGAGAAACAAAAATTAATAATAACATTTAAACAATTGAAAACATGTAACTAATCTTAAAAGTAAATAAACAATATTTTAAAAATATCAGATTCAACATATTAATTACATGTAACAGAAAGGTACAACTATTGTCTAAAATAAATTAATAAATACATTTATAAACAATATTTATTTACAATAAGCAAATATTAACAAACACATTTTTTTTTAAAACATAAATGTATTTATTTTATTTCCTACCCTATAACACCACACCAATAAAAACAACTTCAACATTTTTATTTAAATTTATTTCCATAATTAATATAATTTATAATGATTTAAAAAAAATATTATTAATAAAAAACATTATTAAACATTCATTGAATACTCAGTCTTTAACACTATAATATGCACTACACACACCTAAAATGATTTACACAATTACCATAATTAAATACGTATTAATTCATTTTAATTAATTAACAACTAATTATTAATTCATCAATTAAAAAAAATTACTTGCCACCCTTCCCACCATTTACACCTGTAAACACCACAACACACACCTACAATTAATTACTCAATTACCATCATTAATTAGTAATTAATTAATTAACGGGTTTGCGACCTGTTTGTGCACGCAAAAACCTACATGGCCACGTACAAACACTATTTTGCGACTCGCAAAATAGTGTTTTGCGACTCGCTATGGGGAAGGGGCGTTCCCTTCCTAATATCGAGTCTCTAGCCATGTATGAATGTTTTGCGACCGGAATTGCGGTCGCAAAAACACCCTCGCAATTTACCGCCCTCTTCAAGAGGGTGGCAATGGAGTCACAAATCATATTGCCAGTAGCCTGGGGACCCCTTCCCCTTTGTGACTGGCCACTACCTGCCCTTAAAAAATGAAATGAAAACATTTAATTTAATTTTTTTTAAATGCATCCCATTTTCCTTTAAGGAAAACGGGCTGCATTTCTTAAAAAATCTGCTTTATTGGCAAGCAGTCCCAGGCATGGAGGTCTGCTGAGCCCAGCAGGCCACTATCCCTGGGAGGCCCAGCCATTCCCAATGGGGTCGCAAATTGCGAGTTGCTCATTAATATTCATGAGCCGCGCATGAGCCTCGCATTTTGCAACCCCATTGGAATCGCAATCAGTGTCTTTGACACTGTTGTACATTCCAAATTGTGACTCGCAATCGGCCCGTTTGCGACTGCAATTTAGGGCATGGCCATGTGCAAACCTCATTTTGTGAATCAGTGAATTTTACCAATTCGCAAAATGAGGTTTGCAATTCGCTATTAGGAAGGGGCGTGCCAAGGGCGCCCCTTCCTAATAGCGACTTGCATTTGTGTGTATGAATGTTTTGCGACCGCAATTGCGGTTGTAAAACACTCGCAATTTACCACCTACTTCAAGTAGGTGGTAAACCATTCGCAAACGGGAAGGGGTCCCCAGTGGACCCCTTCCCCTTTGCAAATGGGTCAAAAAATATTTTTTAAGGGCAGGCAGTGGTCCCAGGCACACACGCCTGCCCTTAAAAAAATGAAACTGAAAAGTTTCATTTTTCATTTTTTTTAAATTCAGACCGTTTTTCTTTAAGGAAAGCATTCACAGACATGGTGGTCCGCTGACCCCAGCAGTCCACCCTCCCTGTGAGTGCTAGCCATTCCTAATGGGGACGCAAATTGCGCCTGACTCATTAATATTAATGAGGCATGCAATTTGCGACCCCATTAGGAATCGCAAACAGTGTCTGAGACACTGTTGTACATCCCAATTTGTGAGTCGGAAATTGCGAGTCGCAAATTGGTGGGTCGTACATCTGGCCCTGAGTGCCTTCAGCCTGTCTCTAATACACATCTGGGGTGGGTGGCAGACAGACTTTGGGGCCGATTCCAATTCGGGCCGGAAATCTCCCCGACCGAGCCGGACCCGGAGAGATTTCCGACCGAATCGGACCCGTGCAGTCCGACCGAACGAGTACGATGCGCACGTATGCCATCGGACTCGATTCGGTCGGACTCCCATTGAAGTCAATGGGAGCCTGTCGTACAACGCGTACGCGGGCTCCCATTGACTCAATGGGTGCGATGCGGACAAGTGCGCCCCCTACAGTGTGTACGCTGTGAAGCGATTCGCGCCATACACGCACAGGTAGGGGGGACCCATGGGTCCCCCCTGTGTGCGACTCGCGCGGCTACGCGTACAGGGGGGTCCGACACGGACCCCCAAAGTACAGCTCCGACAGCTCTTTCGAGCCGGAGTGCGCGGCTCGGTCGGACTGTTCGCGGCGCGCATCGTACTTACCCGGCCGGGGAACGTCTCCATTGCGCGGTGCGAGTCGTGTCCGTGCGAGTCGGTCGGTGCGGTTCGACCCGGGATCGAGTCGGTCGGAGCGGTCGGGACGCCCGGATGAGTCGGTCGGCGAATACGCATCGTACTCGCTCGCCCGGACGCGCGTACGGATCGGTCGGGAAATAGGGCTCCGAATCGGATCCGGTTAAGCCGAATCCGATTCGGAGCCCTACCGGCCGAGATCGGAATCGGCCCCTTTGTGTTTTCCCTCTAGACAGCCACACACAATGGGAGCTTAGGTGTGACTTAATGGGCATCAGTGGGACAAAAACTGGCTTGATGCGGGGGCGGAGATGAGCACTGTCTCACTTATACCTGAATAGGCTGTGTTCTGTCCCCACACAAAGGGCTGCAAACTCCCCTACAGGGAGTCTGGAGCCAGGGCAGGAAGGGAGGATCTCTGATCACTTCAAAGACCCTTCTTTAAGGTCTCCCCCACTTCAAAGACATGTTCCAAAGTCATCCTGTATGCCCTGTGCACCCCCTTTTTTTGCTGACTGGTACTAGGGGCAACTGACTCTGACTGTCCCTGGGTTCAGTTTAACCATGCCCAGGGCCAGTGCTATGTTGAAACACAGTGAAAACACACATATATATTAGGGTACACTTATAAGTGGCATGATCAACCCTATAAGTCCCTAGTAGATTATAGGGCAGAGGGATTAAAACTCCCTTTAAATCCCTAGTATATAATAGGGTGTGACAGTTTAGAGGCCAGCAGCCCTTTCTGTACTTGCATGTGTGCACTGCTGAGAGCCTGAGGTCATTTTATAAGCAGCCCTGTGTTGCAGCACTGCTTTTAAATGTAAAGTGTGCCCAAACTCGACTTTGGTGGTAGGGGCACTTAAAAAGAGATAAACTACAATATTTTTAGATACCCCCAGGGTCTCCCCTAGGTGCCACATGGGTAGGGGGGTTCATGTCATTATATGGAGGGCCCTTATAAAAGATGGTTTATATGTCCTGGGGACAGAAATATTGAACATTTCACTTTCCCCATTGCAGTAAAGTATTTCCCAAAATCTACTTTGGTGCTAGGAGCCCTTGGAGTGAGGGTCTACACTATTTTTCATATTCCGGACCCCTAAAGTGTCTTGTAGGTGACCCAGGGTGGGGGCTCCTGTAACATTAAGCAGGGGCCTGTAAAGGATGTTTTATATGCCCTGATGATGGAGAAATTGCTCATTGCAGTTTCAACATTGTAGATGCTAGCCCCATAGGATAACAAGGCAATAGTTTGTGGATGCATAAATATTGCTAGGAATTAAATGACTGTGTGCAGTAAACTCCACTCCACTGAATTTTGCTGCTCCGTGCTCCGCTCAGTTCAGTCCAAAAATTACTCCTACCACCTGTGGAGCGGAGTTTGTCAGTGCACGCTCAGCCCCCTTTGCAGTGTCACCGTTACATTAGCACAACTCTCCTGATCTGGGTCAGTCCAACTGCAAACAAACAACACAGGCCACCTTCCGATGTGCAGGGTGCAGAGAAGGAAGTGGAACAACAAGGGCTTGTAAATGTGGCAGGTTTGGTCACACACCGGCCTGATTGCACCCGTTTGGCTTCACCCACGGTCATGTGACCGCAGCTATAAAAAAACAGGCAGGGCTTTGCAGAGGCAGTCCCTCGCCAGAACCAAACTCTCAGTGTGTGTCTCTTACTTCCTGCATTGCCTCGCGCGGCCTACCAGTGTGGCCTGGCCCCGAGGCATACCAGCCCTAGGCATATTGGCCCGAGGACACAAGGATGTCCAGCCCGAGCAGAACTTTCCCAAGACCCACCTCCAAGGCATAAAAGGGTCGGAGGCAGGTAGAGCTCATGCACCGCCTGGTGTTGAGATTGCTGTGAACTGGGACTTGACTCACATGACCTGGCATCTGTGTCTTACAACCACAAACTTGAGTGTTCGGAATAGGATACCAAAGTTCAGAGAGTTCCACGTCCTGTCTTTTAAGCGCTACACTCCTTGAACCCAAAAGATTCCGCACAGTCCGAGCCCCGCCATGGCATGAGGATGATGGTAAATACCTATCTTCTGGGCAAGGTTGAGGAGTACAGGGAGATGCGCCACATCCAGCTCCAGGATCCACATGGACCTGCACATGAAGTTGGCTGAGTTCTTCTAAGGCCTGTGGGGGACGAACATCCAGATGTATTACAAACATAAGGGGCGCTTTCATATATTATATACCTACCATATTGTATAGTGGGTGGGCTCTCCCCTAGCAATTTTGCCATGTCTGTTGTTTTTTGCCGTTGGGGTCTCTACTTAGGAACTCTCTTGATTCTGATGATTGACTCATGGCGATTTTGGGAACATGTAATGTTTAAAGTGCTCAAGAGGCTTCATTGCCATCTCCTGGTTTGTGGCAAACAGCCCCATTGTTCTCCGGGGCTTGTAGCAGGGGGACCCTGGGAACTGCAGAACAGACTATAAAGACGGCACAGAGCGGAAGGCACTGCTGTCACCAAGTGTTGTGACTACTCCCTGTGAGCTGTCACAACACGGGCTCTACCTAAAAGACAAGTCTACTTCATCGATCACTACACCCCTTTGAAATAAAATGCACACACAATCAAGAGGTTTTGGACCAGCACGTTTATAGAACAGATCCCACACCTCACTGTTTACTCACTGCAAAAAATTGAAAAATAATGAGCAGAATTAGGTTAATGGCCGCTATCTGCCTGCCCTGGTAAAATGTGAGGTGTGCAATTAGAGTTAACCTTCTCTCCTGTGTTTACTTCGCTGCTAGATGAGTAAGGTGCTGTAAATGCGGCATCCAATGATCAGCGGCGTGTGGCGCAACAAAATGAAAATAGGAGCGGCTGGCATGACACAGGCTAATGAGGGCCACAATATCGAACAGGAGTAGCAGGAAGATTAGCCCTTCAGCAAAATGTATTAGAACATCACAAGTTTGTAAATTAATTTGCTATCAGTTCCACTGCTCTTGCTGAGCTGTCAAATGAAGTGGATTGTGTGATAAGGGTAGCAATTAGGGGTGGCCGAGCAATACTCAGCATGCTCGTGGAACTCCGCAGAATATGGCAGAGTTTTTCGGTAACTCCACACAATTCTGCTGAGTGAAACTCCGCGAGCTCCGCCCAGGCCTAGAATTGAATAAAATGCCATTCAAGGACTTCAGAGAATGGTATTGATAAACCAACACCATGCAATTTTTTAATTCATCCCAAAGTATACAGAAAAGATTTTACAGGACTTTGGGGCCTATTACGAAGGCGGTCGGAAAACCTCCCCAACCGCCATGGTAATGGGAAAAGACCGCCCGCAAGGCCCGCGACATAACCGCCGGTCGTATTACGATGTTCCTTGCTCGAAATCCGACTGCTGCGGTCAGATCGCGGGCTTTAACTTTGCGGCGGTTGCTGATGCACGCAGCACCGTCGCGATGTCAAAAGGAGCATGTCCTGCATCTCCCTGCACTGCGTGGCAGGCACTGCACAGTGCCTGCCACCTGGTACAGGGAAATGTAGGGGGGACCATGGGTACCCCCAGTGCACCCACCCCCCACAAAACATTGGGGGCCCACAACGGGCCCCCGGAAGACAATCACTGCATGCCTTTCCATGGCAGTCTGACCGCTGAGGAAAGGCTGGCTACCGCCGGCATCATAATCGTGCCGGCGGAGCCTGCTCTGCACCGCCACCATTATCCCGGTCCTTTTCCGCCCGCCAGGCAGGAGTGCGAGTGGCTCACCACCGCCATCCGAATCAGACCGGCGGTTTTCTGGCTTGCGGTGCGGGCGGATCTCCACCGCCGGTCCGGCGGGCACCGCCGCCGGCCGAGCGATCGACATCCGACTGCCATCGTAATAGGCCCCTTTATTGTCTGTAAGCCACAATCGAGGTGGCACAATATATCGACATGCAAGAATATTGTTGACCAGAATATCGACATGAAGGTAAGAAATATCGTTTTTTTTATTATCGAAGTTAGTAATATCGTTAGTAAAAATATCGTTGTTAATAATATCAACATTTATTTTAGTGTTTTGTATTTTACTATGTGTGTTTAAAGTAGGTGATGTAATTATTTTGTATAAGTATAGCTTATTTTTTTAATGTATGTGTGAAATTTTTAGAAATAATTGATTTTATGTTAATTAATTTTTGTGTATTTTAGTTCCATAGCGGGTTGTGGGTTTATAGAGGAATAGGGTGGGAAGTAATTTAATTATAATTAATTAATTAACATTTTTTATTAATTAATATGTATGTATTTAATATTTTATATTGTTAATTGTGATAATTAATTTGTTATTAATTCGTTATTAATTGGTTATTAATTATTAATAATTAATTGGTAAATATGTTAATTGAGTTGTTTTTTTAGGAGTGGGTTGTGGGTTTATAGGGGAGTAGGGTGGGAAGTAATTCAATTATAACTAACTAATTAATACTTTTTATTAATTAATATTTATGTATTTAATATTTTATATTGTTAAATGTGGTTATTAATTTGTTATTAATTAGTTATAAATTGGTCATTAATGATTATTAATTAATTATTAATTATGTTAATTGTGTCTTTTTTTAAAGAGCATGTTGTGGGATGATAGGGGAGTAGGGTGGGAAGTAATTACATTTTAATATTTTTTTAATATTTTTTATATATAATTTAATTAATTTTATTTAATAGTGTTAATTCTGTGAATTAATTTATAACTGATTGTTTTTAATTTGCTTGTTAATTGTTATTAGTTAATTAATTAATTGTTAATTTATATGTTAATTGTGTTATGTTTTACAACATTGGTGGGGTTATTTATAGAAGAATATGGTGGGAGGTAAATTATTTTTAATTAGTTAATTATTTGTTAATTAATGCTCATTATTTTGCTGGAGTGGGAATAGTAAATGATTCCCCTCCGCTATCCAACACTTTCCCTACTGTTGCACTCCCTGGAGTGGGAATAGTAAATTATTCTCCTCCGCTATCCAACACTTTCCCTACTGTTTCACTTGCTGGAGTGGGAATAGTAAATTATTCCCCTCCGCTATCCAACACTTTCCTACTGTTGCACTTGCTGGAGTGGGAATAGTAATTTTAACCCCTCCGCTATCGAACACTTTCCCTACTGTTGCACTCGCTGGAGTGGGAATAGTAATTTTATCCCCTCCGCTATCCAACACTTTCCCTACTGTTGTACTCCCTGGAGTGGGAATAGTAAATTATTCCCCTCCGCTATCCAACACTTTCCCTACTGTTGCACTTGCTGAAGTGGGAATAGTAAATATTTGCCCTCCGCTATCCAACACTTTCATACTGTTGCACTTGCTGGAGTGGGAATAGTAATTTTTACCCCTCCGCTATCCAACACTTTTCCTACTGTTGCACTCGCTGGAGTGGGAATAGTAATTTTATCCACTCCGCTATCCAACACTATCCCTACTGTTGCACTTTCTGGAGTGGGAATAGAAAATTTTAACCCCTCCGCTATCCAACACTTTTTCTATTGTTGCACTCGCTGGAGTCGGAATAGTAATTGTATTCCCTCCGCTATCCAATACTTTCACTACTGTTGCACTATCTGGAGTGGGAATAATAATTTTATCACCTCCGCTATCCAACACTTTCCCTACTGTTGCACTAGTTGGAGTGGGAATAGTAATTTTATCCCCCATGCTATCCAACACTTTCCCTACTGTTGCACTCGCTGGAGTGGGAATAGTAATTTTATCCCCTCCGCTATCCAACACTTTCCCTACTGTTGCACTTGCTGGAGTGGGAATAGTAATTTTTACCCCTCCGCTATCCAACACTTTCCCTACTCATGCATTTACTGGAGTGGGAAGAGTAATTTTATCCCATACGCTATCCAACATTTAACTACTGTTTCAGTTAATGTAGTGTAAAATGTTGTTTTAAAATTAAAAAATTATTTTAATATTTTAATATTTTAATTTATTATATATATAAGTATGTTTAATTTATTTTTACATTACATTTATTATTTATAATTTAAAAAAATATATAATTCTAACTATGTTTTTATTAATTATATGTATTATTTAATTTATTTAAAATTATTTATTAGAGATTAAAAAAACGATATTTTGAACGATATTTTTAACAACGATATTTTTGTTTCGATATTTTTGTACTTACCATTGTAAAGATAGGATGTCGATATTCTTGACATCGATATTTTGAACACGATATTTGTGTAGGTCGATATTCCTGTCGTCGATATTCTGTCAGTGATCCCCACAATACAGCCTTTCTGCCCTCTTCGCTGATTGGTCAGAGTTAACAGGATTAGCCAAGCTGCTTTGATGAAGTGATAAGTGGCTCACCCAGGGAGAGGCTCTCTGGTAGTGAGAGCTCTGCTATATAGGAATGCCAGAACAGTAGGAGGGGTGGTAAAGCATGAAGCTTCAAAGGGTGATAGGACAGGCAGGGAAGGTCAGGTCCATTTACCCATCAGCCCATCTCCCCCCCCGGCCAGATGGCAGGCTTAAGACATGAATTTGCAGATGGTAGGGGCAGAAGAACTATGGAAATGAGTCATACTGGAGGTTGTTTTAACTAGTTTTTGGTCCTCTGCTGAGATTTCAGCCATACTGAATTTTGGAGGAATAGTGCTTTCTGGGTGAAGATTATGTCACACTTTTGAGAAAGTGGTCATGCTCTGGGGTGTTGCCCTGTGCCTCATTGGACAGCAATGCTCCCCTGTTTGACCCTAGAGAACACTGAATAAATATGTGAGAGGAGCAGAGCCTCTCAGATCTGCGGCTTGAAACTAAAAGAAGGCTTGCCAAGTTGGAAACTTGCTTTGCACCATCAGGCCCTGCATTCTGACTGACTGAGCCTGCTGCGTTATCTAAAACTACAGCCCTTTGATGTACCTTGTTCAAAGAGGAATTAAGAGTGAACTCCCTGCAAGTTACAGGTTAACAGAGCTCACCTGGATCATCAGCCCCAAGAATCCCCTGTCTAGCTTGCGTCCAGTGGCTTTGTAAGGGTTTTGTTCAAGTGCATTGTGGGAATTGTGGTCCTAACTTTTCAAGGACCATCTTGGAGCTTCAAGACACTTGAATTGTGTTTTGGACACTTTGGACCTTCAAGAGGAACTTTAGGAAGAAGTTCCAGAAGTTTGGAGAAATTAAGAGCAACTTTGGAAAAAAGCTCCATTAGGGGATCGACTCAACCCCGAGAGCCTAGCCAGCTGCTTCAATGGCGAGCCGGCCTGACCTACTGGTTTGTTCCACTGAAAAGCTCCGGAGGTCCGACTTCTAGAGTTTGAACAGGTGCTCACTGAAAAGCAAGCCGGCAAACCCTCTCTGAATATGGACTGGTGAAGAGGTGGAGAGCATCAAGGAACCCCGGCAGAAAAAGCTCCAGAAAACTTTCAAGACCCGAAGGTAAAATTATAGGTTTCTAAGTGCTATATAGTGCTAAATCTTTAAAAGTTCATATCTCCAGATCCCTACATTGGATTTTTGTCGATTTTATGTCAGTTTAAAGATAAAAACATTTCCCATCTTTATTAATTGGTGTTAGATTTTTCTTGTGTGTTGTGTCTTAATTATTTACAGAAGTGGTGTTTTTAAATGCTTTACATACCTGTCTCCTAAGTTAAGCCTGCCTGCTCGCAGCCAAGCTACCCAGGGTTGAGCATGGGAATATTTTACTGAGTCCTGTAGTGAGCCCTAGACTGTGTTAGTAGCCTTATTACCAGTGGTAGAAGCATAATTACCACTTCTAAAAATCCACTTTCCAACAAGGCACAACTGGGTATAAGTACTAGACCTCTGGAACTGCCAACTTAGCATCACTGGGCCTGTGAAGAACCCAGGAGGGAGGACTCATTTGCTGCTACAAGGACTGCCACTCTGCTTGACTGCTACTCTGGAAGTACTGCTTTCTGCTGTGTTACCCTGCTGCCTGCTACCCTCTGCCCTGCTGAGGAAGGACTGGACCCATCACACTTAAAGCCAGAGTGGCTCCAAGGGCATGCTGGCTTGCCCCCTGTTTTAAGTCTTTGGGACATCAAAGACTTCACATCAACCTGCAACAGCATCTGGACTTTGCTTGCTGCAAATCTTTCCCTGCCAAGTGGTGCCAATCCACTCCTGGGTCCTTGGAAGTGGGTATAAAGTGCTGAAACTGCCAGAATCCACGCATCAATGATGTTGCACCACTCAGAACCAGCGCATCGCCCTCAACACCGACGCGTCCCAGCTGCTGCACGGACGGCGGACATAGCATCGATGAATGTGCGGCACATCGTCTCCAGTTTCCGATGCATCTCTGACTGTGTGGGTCGGCACCAACGTATCGCCTTCGATTCAGTGGTTCAACACCGACGCACCCTCTTAAATCCAGCAGCTTGACTATGCATCACCCTTTGCTTCTCGCATCTCTACTCTGGCGATGATGCATCCCAGGTACTTTTCTATGGGCCAAGGCTGGTCCCAGTATCCAATCAGCGGTCCATCGCGGTTGGCCAGAACTTTTTGATTTACCCCAGTCAAGCGCGACCCGAAGTCCCCCATTTGCACTTTAAGGTTTTAAGCACTATATTTCCATTTAGTCTTTAAAAATACATAACTTCGGTTATCCTTATTAGATTTTTGTTTTTTTGATCTTGTTTGGTTCATAAAAATATAAGCTATTGTTCTAAACTGGTGTGGTCTTTTTGTGGTATTTCACTGTATTACTGTCTGAAGTGCAGCACAAATACTTACACATTGCCTATTAAGTTAAGCCTGCCTGCTTTGTGCCATGCTACCAGAGGGTGAGCCCAAGCTAATTTATGTGATATATCTGACTTACCCTGACTAGGACTGTGGTTCCTGCTTGGACAGGGTAAATACCTCTGCCAACCAGAAAACTAATTTCTAACAAACCTATTTTTAATGAGTCTTTTTTATGCTTATTGGTGATGTTTCCATACCCTGTTGTCGCCTCTTTCTAAATTACCACACACTATAACACTCATGCAGTGCTCAAGCTGCCATTGTGCCCCTTGGTGCGCCTTGTTAATATTTGAAATACCTCTAAAATGGTTGTGTTTCCACACTAAAGTAGGCCCATTGTCTTTCCTCTCCCCTTGTCCTGCTCCCTGTCTCGCACCTGAGAAGCCATGGTCTGATTAACTGTTGCAGGACTTGTCGCTTTATGAGTTGCAGGTGGGAGACAACTCCTTTCTGGTCTCAGTGTCTTCTTCCCCCTGTTTGACATCCACTCCTTGGCTCCTTCTTGGGCGGTGGCGTCCTGTTCTCTCCTGCTCATCATTCCGGCCCTGCTGCTCTTCAGCATTGCCAGCTGGAATCTCCACTCACTCGAGGACCCTTCAGTGTTATTCATTCTCCTCCATGGCTCCTATCCATATCCAGCTGGCCTGCAAAAGGGACTCCTGGAAAACAAACTAGATTTCCCCTTTCTGCTTTTTATAAGTTTCTTCTACCTCTGTCCTTTCAGGTCTTTCTTTTCTTTTCTTTGCTTTTCTTTCCCCTGTTCCTGTTTCTGTTACTGGTCTATTTTCTAGTGCTATCTGTTTGTCCCACAGCCCTTTTGTCCCTATTTGTTTTTATTTCTATGATGTTTTTTCTTCTATGATGCCTGCCTGAGTTGCCCAGCTATTGTCAAATGATGTCCTGTACAGGTAAATGTGCTGCTTTCTTGCTACAGTCAATCATAATGATCTGAAAAAGGCACCAAAACATTTGGCATTAATTAGTTTGAAATTGAATCATAATAAGGGTTTGAGGACTTATTTTAACACAAAACGTAATGTATTTCTGGTAGAGAGAAAGTCGTGTTTCTAAATCTGCTGCCAGAGCTTTGAGTGGTAGTGAGGTACATTTATTTTGATGTTGTTTTGGGACAAGATCTCACAAAGTGACTGATGTGTCTTAAATCAAATGACACTGTTTGTTCTTGAGCTACTAAACTGATCAGGGTTAAGGAGTGCAGAATAAATATTTCTAGTAATGGGCAGAACACTGCTGTTCACTAGACAGCGTTCTGAAGATTCAGTGACAGTCAACTTTGCACAACTTGGTTGAGGTTGTATCCCTACACAGATGTTTTCCCAGATATTTGTCTAGTAAAAGACATTTTCTAACTTAAATTTCTCTTGACAAAAGTACTTTAAGTTATGTCTAATTTGGAATCAGATCAATACTTTTTTTATTCAAATGTACCCTATTCTATTTCTAAAGTCTTTTTAGGAAGTATATCTGACGATTAGGCTACTGTTACATTCAATGTGAAAATATGGATTTGTTATTTGCAATTGCTTTGCAGTAAATAAACACAACTGTAAGGATTCTACTCAATTATCATTCAAAGCTTGGTGGTATGCAGTCTTTCATAATCATAGATTAGACACTGCCTATATGAATCCTATATCACTAGTTATAAAAAGTAAAGACCTTTGGACGCCAGTCACACATTTCCTTGACAAATCTGCAAAATCATATTTCGCCCCTTCACGCAGTGCCCAAGAAGTTCTTCAACCTCCTTGACTTCCCCCTCTTGGCAGTATTACTTCCTTACAATGCACCTTTCTTTGTATATCTCATTATTTATCCTATGCATACCATCAGACAATAGTTTGCATGAACCATATGTATATCCATTCCTCTTTTCCTCCCTCCCCCCTTATGCATTTGTACTCCGCTCTTCTAATGTATTTTTCCTCTGGATTCCTGAATATTATTGATTGTATCTTATTTAGTCTAATAAACATACTCTTTTAAACTTAAAAAAGTACTTCATGTTCGATTTTCTTCCACAACATCTTCCTTTTACAGGGTTTTCCGCCTGTCTATTTTTTCACAATTTTACCATACATTAGGAACTTTAAAGAGAACGTTAGCAACCTTGCATGTCAATAATAAGGGCCTGAGGGGGACCTTTTAGTGAATCCTAGTAAACCTGAAAGCAAAGCATTTACTGCACAGTAGCATTACATTTAATTCAATAAATAAAAAAAGTCTAAATAATATTAGAAGTGCAGGTATAAAGGCAAGCGTAAAACGAGTAATAACGGTGTAGTGCCTTGCGAAAGGAGGACATAAAACATAAAATTAGTAACTGAAAGGAAATTAGCAACACTCGCTCAAAAGGAAATGAGGAAAGAAACGGAAGAAAGTGCACATCATCCGCTCCAGACAAACAAGTGATGTACATAACAATTGGTATTCTCATCAACAGAAGCCAAACGCCAAGTCGGAGCACAAGCACGAGGAATATATTAATGTATTTAATATATTTAATTTGAGGATGCTTTATAGTCCACATCTGGTCGTGAAGGTCACCTAAAGCTTTACAATTACATTACATAGCTCGGAGCTACAGGTTAATGACATTTTAACATAATGAAGTCTACATTTGAATTACATAGCTTGGGGGTTACTGATGGGGAACATTTAGAAAGCGACATTTGCAGGTTTAATTCTTTCCTTACACTTTGAGAGGATAACCTGCCATCAGCCTTGCATTCATGGGAAGAGGTTGCTGAAGTTGCACGTTTTTGGGTCTGAATATTAGGGGTACTTTCAGAAGCAACGGAGATTAACACCTATGTATTTATTCGTGTCCCTGGTGCTGCCAATATGACGTGTAGGCCTTTGGGAAGCCACATTCAGCTGCCAATATGGCCATCTTTAAAGCAAAATGCAAAGCAGTGAAGTAATAAGCTTGCCAGATAATAGGCAATAACTAGAAAAAGACTCACGAACAAACACACGCGCACACAAATCATAGGAAAAAGGCACTCATAACAGAAAGATTCGAAGATAAAAAAAACATGCAAGGTATGAGCATAGGTTAAGGAGTGCAAAATAAATATTTCTAGTAATGCTTGTACTTTTCATAACTTGGGGGCATATTAGCAAGGGCTTTATCGCCGCTTTAGCAGCACTTTTTGCCGCCAAAGCGGCGATTTTTTTATCGCCCTATCAGCAAGCTGTCGCTAACAGGCGTTAGCGACAGCTTTCTGGCGATAGCGGCCGGTCTCCCTATCGCCTTGCATGCCAGCGATAATTATCGCTAATGACATGCAAGGTAGGCGTGCCAAACTAAAAGCGACTGTAAACAGTCGCTAACACAACTTCCCCCTATTAGCAACGCAGGCGAAGCGATAAAAAAAGACGCGCTAAGCGCGATTATCGCTAGAATTTAACACCTGCTAAAAACATGACTTACCTGTTTCTTCAATGGGAGGTGGATTGTCAGGCTAAGTCCACCATGGCGTTAATGCGTGAATATCGCTGGATTTCCAGCGATATTCACGCATTTCGCCGCTATGGCTGGATATTTTATCGCTTTGGAGATAAACATTGCTAATAGCGTGTTATCTCCACGATAAAATCCAGCGATAGGCGGCGATAAAAAAAACGCGCTAAGCACGGTTTGCGATAATTATCGCAAGTTGTTGCTAATATGCCCCTTGGTTTTTACAGGCAAAGTAAAATTTGCAGTAATTGTGTATAGTTAGGGACATGATAGAGGTTCAAAGAACAAGAGGAGATTATAACATCAATTCTGGGAATTTACATAGGAAGTAAGTGCTGAGAAGGAAAGGATGTCCTTACTACATACAGAGACAGGTCATCTCTGGAATCGACACTTGGCTTAGCATCCTCGCGGCTCTGATCCTGATGACATTTCCACATATGCAGTCACATGCATGGGCCATCAGCGGGAACGTGCGGCAGTTGGCGTGCGGAGCCTTGCAGTGAAGTAACTGCAAAATGACTTACTTATGGTTCTTCTTCTTGTGCCTAGACGATGCCATGATATGTAAGAGGAGTGATAAAGGGCCCCTTCCAAGATAGTGGTATGGCCTGAGACCCCTGCCTGGGATTCAAGATGCTTCTTAGTCTTTTCCTGTGATGTGAGTTCCTAATTGAATCATTTATACAGGAGGCATTGACCAAAGATTGATGCGTCGCAATGCCTTCCTTCTATTTTTTCCATATTATGTATTGCCCATTTGCTACATTTTCTGTCCTTGATTTTTGCTCCTGTGCAGCCAAATTCCCTTCTCATACTTCTGCTCTTGTCTCTGCCATGATGTCATAGATGGTTTGATGGCTTGCTAATCTGAAACAAGCAAATCATTAATTTATTATAAATTAATTACAATTATTACAATAGCATGAAATAAAATAAAAACATGCCACGTCGTTACATATCATAAAAATCTGCCAAACCCATCAATCGATTTCAATTTAACTTAGGTTGAAAGGGAACGTGTCTATTACCTAATCAAAAACCGTAAACACTACGACTTCTAAGGATGGAATGTGCCTTTAAGGACAGTTGGGGCTAGGTTAATAAACAGTAACAGAGGACAAAAGGTATCCCAGTTACCAACACCACAGATTATTGGTAATTCAAGAACCGATGTCTAACCTCTTTTTCACATCACCGGATATTTATTTATTCATATTTTTAACATTCTGATGACAAAAATACAATTCCAGTCACCATGTATATATTTCCAAATTCAGGTCTAAAAAGCCTTTTGCATTCAGCAAAGCAAAATAGATACACAGCAATGTGGCATTCATTTCGTCTTCTTCCGCACAATCTCTATTAACAACATTTAAATCTATTCTGGTTTCCCGAGCAGTACTTTATGACAGCTATAGAACAGAAAGCAAATAAAAGTTCACATAGTGCGATTTTCCTCTTTCAAAGAGCTAGTCAACTATTGGCTGCATAGTAGGTGAACACCTTTTTAAAGTTTCTTAAGTTTGCAATGGAGAAATACTGAAAAAACAAAGTTTACTCTCGAGGCCATTTTTGTCAAGCCAAACTCAAACTCAAGTCTCAAATGGACAAGAATTAAGTAGATAAAAGATATGTTTGAGGCATTTGGACTAAAGTTTGTCAAATGTGATACTCATCCGGTCACGGAAACAAAGGGGCATATGTACAAGAATTGGCAATAACTATTGCTAACGCTAGTTAGCGGCAGTTTTTCTATCGTCGTGTATCGCGGCAAACTATTGCCTTGTTAGCGACGTATGTACAAGACGTTGCTACATGGCGATAGCTTCAGGGATCAGCGGTGAAAACTGCCGCTAATATTAGCGTGATGGCGATAGGAATTCCGGCATTCGCGGGCGAAAACCAACGAAAGGCCCATTAGCGGCAAAAGAAAGCACGTTAGTCAGCCCAGCATGAGTTTTTTTTGCCTCTGATGGAAAAAATAGCCTGTCAGTCGACCTCCAATAGAAAATAGGCAAAAAACCAATGAAATGCAGAATGGAGCAGCCAGGGCCAAGTGCAGCACCCATCAACAACCCCCTCAAGCCACCCAACATCCAGGATGACCAGGATGAGAGCCTGGATGCCTCACTGGACCTGCGTCTGGGGCCTGGATGCCTCGCTGGACCTGCGCCTGGAGCATGGATGCCTCGCTGGACCTGCGCCTGGAGCCTTGATGCGTCGCTGGACCTGCGTCTGGAGCCTGGAGTGGGAAGCGGAGGAGCTGTGAAGTCGATGAGCCGTGGCGGTAGACATTGATGCGCGGCGATCGCCCGTACCTGGTGGTGAAGTCTGGTCGGTTGCATGGAGACACGTTGCTGACCTGTGTGAGAAGACTGCCTTGCGCCCCTTGGAGCTGTGAATGGTAGAGGCGCTCCTGTTCACCAACGTAGGGAGGTCTGCATCGCATACTACGATCCACCCCTACACCGGGGTGCACAGAGAGGATTACCAACGGTGGGCGGCACCTCTCTGCATCACAGGCTGGATGAGGTTGCGCTGGCCGGACGCTGTGGAGGGTGAGGCCCCTGAGATGCGCCAAATATGTGTTGCGGGAGCGCTGCAAGTTCACGCCTAAGGGGGCCCTGCTGCATCAACTGCATCGGGAGGTTCACCAGCGGACTTGGCGGCGACTGCTGTACCCACGCTTGTGAAGTCCCACCTGGCTGAGGCTCCTGCTGGGTGAGTCACAGATTTGGAGAGAGTTTAGCAGATTGCTCCACGGTGTCAATGTCCAGGTAAGGAGAAGGTGGGACACGTAGCGGAGGAGGCCCGGGGGTCGAGTCGCCCAGGCCTAGCACCAGTAGATGGCGCACCCCAGTTTCGGCTCATCCGCTATGGCGGAAGAGCGTTGCCCCACTGCTTTCAAGCAGTGCAAGAAGAGGAACAATCATCACATGATGATAACTTCTTGATGTTATGGTGCCATGTTTCCGCGTTGCGGGCTGGAGGGTGGGTAGGGCTGCTCCACTCACGAAGCAGGGTAGTGGCGGAGTGGCATGCCCACTCAAGTGCGCAGTGACTGTTTGGTCGGCCCGCTCAGGCCGCACAAAGCAGTCATGCGCACTGTCCTGTTCGCAATGCAGGCTGCATTACAGCCTGCATGGAGAACATGCCCACACCTCCAGCCCCTGACTGAATGCCTCGTCCGGGCACCAATGACCAATCCCAACGCCGCATTGCAGCATTGCGATTGGCTTAGGGGAGGGAGCCTGGCTGCCTACTTCCTGTTCCTGGAAGCAGACTCAGGAGAGCAGGAGCAACGAAGACACGGGACCCGGCCTCGAGGTAAGATTTCTCTCATGTAAATATTTACAACACCCGCTCACACACACACCCGCGCGTCCACGCCCCATCCAGTGTTCTTTCCAGTGTTTCCCACCTCCCAGCTGTCCAGTCCCCCCCGCAGCAGTTCTCAATGGCGGCCGCTGTGCGGCCATGCGCAGCGGGCGTACCACTGGTGTGTCAAAGGTATATATGGAGTTACGACGCATACCATTATATCGCATTCCATTACAATGCATAGTAATACTAGGCAAATTGCAACAGTAGGGAAGGTGTCAGATTGCGGAGATGTAAACATTACTATTCCCACTTCAGTGAGTGCAACCCTAAAACTGATCCTTGCACCCCAAAGCAAAACCTGAACCCTAAAATTCATAATTGAGCCCCCAAAACACACCCTATAAATAATATTTGACCCAAATGCAAAACCCAATTTTCATATTTGACCCAAATGCACACCCCAATTTTCATATTTGACCCAAATGCACACCCCAATTTTCATATTTGACCCAAATGCACACCCCAATTTTCATATTTGACCCCCAAATGCACACCCCAATTTTCATATTTGATCCAAATGCACACCCCAATTTTCATATTTGACCCCAAATGCACACCCCAATTTTCATATTTGACCCAAATGCACACCCCAATTTTCATATTTGACCCCAAATGCACACCCCAATTTTCAAATATTACCCCATAATACACCCCACATTTCATCTCCGACACCCGAAACTCATACCCACCCTAAAAATAAAAAATACCCCATTACTGACCTCACAATGCGTTGTAATGGAATGCGATGTAAAGGCACCTGCATTGTCGGATTTGCGTTGTAAAGGCATTACGATGTAATGCCTTCATTGTAATGGACGTCTCCCATGCCAAAGGCAAGCCCGTCTGCATCCGTCTGCCCCTGGACCGCGCTCAGCACCAAGGACCCTTCCTCTCGGACACTCCACCCCTACGGCGCCAGCACCCTCCTCGCCATCAACCCTGGATGCCACATCGCCTGCCAGGACCAACATCTGCTCCGGACCGGACATCGCCATCGCCATCACTGACTGCTGATAAATCACCCGCAAGGACCACCCCGACCGTCCAGGAGGAGGCATTGCCATCACCTACAGAAGCACACTCCAACTGACCACGCACTCTAATGACCCAACGGTAACCATGGAACACCTTTACTTCCAGATCAGGACCAACCCCAACCCCATCCTCTGCGGCACCCTCATCTGCAGGCCCCCCGGGCCATGGACACCCATTCTCAAATACCATTGTAGACCTCATTGCACACCAGGCTCTCCCATCCACCGACGACATCCTACTCGGCGAACTCAAGTTCCACCTGGACAACTCCAGTGACCAGAGCACCACCCCCTCCTGGGGTAGCTCCCCAAAATCAGACTCAAGCAGCTAGTCACAGCAGCAAGCCACATAGCAGGACACACGGTCGAGCACGTCTCCTTAGCCAGCGGGACCTTCAACTACAGCCACACCACCAGGCTCTCCTGGACCGACCATCATTGTATACATCACATCTTCACCATGCCCACCATACACAACCACCATCATCGCCCCCCTCGCAGCTGGATCAAGGCCACCGAAGTACGTCTTGTCAACTCCCTCAGCACAACCACTCCGCCAATGCTTACAGACGATGACACCGCATCGCGCAACCGCCACCGATGGATCTCCAACTGCGCCGACATCCGGGCACCCCTCAAGAACGGCACTGCGTCAGTACCTTACGCCTGCATGATGGCAGGCGTAAGGGTGATGCAGTGCCACAGGGATAGGCTGACCCCATGCATTGCTGGAGTTGCGTCATGGTTGTGACACGACTGCAGCAATGCGTGACTTTAGCGCAGACAGATACGTCAGGATTCCAGACGTATCTGTCATTACTTGCGCCATGGAACGCTGTCCAGTGAACACAGCGCATCCGTGGTGTCGCAAGAAGGGGGTATTGAAAAGTGTTGCAACGCTGTCTTGTTGCAGCGCTGCCACACTTTTCGTGGGTGAGGCCCAGGAATGCGCACTATCTTATTGATGGTGCGCAGTACTGCCCTGTAGTTTTGTCGCAGGGCAGCGCAGCAACATTGCTTGCAGCGCAGTCCAGCAACAAAACCTGCTGAAATGAGGCCCCAAGTGTTATCTCCATTTTTAATACCAGCTATTTTCTGGTCTTAAAAAACTGCCTCTAAACGCAGTTAGAGGCAGTTTTTTTGGTCCTCCAAACTTAAAGAATCCCCTTGTAAATATCGCGAAGTGGGGTTAGCGGCCGTTTTTGCACGGGAACGCCTCCCTTGCATGTCATTATCGCTAACAGAAGTGGCGATCTTTATAATGGATGTTTTCACCGGAAAACTGCCGCTAACAGAGGTTAGCGACAGCTTGTACATATGGCGATAAAAATATCACTGCAAAACCGGCGGAAAAGTGCCGCTAACGCGGCGTTAACTCGTTGTACATATTCCTCAAAGTGCCTTATATAGGAATACTGGCAGGACTTTTGGTTTTATTATTGCTAAACTTAATTCAGCATTTTGGTTCTGTAGATTTGAGTACCATTTCCTACATGAATATTGATGATAAGTCCATTTATTTTTTCTTGATTTATTCTGCGTTTTAGTTCCATAGTGATTCTCATGCCACACCCCCAAACAATTATAAATGGTGGCAGTGTCTATTTTAGCACCACCCATTGACCTGTTGAAATTACACTTAGATCGACCATATGGGAGCATTTTGGCTTTGTTTGCATTAACTAGTTGTCAACTGTTTGGGTGTAGGTGTCTACTTTCTTCAAGGATCTTTGTAGGCCTATTGGTTTTGTGTTAGGATTGCAGCATTTTCAGCGTACTGAAGCAGGAAATGTGCTGGGCACCCAGATTTGGGACAAAATGTCAAACCCCTTGTACTGTTATTCCCATATCAGTGGTGTACAAATTGAAATATAGTGTGGCCACCACACATACCTGCTTCAGTCTTGGTTGGTACAAATCCTAGGCATAAAGCGTGAGCCTTCATCCACTTTATTACATATCCAGGTGTCCCAAAGGAGTAGTTGGGTGGCTCTGAGGAGGGTTGAGGAAACCCCGTAAACGCATAGCTTTTTCCAGAGATTGGCATAATTGACTTTATCAGAGTCAGCTGAATAATCCAGAAAACAGGCATGAAACCTGTATCCCCGAAAGCCTACCTGGTAAGATGGTAGAGCATTTGTTCCTTCAACCCAGTCTTCCAATACATCACAAATCATATTTGCATATAATTTCGCTTCGTTGTTCAGGGGAGCAATCAGCCTATAGATTTGTGGAGCATTACTGTTCCATTTTTAAGAATGACAGTAGCACAGAGCCATGACAGGAGTGGGGAATTTTGGTTATTTGTTGGCCTGGGCATAATTTAATTTATGCTTGTGTAGTTTGTGTAATTTCGGGAATTTTGTGTTACGCTTTTTATGCATATTAGCTAAAATTATAACACTTCACGTAATTATGTGCCATTCACTGTAACAATTTGCTGTGAATAATGCAATTATCTGAATTTCATGGTAAATGTTCACTGTAAATTGCACCATTTTCAGATGAACAACAGAAAGTGAGTGGCTGCTGTTTGAGGTGCTTTTGTTTAAAGGCATCCTCGCGTCAAAATGTGATGCAAGTATATATTTCACACTAAAATATATCATTAAATGACAGATTTGCATTTTGCATAACTAAGAATAATTTCAAATATGTTCACATAATTATGCAAAAGCTTAAGATCCATAAAAAGCTTCAGAACTGACTGAGCCTAATAAGATGAATCTGATTTAAAAATATTCTTTTTTTTTTATTGGAAATCAGGTAATACATATTTACATTATCCAATCATTCTTACATTTGTTTAACATCTGTACCATTATTCTCATTTTGAATCCCTTTAACTTGACATTGCTATTGTCTGATTTTATGTACATTTTTACATATTTACACCTATTTACACCAATTTACACAACATTTTATTCTGCTATCTTTTTCTTCCAGGTCATTAATGGATCCCATATTCTCATTCCTTTCTGCTTAGCTTTAAAGCCTTTACATTTATATAGAGACATTTCCTGCTGACCAATGTTCAATATCCTATGCACCCATTGATGATACATGGGCGGTTCCTTATCTTTCCAAACCGTGGCAACCAACAATCTTGCCACTGCGACCGTTATAAATATGAAATCTCTCTGTGGAGTGTCTAGTTCCATCCTGTTGTCATAGCCTAAAAGCATCAGTGTTGCAGTAATTTTTATTTCTATATTCATCACTTGAAGCCAGAAATTCTCTATACCTGTTTTAAATTCATCTAGTTTCCCACAAGAGTAAAACATATGAATACTATCTGCCGGTCTAATTTGGCATCTTGGACATTGATCTGTCTGGCTCATACCCCAGCCAAACAGCTTCGCTGGCGTATAATAAAGATCATGCAAGGTTTTATATTGTTGCGCTTTCAAATTTGATGACAACAAAACCCTGTTCCCTATCTCTATTATCATATCCACATCTACCTCCCCATCTACAAGCTTTTCCGCCCATTTCATCTCTATTCTTTCCATATCATCTGCTAGTCTCTGTAACAATTCCGCGTAGAAATCCCTAATCCTACTGTCTCGTCGTTTCATTATTCTCGACATAGATACCTCCACCACTTTAACAGGTCCCTTGGCAAACCCCTTGATACGATGGTGTATCTGTATATATTTGAAGCAGGAGCTTCTGCTTAGGCCAAATCTTTGAACAAGCTCCGGAAAGGTTATTATTTGTTCTTGATTGTTAAACAAATCTGCCACCATCACAATCCCCGCCTGTTCCCATTGCCTAGCCAATCCATCATAGAGTACCTGTGGAAGAAAATCTGAGTGCCAAACTGAAGTATACTTATTATATCTAGAGATTTGGCAGTGCTTCCTCACCTTTTCCCAAATTTGTATTGCCCCCTGAACACACTTATATCGAATTGTTTTACTGTAGGTGGGTTTAGATTGCCATTGGAAGAGACCTTCTGCTTCTTTCCCCAACGTCAGCTGATATATGTTAGGTAGCTTAGATCTTTCATCCCTAACAGTTTCAAAAAAATACAACGTACCAAGATGCTGCAGAGTACATGCCCATAAGTAAAATAATATATTAGGAGCATTTCACCCTCCCCTTTCTATGGGCAGAGTCAAGAATTTATATGCCCGTCGTATCTTTTTATAACCCCATATAAACTTTGAGAACATAGCCTCAATTCTTTTTATTTTACTCCCAGGTAATTCTAACGGTATCGCTCGCATTAAATATAAAATCTTGGGGAATATCCGCATTTTTAATACGTTAATCATACCTATAATCGTAAGATGTAGCTTATCGATTTGTCTAAGTTCTGCACCTATTTTCCCCAATACAGGATCTATATTTACATCCCACAGCTTATCTATCTGTGATGTTAAGTTAACCCCTAAATACATGGCCTTCTCCGTTACCCGAGGATCCTGCAGATGACATTGGGAAGAGCACACAACTTGCGTTTTCTCTTTATTTAACAAGTAGCCAGACTTCCTCCCAAACTCTGTTGCCATACTTTCAATTTCTTTAATTGTCCCTTGAGGGTCTGTTGTGACTATCCCAATATCATCTGCATACGCAAGGATCTTTGTCTCATACCCCTGTGTAATAATTGGTTTAATCGCCTGGTTATTCAAAATTCTTACTATAAATGAATCAAGATAAAATGCAAATAAAATAGGGGAGCAGGGGCACCCTTGGCGCGTGCCCCTAGAAATTTCAATCCTCTTGGATGTATTCCCCATCAGTTGTATTTGTGCGTACGGTTTAAAATACATGGCTCGAATAGCTCTCAAAAATCCAGGACCGAGCCCTCTCTCACCCAGAGTGTCCCACAAACATTGCCATGACACTCTGTCGAAGGCCTTTTCTGTGTCCAGGAGGACCACAGCCACTTCCATGCCCTCTGCTTCTGCAATATCTAATATTGATATAACATGTCTAGTGTGGTCTGTGGTCCCCCTGCCAGGAACAAAACCATGTTGCCAGGGTGATACCAATGAAATGACTATTCTTTGCAGACGAGAGGCCATTACTTTAGAATATATCTTTGCATCCGCATTCATTAACGAAATCGGTCGATATGAAGATGGTAATTCTAAGGCTTTCCCCTTTTTAGGGAAGACCACCATATCTGTACCCTGCCACGATACTGGTGGGACCCCACTATATTGTATACCTAAATATAAATCATGTAATATAGGAAGAGACTGTGCGGCTAGCATTTTATAAACTTCCACCGGTATTTTATCTGGTCTGGCGGCTTTTCCTGCAGAGAGAGACCCCAATGCTTCCTGGACCTCTTGTATAGTAATTTCCTGCTCTAATTCATGTGCTATATCTTCTTCCAGTTTAGGCAAAGTAAGATTACTATCCTCTGTCTCTACCCCATCCAGCATTGTATCCGCCTGATATAATCTTCCATAAAATTCCTCGAAAACTTCCATTATCTTCTCAGAGCCCTCCACTATTTGACCCTTATTATTCTTAATTTTGAAAATATTATTTCTGGTACTTTTTTGCCTTATCCTATATGCCAGTGTTTTTCCTATTGCCTCCCCGTATTCATACATCTCCCCCTTATACGCCTGAAACATTTGAGCCACCTCTCCTGGAAGTGCGTATTAATATCAGATTTAGCTACCGCTAGCTTTAGCATATGCTCCCGTAATGCCTCTTCCGCACCCCCTTTCTTATTAATACAACATGCTCAGCTGTCAATTTCCTAATCAGGTGGTCCGTTTCTGCTTTCCGCTGCTTTTGGATTCAAGTTGTATATCCTATTACTTCGCCCCTGAAAGCGGCCTTAAAAGTATCCCAAACCATCGCACGAGCTGCACTGTATCTGTTGCAATCAAAAAATTCCACCGCCCATTGTTTAATATAGGAGCAAAATCCCTCATCAGCTAATAGTTTTTTATCAAAAGACCATGAGCTCTGTTTTTGTCTATCAGCCATACCTTTTATTTCCAACACCAGAGGATTATGATCAGCATAAAGTTGGGGTAATTTCCTGATATCTAGGTGATCCATCAGCTGGCTAGATGCCAAAACATAATCCAGTCTAACGAATTTCCTATGGGGATGGGAGAAATACGTATACCCAGGGTCTTTTCATTTCTTTTCTTTCCATACGTCTATTAATACATAAGTTTCCTTGAAGGTATTTATTGCTCTGTATACTTTTGGTTTTCTCCCTGAGTATTTCTGACTCTGCAATTGTGCATCCACTTCTATATGTATGTTAAAATCTCCGCATATAATCAATGATTGTGACCATGTAGCCAATTCCACCTCCAGTTCTTCCCAAAGGGCTTCATCATCTAAATTGGACCCATATATATTGACCACAGTTAGCCCCGTATTTAACTCTATTATAGCCCAGCGTCCCCATTTGTCTGCCGCTATGCGGATAACTCCCCAGCGTTCTGTTTCACATAAATAGCCACTCCCCTTATCATGGTTGTTTGCATAGAACACGCCACTAGATTACACCCCTAATCTCCAACAGATCCTTATTCTTCCAGGGAATGTGCGTCTCCTGGAGACAGATCACATCTGGGTTTACTGTTCTGAGAATCTGAAAGACCCTTTCTCTCTTTTTCTTGTCGTTCAAGCCAGCCACATTAGATGTGCATATCTGCAAGCTATCCATCAATATTTATCTTATTTCTTTTTGCTTTTGCTCGCCATTGCTTATCATATTTCATTGTCCCTTCTTTTCCTTTCTCGTTATGTACTCCTGATTTCCATATTTTTTCACTTTTTTCTTCCCCAAACCTCCCCCCTAGCTCCCCCCTAATCCCTCCTCCCACCCTATCCCCCTGTGCCCCCCCACACACCCCCCATCCCCACTACCCCCCAACCCAGCCCTGTGGTCCCATCCCAACCCACTCCCACCCCCCACCCTTTACCCACCTCACCGGCAAAAGGGCACAAAGCCCTTGCGATGGAGAGAGACTCGCCCCCACAGACCTCCTCACTTCTTATCAGCTTTACATTAAATAGACTATTCAAGCAACAATTACAGTTATTGATAATCCTTGTACATATATACTAAACATTCCTTGAATTACAATTATACGACTTCATATTTCTCCCAAAAGATTTAAGGATCTATCCTACAGTTGCTCAGATAGTACCCAAAAATTATTTTGCCTGGATTTCTGACACAAAAAAACGTGTTTGACCCTTGTTTACCACTTTCAATGTAGCCGGATTCAATAGAAAAGCAAGTGCACCTTTGCTCTGAAAAGGGGTTATAAGCTGTCGCAGCTGCCATCGTTTTTCAACAGTGTGATGGCAGAAATCGGGTCTTACAAAAAAGTGTACTCCTTTTCCCATCCGCTTCCTATCGGGTCGGGCTATATCATACACGGCGTGGTGTGGCGTGCCAAAAAATTATTTAAGCATATCAGAATTGCCCTAGGTCTGATTTCTGTTTGACCCCCTTTTGCAACAGCCTGCTTAAACGGGAACCTGTGGGCTCTCTGCACCTCACGACCCCAGTCCCATATTGATAGTTTAGGAAAGGCTTCTGAGAATAGTTCCACCACGAATTTTCGGGTACCCTCTCCCTCCAACCCTTCCGGTATGCCCAATATCCTGAGATTGTTCCTGCGTAATTGGTTTTCTAGATCCACCAGTTTATGCTGAGTATCGTCACGATGAGAAGTGATAGCGTTCATAGTGGCTTTGTGTGCAACCATTTCATCCTCTATCACCGATATGCGACCCTCCGCCTCAGTTATTCTCTCCGAGAATTCGTTACAGGTTTTGGCTATCCTCCTGACAGTGCTTTGCAACTTGCGGCACGCTGTGTGTGTCTTGAGATTCTCCGTGTGGGTTTCCGCTCTATGTTCTACTATGGACTGATAGATTGCAGCCAATGATATTTCCTCCTGTTTGAGAACTGTAGCACCAGCACTTTGGTCATCGATTTTATCCCCTGCAGTAGTTTCCGGGGAGAGTGAGATCTCCCACATAAGACTCCTGGTTGTCCCAAACTGTATTGCCTTCTCCTTCTCTAGATTCCGCTCCTTCCTTTGCACCATAGTGGCATTCAGATTCGGCTCTTCTAGGTTAGATAGGTTGAGTTCACTACCAAGGCTCACTATTGACCCATCTAAAGACCCTGCTTTTAGTCCTCCCGCTTGATCTTCATCTGATGAGTCCGAAGGTTCAGAGAGTGAATACAATTTCTCTCCAGGATCACTCCCTCTATTGATTTAAAAATATTCATAGACACTTCAGTCGGTTCTATTGCCTCCAGAAGCTAAGCTTCCTTGATGAGCTTGGATAAACAATGTTCTTTAAGAGGCAATGATAAAGAAGGTGTTTGTATTGGACCTTAAGTATGAGCATCAACATCGGAGTATACAGAAAGAGCAAGTGAAATCGAAGCATTGGCCTGTATTGGATTGATTTTATGTGACTTGAGTGTCCATCCATGTTTGTAATAAGCCCCCTGGATTATCTTGAGTATTTACTATGGGCCCCATCTCAGTTTATCAGCCAACTTTTTTGCATCATAAAATCTCTACCTTCCCAGAGTTCCCTTTGATAAAGTTTCCATAGATCTTTATCTTTATCAGATTTTTCAAGGTGGTACAATATGTCTCGGTGTTTCTTACATAAGGTTGATTTGTCTTGTTCCGCAGTATATTTGTGATCCATGTTTTGTTGGCTTTAAGTTGTTTGTTAGCTCCAAAATGTGAAAAAATCAACCTCAGGAGTCTAAAAGCTTTAATGCCTTCAAAAGCACCCAATGTAGTATAAGGAGAAGGCTCTTTGATTGCAAATGAGAAAAAGACAGCATGCTGTCTGTGACCAGTGCATGGTTGGGCTAGTGTAGCAAGGAAGCTTACTTGATGAAACAAAAAAAGTGATACAAACATGCAATCTAAAATATTAATTCTCTCTTTGCAATAGTGAGATGAATTTTAAGGAATGTTAGGACACACTGCGACCTCGCCGTGCCCCTCTGACTCGTGTTGGTGTCTGTCTCCTGTCGTTTTCCCTGCCAGATGCTCGTTCTGCTCGTGATTCGGTAACTATTCTTTCTTTATTTGTGTTGTGTGTTCTATCTGCCCCCTGTCTCTATTTAACTGTTCCTTTTTGCATCCTTGTTCCTCCTCTTACTGCTCCATTTTGCATCTTTTTCTCCTCTTTCAGTTTTTGAGCCCCCGACTTGCTCTGCCGATCGTGTTTTCGCGCCTTGCCATTGCCGCCGGACTTTCCTGCTCTTCCTGTCGAACATCCCCATTCTTGCTGAGTCTGCCCACCCCTACTTAATGGAGGCTGCAGCACAATTGCACTGCTGATGGGCCAAAGGCAAGCCCGTCTGCGCCCGCCTGAGCCTGGACTGAGCATAGCAACCAGAAACTCTGGTCGAAACACCTCCATTAGCTACACTGCCAACAAATTCCACCTGCTCAACCCTTGACGCTGTCACAAACGCTGCTGCCCAGCTGCACCTCCGTCAATGGTGGGCCCCTTTGCCTATTCGCATTACCACTTCTCACACACTCATTCCTACCTGCCCACGAACACCCCTCATCAAGTCAGAACTCAAGAATCGCACTCACACAGCACCACATACCCACCCCGCACAACAACACTCCCTGACGTGCATGCACCTCAACAACCGCTCACTCAGCAAGCACTCCACTGAGATTAGGGACAACCTCATCGACTCCAGCGCCCCGGACCTCCTCTTCCGCACCAATATCTGGCTCAACCCCACTTTGGCGCCAGACATCGCCACAGTCAACCATGCTGGATACAAAATCCATAAACCAGGAGGCAGACTTGCCATCATCCACAGAGATACCATCAAGTGTACCTCTTACACTGACCCAGAAACCACTTTTATGGAACACATGCACATTATGTTTCAGACAGACTCCAACTCCACAGACTTGCTTGAAAGTCTACAGAACATCGGCCTCACCCAGCTCGTGCAAGGTCCTACCCACATCACCGGACACATCCTGCGACAAGGTTAAAGTCAGCCACATCACTCCACTCACAAGGACACACCCCTCCATCATACACTTCCACATAAGAGAGCCACCAATCATCCTTACTTAATCTAGCAACAACCCTAGCTGCTGCTGAAAGAAAATTACAGAAACAGAATGGCTCAACACCCTCCAACTACACTACCCAGACCCCACCAATGACCACATCAATGACACAAACAACTTCAACATCTGTATCTCAACCTACGCCAAAACCCTGGTGTCCCTGAAAAATGCCAAACCCAAAAGATCTAACAAACAAGCTAGCTGTTACAATGCTCACCTCAGAGAGTGCAAGAGAGTTTGCAAACAACTCAAAAGGAAATAGAGAATCACCCAAGGAACCACTGCAAGAAATACCTTCAAGGCCGTACTTAGACACTATCACCATCAAGTGAAAGAGACCACAACAACGACACCGACCCTGAGAATCAAATTTAGCTCCAACAAATTCAAGGGACTTTTCGCCATAGTGAAGAAATTCGCCAACCCAACAGCTGCAACCAACATCATCACCCCTACACAAGAACTCTGCAACAACCTCTCCAACTTATTCCACAAAAATAATCACCAAGATCTACAACAAATTCAAACCCTACCCCATCTTCCTTCGCAGCCTGGTAACCTCATCAACCAAAGACTACCGACTGACAGCATGTAACCCTTCATCTATTGAGGACACTGTAGCAATAATGAAGACAGTCCACTCAGGAGCATCCCACAGACCCCTGCCCCCACCATATCTACAACCTGGGAAGAGCCACAATCACTTTCATCATCAACACCTCCCTCAAGACAGTCATCTTTCCGTATAGCTGGGAACATGCTGAAGTCACCTCCTGCCTCAAAAAACCCTTAGCTGTCCCTACAGTACTCAACAATTACCGAACCATCACACTGCTTCCCTTTCCAGCCAAAGTCAACAAACAACTCTCTGACCATCTACAATAACACAAACTCCTGGATGACTCACAATCAGGAATCTAAAACAATCACAGCATCAAAGCTGCTCTCATCGCTGCCACAGATGACATATTCACCTTCCTTGATCATGGACAGACCACCGTTCTCATCCTCCTTGACTATCTGCCACTTTCGATACCGTCTCCCACCCCACACTCATTGCCAGGGCACACGCAGCTGGCATGCAAGGACCAGCAGTCAAATGGATAGCTTCCTTTCTCTAAGGAAGAACATGAGTCAGGCTCATGCCATTCATATCAAAATCCAAGGATCTCATCTGCAAAGTCCCATAGGGATCATTACTCAGCCCCACACTTTTCAGCATATACATGACTCCTCTGGCTAACATTATCAGATCCCATGGACATCATAACCTACGCTGACGACACCCAGCGCATTTTTTTCCTCTCAGACAACACTCTCACGACCAATACAAACTTCAAAATGCATGACCAACATGGCCAATTGAATGAAAGAAACTGCCACAAATACTGAAGTGCTGATAAGAGCTCACCTTGGGACTCCACCTAGTGGCCTGCTGAATTCAGACTAACACCCACCACAACTGACCACGCTAGGAACATAGGACTCATCATGGATACCAAACTCACCATGAAGTCCCAGGTCAACGATGTCACCTCTGCATGATTCCAGTGGCTCCAACTGGACACCAATGCCAGCATCCCAAAACATCTTCTTCACAACTTTAAACCATCCAAAACACTGCAGCAAGACTCGTCCTCAACCTCCTGAGACGATCCCACACCACAGCACTCCTCAGAGAGCCCCCATCCAAAAGTGCTGCCACTTCAAACTTCTTACACATGCATTCAAGTCACTACACAACAAAGGATCTGCATACTTTAATCACCGACTTAGCTTCCACCAACCCAAAAGGCAACTTCACTCAGCATCACTCTACTCGCACACACCACACATCCACAGAAGCAGAATGGGAGGTCAATCATTCTCCTACCAGGCTGCCAAATCCTGGAATGACCAACCCCAGCACAGCACGGCCTCCTCCTCATTATTTGAGTTCCGCAAGAAGCTGAAGATCTGGCTTTTCAGTTAGTCTTCTTGATGAATCATCAAGCCTGCCTGTATTAAGCCTTGGCGGAGTTCACAGAGTAAGTGACAAAAAATCTGCACTGCGCTACTCAGAGTTCCACGAGCAGCAGAGTGTGCTAGGTTCATGCTGTTCGCAGTGATTCTGAGCACCCGGTGTTTGTCCCGCGCTTTACAATCATCGCGAATGGCACCATGCGCACCACAAGAGGGCACAGCTTCCTTTCTGCTGCCCGAGTAGATTTTCTACTCGAGTGGCAGCTTTCTCAATGCGAATGAAAGGTTTCTCAATGTGAGTGGTCGGAACCTGCCGCAACTACTCGCATTGAGAAATCCGACCACCTGCATTGAGAAATCTTGCCTGGAGGTTCATTTTCCACACTCGGGCTTGCCAACTGGACCGTGGTGAGTGCGAGTGAGGAAAATCTCACCGGAAGGTGGATATTCCTTGCTCGCGCTTGCGAACTTGACGTTGACAAGCACGAGCAATGAAAAAAACTCTGTGGAGCGGAGTTTTTGGGAACTGTGCGTGTTCCGCAGAGCGCAGAGTGCAGATAACTCCACAAACTCCTTGTATGGAGTGGAGTTCACCGCCCAGGGTAAATTCAGGCCCAGCCTCACCACATGCCTAGTCTCACCTACTCAGCGCCTTGATGTCCTCCCAGGTGACAAGCAGCACTCTACAAATCCACCTTTAATTAAATTGCCTAAATGAAGGATTTCTGAGTTAGGTATTTTCTTATGTAGTTCCTTGTCTGTCGGTTGAGGGTTCATCTTTACCAATACATTAATACTCATCTTTGCTGGTTTGTTGATGTTATTTTTGTATAACTTTTTTTTGCCAGGACGCCCATTGTATCCAAGACCAGCATTTGTTTCTTTTATATTCTACATCAAAAACCTCCTAATGTTGCATATAATTTGCAGATGATATCCTATTTTGTTTTTTTGTTTTTTTTAGTCTTCATCACTTTCTGTTGTGTGTCTTTCCATCTCTCTCTGTACCCGCCCTGATCATGTGTACATTCTTTACATTACTCAATGTAGTTATCTGTGAATTTCTGTCTTGAAAACATTCAGAGATACCATGTGTAATCAATGGACTATACTACTGTACTCTGTCCAATAGTTTCCCAGTATCATAGCACCCCCACAGCTTTAGTTTATTTTGGTTTTTGGCACATGTGTCTATTTAATATGTATAAAACACTACTCGCACTCAATCAAGTGAACTCGGTTTATTGAAGGCATTCCATGTTTTATATATCTCATGCCTTGCCAGCAATATTAGACAAAACAATGAGCTCTTATTGGAGTTGTACTGAGCAGATTCCTTTATATCAGCCGGTGTAACCCAAAAAGAATGAGAGTTGGGCTTACCTCTATTGTATGCTAAAATATATTTATTAATATCAAACAGACTTTGCTCCAGTAGGAACCCCCTAGCTGCACAACTCACACAAATTAGTAAATTGTCTGCCGTTGGCATACCGCATTTCTGTATGACACATCGCAGGCACCATGAAATTTACTCAACTTCTTCGGGGTCAAATATAACCTGTTGAGGGTGAAGAGATGATCCTTTTCAGGGACGCAGGATTCACAACTTTATAAAGAGTGCTCTAAGATACTTGCCATCATTTATCCAGGTCCTGTCGTGGCAAGCATCTTTCCAAAATTATGCATTGCTCATTCACACTTGGTTCATCCACTGTACGAAGGACTCTGTAATATCTCACAAATTTCTTTTTCCCACTTATGATGCCAAAGATCTCCTCCTCAATATCCTTTGGATCATTCTGGCCCAGCCCAAATGTTGCACATCATAATTGTAGCTGCATATAGTTGAAACTTGATATGAACCCTGCCCTATCCTCCACCCACTTTTCCTGAGTTTTTAGTGCTAACTTTTAGACCAGGTCTCTCTAGCATGGTTTGTTTCATCTTCTGGCTCGTGTCTATCTTACTTTCTGTAGGAATCCCAGATTGGAGACTTACTACTATAGTATGGTATACCCCTCCTATCTTATACTAAATGTTAGCACTCATCTAGAGGGTCTTAAGACACACTTCCTTACAAAAGGTAGGTGCTTAAAATTTGTATAGAAAAGCACTATCCAGGTTCATTTCTTTTACCTTGAACCTTAATATCCAACCTCTACTAGTTTTATCTGCATAACTGATCCATCAGTTCTTAAATTGGAAGGCCCAACAGTAAAACAAAAGGTCTGGTAAGGTCAAGCCACCCTCTTCTAATTTCCTTCTCATCTTTTTCCATGGCAACCTAATACCCTTAGAGCCCCAGATAAAGCTCACTAGTTTGCCCTGGATTTTAGCAAATGGCCACTTATTAAATTCTAGTGGTATAGTGTTTAACAAAAAGTTAATATAGGGAAGAATAGCCATTTTAGCTAAGTTGACACTTCCATAAACAGTAAGGGGAAGTTCGGCGACTTTTTTAATAGCAGTTCAATTTCTCTAGAGATTTTAACCAAATATCAGGGTGAGATTTTGCTAATTTTCTGAGTTATTAAAATTCACAGATACCTCATTTCATTCAACTTAGTCTGAAAGGATGCCTCAAGGGATGCCTCATGGGTGCAATTATCATGAGAATGCATCAACTGATACAAAGTCTGAATATCCTTAAGCAAGGCTTGAGAGGCATAGGCCACATATGTACTGGTCCGGATGGAAAGGTTTGCTGCGGCACTGGAACTTTTCAGAGATGCCTCAACCTTCTTATTCACCAGAAAAAAATAGGTGGATGGGCAGTAGGGGTGAGACTTTATAGTAATACCATAGAAATAGAAGAAAGCTTTAAGGGATCTACAATCCCGAGCATGGAAATCTCTGTCAGAGGCGGAACCGCCTAACAAGTTCGGACTGGGACGTGGTGGATGGAGATGAGGGGGTAATGAAGATTACTGGTAAGTAATGGGACATTCCACAACTTCTGTTTTATCTGCTTTTAGTTGAAACTCAGATATCGATCCAGATTCCTGTGTTAACTCCTCAATCTGTGTTTTTGCACTTTTCGGATCTAATGTATATACCTGCATAGAGGGCTTCTTAAATTTCACTTTTCTTGTTTTTGAAATTTCTCTCTTTTCTACTTTTCCACACAAATAGCTTCCAACTTTTTCCCCCATAGTTAAAATGCTGTATTTACTTGTTTACCACCTCCCCCTGGTTTTATCCTCCAACTTCAACCTAAAATCCACTTTAGCTTGCTCTAACTGTTGCTCCAACTCCGGGTGCCTTACATCCTGTTCTAATACTAGTATTTCTTTTTTTCTGATCCGATTTAGCAAACAGCTTGTTTCTCCCTGCTCTAACTCCGCTGCTCTTCTAAATTACTTTGTGATCACCCTCCTCCCCAAATAAGCTTTGTATGCATCCCAAACTATGCTCAGGTAACATCTGTTTGGATTTTGTTAAAAAAAAAGGGCCTTGAGAGTTCTATCAGAGATTGCGGCAGTGCCTCATCAGACAACAATAATGGTCCATAACTCTGTTAGCTGCTGCTTTCTCTAACACGGAGGAAGTCTTATTAGATAAATAACCAGCTCCTGCCTTCAAAGGTTGACTTCAGGATGGAGGTGTTTTGCTGAAACAACATCTCTGCAGAGTGAATACGATTTACAAATTTTTCTAAATCATGTATGCTCTTGGATTTTGTTGTTTGCATACTAATTTGTAAATTCGCTCAAAGACTAGCTTCAGTGGAGCAATCTATCTTTGATGTACTGCTTATGTACTGCCTGTTTCACATAAATACAATTGGCTATGAACTTTCAAAAGTTAATGTAAATGTCAGACAGAGTGTGTTGACCCCAGAATATACCATAGTTATAAGATCTGCTGTTCCTGCTCAACGTCCCACCAATTTAGAATTCCAAGTCCAATGTTCTCACTGGGATGTTCAATCCACTCATCTCAGGCCAGAGCAGTCAGCAAGCTTTTAGGAAATGAAGAGTTATCTGAGTGAGTTGGCAATGCTACATAATGCTGCACAGCTGCAAGCTGTAATAAGCACCAGGTTGCAGCAGGCAGGCAGTTGAATATTTTCTTTCCTAAAAGAATACATAAAATGCAGACAAACACATTCACTTTAGACCATAGTTAGGTTGGGAGCTCCAGTTGGTGGGAGTGGCTGATGATCTTTCTTTATTTTGCATTAGCTATCTACCATGACAGTCAAGGGAGTAGCCAGAAAATAAAAAATACCCCTTACTTTGATCCAAACCTGGAATGTCATTGGTTGAGCAAATTCAATTCAATTCCATCCGTCTACATCGCCACTGTTTACATATCGATGCATCCATCCATACCTCCATTACCATTCTGTATATCCACCCTTTCCTCATTTCACGCTTTCATCCATCCTTCTATCCTTCCACTTACAGCCACTCATCCATCCTTCTCCCAGCCTTACATTCATTCTTTTTCACCCATCATTTCACCCTCCTTTTATCAATCGCCCATCCACCCAGACTTCCATTTATTCAGCCTTTCATCATTCCAGCCATTTTTACTTTCGCCCACCCATGCAAATGTTGTTTTCACACTTTCATCTATCAGTCTTTTCACATTTGAATCTATCTTTACATGCTTCCGGCCCTTCCTTCTTGTCATACTTTCTTTCTTCTTTTCATGTGTCCTTAGTTCACTCTTCCTTCCAGCCCTCCCTCTCTCACACTTTCATTAGCATAGCTGCTGAATTGTGGACCCTAGCACAAGAAAGGAAATGGACCCTCAGCTGTTATTTCAATGATAAAATACGGCAATAATCAGGGTTCAGTGGACCCCTGAGGCCGCAGGGCCCCAGTGTCACTTCACCTGCTGCACTAATGGAAGCTACGCCTCTGCACTCTCTTTCCATTTCTCTCTTCATTTCATGTTTTATGCCTCCTTTACTATGGTTGTCTTTCCATTCGTGATCTCCGTTATGTTTTTCCATTACTTTGTTCTTTTTAGAGCTTTTGTCTGCAGAAATGCAGACAGAATAGGATCATAAATGATTATTAGTTAACATCCCACCCCTTAAGCTGTGAAAGCTGGGGTTCACGACGCCACTGATGGCAAACAGTACATCATAGGTGATAAAGAAGAGAATACTCTGACTAGCATGCCCGGGTGCCTTTTTTTTCGGCATGCCACTTTCAACTAGCATTTTGGGGGCATGTTCTAAATTATTAATTTTCATGGCTCATAATTCACGTGTTCGCAACATCCATCTTAATTTGAAGTACTTTAGACTGTGTTTATGGCATGTATTAGCTGTACGTCCTTGTATTACACCCAGCTTCGTGGGAATCAATTGCCACAAAATGTAATCAAACTTTAATTGATATCCAGTGAATTCAATAAAGAGCCTCCTATCACATAAACGTTTTACGAATTAACATTTGCGTCACAGTTCTAAACATGTCAGCTTCTCTATAAGAAGATATCCATGTTACCTGGTCTTTATCTTAATTGTTTGAAAGGTGTTAGAGGCATTGTAAATATATTTCAGTCTTGCGGAACTTAAATTTGTGCACGTACATTCAGTTGGCATCAGTCTTATGTTAAAGCACTCTTTTCCCGAAGCCGAATTCTGCTGAGGTTACTGCGCCAGCTGCGCACTATTATAGTTGTGTATTTTGGCATGGAGGGTCTGGACTACAGAATCAGGGGTGCTGTAGGGCCAGAAGTTCATGGACAGAGAAGTTTCGTTTCTAGTGCAGGGCATAGCACGGGGAGGGAGAACATGGAGTGGCAATGATTTCTGTAGGTTCCAGTATCAGATTGGCAGGTGGATCAACTGAGTTACCATATCAGAGCTGTGTGTGGGGCAAAAATAGCAGGGGTACTGCAGACGTATGCGCTGCACTGGCACAGCTATATGTTGGATTGAGATGAAAAACAGCTTTATATGTGTACCACTCTAATACATTGTATCATGCTTGTAGCTGGATCGTGGTACACTGTGATCCGGGTGCTAGTCCCAGTGATAGCATAATAGAGGTTGCTACGATATATAATTGTGATGCCCTGCCAGCAGAGGTGTAACAGCACTTGACTAAGAAACATAGGCAAAACTGGGGTGGGGTTGTATTGGAATATCAGTGGTTCAACAGGAGTGAGGTGGGACCACAAACCCATCCTCTAATATGAACTTTATTTGCATGAGACTACATCTACCAGAATGCACTGGGTTTAAAGATCCTCAAGACACACACAGATTGAGGCATTGATGCAAATGAGGTTCGTCAGCTCTTGAGATCCTCTGATTGCCAGATGACAGGCAAGTGACTGCATTCAGGGGATTGGCTATAAGAGACCGTGCTGGAGGGCGTAATTAGACCAAGGCCACCACCTGGGCAGGCAAACATGTTCATGCTGTGTTGTCATTCAGCAAAAGGTGGAGCTACGGAAGAGTGTTGCCTGGTCATGGGTACATGATCAGGCACAGAAAAATTTGCTAAGGGGGTTTTCTGTTAAGTATGGAAATGAGAGGTACTAAGAGAACTGTTAAGGACTTTGACACAGGGTAAATCCTGATTGTTGGAGATGGCGAGTTTGTGCAAGTTGGGTGAAAAATTTATGGTGATAGGGTCTGGTCCCATGGTTTCTTTTGGTGGCGCTGAAGTTTAGTCGTGTTGGTTCACCATTTTGCGTTGGGGTTCATGTACTTTTTGTTCCTCTCCTCTCCACTTTCAGCAGGAGCGCATTTGATGGTCGCCAATAAATCCATTGGTTCAGTGATTGTGGTACGTGAGGGGATGGCAGCTGGCTACCCTGTATGGATCACCTTCAGTGATGTCACTCTCTGTGATGCCATCAGGGTCAAAGGTCCCATCACCACTTTTCACTCTGCTATGAGGGCTTGGGTATCTGATGTCACTTCCTGAGATGTCAACACAGGTCAAAGGCCATGTGATGACACTTTCTCTACCCCTGAAATTGCTCAGTCTCTACACACCTGTGACAGTACAAGCAGCCTGCACCACCTTTGCCCAGCTCCCAAAAGTCCAGTCAATAAAACAGGAGATAGCAAGTTTAAAGGTTTCAGTGAAAAAAGCCCCAAAAAAGCACTAAGCGCCAACTGTGGATATCTGGTCATGCCGGATTATGACAAAGTCAAAATTTCAGGCCGACCACCATAGAGCGTGGCCTGACTACAGGGACCCAGTTATGCCCTCTGAACAAGAGTACCTTAAATCCCAGTTGTGGAGCATTGCTAAGTCCCTCAGCGAGGATGTGTCACACAACCAAGGTGATGCAGGGTCTGGGTTGGAAATGCGTAGCGCAGCATCAGTTCTGGGCAGCTGCACGCTAGTGATGTAAGATTCTGCATCATCATTGAGGAGGCCGTCTACAAGGGGGCTTGTGATGTGAAGTCCTGCGTCGAGGATGCATTGCACACCGGCTGATTCTGAAGAAGCGGTGGGGCTTGTGATGTGGAGTCATGTATCATCGTCGAAGATGCCGTCATTGAGGAACTTGCGTTGCAAGGGCCTGCATTGGGGATACGTCACGCAGTGGTGGTTTTGATGAGGATGCACTGGCAATGTGAAGTACTTGCAACAGCAAAGTCTACACAGCAGAGTTGAAGCATTTGTTCTGCTTGAGGGTTGCTCTGCGCAGCAGAGATGCATTGGGTCTGCTGCCTCCACAGATGGGCTGGCAAGCACCTTCAGGCCCACTTCAAAGTGTCCAGGACTGGTGTGGCACCCCTTGGCAGGGTAGGACTCACAGTTATAGAGCTTTGGTGCTGTTTACAGGAGACTAGTCCTTGAAGTCACTCAGGTGGTCCTGAGTACAGGCTGCAGGTCCAGCCATTCTCACCCAGGAAAAAGGGCAGCAGGGTAGCACAGCACGGATTCGGTCATTCAGGTCAGCAATACCCCTCTCCCCTGTCGTTTCAAGCCTTGGCACAATAATCCAGCTGCTCAGAGCAAAAATAAATATGTACATTTAACCCCTAAGAAAAGGGAATTTAGTATGGAATACTGTACAGTAATTCTGTATCTACACAGTTTTTCCCCATTCTGGGGGGTTTAACTTGTGATCGGAGAAAAAATGTGCAGAGATTCCAGTGAAAAAACAGTAGCTTTGTCCACTCATAATCTCCGCACATGTGCACTCCTAATTATTAATCAGGGCCCAAATGAGTGAGTTTAAGGGAAATTATAGGCAGGGTTTGGGAAGCCACATGGCAAAAGAGTAATACAATTGCTATTTGCAAAAGTTAAACCTACATCTACTACAATAGCAGTAGCAGTGTCAAAGCAGCCTCAATTCTACTTCAGCCAAACCTTGGAGTTAGTCAATCATCATGCATAACCTGTCACTGTGTGGTGATGTGTAGTATAAAATGTAGCTATGTCATGGAATGCCCGGTTGTTACCACGGCATTCCAGACAGAGCAGTTGGTATCTGGCCCCTGTTGAGAGAGGCATAACTTCCCACTCACAGGAAATAAACTACTTCAACCATCTCCTGGTGTATAGTATTCACTTCAAGATTTTGGCAACAATGTAGAAAAATGAAGAATCCCGACGTGTGACGTGAATTGTTGAAACTTTCATGTTATTTCAAGCAACAGGGGTCAGCACAACCTTTGAGGATGCTCACCTTGATTTCCCCTTCTCTCCAGTCGGATATTGGCTCCAACGGAAAGAGTCTCTGTGTCGATTTGGACTCCTGGTGACTGAGGATTTCAGGTCAGGTTTTAGCAAATTATTTGGCTGGGGATCAACTCGAGTGCAACTGCCCGACTTGCCCCGAGGTTCTGCTCGAGCTTAGCTGCCTGTGTTGCCTCGCGCTTGCCTGACCTGCTTGTCTCTGCAGCTGCCTCACTATGCAGAGAGAGCATCCCAAAGGCACTTGACTCGACGTGCCCAATGTACGCAGCGGCCATATTGGATCGGGCCGTTCCACACTAAGTGCTCATTGTGTTTCTCGCTGATGCGCACAGCTGTTGTTAACACTGCCGATTCTTAATGCGCAGAGAGCGTCTCAAGGGCAATTGCCTTGTGTGCCCAATGGATGTAGTCGTGCTTTAGGATCAGGATCCTTGAAACAAAGTGCTCATCGCGTTTCTCGCTGATGCGCACAGCTGTTGGTAGTACTGTTGGGCAAACCCTCATTTCTTACGCTCTTACAAGTGATCATTGCATCTCTCGCTGATGCACACAGCTACTATTGGCAGAAACTGATAAAGCATTAACTTCTCTTCCAGTATATGTACTCTTCACATTTTTCACTGATGCGCACAGCTGGTATTAATTCCGTGTAACTGAACGTTGATTCCCCCACCTCTAAACAGTAATACACCTTCATAAAAGAAAAGGAAATTGATTTTTTTTCTCTCCAGCGATTTCCATGCCAACCATCTACAAGCTACTGTAAGAAGAATTTTTTTTTGGGGAGGCGAGCTACAATTCTTTTTTTCTTTCTTTCTTTCTTTCTTCTTTTTTTTTTCTTTCTTTCTTTCTTTCTTTCTTTCTTTCTTTCTTTCTTTCTTTCTTTCTTCTCTTCTTCTAAAACATTATGCAGAGTGTGTAACCACCACCACCTTTCCTACAAGATCCTGGTGAGCCACCACTAGAATGGAACTTGTGTCTACGAACTTTTAAAGCTTATTTAGGTGCGATCGATAGTCATAAATTCAGACCTGAAAGAAGAAAGAGTTTGATGTACTGTTATTTGGGGGTTGAAGGACAAAATGTGTTTGACTACTTACCTGAGAATGTTCCTGCCGAAGACGAAGATCTAGATGACTTTATACATCAGCAGCCCAACTCAATAAGTATTTCTCAAAGACTAAAAATATGGTAGTTCATAAATATATGTTTTTCACTAGAACTCAACAACCCAATGAAAGTATATCACCGCGTTGAAAATGTTGGTAGCTAAATGTGAGTTTGACACCTTCACAGCAGAGTTAATTAGAGAACAATTAGTAGCAAGATGTTGTTCGAAAAAAATACAAGAACGTCTATTAATGTGTAAAAACCCATTTTAAGATGAAGCAATAGACATAGCCAAGAGCATTGAGGGCTCTTCCAAGGATGCAAAGTTGTTAGAGGAATCTTTAGCTAAAACCTCTGCTTCCGGAGCTGTGGTCAGTAAACCAGCTCCTAGGGGATCTTCTAATTTCATTAAACCGAAAACAACGTTCAAACCTAATGCAATGACTCCAGATTCCTCTGGATATTGTTTCAGATGTGGCTTCTCATCTCATGTGCCATCTTTTAGATTTTGTCCTGCAAAAGGACAACAATGTAAAAAAATGCAGGAAAATAGACCATTTCTTCAGGGTCTGTAGAGGTGGTAAGAACAGCAATGTTCGGTGTGTTATCAATGAAGAGAATGATGTTAGTGCAGAGGGAAGTTATAAAACATGTAAAGAGCGATTTTTAGGAGTAAGGAA
Organism: Calotriton arnoldi; assembly: GCA_963921515.1. Classification (NCBI taxonomy): domain Eukaryota; kingdom Metazoa; phylum Chordata; class Amphibia; order Caudata; family Salamandridae; genus Calotriton; species Calotriton arnoldi. Next base: position 280,514 of record CAWUFW010010146.1, read on the forward strand.
TGTTCATGCTGACAATGGCATACACTTTGCATACCCTGATGTTGATGTCATCATTGACGGGCATGGTATCAAACTTTTAGTTGATATGGGTGCGCTTATCACCATAATTTCTCAGGAAAATGTTTAAAAGTCTTGGTCCAATAAGATTTTGTTTTCCCTGGCTATCTTGACAGTGGCATTTGAAGGAAGTAGAGCGGACCTAATTGGTTTCTTTTGGGCTGTCATTAGTGTTTTGGGTGAGTCAATACGGGAGAAAGTTTATGTAGCCCGGAAGGGCATCAATGTTCTTGGATGGGTTCATTAAGTTGAATTTGGTATCATCTTAAGACCAGGATTAGATAAACTGGTTACAATTGATAAAAATAGGTTAGGGTCTGTGTGTGGGTACAAAGAAGCTTGGCAGTGAAAGTTTAGCAATGTGTTCCAAGATAAATTAGGCAAGATCTCGGATCTAATTCACACTATTAAAGTGAAGCAAGACGTATCTCCAGTGAAACACAAATTACGCAATATTCCACTCAGTATGAGAGAGGATCTTTCCACAATGTTAAAAGATATGTGTATCCAAGGTATCATTGAGAAGACCGAAGTTACTTTGTGGTTATCCCCTATCATTTTAGCAAAGAAGAAGTCAGGTGAACTTTGCATGTGTGTGGACTTAAGGAGTGTCAACAGGTCCAAATGGGTGGGCAATTATCCTTTACCAAAAATTGAGGATCTGATCACAAACATTGGTCAAGCCAGTTGGTTTAGTAAATTAGACTTAAGGTCAGCTTACCACCAGGTTGACCTTGATAAGTCTTCTCGCCATTTAACCATGTTTGTAACTCTGGATGGGGTGTTTCAATTTTGCAGAATGCCCTTTGGCATAGTTTCTGATGCAGCAGTCTTTCAAAGATTGATGTCTGACATGTTTGAGGGTATAGCAAATGTTGCAATTTTTCAAGATGACATTTTAATCTTCTCGAACACCGAAGGGGAACATGATTGTGTTCTAAATGATGTTCTCAGTGCATTAGAAAGACGAGGTGCAACTTTACGGAAAGAGAAATGCATTTTGAAAACCAGAGATATTGAGTACCTAGGGCATGTTTTCTCAGAATCTGGTGTAAAATCCAAACCAAGCTTGGTCAAAAGTATTGTGGATGCTTCATCACTGAAAAACAAAGACCAACTGTTGTCCTTCCTAGGACTATGTGAATTACATGCCAAATTTCTGTGTAATTTTGCAAATATCTCAGAATGTTTTACGGTTTTATTAAATAAAGGAGTGGAGTTTGTTTGGTCTGAACAGTGTCAGAGTACATTTGAGAGTATCAAACAGCAAATAATTTCAGCACCAGCCTTACAATCCTTTGTAGAAGGCAGAAAAACAATTGCCACAGTGGATGTGTGCGATTATGGCTTAGGAGAGGTGTTGACACAGTTGAATGGTAATCCTGAAAGCACAATAGGCTTTGCCTCTAGGATGTTGCGTCAACCAGAGCATAAATATTCCTTTATAGAAAAGGAATTGTTAGCATGTGTGTGGAGAAATTTCGAGAATATCTGTGGGGAAGGCCCTTTGTGTTGAGGACCGATCATCGTCCTCTGGTTCATATCCTGTCAGGGAGGAAGTTGAAGGGATCCACTGCTAAAATTGCCAGGTTGTCTACCAGACTGCTGGAGTTCACATTTTCAGAAGAATATATACCTGGCGGTCGTAACAGCAGGGCCGGTTGTTTTTCGAGACTTCCCATTGAGGATTCTGGTGAGTACGAATGGGAATCAGAAATTGATTCATGTTTTAAAGCGCATATTGATGACATCAGCATTTGCAAGAGTGATGAGGAATGATCAAAGGCTGTTGACGAAGATGTGGTATTGAGAGAAGTCATACACTGGGTTGAGTCAGGTTGGCCTGAAGAGAAGAGTTTATCTGAGGGTTTGCAAGCGTTTTGGAAAGTCTCAGACGAATTATCTGTGGAATGTGGTAAATTGATACAGGGAGGTAAACATATCCCACCCTTGTGTTTTCGCCCAAGGATTATTGAACTGGCACATTCAGGCCATTTGGCATCAACCATGACCAAGAGAAAAGTGATTTAGGATTTTTGGTGGCCAAAAATGGATGGTGAGATTGAGGAATTCGTAGAAAGGTGCTCCAAATGTGTTGTTAGTGACAAAGTCTTGAAGATTGATGGCGTGACTGAATCTGGTACTCTGTGACCTGGTAGACCATGGCAATGTGTAAGGGTGGATTTTCTGGGACCATACTATATTTTACCTAATCACCTGACATATTTCATTGTCATGATAGATCATTTATAAAGGTGGGTAGAAGTGAAGGCTGTTAGTGAACCTACAACTAAACGTGTAATTTAATTTTTTCAAGAAGTATTCACAAGAGAAGGAATTCCTGGCGAAGTTTTAACTGATAATAGAGTTCAGTTTACTTCTATTGAAATGATGTCACTTTTGGGCAGATGTGCAATCAAGCATATTAGAACACCTTTATATCATCCTCAAAGCAATGGAAAAGTTGAGCATTTCAACAGAGTTTTGGTTGAATGTGTGCAATCTACATATAAGTGCAACATGAATGTTGGTGAAGCTATTAAAGAATTAGTATGGTCTTACCGCGCGACATCCCATGGAGCCACTGAAAAAACTCCTTTTGAATTGATGCGTGGAAGGAAGGCTGCAACAGAAATGTATCCTTTTTGGATGGTCAAATTATTTTGCTCAAATGTTGACGCTTGTAAGTGTTGGAAGTTAGCTCAGCACAAGTCTGATCTGGTAAACATTGAAAAAAGGAATGTTGGAAAACAAAAATTAAGCAAAGTGAAAGTAGGCGATAGGGTGCTTGTCAAAACTCCTAATTTTGGGAGTAAAAGTTATTCGAAATTTAAAGAGCCAACGCAAGTATGTGAGCTGTGAAAATACTCAATCAAATTGACAGATGGGAACTGGTGGAGTACTGCTTGTATTGCTTTAGATCCCAGCTATCATGGGGATGGTGTTGCGTGTAAAAATTTGTGTGGAGAAAGTTTCAGAAGGAACGCAGATGGTAATATAAGGAAAAGTATTCGCTATAGGTGTGCACCTAAGAAATTACAAGCTTTTGTCTGCAAGTAAGACAGGTTCTTATACAATGTCAAACTATTGCTTTATAAAAAAAGATTTGTTGTATCATGCCTATGTATATAGTTTTTTTTTAAACAAAGGACAAGTTGTGTTTCGTTATGTTGGATATTGCTTTTTAGAATGTTTTCAGTTTGTAATGTGTCATTTACTCTTTAGTTGTATAAATTGCAATGCCTTGGAAAAAGTGGAGAAGTGTGGTGATGTGTAGTACAGAATGTAGCTGTCATAAAATGCCCAGTTGTTACCACGGCATTCAAGACAGAGCAGTTGGTATCTGGCCCCGGTTGAGAGAGGCATGATTTCCCACTCATGGGGAATAAACTACTTCACCCATCTTCTGGTGTACAGTATTCACTTTACACTGCTAGTACAAAACACACTTATAGAAATTGATGGAGGCAAGGAAGAACGCTGTTGCCACAAAAGGAAAAATATGGAAATAACACAAAATATTTTTTTAATGCATAGATATGGTATTACTCAATTCATATTTTTATACATTCAATGACATTTTAATAGTAAAAACATTCATTTTACTACAACGGAGTAAGAAGTGAGCAATCAGGACTTTGCCACTCCCATCAAGTAATGAAACACACTTCAAAATAAATCAATCACCCACATCCTGTCCACAAAAGAAAGCGATAACTAGACATCAGAATGAATATCTTTGTTGCATTGACCCACGTTTTAAGGGTCAAGTAAGGTAGAGAGAAATTATTAATAGGCAGACGTTCAACATCATTGGCATATTCAGCAAAGCTGTCATTGCTAGATCCTGCTTCACACCTTAGATGATCCTTGACATAGTTACAGAAAGGGAACAGGAGCTCAATTAATGTACAGACTACTACCAGGCCACATCTGCACATGTCAAAATAAAGGCTGCCGTCCACTACCTGGCTAGTGGATTATGTAGTTGATGTCCACCTGTCTGTGAAGGATGGCGAAGGACAGAGTGGCATGAGTGGTGATACAGGAAGTAGCTATGGTAGTGGAATATTGAATTATTCTCTGGCCTTACGTTGGGGTTCCTTAGATAAGGCAGGTCATAGAGAGGTCATGGGGGTGAAGACACACACCTCAAGGGGGATGAGGGAGAGGCAGGATCCAGGGCTACCCCCAGGAAGAGCATCTGCCACCTGTATCATGGAGACCTTCTCCATCAGCTGCAACTTCTCATCCTACCACAGCTATAAACTGCTTCACATTAGGAAATTCTTAAGATGTGCTTGTTTAAAGAACACTACATAATGCTGAAGCAACAGTTATCATTCACTCTCATAATTCATTTTCCTCCTTGACTGAATCTTTGCCTTTCAACCTGTACAGTGATCTGCTGCCTTTTGCCTTGGGCTGAGATATACAAATACTGAAAAGGTACATGCATACATACGTACATAGATACATCCAGTGGAGATCAAGGCTTGTGAAATATCCACCATTGCAGTAGAAAGGGTATTGTAGCAGGTGCCAATGGGAGACTTTCTCATAGAAACTAAAGTGAAATTGACCATATAATCTTTGACACACATGAACGATCAAATAAATACACTCATATGTCTTCCACTTTCTCTATTCCTGGGAAGATGACAGTCAGGAACAAGTCAGAGGGCTGGGGCAGCGGTGACCTAGAAATTCAGCTGCAAGGCAGACATGGGACTATACCACCAGAGATGAGGTGAGAGATATGTCCATCATTGGTGAGGGTGTGCCCCTCCAGAGACAGACTTGTTTGCAATTAAAGAGAGTTTGGGTGGAGACTGCAGCCTCTGTGGGAGTGGGGGGTGACCCTTGACACTGCATGCCAGCAGGAGTCTGATTATTGCGCTTCTCTTAGCTTGAAATAATCTAAGTAAAGGCCCAATGCCACTAACCGAGCCCCTACAAACCCCAAGACCTGAAGATGACTCTCCTGTCACCTATTCGTCCACTGACACTTATCTGGAGCACAAGTGGATAAGGGTGTGTTTTGTTCTTGAAACCTCTGTGCTCTCAATGAGTGCCTCTCCTATCTGCTATAATACAGGTGCGTCTCAGGTGTAATTCTGGAAGACCATGAAGCAGGTGAATGCTTATTCCGTAGGCCATCTTTCATGGCTTTCAATATGTATAGCTAGTACAAATGTTGCTCTGTTTACGGTAATGTAAGATGTTCAGGCATGCCAGTACCACAAACTTACCTGCTTACTTTTCTCCTGGACTTCAATCTTGACTTCCTCTATCCAACCCACTCATTCCCATCTGCTGTCATTGTTAGGCCCTCTTTATCTAACTCCCCTGGCCTACCCTGTGTGTGTCCTAATTCTCTCAATGTCCCAGAGCCTTCCCTCCAACCACTATGGCAAAAATGGCAACAAAAGACATGGTAGAGGAGGTCATCACTTCAAATATTGAGGATGGCCAGGAGCTACTGACCCAACCAAGGACACAGTCAAGCAGATCATGTCTCTGGGTTGGGGGTGTAAGTGAATTATTGAGCTGGATTTTTTTTTTGCTAATGTTTTTCCTTTACTACGAATTGGGACATATGGACTTATGTTGAGACTTTTCTTTTGGGCGTTTAATTTTCTTATGCATATGTTTGTAAACAGAATTTCCACTGACATCCCTACATTTATCATTGTTTGCCAAGCCCCTCTAAGTTTAAAGCTTTTAGACTTGTTTCCCAAGTCCCTCACGTATATCCCCATATCCCAACCCCCTTGACTGTTTAATTTTTTTCACATAAATATTATAGTTAGAAAAGTTTGACTGTTTTCAAATTATGCAATTTGTATGAACCTTTTGGTTGCTGTACGTGAGTGACACCCTCTGGCAATGAAGCCCATGGCCAGGATTGGGGTACACAATACAATTGCAATTGTAATATGCTCCCAAATGTAGGTACAGATTTACATGAGATGACCCACAGCACCAAAGTAGGTGCAAAGGTGTTTATTGCTTAGGTATTGTGAACATATCAATAAACATTTACAGTTGTAGGGTATGGAAACACGTGTAGCTGTGTTAAGTGGCCCTTGAATTGTTCAAGGTGATGGTTGCTGTCTAAATCCACAGGAGTATCTTTCATATGCATAGCTAGGCAACAATATGCATATAGTGTGATCAGGATCAGGTTTTGTATTGGCGGCATATGAGTTAGTGGGGTTGGTGGAATCTACAAGTGATTGTTGGCCACCGGTTTGTAGAGGCATGTGACTTGGCCCTGGAGCTTGAGATGAGATTCTGTGAGTGAGGGTCTGTATAAGCCACATGAACTCCTCATGCCGCCTTGCATCCTTCTCTCACCCACAGATGTTCCTGTTGCAACTAAATGAGGTCTGAAAGCCGTTTGGCAAGATTCTTCAGTAACTGGGCCTGGCTCTCTACCAACCTGGGTGGTTGGGGCTGGTTTAAATGTTCTCCAGGTTGTTGAAGATGAGCAGCTACTTCAGAGGTCATGTAGAGGTCCTCATGGGGTGTCAGGGCAGGGGCATAATTCTTGATATGTATGATGTGAACTGCAGGCTAATATCAGTCAGGGGGTGTTTTCTACAAGGTTTGCTAAAGTTGGCAGATATAGGTTGAGTGTCACTAATTAGCTCTAGGTGGTAGATTTAGGAAAGGTTATGGGGCAGCGAAGAAAGATTTGCAATATAATGATATTAACAGTATAGGGTAGGAGAAAATGGCAAGTGTATCCACAGAAAAAGTGAAAAGTATCGCCACAATTAGAGAAGTAAGTTAGCAGTACTATTCCAGATTATTGGATTGGTAAATTGGTGGCTGCGTGGGGTATATGATAACAATTCTACTGTAGACTAGGAGCCATCTCCTGCAATGCTAGCCAATGATCATCTCAGTGAAGAAGCATGAAATATCAGGGGGTGAGGAAAGGTGACATCCTTAGAAGTCAGCAAACCAAAGAGCAAGGGAAGGGAAAAGTGGGTAGTGGGTGGCAGTGTCACATTAGAGACTCTACATATCATACCATAAAATAGGATGCTGCATGACAGTCTATCCTGGAGGCCTCCATATGCATAGGCTCAGCTTTAGAGCCTCTAAGGAAGGTATCATTCTCATTCCAGGCAGGTCGGGGGATATTGTGGTGAGGGATCCAAAAAATAGCTAATACATCAACAAAGAGCTCTCTTCGCGTCCATAAGGTGCACCATCTGTAAGCATAATAGGGCAGGAGTTGCATTACGGTCTAAATGGGTTTATTGTCCAGATCTGCCTAATTGTTTTCAAGGTCGTCTGGTTAAGAGTACTTAATGGTCTTTCCATGTACAATCATAATCATTATTTCTGGTTTAAGAAGCCTATACTTGATGTATCTCTGGGGTAGCTGTGGTGAAGAGATAAGAACATTTTTTCTCTTCACATAAGGTTTATGAAAGTATAGATGCCGAGATGTACATAGCAGGCCTCTTCCAGCATGAGTGGCCCATTTTTTCTTCAGAGTATGAGTCATATATGCTGATGCTGCTTAATGCCAGAGAATGATGGGGTAACAGTATTTTTTCATTACCTGGTTCCATGCCTTGATCCAATATGCCCTATGCAACATTAATGATTCTTAGAAGGAAACTTCCAACAGCTATAGTATAATCTTAGTGAGAAATCCAATCATTTATTTGCCTTCCATAACCCCAAGAATTCCTTTAAGGCGAATAGTGTCTCACCTAGGGGCCGATTCCGATTCGGGCAGGAAATCTCTCCGACCGAGCCGGACCCGGAGAGATTTCCGACCGAATCGGACCCTGGCAGTCCGACCGAACGAGTACGATGCGCACGCATGCTATCGGACTCGATTCGGTCGGACTCCCATTGAAGTCAATGGGAGCTGGTCGTTCAACGCGTACGCGGGCTCCCATTGACTCAATGGGTGCGAGGTGAACAAGGGCGCCCCCTACAGCGGGTTCGCCTCGAAGCGACTCGCGGCGTACATGCACAGGTAGGGGGGACCCATGGGTCCCCCCTGTGTGCGACTCGCGCGGCTAGGCTTACAGGGGGGTCCGACACGGACCCCCAAAGTCCAGCTCCGACTGCTCTTTGGAGCCGGACTGCACGACTCGGTCGGACTGCTCGCGGCGCGCATCGTACTTACCCGGCCGGGGAACGTCTCCATTGCGCGGTGCGAGTCGTGTCCGCGCGAGTCGGTTGGAGCGGTCGGCTTTCGCGGACGAGTCGGTCGGTGCGGTTGGGTCTCGCGAACGAGTCGGTCGGAGAATTCGCATTGTACTCTCTCGCCCGGACGCACGTACGAATCGGTCGGGAAACAGGGCTCCGAATCGGATCCAGTAAAGCCGAATCCGATTCGGAGCCCTACCGGCCGAGATCGGAATCGGCCCCCTAGTTGGAGGACCTCTAAATCAGGTACCAGATATCACAACCCCATTCACCAGCCTTATCATAACTATTTTTCAGATTGACTAGCCTCTCTTTGGCTATATCAAGCCATTTGTGTAAGGTTTCTAGTCCAGAGTGCATGAACATGATGACATATCTTGGACCACCGACTCTAGCTGAGACATGCTACACCTTATCAATAACATCTTTCAACATCGACTCCATTGTGTGTTGATCGTCGTTGTGGGGTTGAGTTTCGGATTCCAACAGTTGCTGGAAAAGCTTTGGAAAATACAAGTTCTTGCCTGGGGTAGTTGGAAGCCTTCGTCAGTAAAAGGAGACAAATGTAATCACAATAGCACAATTAAAGTTGTAGAATGCAATGATCAGCTGTCACTCTGGGCCTTCGAGACCATGTAATTTCTCACCAATAAGAGCAGTGTTTTCTGGTGTGTTTTCATTTTCTCTGGTATGGTTTGGTCATGGCACTGTCCAAATGCCAACTTCAGCTGGGGTCTTTGACAAGCTGAGTCATAGCCCAGTGTAAACAGTTATATTCCAGTGTGTGATGAGGAATGGGGTAAGGGCCGCAACATCTGCATGCGAAACAGCTTGTTTTCCCATTTTACTACTTTCCAGCCCTTCTGTCCCTCCAAAATAATAACCCTCTGTGTGGCTGCAGCAGATCTCGTTAGGTCATAAAAACCAGCTCTTGTGAGGAATTGGGCAGCAGGGATGCCATTTTGGCTGGGTTGAGCTCTGCTGTCCTCTCTATGGGGGTCTACTAATAATGTAATCTTACACATGAGTAAATCTACATGTGTATGTGTCCTCTTATACTTTTAGGTATCTTTACTACTTTTGAATTTCATCATTTGCGACTGTAAAGTTACTGAAAAGTGTAGACTTGCATGTTTCCATCCCTGAGACAGGGGTGGAGTCAGAAAAACTTCTTATATGGCTATAAAGTTACTACTAATAGTGATTATACAGTAGTATTTTATGTTCATCACAGTTGGTGGAGTATCCGATATCAGGGTATTGGTATTCCTATGGTAAAGCATAAGGAAAATGATAAAAGTTTACTAAAGTAAAAAAAAATAGTTTGGATTTTTAGGTTGAATGCTAATGTAAATTCATTATTTATATTTATTTTAAAAGTAGAATAAATTTAAAAAAGGCTACAATACTATTCATATCTAATTAAATATGTAAATAATGTGTGATTATTAAATTAAATTAAAATTATTTTTTAAGATTTATTTTAAAATAAATCCTCTTAAAGTATCATTTTTATATTTATTAATTATTGATGAATCAAACTTTTTGCATATAATTATTTGTATTTAATTTAATTATTTAAAAGTACATTTATGTTCAATTAAAAAAGGCAATTCAAATATAAAAAATATAAAAATATATATTTATGTATGTTTTATTTTTTATGCTAAACTACATTAATATATGTTTTTAAAAAGGTAAAAACTTTTTTTTATTTGAGCATGATTTGCTAAGGTGTTCTATTTTAATTGAAGAGCATGGCTGTACCAGTGGTCCACAACCATGTGTGGCTGTGTACTTACTCGGGCTGTGAGTTAGAGTACATTTGCAATTGTTGTGGATCTTTTTTGTGTCAGTAAATACAGATATGCAAATTGTTAAGAGGAGCGGCCTTGCTCATTTGTAGGTGGGTGCATGTCCCTCCCTGACTCCACACCTAGCCCTCGCTTAACCCCTGCTTACTCCTCCCTAAATTCTACCCATGTACTCCTAAAAGATTCCCACTTTCCCACCACTCTCCCTACCTCTCCCTTATTTACTAGTAAAACATATTCCTATTTGTGTGGAGATCTCTGCGGTTGGGGCAGAAATCTCCACACATAAAAGATAGGAGAGGTGGAGATGTAGACTAACCGTGGGTGGCGAACTCCACTCCGCCAGCAGAGTTTGCCTAGTTCTGCCAGCTCCGCGCTCCACAGGGAATGTGGAGTTCGGCAAAAACTCGGATTCCGTGGTGTGTCGGAGTTTGCCCCTGCGGCCCACCCCTAGTTCAAGAGAAAATAAGGAGTCTTACCTGTATTTTGCCATCTCCGTGCCCGGGCTGTCCTCCTCCTGTCACCTCGTCCTCGGCAGTGCAAAACCCCTATGTGCAGGGCCCAGGAAGGACTGCAGTGAGAAACACTGCTGATCACCACCATGGCACACTGAGGTAAGCAGTAAAGCAGGTAGCAGTCCGGGGGTCAGGAACCTTCCAGGTCTGCTGCGTGCATAGTTAGGGCGGAGTGGAATTTCATTGAGTTTTTAGGCAGCTCCGTGGAATTCTGCGTAGTGCCACTCCTCCAACTCCGCCCACCCTTAATGTAGACCTCTACACATAGGTTAATGAATAGCATTTTGCAGTATGTCACTAGTAGTATTCTAGAACCACTAAACATATGACAAAATGCAGGTTATGAATAGGCCCTGATGTGTTTAATCATTGATTTTTTTTAATTTCCATAACATATTTGGAGGCATGAGTCTCTACTTACGTCTTCACATAGGAACAGATAGATTCTCAACCACTCCCTATATCTGCAGACCACGACCAGAGCCACATGAATTGTGTGATTTTGTGGCTGTTGTATTTTCTGCAAAATTACGGATTTGCTGCATTTGCTACATAATCCATTGCCTGTTGCATAATCTACAGATTTTAACAAAAATATTGTTTCTAGCTCAAACGGATCATAAAAAGGGATTACAAAAAATGCAGCAACACTTGTTGCCATACAATGGAAGGCCCTTCCGAAAGCTTCCCTGGTCAACTTTCTGTTGCTTATTGGTAATTAGGGTTGTAAACCAGTACTAATTAGGTAAAACCTATGCTCAGACAGTATGAAAGTGTATTCTTTAAAAAATAATTAAGATATACTATCACGAAATGTGCTGCATTACACTGCATAATTTGCCTTTTCTTGCCCCAACATTTAGTCACCTATGCCACAAAACCAAACAAGTTTTTGGTTGCCATGGATTCTTGTGAAATAGTCAAAGATCCTATACATTCAGAAGGCCTGTCATTGGATTTAGTATTCACAAGAATTAACTTCCACGGAGCTTTATGATGCAACCACAGTCGTGATTTTCATCAATGACTATACCCCTTTCCTATCTTAAAAATGTATGGTTGACCTATGCCATGAAACATTTATGATGATAGGCCTACTTTGGGAGCAAAGTCAAAGATTACTCACATACCTATGGGCCGAGATAGCTACCTGTACAGCAGCCTAACTAAGACCAACTCTTTTGTCCAAACTTAAATGAATAAAACCATAAACTGGGCTAACATAGCCCAACAAGCGATTCAGTGATGTACTTGCCAACCTGAAACATGAGCGATACAATCTGAAGTGCTAATTATGGAAATTACATCCCACAAAGGATAAAGCTGACGGCAAATGAAACTAGGTTTACCAACAAAGCAATCGAAAGAGCATTGCAACCTATGGCACTGCAGACCATGAGATGCGATTGAAAAGACTCTGACATGAACGTCATTTAGGGGTCACCAGGGTTAGCAACGACCCCTGGCTTCCCTCCAGCGATCCCTGGCACTGTCTTTGTAACCTCTGGCCTCAGATGTGGTAAGAGCAGTGTCTGAAACAAAATTTAAACACGACTTTAATGAGGCTAGTTTACTTTCTAATCCCCTAAGCTGCATACCGTGCAGATGGGTGACAAATCAACGGGCAAGAGTCAGACAGAGGGGAATACCAGTGAGAGTGGATGATAGTGTGAGAGATGTGGTACAGAGAGAAGCAGATGAGAAAGAGATAAGTCGAGACAGGTGTGAGGAAGGTGATAATGAGTCAACTGCTGATAGACAACTAAGAGGTATAGGGAGATAGCTGAGACTTGTTAGAAAGCGTCAGCTCAGAGAAGGAAAGGTAAAAGATAAGTAATACAGAGGCAGGCTGGAGAAAGAGGGGAGACAGGTGAAAGAGGTGAGAAAGAGTCTGTTCAAAGACAAGGCGAGGAAGAGGTTGGGGGAGACAGTTGAGAGAGGTGCAAAAGACTACGTTGAGAGAGACAACTCAGAGAGAAGGGAAGGCAGGTGTGAGAAAGGTACAATAAATAGACAGGTTAAAAAGACAGCGGTGAGAGGTGGGATGGTGGACTCTGAACGAAGGGAGACAATTGAGAGATAAAGTGACAGAGCTGAATGGGAGACAGAGCTATTATACAATTTAGAATGCGAGAGAGAAAGTGGTGATATGAAGACAGAGACAGGTTAGAAAAACAGCTGAGGGAGTGGTGGGGAGAAGGAAAGGTGAGAGATACAAAAGTGATATAGAGACAGATATAAGTGAGGAAGAGACAAGGGAGTAAGAGAGGTGGGAGGAAAGTGAAAGAGGTGAAAACGAGAATATGGGAGAAAGTCAGGTGCGAGGGAGAAGATATGCAAGATAAAGTGAGATTAGTGAGAAAGACAGTAGAGCTGGAGGAGGAGATAGGAGGGGTGAAAAAGAGTAAGCAACAGGTAAGGATGACAGATGAGAGAGAGAGAAAAAGGCTGACATCTGAGAAGCAGATATATGAGGGTAGGGTGATCAAAGGCAATTTGACCTCACTTCCTGAGATTTCATTGCGGTAAAATGACATGTGATGTCACTTCAGCTACCCCAGGCATTTTTGTGAATCAAATACTATGCTCTGTGAGCAGATAGATTTGCAAGCCATGGCCTTAGAATTGATCCATTTGATCCTCTTCTATCAAAATCATCAAGTACGCATTTGAGAAGAGGAATCACCAGCATGAATGAACGCATGCTGTTCCACAGGTTCTGCACTGCCGACTAGTTTGTTAAATATGCTTCTGCCTCAACATAGTGAAAACAGAAATCGTGTAGCTATTTAGAATAATCATTACTGTTCTGAAATTCAGGCATCGTATCGAGCTGACACGTGCTCAGTAACATTACAAAAGTACTATTCTAATTTAGATTATAGGAGGCTGCCAAAAAAGCTCATCAACGAGACTACAAATCCGGCAGCCAAAGCTTCTAGAAACCTTTCTAACTTGAAAATAGCTTGAAAGGACTTTAAAGATCTTCAGTCCAGTTGAGAATCAATGTCAGAACTGCGTGCACTACCCACAAGGCCTCGTGGAGCAAAAACCAGGCTCCTCACTGTGCAGAAACATTGTTGCATTAATGCTGAAACCTAAAGTTACATCAGATTACATCGTATTGTCCTGTGAAACTTCAGACTCCCGAAAGGTCGAGGGAGGATTTTGAGTATTCAGTGTACCAGACTTTGGAATCCAACAAATCCCACAACAGAAGTTCCCAATGACTAGCACTTGAGGGTGTTACATAAAAAAGAGCTGTTCAGCTGGTGCTCTGCTGAGGATGTACAATGATGGGTGCTGGGTAATAAAAATGAATCAGGTTATTTACTTCATATTCGATTGAACTATTAACTAACCTGACCTCTCCTTGAAGGTTTCAGACACTTATCTATTCCCATAGCTACCCTGTGCCACTTTATAAAACCACTAAATAAATTCTCCTGTAAAGGGAATCCAGGGCACACTTTGACTACATTCCCTTTGCCATCATCATATCTCTCTTCTGAATTCCTGCCTCACCCTTTTCAGCAGCTCTTTTACTTCACTTCCTGCATATTTCAACTGCACCAGAGAAAAGTGGAAATATAAAGCACTAAGGGCCTGGTTTAGAGTGTGGCGGATGGAGTATATTTCATCGGCTTTAAGACTGTGGGGGGAGGGGGGGGGTGCCATTAAAAACTTTTTACTTTCACTTGCCATTTTTTGCCTGCTATAAATAGGACAGATGGACAAATGGCAAACTTTCTCAATTGCTCCAGTATGTCTGCGATGGAGCCAGAGTAGTCTCCGTCGCTGACATACAGAAGGTCTGCCCAAATATAAATGAGGCAGAAGGATCATCGGTATGGCAGAAAGGGTGCTCCGTCACTGTTGCAGCGGAGCCCCCATCAAACCACTCTCTAAATAAGGCCCACTGTTGCTGGAGGAAGCTTTGAAACATTACCTTTGCAAAGAGAATACGTATCCACTCCTTTGATTCTGGTGTTATTCCAGCAATCACTTTACAAGCAGAAGAAAGATAGATATTTTATCCATGTCAGTCATGGATCTGTAATCAAGTGAATTAACGTTCTTATCCTTGATATATTCAGAAGTCCTTTCTCTTTTTACGAGTATGGTTAGAACCAAAATATAATGTATTGTATTGTATAGAAACATTTATATAGCAGTCACTACCTCTCTCTGAGTTGCCTGCATAGGTAGTATGCTACACTGTGTAGGGTGTTTGGTTGAAAGTGTGTTGTCTTTGTTTTGATCCTGTGTGGGAAGTGTTTCCATGTTGTGCATGACACCACCGAGGTGTTGTTACCCTGTTATGTGATTCAGCGCTTAACAGTGTAATGGATGTAGAAGTGTGAGAGATAGGCACCCAGTTTATGGTTTTCAGTAAGCTGGCATTTTTTAGTAGCTCTGCATGGCCCTTTTTGATATTTTTTATGTTTGTAGTCCTTTTAGCTGGATACTGTACTGGGGTGTCCATTCTGAGATTTTTTGTTTAAAGTTCATGATCCAGAGCAGGCATAGGTTAAATGGAGTAGTGGTGGAGAGTCCTGCTAGGATACACTTTGTTAATATCATCTCAAATCTTTTTGACAATGTGAAATGAGAAAAGTGGCCATAGTATTTGAAAGTCAGGACCTTCATTATTGGACTAAATTAGAGTTGTCCGTTGGCCAGAGGTATATGGCAGATCTCTTCAGGTAATCTATGCCTGTTCAGTTGGTGATGGTGGTTCATTGTTGTGGACTGGTATAGTACTATGTGATGGATATGGCCCTTAGCAGTTTTGTTTATCGTGGGTGTAAGCACTTCAAGCAGTAAAAGGGAATTATTAAGCAGCCTGCATGAACTACAATCAACTGTATGTGAAGTGTTATGGTGTTAGTTTTAGTGTGGGTTATACATTGCAGTGTAATTGCATTATATAGCACTTACTACCCCTGACAAGGCATTGTTGTGCTGTTATGCTGGGCAGTATGCTGTTCCAGGTCCCCAGGTTAGGGGGGGCTTTTTGGTATTTGTTTTATTATTGGGATTAGTCTTGTGCTTTATATGCACCATTCCATGCCTTTACTCCAGCTTCTATATGAAAGATAATATTAGTAGGAATTTGGTGTGATATTTAGTGGGAGAGGGGTATACGGGAATTTCATGCATTAATGGCGGTATTAATAGATGAGCTACAGGTGATTAGACATGCATGTGAATTGGAGTAGGCTGTACTCAGATACAACAGCCATGCAGAGGATGGAAAGTAAGAAGAGTTATTTAAAAGAAAAAGCAGAGTCGAGAGTTGAAAGTTGTACATCAAAGTCAGTTTTCATGCAGGGTTTTTAGAAATATTGGAAGGCTTTTTAAGACAGCATGCAAACCTGTAGAAAGAAATACCATTATGTGTTGCAATATCATTGTAGATCGTGTGAACACCAGTGCACACACATCACCATCACCCGTGGTTATATGGTATTAAAATATATTTTGTTTTCATTTTCACATAAAATCCCATGGAAGGAAACACAAAGTAGGAATGTTGTACTTCAAGTATTTGTTCTAGAGATGCACCTCCCCTTTCTCTTGGATGACCAGAGTATGCCATGAAACTACTTTTACAATTTTTTATTGACACACTCCCATTAGCTGGACAACACAGTATTGGGGGATATTACAAATCCATATTGCTTATTGTGTCCTAATATAGTAAAGGCTGAAACTCATTTCTTATTCTTCTACCCTTTATATGGGAAAAGTATAAACTGTTCTTTATTTTCATGGTTGAAGAATTTAGGGGTCCTGCGTTATGTGTAAGGCTACCAGTTTCCCATTTTTCTTGAATTTTAACAGATAAATACAGCCAGAAGACTATCTATTTCTTGTCTGCATTTATTTTTAAATATGGATAAATACCACAAATAGGTTTGCTGATGGGCAATACACACTACTGTCAATCATGAGTGTCAGATCAATAGCTGAGCAGATTGACAGGTAGGTGAGTTAAAAAAAAGTTAAAAAGATTTCCTAACTTAAGCAATACAGGGGCATATTCACAAGGAGCTTTCTCCGAATTAACGGCACTTTATCGCAGCCAAAGTCGTGATAAATTTACCCCCCCGTTCACAAGCCGGTGTTAACAGCCCACAGCACCAGTTTACCCGTGATAGCAGCCGCAAAAAATATCGCCACAGGGGACCCCCGCAAATATCGCTAATGAGATGCAGAGTAGGCGTTCCCGTGACAAAAGCCGAGACAACAGCACACCTCAACATTTACAACGACCAGCCACATCCGTGATTAAAACACAAAACAGGCGATAAGGCGTGTTAGCACCAGGAAATCTACACCTGCTCTGACCTGGTGTAAACTCGGACGGCAGCCAGCACCACAAAAGGGAGCACAGCCCAGGGCCACATCCGAAGGGCAACAGATGCCATGGAGCCACTCATCATGCAGCCCGGACACCCAAGAGGGTCACAACACCCACCCCCACCACCCCAGGGCCCCATCCCACACCTGGAACACCCCCCCCCCGGACCAACACAGACGCAGCGCAGACAAAGACAGCAGAACCCAAGGAAACGTACCAGCCGCACAGACCCAACATCTGACAATGTCACCCTCCACTACAGGCTGAAAGGGACAACCTACCTACGCATCCTGACCATCATCGCCTAACAGGCCTACGGCAACAACACAGCGGACAACCAACATCCCACCCCACACAAAGCTGATGGCGTGGCTGCACCTGTTGGCCCCTGCGACCCCCCAACCAACACCCGCCAGAGTCGGAGGAGTCTCACAGCCAGCCACACTCATGTCCCCCACACCTGTCCTGGACATCACCATCACCCTGGTACCCCAGTCCCCATACTTACAACACAATGCGCAGGATCCGCTGGAGACCAAGCAAGGACCATACGCCATAGCAGGATGCACGCACGTGTTGGGGGCAATACACAGCACACATGTACTACCTGTGCCCCCTGGTGACACAGCACACAACCACCGCAACAGGAAGCACACGTCCCACACCAATGTGCAGGCAACAACAGAACACCGTGGAACACCCAACAATGTCGCCTTCAAGCACACAGCCAGTGTGCATGATACCTTCATCCTCCGACAGTCCATCATCAACCAGCTTTCCCAGGATGGCAACAAGGGAAATGTACAGCCCCTTGGCAATATACAAATGAACACCCCACACACCTCAACACCACAACCATGCAACTCACAACTCTGGCAATGCACACGTCACAAAATCACATACAACAGGCACAACAATATGCCCACCCACCAGACACGACAGAACAACTTACAATGTCCACATGGGCAAGCCCTAAAAATGAGCCAGCAACGGCATGGCACCTCAGCCACATACTAGCCGAATGTGGGGAGAGGTGGCAACTAGGCATGTGTGAAGGATGCAGTAGAACCATGATTGGGAAAGTACACAATGCCAACAGTGCCGGAGATGTGCTGGACACCTCGCAGTATGCAGAACACACCTATATCCATGGCGACATACACCGCTTGCATATGGAGTGTAGTGGACAGTGGACGCCACCATGTCACCACAGCCAGTGGGGGACCTCGCGGAAATGTTGCCTGTTACGGCCCCCCTAAGCGTCAGCGGAGTGGGATGGCCCGGCATACGCCACGCCAGCGTAGGGGTGTGAATAAAAACCACGTAGGCCTGGGCGTGGTCCACTTCCGGAAAGACCCACATATCTGCCAGGGCGGCACCTCCCACCTCACCACGAGGCCGACGCCATCCTCGTGAGCGGAGTTGCCTGAGATGCCGTGCGCCTGCCGGACCCCGGCACGCTGGTCCACGAACCCGTCGGGCCAGCCTCTGCGCAGCCAGGCCACACTGATCACCTTCCGACACCGGCGTGTGTCAAGGAGGGCCCACCACGTGCCGGCCCAAGCCACAAGCCCGAGGCCCGAGACCTTGGCAGCCACCTCAGACCATCACGGCCGCCACGACACCGGCCCGCTTTATTCCTTTTTCGTTGACGTACTCCACTGCGCCCCCGGCCTACTCTTCGGACCAGTAGGTCCCACATGTGGAACTGTGTCTTGAGTCATGAATGGCAGTGACCCCATATGCCGGCCAGCGGCCACAGCACCAGACCCCCCCAGTTCAGTGAGGCATAGTTCCATATGGGCATCTTGCGACACATGGTGCCACTAACCCTGTTCAACGCCAGTCTGCTACACGTGGTGCCACTAACCCTGTTCAACGCTGGCCTGCTACACGTGGTGCCACTAACCCTGTTCAATACCGGCCTGCTACACGTGGTGCCACTAACCCTGTTCAACGCCGGCCTGCTACACGTGGTGCCACTAACCCTGTTCAACGCCGGCCTGCTACACGTGGTGCCACTAACCCTGTTCAACGCCAGCCTGCTACACGTGGTGCCACTGAACCTGAACAACGCAGGCCGGTGGGGCCATCCAACCTATGCCGGAGACACTCAGTGAATGGGCCGTGCTGACCGCTGCCTCAGGCCTACACCACGGTCAGGTAGGTCACACAATTGGAACTGAGTCTTGATTACACCATGGCAGTGAACATTAATTATGGCAGAGAACAATTCACAATACACCCTCCGATGTGGTGGCAACAAGTCTGTGAATGGCATCACAACCACACGTGTCTGTGTGCCTATGCGGACCACTGCCCTCGGCCTAGGCTGCGCACGAGTGGGATCACAGATTTGGAACTGAACATAGGTAATTCAAGAGGAAGAATACATTTCTTCGCATGCACGGAGGGGCGTAAGAGGATGACACGTTGCAGTCCGGAGGGAACAGGATCAGCGTCACGGAGGTGATTGAACACTACCGACAACTGCCACTGTGTCACTAACTCTGTGCCTCGCGAGCCAACGACCCGTGGCTGTGGGCCACTGCTGACTGCTGCCTCTGGCCTACACTGCGGTCCAGTAGGTCACAGAGCCTTGATTTGGCATTCTTGGAGTTCACATATGTGTACCGGCATCATCGCAGACTGCATGCCCTCACAGCACCTGTGCCACTAAGTCTGTTCCCCGACATTCATGGACACTCACTGGTCGTACGTTGGTGGCGTTTGAGTCTATGGACTAGGGGCTAGTTTTCATCCTCATGTAGCTGATCCCGAATTGTTGGTGCAAACGAGGGTTGCGCTTTCCACTCCTCCATTTGATGCTTCCAGATAACATCAGACCTTCCGCATCATGCCCTGGAGGACACCTTCCATTGTCCCACGAAACCCTCCACAACATACACCTCGGACACTGATGGGGACCCGCTCAGGTCGCATGGCCCATCTGACTGCACCGCAAGTCACCGTCCCGGGGCTGGGTGCCTGTGCCGGCCGCAGTGCATCCGGGGTCACTAACAGATATCTGTAATGCCATGTTTCAAATAGGCATGTTTCAAACAGGCATCTATCCTCCTATTTGGAAAAGGCTATCATCAAGCCGCTGCTGAAGAAGCAGAACCTCGATCCAGCAGAAACAAAAAACTATCGGCCTATCGCAATCCTTCCATTTTCAACAAAAATCTTTGAGATATTAATGAACTCGCAGCTGGCCCAATACATCGAGGATAACAACCTTCTGGACGATACGCAATTCGGCTTTAGAAAAGGCCATGGTACAGAAACTGCCCTCATTAAAGCATCAGACGAAATCAGGACAGTACTAGACCAAGGTGGTGCTGCTGTTCTAGTGTTGTTAGACCTATCAGCAGCCTTTGACACGGTCGACCATGCTACACTGATCGACCGTGTCTCAACCATTGGCATCAAACATAGGGCTAAAGATCTACTGGCCTCGTTTCTCCCTAACCGCACACAATTAGTAAGTCTTGGTGACTTTAAGTCCTCCCCATTTGCCCTCCCGTGTGGTGTGCCACAAGGATCATCTTTGAGTCCGACATTATTTAATATCTACGTGTCGGACTTGGCTAGGGTTATCAAAACCCACGGGATGGGTGTGACATCTTACGCAGATGACACACAACTGGTGCTCGCAATACATAACGACGGAGGAGCAATTGCAGCTAGCTTTCAAGACGGAATGTTGGCTATTAGTACTTGGATGGCCAACAACTGCCTAAAGTTGAACTCTGATAAAACGGAGGTATTGATTTTTGGTAATCTTTTCCCTGCATGGTCCCCTACTTGGTGGCCAGCCAATCTGGGATCTCCACCGCCCCCTGTCTCGAAAGTCAGGAATTTAGGTGTCTTATTCGACGACAAGTTATCTTTTTCATTCCATGCCAATGCAGTTGTCTCCTCATCCTTCTATACCCTTAGGATGATTAAAAAACTCCTACCATTCGTTCCACCCAGTGCCGGAAAAACCCTTATTAGCACCCTAGTAATGTCAAAAATTGACTATTGCAACGGCCTCCTCCTTAATGCTCAGAAGAAGGTCATAAATAGACTACAGATGGTGCAGAACTCAGCCGCTAGAATGCTAACAAGCACCCCTAAGTATCAATCAATCTCAAAGGTGGTCCGAAAACTCCATTGGCTACCGATAAGAAGCCGAGTTAAATTTAAAGCACACTGCATCGCATTCAAAGCCATCCACAACACTGGACCTGAGTTTCTTAAGAGGGCTTTGTGTGTCTATAAGCCCAACAGACCCCTGCGTTCATCAGCAGCCAACCTCTTGAAGGTCCCTCGAACTAAAAAAGTCTCCTGGGGTGATAGAAGATTCACCGTGGCCACAGCCAAGTTGTGGAACACCCTTCCCCTTCACATTAAATCCTGCCCTATCCTGCTTGCCTTTAGAAAGCTAGTAAAGACTTGGCTTTTTAATCAATAATCACCTGCTCCTGGCTTGGTCTTCTACACAGTCCGTAGCGCCGAGACACCCAAGGGTATTTGTGCGCTCTACAAATCGCTTAAATAAATAAACTCTGTGCTGCTCAGGCCTGGGACCCCTTCTTCTGAGACATTGAATGGCCTCTGTAGCAATGGTCTTGGGGTCATCAACACCATGTGTCTGTGGCCCTGTGCTGTCCGCCTCCTCTGGCCCCAACTGCGGTCCACCAGGGCCCACACATGGCATCAAGTCTTGACCGGCCCGGACGTCGCATCACCGCAGGAGGCACACGCCACCACCGCAAGGACCACCTTCAACCGCCATCTGCCAGAGTCGAAACGGTGGTCCTGACAGACCTAAGGAGTTGCTCAGACCTGTCGTGGATGCCATCATTGGCCTGATACCCTGCTCAGCACTCCAGGTGCCAGTGACTTAGTGCACCGCAAGCCATTGTCCGTTACTGATTGTGTTTTGTGCTGTTGTGAGGTTGCGCAGCAATGTCACCTCATGCAGTGGGGAAGACCTGGGACTATGATGAGGAAGATGTGTAAAGTGTGCGGAAGGGAGAGGGCACAGACAATGGGAGGGCAGGAGGCAACAGCCCCAAGGCAGGAATGCAGACTGGTTGTGGTAGTCAAGCTACACACCCGGATCTATTGCTGGGTATTGCGCTGTGGACTGCAGACGCAAATGTCACCTCAGGCAGTGTGGGAGCCCTGGGACGTTGATGAGGAAGTTGATGCAGGTGTAACACACCCCACTGCATCTGCATCAGGACTGACCCGAAAGGACACAATCCTAGCAATTTCTTCACATGAGCGCGCTCTTCTCTAGTGCCCCTACCTCAGTGCACTGCAACTCAAGGAACGTCCAGACTGAATATTGGGTGACCTCTGTCCTTACTCCGGATCCCTCCATGTTGCTCTGCATTTGACTCTGTTATGCTGGTGTTTTCTGTTTCCATTGCACTGGTGTCCCCTGTTCAGGTTGTTGGCAGCACCAAGCACTCCGTGCGGGCTGGCTTATACTCACCCCACACACATTCAGCACAGGCGTCACTGTACATGTGGCCCTGCCAATAAAGGGGCCGGGCGCACGTGCCCGTAGCCAGTTCAACATGATATATGCATGTGTCTCTGTGGAGGTGTGGGTCTCCTTTGTGGGGGTGGGGGGTCCCTGTAGGGTATTGGACACCCACGTATGTGTTCTAGTTCGCATTCCATGGGTTCGGCAACACCCTCACCTGTTGGGCCACCTCCTTTTGGCGTTCTTCCACCTGGCATTGGGGTGCCATGTGTGGGTGGGTGAAGTGTTGTGAGGCGGCCGTGATTGCGGGTGCTTCATGCTGTGTGGTCTGTTGCAGGGGCTGGGTTCTCCTCTGAACAGTAGCGGCTCCTGGAGGGAGTGCTGCCGGGCGGTGACGCAGGGCGGGGGAGGGACAGGGTGGGGGGTAGTAAACTCCGGAATACGGCCGAACAGAGGTAAGTAAACAAATAGATAAATAAAACGAATTTCGTTGCACGCGCTGCATCGCCAAATGCGATGCAGCGCGTGCAACGAAATTTGTTTTATTTATTTATTTGTTTACTTACCTCTGTTCGGCCGTATTCCGGAGTTTACTACCCCCCACCCTGCCCCTCCCCCGCCCTGCGTCACTGCCCGGCAGCACTCCCTTCAGGAGCCGTTACTGCCTCTGAGTAGCTTGTCTGCCCTGGTCCTGGTGGTGGGTTGTGTGGGATGTCCATGGGCTGTTGCATGGCGTCGGTGTCTGGGCTGTGGTGTTCGTCTCGGGCATCACTGATGGGTTGTCTGTTCTGACCTGCTGGAGGTGTTGTTTGTCCCTCTGCATTGTGAAGGGGAGGTGCATGTTGGCATTGTGTTGGCGCCTTGTTCTTGTCGACATGCAGACTGTG
Organism: Calotriton arnoldi; assembly: GCA_963921515.1. NCBI lineage: Eukaryota > Metazoa > Chordata > Amphibia > Caudata > Salamandridae > Calotriton > Calotriton arnoldi. Next base: position 303,823 of record CAWUFW010010146.1, read on the forward strand.
TGACGATGTACATTGTGACTGTTTGGGCGGTGGTGGCTATTTGAGTTGGGACAGTGTACATTTGGCCTACATGGCTGATGTGGGGTTGTAGGGGTAGATGTGCATCTCACAGTTCCCTGCTCTGTCCGATGTGATTGTTCTGTTACTGTGCCTGGTTGGACCCAGTTGTGTCCCCTGTTCTGCAGTGTGGGTGTTGCACTTTGTGCCACATTGTCATGGTATGTGCTGTGATTGCTATGTGTGTGTGCTGCAGTGTGCCACGGGGATGGGGGACATGTCCCTGGGTAATTGTGGGTGTGCAGTGTGTTACACCTCATTGTGCATGTGTGGCATTGTGCCCATCACCCCCCGTCCCCCAGTCCCTGTTGGATCCTCACCCTGTTGTTGTTGTGTCAGGTCCTGTCGGGCTGTGTCCGTACTCCCTACTCCTTGCACCCTCTCCACACTGATGACTGTGGCCTGGGTTTCCTCCTGCTCCTCCTGTGGCGCTGGACTGCCACCTCTTGTCGCCGTTGCTGCCTTCCTGTTGGCAGCGGGTTTGTACCTGGTTTAGGTTGTCAGGTCCTGCCGGCGCCTCTTGGCCTCCTGTATTGGCCTCCTGGGCACTGCAACTGCATTCCAGGTGGTCTGCTTGTGGGTCAGTTGCTGGTAGTGTTCTGTCACCTCCGTGGCCTTGCTCTTGTTTTCCTGCGGTCTGCACCCCGTCTTCCTCTCCATTTTCTCCTTGGCCTTCCCCGACCCAGTTGTTCCTTGCTGGTGGTCTGTGGGGGTTGTGGGTTTCGTGTTGACCTCTGCGCTGGGTCAGAGTGCATCCATGTTGCTACGTGCTTTGGCTTGTTTCTGGTGTGTTGTGTCTGTGGTTTTTATGGTGCAATTTCCCACCAGACGCATGGGATTTGCAGGCCCGAGGCTGCTTTTCGCTACTTTTTGTACCGCGATTGGCCTCAGTGCATGATTTCTCGCGTTCGCGTTTCGCATTTTTTAGGCGTGGTGTTGATTTTCACGCTGGCATTTGACGCGTTATCTGGTTACTATCGCATGGTACCGCCTTGTTGTGAATTCCACGTTGACACGGGGTTATTTTCCCGTGATAGGCTGCGTTATTGAAAGTTGCGTTACGCTACTCATGTGGTAGTTATCACACGTTCTTGTGAATATACCCCACAGCTGTTTAAGCTGTTTGACAATGCAAATGGGTTCACATGACTGTATTGTACTGTAAATGGGTAAAATCCATTCAACATTCCAACATGAGTAAATATTTGTTGGTTAAATACATTTGGGAATATACCTATTGCAGCTTCATTTTTTACAGTAAGGAGAAAATCAATATGGATAAATAGATATAAAATTAGCAAAAAAATGGATAAATACAAAGGGAAATGTAAAACAATAAATACAATAAAGCCTGGAGCCCTAGTTATGTGATAGTGATTAGATTCTGTAAATCTGTGACACAGGAAGCGGAATCCTTGCTATATCTAACAAACTTTTTTTAAAGTGGGAACATAAGAAAGAAATGTATCTCTTTCAAGTCATCTAGTATAAAGTATTTGTAATTTGTTTTTATGTCATGAGACCTTATGAACCGTGATCAAATAGTTTTTAGCTTCTTTGTACTTTTTAAAGTGTATTAACTTATATGCAAAGTTTGTTATTACAGTCTTATAGAAGATTTTTTTAATGTATCTATTTGCATTGTTTTTTATTGAACATGTTTCTGTAATAAACTAGAACTTCAATTAAGTCATTTTAATAAAAGTTTTATTTCAAGCATTTGGCCACCAGGTTTAGACATCTTTATTTTTCTTTCTTCTACTTGTACTCTTAATTTATCTTGCACATGGTTATTGAGTTTGCTTGTGAATGGCTCTTAAAAATTGGGTTGTTGGTTGACTGGGGTGTGGACGGGATTATATTCAAAAATAAAATGGTAATAAACCAACTTTATTACCATTTTAATTTTTCAATTCTGGGGCATGAAGGGGCATTTTAAATAAGTGGGGTGACACTCCTCCACGCAAACAGAGGAGCTGCCCCTGGATGGAGCTCAGTTCAGATGCAAGAAGTAGATTGTGTCCAGTCAGTGCTTTCCTTCATACTTAGAAGGGATTATGAGAAAAAGTGTCTGAGAAGGTGAAGTTCAGCGGGGCAAGGCGGCAGGAAGTGTCAGAGGAAGAAACGTTGTTTTCTGATGGCGTTAGGTTGAAGCTGCAGTGAAGGTTTCTATGTTAGACCTTAGGGCCTGATCACGATGGCGGTCGGAAGAGCCTCCACGGTACCGTCAGAGTCTGAAAAGACCAATGTGAATGCATCGGAAGCGGTCCTCCCGACCGCCATATTACAATGGGCACTGATAGGCAGTTTTCCAACTGACACAGTCCTTCTGACTCCAACAGGAAATTACGACTGCGCTGGTGTCGGAAGAGGCCAATGGAGACAGACAGCCGGGCGGAAAGTCTCTCCGACCGCCCACCCTATTACAATGCGCCTATAAGGCCATCCGGCCGAGGCGATTAAATCAGTTCATCAGAGTTGGCGGAAACAGAGGGACAGACAGCACAAACTCAACTCAATGCACCTCTCCATTTACTTTTGGATGTCATGAATCCTGCCTTACAAGTCCTGCCCCTGCTCTACCTGCTCCATTACTATGAAATCCAACGCCGCCGCGGTTCCCACCACTCCTGCTATATATGAAATCACTGGCTTTCCGACCGCATCGGTCGGAGCTGTAAGTTTTCCGCCGGCACCTGTCAGAATTGATGTCTTTCCTGTGCATGTATCGCAATGAGGCCATCAGATAATCCCCGGCCCCAGTGTTCTGGTTTTTCCCGTTACCGCACCGGTCGGACGTATTTTCCAACCAGCATCGTAATCAGGCCCTTAGTCTCTGAAATGGAGGTCAAAATTCTCCAGCAGGATGAGGCAGAGTACTGTAGGAGAAGACAGTTCCATGAGGTCAGATACCCCTTAGGTGAAGGGCTGTTGAAACAGATTTGCTGTTGTGGAGCAGAACATAGTGGGAGAAGTCAATCCAACCGGCAATGCACTTCAGGCAAATAGAAGAGCAGGTTGGTCCTGGTCTCCTCCTCGCTCTCAGAGCAGTTTTTGGGCGAAACAAAATCCTCAGTTTTGGAAATCAGCCATTTGGGCAGGTTTAGCACCACAACCAAGGGTGCAGGACTGGTGGGACAGGACTCGCTCAGTCTGGGTCCAGGTATGGGTTCAAGATAGTGGGAGCTTTTATGTCCCTGTGGCTCTGAACAGGAGGCCAGCAAAATAGCCTTAGAGTCACTCGTCTCTGTGGCTCTGAACGGGAGGCCAACAAAATTGCCCTTGGAGTCACTCTTGTAGTCCTGGTTGCAGGCGAAGATGTAGAGCTCAACATCAGGAATATGCCTCTGTACCCCGCATCCCGTTACCCTGCATGTTGTTACAACGCGGTCGTTGCAACGACCGCGTTGTAACAACGCAATACCATTACCCCGCAAGTCGTAACAACGACTTGCGGAGGGGGGCGCTGGATGTTGGAATAGTATAATGTACTATTCCAACTCCAGTCTGTGCGGACAGTAGGGAAGGTGTTGGATTTTAAATCCAACACCTTCTCCCCCCTTCCGCAAGTCATTGTTACGACTTGCGGGGTAATGGTATTGCGTTGTTACAACGCGGTGGTTGTAACGACCGCGTTGTAGCAACATGCGGGGTGATGGATGCGGGGTCAAGGTTGTTTACCAACATCAGGGCTGGCATCTGAGTGTTCAAGGCAGGCTCCAGGCAGCAAAGCAGCCCTTTCAGGTATAGCAGCAGTCTGGAAAAGTGCACAGCAGATCACAGTAGCAGGCAGTCCTCTGAGAGTCCTTCCACAGGTCCAGTAGTTAACAGAAGAGTTGGTGTCTCAGGTCCTACTTTTATACTGTGGTGCCCTAGTTCTAGAAGGTAGGAGAAGCTTCTTGACAGCGGCTGAGAGGTGTGTGGAATTTCCTGCATCCCCTGCTCTGGCTCCAAGCTACCTACAGTAACAATGTGGGGTCGTTAGGCCCTTTGTGTGAAGGCAGAACAGAGGCTATTGAGTTGCAACTGTGGCTGTGTTCAGCTCTGCCCCCCTCCTGCCAGCAGATGGCCCATTGCGGCACAGCTAGTCCTTCTATTGTGTGACTGTCAGGGAGGAATTCATAAAGTCTAACGTCAGTTGCACCCGGTTATGTGACTCAGGCCAGGCTACAGGCATAAAAGGGCCAAGTACAGTAAAATTTCAACTTTCTAAAAGTGGTATTTTGAAAGTTATTATCAAAAACCTGTCTTTACCATTAAATGGGGCTCTTCACCACAATTCCAAGTGACCAAACATGACATAGGTACCAGCACTCATATGGAAATTATAGCCTATTAAATGTAATAAGGAATCTCCAGCGTTATCCTATGGGAAAGGTAGGCCTCACAGTAGGAGTTTTTCACTACCAGAACAAGACGTACATGGCCAAATTGTCTAATTACACAGCACACTGTCCTATGGGATACCTATGGCCTACCTTAGGTGTATCTTATATGTAATAAAAGGGGAGTTTAATGCTTGGCAAGGGGGTTTTAATGCCAAGTAGACTTGGAATTTTGAAAACTGAATTCAGGCTGCAGTGGCAGGCCTGAGACATGTTTTTAAGTGCTACTAAAGTGCATGCTACAATATGTTCTGCAGGCCCCCCGGTAGCATTTAATTTAGAGTCTATGGGTATATGGTATACCATTCTACAGGGGACCTATAAGTAAATTAAAAATCCCTATTGAGTATAAGCCAATTAAACCATGTTTAGGGGGGAGGGCACAAGCACTTTAGCACTGGTCAGTAGTGGTAAAGTGCAGAGTCCCCTAAAGCCAACAAAACAAAACCATTAAAAAGTAGAGGAAAAAGGCAAAATGTGTGGGGTGACCCTGCATAGAGGGCCAAGTACAACATGACCCTCTTTCAGCCTGAAGCTAGGGGAGACTAATCAATACCTTGATGGACTTCCCTGCTTAGGCGATAGAACGTGGACAATGGCCCTTTCCTGCAGAGGCACTTCTCTGTTCTACTCCAGTCTGAATTTCGTTGGATCCCTCTGTTTACACTCTCTTAAGCCATTGGGCTGACCCATGGGGAAACCATCTCCTCACCTGTGGACCCCATCTGCACAGCACCTAACTTTAATTGCTAACAGATGGATCCCAGTAGACAGTACTACCATGGCCAACAAAGTGATATGGCCCATTCCACCCCTTAGATCAAATTTCTGTCCCCAATCCAATGAAAACTTTGCCCATAAGGAGAGCAATCAACAGAGGCTACTGAAAGTTGTCAGTGTCAAGAGCCAGGTCCCAGGCCTCTCCTGGATCTCTGAACTCAGTGGCTTCCCAGAGTGGGGGGCAACAACCCCAGGTGTTAGGCACCCTACTTCCACTCTCCTTCCCACCATTCCAACGGTGGTAGCCTGAGACTGGTTACTCAGCCCAGGATCTGTATTATAAGGCTAAACAAGAGTCAGGGGGAGTCCTTCCTCCCCCTGGCCTCCATCTTGGTATCTGTACCCTCTGGGTTGGGAGTGGTACATCCAGATGTCTGAACTTTCAGGACACCATTAGCATCTGCCCCTCCTAGCTCTTCTAACACGGTGGCAACTCATTCCCCAGAATACAGTGAATGGGAATCAAGGGACTAACTATGACTCTTCTCTGGGTCACCTCCCCACCCCACTCCAGGGATACTAGGGACATGGGATGGACAAAGACCTGCCCCTGGGCTTGAATTACCCTACACAACTGACAGGAGTACTGCTCTAGGGAAACCAGCCTTCCAATACCATTGTCTGGCTGGCCCTGGTGTCCCTCAGAGCAGTGAGAGGGACCTTGTCCACCTTGACCTGGTAGAAGTGATGACTCCCACCCTCAGGGATCTTCAGTCTTCCCTCTGAGTTCACCCCCAACTAAGGGAGATTAGGGCATGATCTATCTCCTGCCCTAAGGGACTACCTACCCCAAAGGCCATATTGGCCATCCCTGTTGAGGTCCAAACAGTGGGTGTTTTCCTTGAACAGAGTCCCATGCTTGTGTCCTTGCTGAGAACAATCAGAAAATGTGATGACCTGGGCCACTGCGATCAGAACCTTCCTCCTTCTTCTCAGAAGGGGCATGGGAAACCTTTCCATCCACCTTAGCCTGAGGCTTGTCTGTGTCTCCCTTGACCTTCTTCTCACTCTGATGTTGGGAACTTAAACCGCCCTTCTTGCATCCACCCCAGGTACCTTTTGGACACTCTGGTGCTGACCCAGAAGTCTGCCTCCTCAGCAAGCTTCCTGGGGTCAGCAAGATTGCTCTCTACTAGGTGTTGGCGCAGCTGCATAAAACAGATATTGAGCATGTGCTCCCTCAAAAGTAGGATGTACAGCTCAGTAAAATCATCCATTTTGCTGCCCCTCACCCAGCCCTTCAGTGCCATGCTGAAAAAATGTAAGAAGTACACCCAGGACCGGTTTGGGAGTTTGTGGCTGTTCCGGAACCTCTGTCAGTATTTCTCAGGGGTCAGCCCAAATTTGATCAGAAGAATGGCCTTCATTGGGGCATACTTGATTTTGTCCTCCGCCTCAAGCATAAGGAGTGTGCCCCTCCCCACTATGGGCATATACCTCCACAAGCTACCCCTCGGTATTCCTCTGGGACCTTGTGTACCCTCAGAGCTACCTCGTATACTGAGAACCATTTCAATATCATCCCTCACCACATAGCTGGTGTCATAAGCCACCTACCTGGATCCCAGTTGATTCCAATGGGGTGGCGACGCTAGTTCCCGAATCCTCCTGAGACTTGGCCTCAGTTTACAGTAGTGGACACTGCTCTGGTGGCAAATCCCAGGAGGAAGGGGGTTGTGATGGAGAGAACGTGTAGAGTCAAAGATGCTGTGGCTCATCTAGTCAACAGCTACACTGCAGCAGGCATTCACACTAGTCTGATGAATGGTACCAGTAGATATGGTACCTATAAACAAACAAATAATAAGGCTTTAGTCTAGTATTAACTCTATCTCTTAAGATATCACCTCACGAAAGCTTTTCAAATCTCAACCAACCTTTAGTTTTGTTGTTGTTTTGTTTTCAGTTAGATTGTCCGTAGAGGCCCCTTAATCAAAATTTTAGAAACTGTAGTGAATATGATTTCAGCATCAAACCCAAAAGCAAATTTGGACGGGGTTAGCTTCATCCAAGTCCTCTCTGGTAGAGCCCTGCTAACAGTATGTATAAGTTGAACAAAAACACTGGTTATCTTTGTTTGCAGCACGATGTTGCGCCTGAGCTCAGCGCGTTGTAAAATGAAGTCTGTTAATGCATCTCTCCTATTGTTCTTGGGTTATTTTCCATCCAGGTGCAAGACTAATGTGGGACATTCTTTGCAGTCAGGTCAAAGCGGCAGGGTCAAGGTAGCTGGCGAGACAGAGTCCTGGAAGCTGGGAAACAGGTAAGTGGCAGGTGAAGTGGCTAAACGAAGCGGAGGAGTGTGGACGGTCTTTAAATAAGATTGTTTCAGAACGTTCATAAAGGTCACATTCTGATTGTTTGTAATAAGGAACAAGTGCGACTAATTAACTTGATGAGGCTGCCTTCTAGAAAGTGCTTTAGAATGTTCACAAAGGTCGCATTCTAATTGCTTATAGCAAGGAACAGGTCCAGGGGATTCATTTAATGAGGGCCGTCTTCCGGAAGGTTCATGCTGAGTTCATCTATGCCAGTTGCTTAAATGCTTATTCTGGTGGAATTTCTGGATATTTCCGTGGCGCCTGAAACCTGACCTTGCATATGCATGGTAAAACATTTGTAAAAGCTATTAAGCCTTTTCAAACAAACTGGTGAACACCAGTTGCAGTTAGCTATTACAAACAACATGTAATATGGTCCAAAGTCAGGGTACAAGACATATGTTCATTCATAAGTGTTGGAAGGAATAGTATGAGTCATGCCAGTATATTGTGATAGTCAAGAGATGTGAGCTGTGGCAGACATCCTGACAGCTGGGCACCAGATCCTTGGTTATGCAGACCCTCAACTCTCCAGTGTGCAATAGTGGTATGCTGCCACCTTTTCTGCTGGATTCTGAGGCTTGTTTCAGTGTAAGGTCCAGCTTCTTGAGACTCAGTTCATAAGCCCACGACAGTTTATTTTCCTCCAGAGCCAGTTGTTTCTCCTTCAGACCTAGGCCTCTCTCTGCCCCTGCCCTTGCTGCTTGTGAAGCCAGTTCCAGTTGAGCCCACTGCAGCTGGCACTTTACCTCAGCTCTCCTGTCCTTTAAGTCCTTAGGAGGCAGGGTTGGGGACACACATTGCTTCCTGTGATTGCCCCAATAGGGGGCCTCACTCCTGTGGGTATTCCACTCTCCTATGTTTATGGTTCCAAGGGAAAAAGAAGCTCCTCTTTCTCCAGCCCCAGAGCTGTTGCAAAGCAGACCTCAGCCTCTATTTCCTCTCCCTCCTCATCCAGTGCACCCTCCTCTATCATCCTCTGTTGCTGCAGCTTGCATTCTGCAGACTTCCTCACAGGGTTTGGCTAGCTGATACTCAAACTCCAACTCCATCTTAGTAACCAAACGTTACAGGCACACAAAATGAGAGGCGGGAATCAAATTTGGGAAAAGGAATAAAAATACCTATTGCAGTCAGGTGCACAGACTTTGCTGCTTGTGTGGGTCCTTCAGTTTGAGACACCCCTTACCACTACTTGCTGAAAAGAGCAGCATCAAAGAGAAAGGTTATGTCTGCTGAATATAGTTGCAATACACAAAGAATAAGGACTGCCCCAAGACATTTCCAGGTATTTAACAGTGTAATTCAAATCCCCTTACTGGAAAATAACTATAAGTGGGGCCCAAACTTTCCTACTTGGTTCCAGTTTCTTCACTGACCTACTTTGCCCTGCTTGTGACACTTACCTGTGCCTGCTATGATGCAGTAATGAGGCACTCCGCCTCCCTCTCCTGCCTCCTCTCTTCTTCCATTTCTACCTTTTGTCTATCTTTGGCATCCCCAATGTTTACTTGTGTCTCCTCATCTTGGCTTTCTTGTCCCTTTGACTTAATTTTTTTCACTGCTCCTATTGCTCCTTCATTCACTGCCTGCGTTCTTTTACTCACGCTTAGCCTCTTTGCCAATATGATGCCTGCTCTCTCACTCGCTTTTGGCCTTGTTCCTCTTTTCTCTCACTTGTTCTTGGCCTTTTTTGACTTTTGTGCCATTTTGGCCTCTATTTTCTTCTCTACCTTTGCGCCTCTTCGATCTTCTTTCTCCTCTTTAGTCACCTCTGCTACTCCTGTTCCAGTTTTGATTCTTTTTTTCCTTTGCTTCTGCTTGCTAGCATTTGCATCTTCACTATCATTCTTGACTCCTTTTGTTTTCCTGCTTTTACTCCCCCTTGCACCAGTTCTCCCTGAAGCAGTCTTTCCTGCCTCTTTCTCACACATTTTGTTCCCTTCTGCTTCCTGTCACCTGTGCTTTCCCCAACCACCGCACCGGAACGTCTCCCGCTCCTACTGAACAGTGGCCGCTGCATCGGTGCACCAAAGGTATGGACATTTTTACCTCTCTGCACCCTGTCCAGTGCCAGTAACCTGGTCCTCCTTCTACCCACTGATTTTCGACCAAATCCCACCTTGCCCTCAACCCTGAACATAATTCCCCGCATTGCTGCAGGGCCTCACTGACCAAAATCAAAGGAGCATTCTCCTGTGCCACCTGCCAATTCTTTTGCACTTCCCCCTGCATACCATGTGAGCTGTCTGCACCCACACCCACTCCACCTGACATGCACTACTCCCTGTCCTGCCTCTTGCTCAACAACCTGATCCCTCACCAGACATGCCATCAAAGTCTGGGACCTCCTGCACAAACTCTCACCAAACTTCCTCTTCCTCAAAAAAACTTGACTGACCCCCACGTCAGCCTCCAACATCGCCACTGTAATCCCCTCTTGGATGCAAGTTTTTAGGACAGAACAGGACAAACAGACCTGGAGGAGGACTTGCCATCATTTTTAAAGAGAACTTGCTCTGCTACCTCACCTCCATTAACACCAGCAACAACATGGAACACCTGACCTTCAAATTATTGACAACTGCACCCTAAGTGGCACCCTTATCTACTGACCACTCAGAACTCATGCCAACTTTGGCAGCACAATTGCAGATTTCATCACATGTTACTTAGTTATCAACCTAAGACAATAAATGCAGCTTCAATAACAAAAATTACCAATTATACTTATATTATTTGTTATTTTTAACCACACAGCTCCGACTTCCTGCTGGTGAACAGGGTTTAGCAGGATTAGCGTTCGCTTCCTGCCCTGAGTGAGACCGACAGTATGATAATGCCATTCTCTGCAGCCAGTGGAATACTCCTTAAAATGGAGTTTTCAATTACCTGTCTTTTCCACTGGCCTGGATTACCTCCTGCGCAAACAACCTGGCCCCACTGAAAACCAGCAAATGGCACTGCAAGCAACTGGATCACAGATGGAGGTAGAGCCATAAAGACACAGACAAGAGCACCAGTCAGCCCTCTGAAACTACCATCAATAGATCAAAGCCAAGTGGTCAGCTCTCACCAACTGCAAAGAAAACAGCTGCAACAGCGCTAAGGATTTCTCCTCACCTCAGCAGCAAGATCAGGAACATCTACAATAACTTTGAACCCTAGCCGATCTCATCAACACTTGCAGCCATTCTACCCATACTCAGTAACCCACCTTGATTACCTGGACCATCATCACCACTCAGGAAATAGCAAAACACATGTGGTCCATACAATGTGGAGTACCCTTGGACCCCTACCCTCACCACTTTTTTTGCCAAATGACTGCACCCCCATCAGAGCAGCCCTTACCTCCAAACTGAAAGACTATCAACACTGTCACCTTCCTGGAATGCATGCAACAGTACTTCCCTTTCTAAAGAAACCCTCAGCAGAACCAAAGACTCTTTCCAAGCAGCTACAGTGGGGATGGAGTTCTTTATGCCCTCTTCTGTCCACACCTCGGCAGACAAAGGCTCATAAAAGAGTGGGTGGGTGAGTGAGTGAAAGGATGGATGGAGGTGGGTAAGTGAAAGGGTGGATGGGTAGATGGATGGATAAATGAGTGAAAGGATGAATGTAAGGCTGGATGAGAGAAAGAGAGGATAAACGGATGGATGGCGTGAAAGGGTGGATGGATGAGTGAAAGGATGAACGGACGAGAGAAAGGATTGATGAGTGGAAGAATGGATGGATGAGTGAAAGGGAGGCTGGATGAGCGGAAGGGTAGATGAAAGGATAAGTGAAAAAATGGATGGGTGAGTGAAAGGGAGGGTGGATGAATGAAAGGGTGGATGGAAGAGAGAAAGAATGGATGGATGAGTGAAAGGGAGGGTGAATGGATAGGCAGATGAGTTAAAGCTTATGTTGATGAGTAAGTGAAAAGGCATATGGATCAGTGAAAGGGTAAGTGGATGGATGGATAAGTGGATAGATGGGTGGAAGGGTGGATGGATGGGCGAAAAAGTGATTGAATGAGTGGAAAGCTGGGTGGCTGAGTAAAAGGGTAGATGGATGGATGAGTGAATAGGAAGATGTATGCATGAATGGAGTGGAAGGATGGATGAGCGAAAGAATGACTAAATGATTGGTTGGATGGATGGATGGATGGATGTGTAATGGTGTAGGGCCCTAGGCCCACATGCATGAATAATGATTACACAGACACCATTAGTTACTTCTTAGAACTGGCCACAGGGCACGTGGGTCCAGCCCCTTTTATTATCAGGGTCACATGTCCTGTGACGCCTGTGCTAGATGGGTGTAGGGTGGGGTGTAAGCCAGCCCTCTGGGAGTGGCTGGTGCTGACAACAACTAGAACAGTGACCAGCAGGTCACTACATGATGGATGGATTGATGGATGGATGGATGGATGGATGGATTGATGGATGGATGGATGGATGGATGGGTGGATGGATGGATTTGTAAAAGGATGGTTGGATAGATGGATGAATAGGTTTAATGGATAGCTTTGGAGATGATGGATAGATTTGATATGGATGGGTGGATGGACAAAATGCTGAAAGACTGAATGATGGATGAAAGAATAAATGGATGACAGAATGTAAAGGTAGGTGGATGGAAGGATGAAAGGATGAATGGACTAATGGCTTGGATGGAAGAGACAAGAGAACACTTATGTGGAGAGTTGTGATGACTTGCTAAGTTTGCTTGGTGAATTAAGAGCTTTGGTTCGAAGTGGGGGATATTTTAATTCTCTTGCTATTCCCTTGATGGAAACCCAATGAAGGTCATGGAGAAAATCACCCAAAAGTAACTATCCCACACCTCAATGACAACCCTCTTTATGACACCACTCAATTCAACTGAAAATAGTTAAAGAGTGAGATGTCTGCATAAGTACAGCATCACCTTTCCATATCTGTTTACTCAGTCTACTCATCTTCACAGAAGCATGCATTTGCTTTCATGTTACCTGTCTCTATATTTTCTTTATTCCTCTCTACACCCCCTCTAGCCGTGATTCATTTCCCATAATATTTCAGTAACTATTTGCTGGATGCAATTTGACCTGGTTCTGTTGTAGCTTCTTGCTGACTTCTGTCTCGCTTCTGTGAACCTATTGCTCTCCTTTCCTAACAATGCTCCTCTAATAGGAGTGTACTCTCCTATTCCTTTTTGATACCTCAATTCCCATTTTCTTTTTAATCACTTGTCTTTTAGTCCCTAGTTTGTGCTTGGTGGTGTTTTTCCTCTCTTTTATTACCTGTACTGTGAACCTCGTGGTACTTTGTAGATATTTTCTTATTTGTGAAGACAGTTCTTCATTCATAGCCTTTTCACATCGATTGTTTAGTTACTTGATCCTGCGCACGAGTCATTGGTTACTTAAAACTCTCATTGGGTCTGATTTTCAGACTGTAGGGTTCACGTAACCTGAATCAACTATGGTGGAATTAGCTGATATTCATTTGTACAATAGTAAGTTTAGGGCAGGGGTGTGAAAGGAATTAAATCAGGGTGGATTGTCTTCTTTTAAACTGAGTCTGTGGCCGTTTACAGACATTTGCTGGTTGTCTCCTATTTAGGCAATGAACATATTAAACTGCTCCTGAAGACAGGACAAAGTATGTTTACAGGGTTCGAAGAAGAGCATGCCCTTGTTAATAAGTTATAAATACTCTTCCTATGAAGGAACAAAGAAGTAAACTGTACCACGCCTAATCAACTCTGGGAACTATTGCAGGAGTAGATTTATCTGGGGATTATGCATGCAAAGCTGCAATTTTCCTAAATATTATTATGTCTTACTGTTCTATACGGCAAATCAAAGTAAGAAATGTACGTAAATCATAGACACATAAATAAGGCACATTTTGTTTTATTAAACCTTTGCAACAGTACATATTTTGTAGTAGGTAGTATTGCGGCACTTGTATCATGTTGTGGCATTCATACAATTCAGAGTGATAAGGGTGCCTACATCCATTCTTGACATATAACAAGGCACGTCTCTGTATACCCAGCAGTATACACACATCCCAATGTCCCATCATAACATCCCTTGCTTAGAATAGGTTCTCTACTCTTGTAGGCAATAATCCGGCCCAAGGCGTTATTGTGTCTTATATTAACAGTAGTAAGTAGCACCTGCACAATGTATTCTTGTTTACCTTAGACCCCTATACCTCTCGAGTTGTGTCCACACATCATAGACTTTACCTCAAGGACACAGGCATCTACGGGGGTCTGCTATCATCCCTAGTTTTCAGTTTTATCAGATATAAGTCCCATTCACCACATCTCTGCCCTGTTTTTACTTCCCTAGGCGGCATGGCCAATGCAGTGATCTCCGCGTGCCTTCATTTGCACGGTTCAAGATGCCACCTCTCAAGGGGTAGGGAGGAGTCTCATTTCCTCCACATTGCTGTCAGCTGTTTGCCCAGGAGTTTTGGCAAGTCTGCAAATTCACATACTAATTTCTTTCATTTAGATCATGGCAAAGTACCTTAAGACACATTTCTAGTTCAAGTTCAGTAACCTTCAGTATGCAGTTAAAGATCGCCTCCCAGTATAGTGCAAGTCCTGTACATGATCAAAATATGTGCAACAGATCTGTATTTACCTTACAACTTGGGCATCTATCAAAGGGCCCCAGGGGCATTCTGTAGAGCCTGTTAGGTGTCAAGTATGTATGATGCAGGACTTTAAATGGCAATAGCTTAAATTGAACGTTAAGTACCATTACATTGGGGTATGCCACAATTTTACCCCAATTGCTCTTCAATATTGCCTCTCCAATATCTTCTTCAGATCTTCTTTGGCTGAATGAAAGCAGCTCTTGCTTTGCCAATTCTTGCCTTGACATATGGTCTGTGCTGCCCTGCTTTTCTATGACACTGCCCAGGTAGGTGAAGGCCTCAACCTCTTCCAGTGCATCGACTGCAAGTGTGACTGGAGTTGAGCTGGCCGTGTTAGCCTTTAAGATCTTAGTTTTTCCCCTGTGGATGTTGAGGCCAGGTTGTGCTGATGTGGCTGCCACTTTGTCGTTCTTCTCTTGCATCTGCAGATGTGTATGGAAGAGTAGGGCCAGTCGTCTGCAAAGTCCAGGTCATCGAGCTGCATCCAAGTTGTCCACTGGATCCCATTTCCTTTCCTTGCTGTTGATTTCTTCATGATCCAGTCTATGGCCAGTTGGAAGAGAAAAGGTGAGAGAAAATAAACCTGGCACAGTCCAGTTCTCCCTTCAAAGGCTTCTGTGAGTTGCCCTCCATGGACTATCTTGCAGGTCATTCCCTCGTAAGAGTTCCTGATGATTCTTACATGTTTTGTGGCAACCAGTAGGAGTGGAGGAGTTTCCAAAGGGTCTCCCGGTCCTCGCTGTTGAATGCCTTCTCATAGTCGATGAAGTTGACATACCGGGGGAAGTTCCATTCCATCGACTGCTCACTGATGATGCTCAGTATTACAATCTGGTGTGTGCAGGATCTATCTTTGTGGAAGCCAGCCTGCTGGTCTTGTAACTGAGCACAAACGTGTTCCTTCATTCTGTTTAGGATGACTCTGTTGAACACTTTGCCTGGGTTGATAGAAGTGTTATCCCTCTGTAGTTTGTGCAGTAACTCAGGTCACCTTTCTTGGGGATCTTGATCAGATATCCCTCCTTCCAGTCTGGTGGCACATTTTCCTCTTCCCAGATCCTTCCAAACATGGGCTAGAGCATGCCTATTGATGTTTCAATGTCTGCCTTCAGTGCCTCTGCAGGGATGGTGTCAGGTTCTGCTGCCTTCCCATTTCTCAGATGTTTGAGGGCTTGCGGTATTTCTTCCTTGATTGATCTGCTGCAGTCAATTGGCAAGTCTTTGTCCATTGGCTGTATGTCTGGTGGAGACTGTGGCACTGGCTGATTCAGCAGTACTTCAAAGTGCTCCACCCATCTTCGCTTTTGGCCTTCGTTACCTATGATTGTCTTTTCAGCTTTGTCTTAAGCAGGTCTTTCTGGCTTGCTTAGCTGCCAGGGAGTTTCCTTGTTATGTCGTAGAGTTCTTTCAAGTGTCCATGGCTTTCCCCACCCTTGCCTGTGTTTGGGAGAGTTTTAAGGTCACGGTCAGGGGCCTATGTATTGCCAAGAGTGGTGGGATCTTACGAGCCCTTAGGGGCACGCTGCATAAGTTAGAAATAGACATCAAACAAACTGAATCGCAGATAGCATCCTCACTGGATGCGCCACCGCGGGCTCGACTCAAGGAGCTCCTGGTAGAATACTCAGAGGTAGCTGAATGTGAGGCCAAATTTCGATTGAAGTACTTTACTGCTAGGGCTTACGGTGAGGGCGAACGTCCTGGCAGGGCCCTGGCCGAGGCAAGTAGAATCCCTAGGTTTGCTAATCAAATCCTGGAAATTACAGATGATAGGGGGCAGAGGCATGTAGACTCACAGGCAATCCTTGACACCTTCACTAAATATTACATCGCACTATATCACACGGACGGTCGAACCCCCCCCAGACGTAGCTGCATATTTTGAAGACACGGCTCTGGGCTGGATTAACGATTCCCGCAGGGAATTCTTATCTGCAGACATTGAGGAGGATGAGATTAGGGCTGCCATAATGGGGATGGGCTCCAGTAAGGCCCCCGGGCCAGACAGCTTACCCGCCGAGTTTTATAAATGTTATAGTGAGCAATTGATCCCCGTCCTCAAACAAGTTTTCGAAGAGGCAAGAGACGCCGGGTCCCTCCCCTCGTCTATGCGACAGGCTATGATTATATCTTTACTCAAGCCGGGAAAGGCAGCTGATTAATGTGAACCTTACAGACCCCTATCTTTAATTAATTGTGATACGAAAATATTGGCCAAAGTAATTTCCAACCGATTATCCCTGCTCATGGAGTGGTTGGTCCTACCGGATCAGGCAGGTTTCGTTCCGGGAAGGGCCACCTCCCATAACCTGCGCACCACCTTTGCGCTTCTCCATGACATTGATCCTGATAGTGCGGCGGCCGGGGTCTTTTTAGATGCCACAAAGGTATTCGATTCCTTGGAGTGGGATTATATGCATGCCATTCTGGGTCGTATGGGCCTCCCTCGTCCTTTCTTGGCCTGGATTCAGCTGTTATACTCCAAACCAGAAGCGGTGGTCCAGATCAACGGACTATACTCTGACCCCATCCCCATCAAGCGGGGTACCCGCCAGGGTTGCCCACTCTCCCCATTACTTTTTGCTTTAGCTATTGAGCCTTTGGCGGCAAAGATTCAACAACATCATAGAGAGTACGCCATAGTCTACCCCTCCAACCAAATCCTAATATCCCTGTACGCGGATGACATCACCCTCTATCTCCGTGAGCCCAATGTCAGTCTCAATCCCATCCTGCGAGAATTCATCAGATTTGGCCACATATCAGGGATAAACCTAAATTGGAATAAATTGCAGATCTTTCCGCTAACCCCCAATACTCCTAGATTTGCACCTGAATACCCACTAAGCTGGTGTAATGACGAAATCAAGTATCTGGGTATCAACATTACTAGGGACCCTGCGGAGACCATAAGAGCAAACTACGGTGCTGCGATTGAAAAAATTGGCACATGGATAGATCGCTGGATCGCCCTACCTCTCTCATTGGCCGGCAGGATAGCCCTGATGAAAATAAACATCTTTCCTACGTTTCTCTACTTATTTATCGATATATTACTACCCAGGGCGTACATTTTTAACACTCTTCGCTCCTTACTCATTAAACTATCCTGGGGCGGAAAGCAACCCCGATTAAGCTGGACACTCCTGACTCAGCCCTTCTCTAGAGGAGGTTTTGAGGCTCCAGACCTGGAACTCTACTACCTTAGTGCTCAGGCCCACTATGCAGTCTACTGGCTTCACCCGCCACCTTTTATGCCCCATCTGGCCATTGAACAAGCCTACATGGCACCTACACCGCTCACCTCCTTGCTGGGAGCACAAGTCCCGGGCAAAAAGGTAACGCACCACACAGTCTCATGCACCAATAATGCCTGGAAGCGCCTAACCAGGATGATGGGTAAGGCTCTTCTCTACTCTCCCCTTGTACCTCTGCCACATCTCTCATGTGCCCCAGTCACGCAGGAAGCAGTATGCCAAGACATGTTGCGTAAAAGAGGGCTGCACGCATGGGGCGATCTGTATCTCGAGGGACGATTCAAAGATCAGAAGGACATACTGACCGGGGAGGGGGTTACACCTCTGGAGATGTTCCTGTACATACATTTGAAACATGATATGCGAGCCAGCACACCTAGCTTCCCGTAGGAACCTGACCGGCTGGAGGTCCTGCAAGTCACGCTTAAAATGTCTGGTCCCTCACATGCTG
Source organism: Calotriton arnoldi (assembly GCA_963921515.1). Taxonomy (NCBI): domain Eukaryota; kingdom Metazoa; phylum Chordata; class Amphibia; order Caudata; family Salamandridae; genus Calotriton; species Calotriton arnoldi. Next base: position 321,718 of record CAWUFW010010146.1, read on the forward strand.
TGTCTCACATTTATCGTGCAGCACTGCTGGAGAGACCGTACACCCAGCCGAGGGCCAGAGTCGCCTGGGACCGGGATCTGGAATCCCCGATAACAGATGAGCAGTGGAAGTTCTGCAGCGAGCAGACCACAGAAATCACAGCCAGCAGCAGGCTGCGTATCATACACTTCAAGTTTCTACACAGAACGTACTATACACCCACACTACTCCGCAAATACAAACTACAAGAGGATGACAGATGTGAAAGATGTCACCAAGAGGGGGCAGACTTCTTGCATTTGGCATGGGCATGCGCCCAGGTTCAAAAGTATTGGCAAGAGGTACTTGCAGCACTGTCCAAGATGATTGCAATCCCACTCCCATTCTCTCCCCTGCTTATGCTACTAGGCTACACAGCAGACATCCCCAAGACACACAGAAAATTCACCGCCATGGGGCTACTACTGGCTAAGCGGAAAGTGGCTTGTAGATGGGGTAGGAGGCGAGCTCCGAAATTCAAAGAGTGGCTGCAAGATTTTATATATGGCAAAGAGCAACTAACAGCATATGCAGAACTGTTGCAGATCACTTCCTGTCCCAGAGATATTTGGGAACCATTGATTGCATATCTTCAGGCACATGATGAGCATACCGAGGGTTCCCCCTCGGAGGAGACACATGGGGATACCCCTGAAGTGTAGTATTGTCATTTGTTGTATGTGAGCCCGGTTCTGCGAGCAATACGACCTGATGGAATGTGCAAAATATGTGAGACACAGGACACTATTCTCTCTTTGTCAAGCTCCCCATAGATCTTGGAGGAACTATATGTGGCAGGGTATAAGCGCGTCAATTTAAAGACTCATACAGCTGTGATTGTGCATTGAGTACTGCTACATGTAAAATTTCTCTAATGTGTGACTGTTTTTTTGCTTTCCTGCTGTAACATGCAAGTCTGATATGAGATGAAGCTATTGGTTTATGTGATGTTTGATAAAACATGATAAATAACGTTTTTTTTTAAAAAGTGTCCATGGCTTGCTGCTTCCTGGGCTTCTGTGGCAAATCCATCGATGAACCTTCGCTTACCTGCTCTTAAGCTTCTCTTTGCTTCCCTGTTGGTTTTGCTGTATTAGTTTTGAGGTTTCACTTTTTCTGCTCTTGTTCAGATGGTGTTGAATGCACCTTTCTTTTCCTTTCTAGCTTGGCTTTTGCTTAGAGTCTCAGTGGAGATCCATTCTTTATGCTTGTGTTTCTTAGGACCCTCTTGGCGGGTTGATGTCACTGCTTCTTTGATCTTCTCCCACTGGCTTTCTACTGGGTCTCTGTCATCCTTTATTTCTTGCAGGGCTTGAAACTTGTTACTGACTGTGACTTAGTGTTCACTCAATTTCTGCTAATCTTTGAGGAGGGTGGTGCTATATTGCTGGCATTGGTTTGTCAGTTCCATCCAAGCTTTCTTCAGCTTTAGCTTTAGCTTGGCCACGACTATGTGATGATGATGGGCCTCTCATCCCTCTCCCATCCTGCAGGAATCTTCAGAACTTCTTGGTAATGCAGCTAAAGAAAATCTGGAAGAACCTAACACTGAAGACCAAGATCAGGCTTTCTAACACCAATGTAAAATTGGTCCTTCTGTATGGAGCAGAAACTTGGAGGACAACAGTGACCACCACCAACAAAGTCCAGACCCTCATCAACACCTGTCTGAGGAAAACTATCTAAATCCACTGACCAAATACCATCAGCAACAATGGCAGCAGAGTTTCCAACTCCCTGCTCATGAAGAAATCATGAAAAGACGCTGGGAATGGATAGGTCACATCTTCCCATGCCCACATGAAAAACAACCAGGCCTCACTTGGAACCCTCAAAATAAAAGAGGAAGGCCAAGAAACACCTAGCTTTGAAGCCTTGAGGCTGACTGCAAGGAGTTGGGTTACACCTGGAGTCAGATTGAAAGAAAAGCGCAGGACAAAGATGGCTGGAGAGTACTGGTAATGGCCTATATCCCAAGAGGGGAGGTAAGCATAGGTAAGTAAGTAATATCTTCTTACCATAGGTCTTTCAGTGTTGACAGAGTCAACTTTGTCATAGACACCAGCACTCCATATCCTTGTTTCACTGCTCTACCGGAGACACCCATAGTTAGTAGAGTATCCAGTGCTTAACACATCGGTGCCTGTACCTTTCTTGCAAAAACCCCTATCTTTCAGAGCCTCAGGATTTAATCTTCATGTTGATATATGGGACCTACCATATTCCCACTGGGATTTGACCATTACTGCCTCATGATTCAATAACACCTTAGTCATGTGCGTTACCTTCAAGAGAAATCCCACCAAATGGTTAGATTGTAGCAGTAGATCTAACCTAGAGTAAAGGTTGGCCACATGTGAATAATATATGTATTCCCTGCCTTGTGGAAAGGTCATGCGCCATGCGTCGTGATGGCACCAGTTAGTTTACTACGAACTCAATGTTTCAGATGTTTTTGCTGCACGTGTTCCTGGCAGTGATAGAATCGATCTATTGATGTTTGTCAGGGTCTCTATTACAATCTCCACCTCATATTATTGGGAGAGTGCTTTCCCATCCAGAATCGTATGTTGAACAACAAAAATCCCATTGAGGTCTGTCTCAACTTTTTGCAGTGCATACGGCACACCTCATCTTGACAAAATCAAAGCACCGCCTACACAAGATGAGTATTCAGCGCAAAACAACTACCACTTTAATTGTTCGCACAACTTATTCCCATCAGTTTTTGCCAAATACATTTCTTGCAGACACGCCATATCAATATCAAGTTAATTGAAGGTGGATTATATCTTGAATCATCTAATAATGCTCCCAGTATCTCAGATGTTACATGCCGTTACTCTATACTTAGTAATTGATGACATTACTTGAGCCAGTCAAAGTCATATATGTAAACCCATCTACACAGGAGATCAGTACAAGAGGTACTCAGGAGACACACAATTCTTACTTTGCAAATAATCAACGTCTATCCACATTGCCTCTGTGCAGAAACAGCATTCAAGCAACCTTTCACATTGTCCGAGTGCAACAATCTGTAGCTGGGGCCCCAAGTTCACAAGTTCTGTGTTCACCCCTTTAAGATCAGGGGAGGTTCTTGTCAGGAACACTGTTCACAGTTCCCCGCTGCTCCACCCAGTCATGTTCTACTTGCTCCCTGTACAGGGCAGCAACACCTGTGCTGCACCTCATCCTCCTGCATTCAGCGTGCTCAAAGAGCTTGGTTACCGCAGCTGTCACACAGCTCATCTCTCCCAAGCAGCGCTGGAAAGTAGGGGGATATGCCAGTTCCCGGTTTCAACAACTATTGATGGGCCTGATCTGGGAACAGGCCAACCAAGGGAAAGATGCTGAATTTATCCTTGTGTCATTTTCCTCAGGACCTGCACGTTGTCTGCATTCTGTTCAGAGCAGCAATCTGCAGATGGTGAGGGAGCTTTCTTAGATTATCCAGCGGGACCCAAAACAAAGGCCTGATTTGAGGGGCTGTAGGTCATTCTTTTTTTTGAAGTATCTTCCTGACTGGGAGCTATCTGGAGTTTAACACATAGACCGATGGAAATAAAAAAGATGCACAGTTCATTATCTCTTCACAAGCACTTTAGAGAAACTATGATTTGGAGGCAGGTTATTAACTTTGATCAACTCCCTATGTAAGATATGTGCTTGCACTGTATGAATACAAGATTTAGCTGTCAGCATGAGTAATTACACAAATATGGATTTAAACAGCACCTAGTAATTGTATTTAATTCTCTTACCGCGCTATTCAGCCCAGTGTAGGGTGTCACAGTGCTTTGCATCACACACAGAGGCACAATAAATCATACAAGTGTGGAAATCAATGTACAGAAAAGGTTACACAGGACAATGAGGGTTATAAGGTGTAGAAATCACCTATCGTCCATACTTAGGGGGCCCAATTCACAGAACTAACTTACGACAAAATCCTAAACTTACTACCATTTTGGTATTCACAGAATGAACTTACTCATTTTGGTATTCACAGAATGAACTTACTCATTTTGGTATTCACAGAATGAACGTACTACCATTTTGGTATTCACAGAATGAACTTACTCATTTTGGTATTCACAGAATGAACTTACTCATTTGGGTATTCACAGAATGAACTTACTACCATTTTGGTATTCACAGAATGAACTTACTACCATTTTGGTATTCACAGAATGAATTTACTACCATTTTGGTATTCACAGAATGAACTTACTCATTTTGGTATTCACAGAAGGCACTTACTCATCAATGAGTAAGTGCCTTCTGTGAATACCAAATGTGTAAGTTACACAAAATGAGTAAGTTACACAAAATGTGTAAGTTACACAAAATGTGTAAGTGCCTTCTGTGAATACCAAAATGAGTAAGTTCATTCTGTGAATACCAAAATGAGTAAGTTCATTCTGTGAATACCAAAATGAGTAAGTTCATTCTGTGAATACCAAAATGGTAGTAAGTTTAGGATTTTGTCGTAAGATAGTTCTGTGAATCGGGCCCGTAGACAATAAATTAATAAATGTTAAGAATGAATGGTATGAGAAGCACAAAGTCAGGATATAAAATATAGGACTGTAATTCTGGTTGTCTGTACTAACAAGACTTTATTACTTCCCAAAGGAAGCCTTCTTAGCAATCTTAGAATAACAACAGCTTGAAAAAAAAAACAAGGAACTAAGGGCCAGATGTACGGCCATGTCCTTTAGCGACTCGCAAATTGCGCTCAATTGCGAGTCGCAATTTGCGAGTCGCTAAATGCCATGTAAAACAGTGTTTGAGACACTGTTAGTGATTCCCAATGGGGTCGCAAATTGCATGCCTCATGCATATTAATGAGGCAATCGCAATTTGCGACCCCATTAGGAATGGCTGGTCCTCCCAGGTATGGTGGCCTGCTGGGCTCAGCAGACCTCCATGTCTGGGACCGCTTTTAAATAAAGCAGATTTTTTTTTTAAATGCAGCCCGTTTTCCTCAAAGGAAAACGGGATGCATTTAAAAATAGAAAAATTAAATGTTTTGTTTCATTTTTTAAGGGCAGGTAGTGGTCCTTGGGACCACTGCCTGCCCCCAAAAAATATTTTCCCCTGCATTCGCAAAGGGGTAGAGGTCCCCTGGGGACCCCTTCCCATTTGCGGGTGCTTTACCACCCTCTTGAAGAGGGCAGTAAATTGCGAGTGTTTTGCGACTGCAATTGCGGTTGCAAAACATTCTTACATAGGCCTCTGACTCGCTATTAGGAAGTGACGCCCTTGGAACGCCCCTTCCTAATAGCAACTCTCAATTCCTATTTAGCGAGTCGCAAACAAACTGCGACTCGCTAAATAGGGATTGTACATGGCCTTATTAGATTTTGCATGCGCAAACGGATGCAAACCCGTTTGCGCATGCAAAATAGGGTCATACATTTGGCCCTAAACCCTTGATAGCTGTGCTATATTTGAAGGTTTACAACTTATGGACTGCAAATAACAAAATTATCTCACCATCAAAAGCGGTAGCCCACTAACTTAATCTAAATTAAAAACTAATTTGTAGTCTGCATGTTGCATGATGTGCTTTGTTGCAGGCAGGTACATTAACCCTCTATGCTACTTTATGAGTCAAGACTGTGACTGAACAAAATGCAGAACTCACCCAGAACTGTGCTAACCACTAGAGTTATCCTAACACCATTATAATCGCTCAAAATGCAGCCTCTTTGTGACTAACTAAGTAATTTAGAACAGATTTACTGTCACATATGTCCTTATTGCAATTTCTTTGCAGCAGAATTTTTTTTAAACATTTTAAATAAATGTATAAGTTGGATGTCAGACTCTGCTTTTCAAGCTCTGCTCCTCCTGATTCCACCCCCTTTCCTCTGTCTCACTTTGACCCTCAATTTATGAATTCCCAGAGTAAATGCAGGTCGCTGATACATCTTATGGATGCCGGCTGTACTTGCTGGTGGCATCCATCGCTTCACCCCAAGACCACCCTCACCTCGGACCCAAATAATGGGGATTTGTAGCCCTTATCCTGCATGCTGCTCCTCCTCCCTAGCCATTGCACAGCTCCTCTTCCCCAGCATGTCAGTAAAGTGAGCCCAAAATGTGTCTCAGACCACCACCTGTTTCTCTCTAGTGGCACCCATCTTCGCTCTCCAAAACCTCCTGTGGCTCACTGCTAGTCAGTGGTTGTTTGGAGCACTTGTAATGCACTCAACAGCAGTGCTTCACAGTTGGTACGAAGCTTTCACTTCACATGTCTACTCAGCCATCTTGTCAAGACCACCATAAATAGTCACTTAGACCCGGATCGCCCAACAGTTTGTATGGGTGCTTAATTCTAATGCTAAGTAAAAATCTGTAGAAAGGGCAGTGTCGATCAACTTCCCGAGGCTAGAGGCTTTTAGCATTGAATTTGGCCCTCGTGGAGCATCAGACTCTGAGCGGCAAAGTGCAAACCTCCCTATAAAGTATTAAAATGAGCATGTATGCTGCAGACCAACAAATTAACACTTAGATTTGAGTCAAGGCCTGATCAACTAAGATAAACTGGCCTGATTTTGTATCAAATCCTTACACCATGTCAAACTAGGTACAAACACAGAGCTAAGCTATGCATAATGCAATATACTGGTGCAGTCGCAGCTGGTGCAGGTAAGCGTGGTGGGGCGGTGGAGCGGGGCGGGCGAGGGTAATCAACTGATGACAGAATAGGTTTTATTTATTTATTTAATTTTACCTATTCTGTCGTCTGTCAACTTACCCCCTCCTACCCCGCTCGATCCCCACCTGACCGCGCTTACCTGCGCCGGCCGCCGCTGTACTTATGCAAAGCATGTGTTTTACCTGAACTTAAATGTATTACTTGGCTTACACTTTTGCTGATCATTATTGAATCACATTTTTTCCACAGTTCATGACTGAGTATTGTGCATAACAGTATTTTTAGTGTCCCTAACGTAGGCCATAAAGGCTCATAGGGCTCAGGGCATTGTATTTAAAAAGTAGGACATATGTACTTTAGTTTTACATGTAATAGCAATGAAAAACTCCTAAAGTCATTTTTCACACTTGTAAGGCCAACTCTCACATTAACTAACTCTTGGTTTACTTTATTACATTTATTAAGTGCTAACTTTGGATTGGGTGCAGATAGAATTATGCGGTTTACACTATTTTTACGTGATTTGTTGTGCGCATAGCTGCCCAAGGGCTTCCCAGCGCTGCAGAGAGGGTGGCGGGTCAGTGTGGAGGGGCATTCATGGAAAGAGCCAGGTTTTGAGTTTCTTCCTGAAACTACGTAGGTCCTTTAGAAGTCGCAATTCAGTAGTCATTGAGTTCCAAAGTTTTGGGACCAAATGGGTGAAGGATCTTCCTCCACAACTGGCTCTTTTTATCCTCGTTGTACTCATGAGGGAATCAGATGAGGACCTGAGGGACCTGTTAAGAACATATGGGGAAACGAGGGACTGTAACAAGGCTGGACCCCTGCCGTGCATACCTTTGTGGGCTCGGCAGAGTGCCTTGAACTTGACTCTGGATGGGATAGGAAGCCAGTGGAGTTTGGTGAGTGAGGCTTTCACTGACTCCTGTTTGGGTATCTTCAGTAGCATCCTGGCTGCCGCATTTTGAACCACCTGAAGCCTGTTGACTACATATTTGGGAGCCCCTAGGTACAGTGAGTTACCATAGTCCAATCTTCAGACCACTAGTGCCTGAATCACTGTTCTCCATGCCTGGTCTGGGAGAAGGTCTATGATGTTACGGATCAAGCGTAGAATTCCAAAGCAGGTAGCTGAGTTTTTTTGCTTGGGTATCCATAGAAAGATTCTGGTCAAGCCACATCCCCAAGTTCTTGACGGAGGGCTTGGGGGCGGGGGCGCCAACACTAAAATGAATTGTAAATTAAAATCCTCTTTAATGTTGATGTCGGATTTTAAGTTACAATTCTGAAAGTGGCGCTTTTTCAGAACATTTGCATTTTCTTGTCCCAAACAACTGTGCCTTTCTGCCAGTGTCCTGGTTCACATGACTGTGAAAGGGTTGTATGACATTACCACGCCTTCCTTTACCACGCACGTCTTTACATCGCACATTTCACAACGCATACCACTACCACGCATTTACATTCATTCACATTACAAACACCTTCACCACGCATTCCACTACCATGCATACTTTTACCACGCTTACTGCCTTTGAAAAATTCTATCACAGTGTAACACTGCCACCTACTGTTGAAGATGTATACATTAACTCTTAACACATTTTTTATTCCATTTGTCGTTTACACATTTGTTAGTAATTAAACATGTTATATTTTTTGGGGGAGACCCCCTAAGCCCCCTTTTTTAATTATCCTCAAATGCGTGGGAAATGTACTACGAACTAAAAACTTCAAAGTAAAGGCTGTTTCCCCTGTGAAGGGCTCTGCTGTTGGAGTTTGGGTATTTCTTCCAGATAGTGACACAAAGGGGATTTAGGTGTGGGCAGGATGAACCATTCTGACAGGATGACTGGGGAGGGGCATTACTGAGCCCCACTTATACTTAAAAGTTCTTCATCTACGGCACACACAGGAAGCTGACACCAGTCCTGCCTTGACTGTTATCACTTCAGACAGTTTGGAACCTTGACCAGGGGAAGGGGAAGAACTTTCCAGAACCAGTATTGGGGGTAGGACAGGGAATTCCCCCACACAAAGGCTGGCACCAGGTATAAATATGGGATCTCCAGAGCCACTCATCAGAACACTCTTGAACCTGTTGAAGATTCAGACAAAGGACTGCCCTGCTGCTAGAGGGTTGCTCTGTTGCTTGAAGGACTGCCTTGCTGTCTGAGGTAGAAAGACTGGACTTGCTTGCATTGCTCCCAGGCTACCCAGAGTGACTTAGAGGGTTGGCTGGGTGGCCTCCTGTGTGAGCTACAGGGACAGAACAAGCTTCAGAGGTCTCCCTGCAACTGCCCAGCTGGCCTGCTGCAACTAGACCAGAAAGACCTGGACCTACCTGGACCTGCCTGAGCCCTGCTACTGGCCTCTGCTAGAGTGAGTCCTGATCTCCAAGAGGTACCTATCAGATCCTGGATCATTGTCTGGCATCAGTGGAAGCTCCTCCAAGAAGAAAAGGTAAAACCCTGAAGTGTGGGCTCCTTGTGACTGTGAACGGGCCCATTCGCGCAGAAACTCTGCTGTCTGCAATAACTGCCAACACAAAGCTCTGGTGACATCTGCTCTTTTGCACAGTCATTGACAGTTCACGATAACAAGCAGCGCGAGACCTGCACTTTACGCTACAGCAACAACAGCCTGTGATGAACGCCCGCTTTTCTGCTTCAGCGGCGACCAGATCTTCGAACTATAGCAACTATTCTTCACAATGCTTGACCTGCTCTTTGTGCGGTTAGTCTTCTCACAGCTTCATCAAATGTAAAATGAAAGTCTTGCATGGACATGAGAAGGTTACTTTTCAGTGGGACTAACCTAGTTCCTGTATCCAGTCCACGAACCATTGCCGTCAGCCTGAACTCAAGTGTCGCTTTGTACCTTTAGGTGCTAATTTCACACAAAATTTCACATTTAATTTTTCCGGTTCTACTGACTGGATTTTTATCATTCTGGTTTTATTTTATTTATTAAAAATTTACTCAATTTTTCTCAATTGGTTTAGGATTTTTTTTGTGCCATGTTTTTACTTTTATTACTGGTTGTGTGCTGCATAAAACACTTTACACATTGCCTCTAAGTTAAGTCTGACTGCTTTGGTGGGAAGCTACCAGAGGGTTAATCACAGTTTAATTTGGTGAATTTGTGGTACAACCTGACAAGAATTGTGGTTGGTGCTTCAGTGAAGTTTCCAACCCCCTCAATCAATAACCCATTTCTTACATAGTGTTACACAATTATTTGCCTTTCATGTAAAGGACCAGTTTTTTCATATGGTGCTCAGTTTGAGGATACTAAATCTGGGTATCACATTTCCCACTTTTCTTAACGTTTCATGGTTGAGGGCCAACTTAAATTCCGCATTCTGAAAGGTATTATTATGCTGAGATGTGCCCCTTTCTTGCTATTTACTATGTGGGTCAATCGGATTGCCTTCTGCATACTTGTTCTAAGTGGCTTATTCACAATCCCTTTTGTGAATGTAAATTAAACTAAAATGCACAAATATTGGCATCTATGACTGCTAATTGTAGATCAGGATTCACAATTCGAGTTTACAGATTTTAATAATAAACAAGGCGTTTGTGTCTTCTAAAAATTCCAAGTGACTACAATGTCAGTAGTCCAGTGTGGTTCGAGAGCAGGAAAATGGATGTGTCCTGAGAGATGCTACATTTTCAATGTGGTGGACAGATATCCTCTCTCGGTCGATTGTTTAGCTACCTGGTCCTTCGCAGAGTCATTGGCTACTTAGACCTTTCATTGACTCTGATTTTCAGCCTGTAGTCATTAATCGAAAGAACCTGATTCACAGAACCAGAATCCACCAATTTGAAATTTAGAACTTTGGAAAATTAGCTGATATTAATTTGTACAACAGTAAGGGGTCGATTCCGATCCCGGTCGGAGGCGCACCTAATACCATTCGGCCGGGAAAAAAGCCAGGCGAATGCCTGTTTCCCGACCGATTCGCACATACGTCCGAACGAGCAAGTACGATGCGCACAACTGCCCAAATTCCGACCCAGTCGTACTCACCCAATACAGGTCCTGTTCTCCGACCGATGCGGATCCGGAAACGCAGAATCGAGTCGCACAAAAGCAAAAATGCAGCCCCGTCCGGCCGGACAAGTACGATGCGCTTTCCGTACGCGCCGAACCCGTCGCTACGCACAGCACGTCAAACCATCCGGGAGAGGCGCACATAAGCTCCGATTCGCGCCACAAGACGATCCATGGCTACGAGACGAACACGTCAGCGACGAGGATGAGGCGAAGCAAAGAGAAAGACGAACGAGACGAACAAACCATGAATCCCATCGTGCCGATCCTACCAATATTCTACATCTATTACCGGAACAGGCATGGACGCGTACGGCGCAGAAGGTAAGTCAGACACCAACCACAACAACAAAGTACACATACCCGACATATCACACATACACATAGGGATGCAGAAATTACTTACACCAGCAAAAGCAGCACTATAGGGGCGGGATGGCCATCACCAATGCCACATATACACATAGGGGCCTGGATGCCAACAACTAACACCACCCCTACCCAGGGGGTGCTAGATGCCTACCACTACTACCACCTCTACCCATGGGGGGCTGGATGCCTGTCACTACTACCACCTCTACCCATGGGGGGCTGGATGCCTGTCACTACTACCACCTCTACCCATGGGGTGCCAGATGCCTGTCACTACTACCACCTCTACCCATGGGGGGCTGGATGCCCACCACCACTACCACCCCTACTCAGGGGGTGCCAGATGCCTGTCACTACTACCACCTCTACCCCTGGGGGGCTGGATGCCCACCACCACTACCACCCCTACTCAGGGGGTGCCAGATGCCTGTCACTACTACCACCTCTACCCATGGGGGGCTGGATGCCCACCACCACTACCACCCCTACTCAGGGGGTGCCAGATGCCTGTCACTACTACCACCTCTACCCCTGGGGGGCTGGATGCCCACCACCACTACCACCCCTACTCAGGGGGTGCCAGATGCCTACCACTACTACCACCTCTACCCATGGGGGGCTGGATGCCTGTCACTACTACCACCTCTACCCCTGGGGGGCTGGATGCCCACCACCACTACCACCCCTACTCAGGGGGTGCCAGATGCCTACCACTACTACCACCTCTACCCATGGGGGGCTGGATGCCTGTCACTACTACCACCTGTACCCCTGGGGGGCTGGATGCCCACCACCACTACCACCCCTACTCAGGGGGTGCCAGATGCCTACCACTACTACCACCTCTACCCCTGGGGGCTGGATGCCCACCACCACTACCACCCCTACTCAGGGGGTGCCAGATGCCTGTCACAACTACCACCTCTACCCATGGGGGGCTGGATGCCCACCACCACTACCACCCCTACTCAGGGGGTGCCAGATGCCTACCACTACTACCACCTCTACCCATGGGGGGCTGGATGCCTGTCACTACTACCACCTCTACCCATGGGGGGCAGGATGCCTACCACCAACAACACCCCCACTCACAGGATAGCTAATGCATGACACAACAAGCACACACCAACATAAGGAATGCAACAAAAAGACATCCCCCCAACACCATGACAAGCGTGTGTAGACTGTGTCAAATGCCTACAACACTGAACATGACTTTGAACATACAATGTGACCCCCTATCACATGTGTCACACATAAATGTGTGTGGCCCCCACAATGCAAGCAGACCATGACCACTGTGGCAATGGGGTCTAAGCCCCCATCATCACAGTGACCAAAAGGTAAGTGTGGGGTCCATAGCTGAAGCACATCTTGCACATTGTGGCAATGGGGTCTAAGCCCCCATCATCACAGTGACCAAAAGGTAAGTGTGGGGTCCATAGCTGAAGCACATTTTGCACATTGTGGCAATGGGGTCTAAGCCCCCATCATCACAGTGACCAAAAGGTAAGTGTGGGGTCCATAGCTGAAGCACATTTTGCACATTTTGCACATTGTGGCAATGGGGTCTAAGCCCCCATCATTACAGTGACCAAAAGGTAAGTGTTGACATAGAAAAAGCTGCAACTGCCAAACTGCATGGATGATTCCTGGTCACAAAACAACAAACACATCAGTGGCAAAGTAGTGCCTGTGTCCCATAGCAACATAGATTGGGTGAGGCAAACAGTGCAGTGCAAATAAGACATACCTTTGGCCATGTGCAGACAAACATCACCCATGGGGGCTGACACTGTCAACATCCATCAATGACACGATGACAGAAGTGACCATCATAATGCAGACCCACATATTCGCACCAATGGGCACACAAATGTAGATACCCTGTGGAGACTGTAGATGTGAGGTGAACAAATAACATACCATGGCAGCAATGGGACACACAAACAATGATCATTGTGCTGACTGATGACCTAGGAGTCCCAGGGACAGCAGGTCAAACCCACCAAACAACATACAGCCAATAGCACACTAAAGATAGCCAATGCAGTGGTGCAGATGCACAAACAGGCAGACCCACACTGCACAACAAACACAACAGGTGAGGGGGTGCCAGTGTCCCCAGGCAACCACACAACACATGATGAGGCCTGAATACCAATTACACAGATGCACATACAGTGCCACACAAAAGTAACTCATGGATCCAAATCCCCTATGTGGGCAATCAGGCATTGTTAGATGAGAGGGAGCACAAATTACACATGTCACACAAGCATGTAGGAACTGCAACTAACACAGCAAGAGACAGACCCACCACAGCACTACCCCCAGGGACCCCATATTGTGCTGACACTAGCCTGCATGATAATCCCACTGTGATGACAATGTCAGATGTCGTTCACACTGTGAAACCCAGCCATGTGTCCTGAGCAACTAACTACCATCACACCTACACAAGCTCCAACCAATCAGCACGGCCTGCCAGCCAAGGCCAATATGGAGGTAGGGGTCTGGCCATGCAACAACTCACTTTTGCACACACTCAACACCACACACCCTGATCTCCACCAATGTGCAGCAGTGAAGCTCACATGGACTGGTGACATTGCACATGCACCCATGACAATACCAGGGGTGGTGGTGGGAACCAAGGTGCAGAAACCCATCACACATGGCCAGTCAACAAGACTTGTCAATGTCTGACACACAGCACAGTATGCTGTACATGGGCATGATGTGAAATCCACCACAATCAATGGGATCCTGGCCATAGTCACACACCAATGAAGAAGCCAAGGTGACACACGAAGAACACACGTACACAACTACCAACATTGCAGCTCTGACCCTGAGGAGTGGCAGCAGTCACACACACAACGTGTCAAAATCACTGTAAGCTAACACAAACTGTAAATCACATTACTCATGTAAACAACAAGTGCCAAGGGGAATCCTGAATGTGTCCCATCTGCGTTTGCCCACATCCCCAGCACTGACAACAAAGACAACCTGGGATGACAACCTCATGAACATTAGTTTGCCATGCACCCACATCACAGAGAAACCAGGTCCAAGATGCTGGATGAACACAGAACAACTCAGCAAGCATCACAAACAGGAACATCCCTAGGGACACAGCCTGTGTAGGAAAAGGGAAGGGAACACGCACAGACATGCTTACACAACACAGGCCCACGCAATGTCACCAGATTACACACTGCCATGAGGGCACAACACTCCTGTGGAAGGTCCGCTGTGCCAAACCTTGTCTGTGCACGACCCAAACATGTCAGCAGAACACTCAGTCAGTGAGTCAACACAACCACAACACACAGAAGGCTCTGCTCACATCAGCCTGGGTACGGGGGTGTCACGTCAGTCATCTGCACACACACCAAACACCTGTCAAGCAAGTTGCACTGTATGCACAGATGATTCCTTCGACATTGATGTGCAAAACTGCATGTCCAGTGGAGCTGGGCACACAGTCAGGGAAATAGGAACATTGAACAGTGCTAAGCCCACCAGATGTGCATCAGTGTAAGACAAAGATGTTCATTTACAAATGCAAAAAGGACATCCCTGTGGCAAATGCTGAACATTACACCCTCAGACTGTAGCAAAGGATGCCATAGATCCAGAATACAACAGGACACATATCCCATGGACCACATGGAGTCCATCACTGCAACACTTCATCATCCTGATGTGAACACTATTACAACTGCAAATGCAGGATGCTACTCATCCACATCATGTACATCAAAAGAAAACCCAAAAGTAAACAAAAAGAGGCTTTATTCAGCAAATGTCAGGGTAAAAACGGAAGTCCAAAAGAAACTAAGGCCAATGGCCAGTCCAAAATAACAGTACCAACGGGGTGAGAAGTGACAACTGGTCACACATTGCTTGCCTGCACTGGTACGGATGGGGGACATCCCCCTTGGAGGGGCATACAAGGGGCAAGCCAGGCACCGCAGGGACAGGATCAGGGGATGGCAGAGTGAGGCAGTGAAGGGGTGGTGGGTGCAGGAGTGTCACCGGCAACTGCAGTGGAGGTGTCTGACTCAGGGGGGGCCGGCACCACCGTGGTACACAAGTCAGTTGGTGTGGGTGCCGCAACCACTGCAGTGGGCTTGACTGATGTAGTGGACTGGGTACCCACTGCAGTGCCCGAGTCAGACGTGGTGGTTGTGGACTCCACTGCAGTGCATGACTCCAAGGAAGTGGAAGGGTGGGCAGATGAGGTGGGCAGGACAGAGGGGGGGACCTGGTCAGAACAACAGTGCCACTAACAGGCAGAGCGTCTGGGTTGGAGGTGGAAGAGCAAGTGGCAGGGGGGGAGGGCCTAAGCAGTCTGGGGATGCGGTATCGGTGTGTGGGGGAAACTGGGGCAGGGTGTGGCGGGGGAACCTGTGCAGTGGTGGCCTGGGGGATGGAGGAGATAGACTGGGCGCTGGAGCTGCGTGGTGGTGGTGGTGGGGTCTTGCTCTTCCTGCTCCGGGGGGACTTCCGAATGGGCTCCTGTGTCTGCCTGCGCATGGGGGAGGGTGTCCGGGGGCGAGGGGCACTCCTCTCTGTATGGGTGGACTTCCTCTTCCCCTGGTGTGCTGGGTGAGCAGGAATGGTGGGGAAGAGGCCGAGGTCACACAGGAAGACCTGCTGTGTATGTGTGGTAGCAGGCGAGGCAAGGGAAGGGGTCTTGGAGGGAGAGGATTTGGAGGACTGCGGAGTGAATGTGGATGCCTGTGTGTGTGTGTGTTCCCCATCACCTGTGTCTGTGGTATCAGTCCCCTGAGGATGCTTGTGTGCACGTCTTGCCTTACTCTTGGGTGTGTCTGTGCTGCTTGTGTCTGTGTGTATGGATGACTGTGCAGGTGTGCATGTGCTTTGGACAGGTAGGGGGCAGGAAGTGTGGATTGGGCAGAGGTGGGAGGGGTGAGGTACTGTTGGAGGAGGGACACTGCTGCCATCAGGGAGGAGTCCATGGACCTATTGCTCCTCTGTAGGGCAGACATACCCATCGAGATGCCCTCCATGAACGACACCAGCTGTGTCAACAGAGTGGTGTGTGCATGGAGGACACTCAGCATTGCTGTCTGCCCTACATGGAGCTGCCGAAGGAGGTACACAGACTCCTCACTCAGGGCAGCAGGGGACACAGGGGCAGGGGCTGCGGTGCCTGGCACGAAGGAGACACGCTCCCGAGCACGGGAGCCTCCACGGACCTCAGGAATGGGAGCCGATGGGAGGGTGGGGGTGGTGGTGGTGGTGGCGGGGCCAGACAGACTAGCTGGCCTTTGGTGGCTGCCGAGACCCGCCTCCACAAGGGAGTCATCCTCCGAGCTGCTGTGGTCCCCAGCTGAGGTGGATGGTGCTGAGGACTCCTCGGTGTGGCTCCCCTCGCCCTCCGTGCCACTGGGTCCCTCTGACCACTCGTCCGATGCTGACCCAGTCTGGCTCCGCTGCTCCTCCTGGTTCGTGGAGCTGTCCCCTCCTGTGGCCGAGGATGTATCTGCAAACAATTAGGGAAACAGACAAACATCAGTCACCTGCACTGACCGCACACACCACAGTAAGTACAGCACATTACAGAGCAAGCCCTGGCATCCTTAGTTGAACATTGCCTAAAGTCCTCGCACAGATTCGGGGAAGCCAATTGTCAGTCTGATGGTCAACCATGGGACTCACACCCCTCCTGCCCTTGCACCCATCTGTCTGGTGCCTGTCTGATGGTAAGACCCCAGTGTGGACACATGCACCACCTACACAGTTGTTGGACATTGCAGGGAACACGGTGAAGCATGTGAACATGCACACATCACATCTCTTGCCACTGAGTCAGTGCAGGTGTCCGGATAAAGGGATGGCCAGATAATAATTAGAAATGCATGTGATGCATACCAGCACCAGACACCATGATGCACCCATGTCCGGATAGTCAATGCCACAATGGGGTGCATGTTGCACATGTACCTCCCCTGCAGGATCAGTCCCAGGAAGTTGAATGCCATGACACAGGAATGCGTGCAAAGTCATACATTACTGTCTCAAGTCACATGGCCATGGCAGCCAGACAACAACAGTCTGCACTGTGTCACAATCCGAGGGCATGGGGAATGCAAGTTATGTGACTGACAAGTGCACCTGTCCATCCCCCAGAAACCACATCATCTGTACTACTATTTGACCACGTCATACCAACTGGACATATGGGGGACATGTAACACAACTCCCTGAACATGAGCACCTCACAGTGTGCTGTGAATGAAAATACAGCTTCCTGAAAGTCACAGTCGCAAACACCTGTGTGCACAGTCAAGTGATCAGACACCTATAAGTCACAGAAGTATCGTCTATCATGGTCACATCTCAGATGGCATGCTGAGCCCCAAACGATGAACATACCAGTAGTCCTGACAACGAAGACACAGCACAATGAGACAGAGGCAGACACCTGAGGGTACATTTCACTGATCACAACATGCCAGATGATACACGGGAGTGGGAGTACAGAGTGTATTGTATGCACTGGAGTAGGCATGACTGTCCAGCTCCACCTGTAAGAGGGATGAGTCCTGGACAGTAGGCAGGTGGCTAAGCATGTGTGACACACTGGATACACATACTCCTGAGGCCCAAATATTGTTCCCACCAGCAGCATGGGTGTGTGCCACATTCCCCAGGGACATGTGGTGAGTCAGAGCAGCAAGCGGACCACATATCAAAGTTACACGCAGATCACATGTCAGAACTTAGGCACTGTGTAGGCAATTTACCCACCCATGAATCGCACAACATAGTCACGGGAACAAATGCTGTCACCCACCTTGAGCAAAGCAAAATGCAATGACACAGTCCCCAAATGACACAGTTTCCTGACTATAAGGGCCACACATATGCGTATCAGAGGAGAAGTGGGCATGTAACAAATGAGGGGCATGGGTCCTGGACCACATGACTGATGTACTGTGGAAGTTTAACCAGGCCAGAGGGGGGCACATAGCATTTCAGACAAAGTGCAAAGTGCAGTCATGGACTCACCCCCTCCTTGCTGCTGTCTGTCCCTCAGCTGCCCATCCAGGTCAGGGAAGACCACCGCCAGGATCCGGAGCATGTGGGGGGTCAGGGTCCGGTGTCCGCCCCTCCTGCGAGGAGGCGACAGCTTCAGCTGGACCCTTGCGATCCTCCGGGTCCAGCCACGAAGGTCCTGCCACCTCTTTTGGCAGTTGCGGATCCTGCGCCTGTAGACCCCCACGGATCTTACTTTCCGGGCGATGGTCAGCCAGATTTCCTGCTTCTGGTGGGCATCAACCTGTGAGGATGACAAAGTGAAAAGGCCATTACTACACATGCAACATATCCATGCATCACACAGTTGGATATACATGTCTCAATTACAGGGGCATATGATGTACACAGGCAGTGCAACAATGGCTATGAACAGTTTGCCAGCAGTCACTACATGGTATAATTGCATGGGAAGTAAACCTAGTTGGAATGCACTGTTACTGCACTGTACCAGTTCAGTGCATGTAACTACACACTTTGGGGTGTGACAACTACTCAGTGGGCATGCTAGCCAGTGGTGTGCACAGTGAAAGTCCTGCTAGTCAGACAACATGCATAATTAGTGATGCAGTGGACAGCACACTCACCTGCTCCCCTGGTTTCCCATACAGCTTGCTGTACTGTGGAAGGAGGCTGTCCAGCAGGGCCTGGTTCTCCTCAAGGCTGAAGGCTGGGGCTCTCTCCACAGTACGTGTCATTGCAGGAGCCAGAGGATGCATAAACAGCAGCAGTGTTGGTGGCAGATGTCGTCCTGGAGCATGTAGTGCAGGCAAGTGAGCTCTCAGGGGAACAGCCAGCATTATATGTGTGCTGCAGAGGCAGATACTGTCCCATGTGTCCAAAGTGATAGGCCCAAGTCGTTTGCATCTTCTAAATCTGACCAATCCATGGTATAGCAGCACTAATACACGCCCACAGCATCCTTCAAATCTTCAACTTCATGACACCCATGATTTTGCAACATTGTTGTGGCTGGCCAACTGAATTCACTGCATCAGACTCGTTGGAGCTTCGAAAACGCGTCCGTTGCCATGCCAGGCCCCAGCCAATGTGTGCGCACCGATCGGTCCATTGCTGTACAACGCGTACCCGCGATACAACGCGTACCCGCTCACATTGAATGCAATGGGCCGGCCGGGCACACCGATCGGTCCATTGCTGTTCAACGCGTACCCGCTCACATTGAATGCAATGGGCCGGCCGGGCACACCGATCGGTCCATTGCTGTTCAACGCGTACCCGCTCACATTGGATGCAATGGGCCTGCCAGGCACACCGATCGGTCCATTGCTGTTCAACGCGTACCCGCTCACATTGAATGCAATGGGCCGGCCGGGCACACCGATCGGTCCATTGCTGTTCAACGCGTACCCGCGATACAACGCGTACCCGCTCACATTGAATGCAATGGGCCGGCCGGGCACACCGATCGGTCCATTGCTGTTCAACACGTACCCGCTCACATTGAATGCAATGGGCCGGCCGGGCACACCGATCGGTCCATTGCTGTACAGCGCGGCCCTGGACAAGTCACTGGCATATGTCACCATGCCTGTCACAGGTGAACATATGCCAGCCACATATACTTCCCAGGGAGTGAGGGGCACACCTACAACACCACAGCCTGTCCACACTGTATCCTAAGGCATGTAAGGCTGCATTACCTATTCCGTGTATGGGGGTGAACATGTTGTTCTGTGGGTGTCACTTCGGGGCAGCCACTCCCAGGCTGTGCACGTGTTCATGGGGACAGGATCCTTGGTGTGTCGTGCACATGACCACTGTGATGTGCAACTGTTCATTCCTGAGCATGTGGCATGGTCACATTTCACGGTGGTGTATGTGTATGTCATGTCACGTACCCCCTGAGTCCCATGTGGGACGGTATGTACGTCCCAGGGTGACCCATTGGCACAATAGTGATGGTCCTCCACAGTCTGTGTGCATGTTGTGTTTACAATGTCTCTGATTCCATGTGCACAATGGGAGACAGTCTCCACATCCACGTTGTTTGTGCATGAACTTTGATGTTGTGCGTGTGTGTGTCACATACGTCCATGTCTGTCCTGACGAGGCAACAGGGACCACTACCTGTGGGGGTCATGGTTGTTTTGCTGTGGTGTATTCATGATGCACCATGTCATGCCAGTGTCCATGTGGCAATACAGGGTCCCTGGGAATCTACCTGTCGATGAGCTGTGATGCCTGGGGCACATCTGTCCACACATGTCACTGTGGGGTGTGTTTGGAACGTGGCAGCAGTAGATGGGAACTGTGACACGGCCTCATGATATCCCATGGCACAACATGGGACTTGTTGATGGCACTTGTTGAACTGTGATGTTAGATGTTGGCCATGTAGGTGCCATACATGTCCTTACGGAACTGCACACATCATGTACTTGTGTCTCATAATGATGTATCATGTGATATTGTGTATGTTCAATGCCACATATGTGGGGTGACTGACATTCTTTCTTTGTTCACCTATGCACTGCAGGGCACCAGCTGTCCATAGACCATTCCCTGACCTTGCATCCATGGTGGAACGGGACTGCATCCGACGGTACCGCTTCACCAGGCCGCTGATTGAGGAATTGACGATGCGCTTGGCCCCACATTTGCAACCTGGCCAGACATACCCCACAGCGCTGACCCCCAAGGTGAAGGTGATGGCAGCCCTACACTTCTTTGCCACCGGTACCTTTCAACACACTGTGGCGTCTGCTGGTGGGATGTCACAGACCATGTTCAGCCGTGTGCTCCGCGATGTTTTGGAGGCTATGTTGAGATACCTGAACCAGTACATCTATTTCCCTAGACCTCAACAACTCACTGACGTGAAGAGTGACTTCTATGCCCTGGGGAGGATGCCGCATGTCATTGGCTCCATTGATGGGACACATGTGGCTTTGATACCACCACAGACACATGAGCAGGCATACAGGAACCGCAAACATTACCATTCGGTCAATGCACTGGTGGTATGTCTTGCTGATATGAGCATCTCACACGTGTGTGTCCGTTTCCCCGGTTCTGCACACGATGCCTACGTGATGAGGAGTAGTCGCATCCCGAGGATGATGTCACAGATGCCGAACCAGCGTGCCTGGCTTGTCGGTGTGTACTGACTTTGTACCATTGTGTGTGTTCTGCGATGTAGTATTCCACCCTCTTTTCCAAATCAGCTAATGTGCAATTGTCCATATATAGGTGACTCCGGATACCCCAACATGCCGTGGTTGCTAACGCCCCTCAGGAACCCTGTGACACTTGCCCAGATGCGCTACAATGAGGCACATGGTCGGACCAGGAGAGTCATTGAGTGGACATTTGGTCTCCTGAAGAGCCGCTTCCGCTGCCTGGACAAGACAGGAGGGGCCCTCCCATATGCCCCAGCAAAGGTGTGCAAGATTGTCATCGTCTGCTGCATGCTACACAACCTGGCTGTGCGGAAGGAGTTGCCTCTCATCCTGGATGACGATGATCAACATCCGCCACCTGTGGAGGATCCTGGCCTGGACCACGATGCCAGTGATGATGATGATGATGATGGTGATGTCCGCACACAGCTCATCACCAACTTCTTCAGCTGAATGTGAGTATCCGGAGATGTCATGTCAATGATGTGAGTATGCATGATATGTGTTGGTGGTGCTCTGGTGCTGTTTGAGTGTGGCCATGTGCTACATGACTGTATGCGTGTAGCGATATGTTCTTACAGGTAGTCTGTACTCCCCAACAGTGTTGACATGCTAACTTGGTTCTGGGTGGGTATCTTGTGACATGTATTGGGCATGAGTATTGCAGTTCTGTCCTGTTCTTCAGTGCTTTTGACTGTGTGTCATTTCTGTCCTTCACAGGGTACTTTCAGAGTTGTTTGGTCAACTGTGATCCCCCAACACCGTGATTAAACTTCCAGGGTGGTAGCTGTCGTGTCCCTACAGGTGATGTGCGCCACACCCATGGACTTCCTTCCTTCTACACTTGTTGACTGTGTGCCCACTGCCAGGTGGGATTACCTTGCATCTGTAGTGGTTACAACATGTTGCAAATGTGTAATAAACCTGTGCTTCACTTTGTGATGTGCGTTGTTTGTGGTCACACATCTGACTGACATTTGCTTACTGCACCAGTGGGCTAGTTGACAAAGACTGTGAACAGGTGTTGTGTCTGTGCATTGCACCGTATTTCCTGGCAACATCAGTGTAGGCGTTGAGTCAGGTGGCCTTGGTGTGTATATGTTGTGTAGCCCTGGTGGTGTGTCTCCCTCATATGTGTCACGTTGCCATGACTCACATGCCTGTGTTGTACTTGCTGTAGCAGTTAGCATGCACAGTGTAATTTCGCAGGTCATCATCTCCATGACAGAAACCATGTTGGAATCACAACAGAGGCAGGTATGGTTTATTAGTGTGTTTATTGTCATACATGTGTGAGTATAGTGCACAGGATGGTGGGTGCTGTACATTGTGATTGTAATCCAAAGTTCCTAGATGATTTGGAAGTCCTGGTAGCAGAAATGTCCTGAGTAAAGTCCACAGTCATCTGATACATTGGTCCAACTTGTACTCCCCATGTCATGTGGGGGAGTTGTGTTGCATTCAACAGGGTGAACAATTTGCGCACAAAGGTGATTATCCAGAACAGGTTTTGGCTTCCTGGGGGTTGCGCATGGCCATCTGCCTTTCAGTTGCCCTTCCTCGGACGACCCCTCTTCTTTGGGGGGGACCCTCAAGTGCAGGCTGCTGCGATGCAGGGGACTCTCCGCCAGAGTCATCCTCCCTCCCTGTTGCAGTTGTTTCAGCACCAGATGTTGTGGGCACACAGGGAGGTGTTGACATGTTGCTGCTCATCTGGCGGAGGCATTGTAATATGTCCCTATGCACCGCCGTCATCTCTTGCAGTGTGTCCCACTTGGACTCCATGCGGGACATGTGTAAGTCCAAGCGTGCATGATGGGCAGCCTGCTGCTGTCGTATGTCCCTGAGGATCCCCACTACCTGGCTGAGCTCTCCGGTGCTGGTCTGGTACGCATCGGCTATGCGTACCAGTTGTGGGTCATCATGCAGTCCAGACCCCTCTGCGAGCAGCGACCTATGTCTACCACCCCTCCCATCACCCCAGGCGACACGTGCAGTACCTGAGGTGGCACGCACAGGTGACCCTGGGCCCCCTTGGGGGTTGTTGGTGGTGTTGGTGTCCATAGCCCCACGTTGGGCAAGGGTCCGTGTGCTGGTGGTGGTGGTGGTCCTTGGTCTATCCGTGTCGGCAGGGGTGGTTTGTGTGTTGTCAGTCGTTGGAGGGGTGGGTGCAGGGGGTGCAGGTGGTGGTCCTGCTGGTGCTGCATGATGACTCGCTCCGGAGGTGCCAGGTAGGTCTTCGTCATCCGAGGAGGGCAGAGGCTGTTCCACACCAGTGAGCTCCGTTTCCCCTGGATCCTGGGACAGGGACTCCTCAGCGTCTGCTGCTGTATCCCCATCATCACCTGTTTTTGGGAGACACACACAATGTATGTTATGTTTCTGCAGGCATCAATGGTTGACACACCTGACAGTTGTGACTGTACCTCTGGATGCGGGCCTGTACATTGCATTGTCCTAAGTTGTCACAGTCAGGGGTTGATATTGGTGTAGCACATTGTCCTGCATACTTTGAGCATTTCAATTTGAATGTTGGGGTGTGTACATGGTCTGCATTGGTTGTATTTGGTTGACATCCGGCCCTCCTTCTCCCCCAGCCCAGTTATCCCACCATGAAGCATGCCACCCTTGCAGTGGGTTCAGGTTGACTCTCAGGATGTCAGTGAGTGGTGTCCTGCTGTTGGTGGTGCCCAGTTCCCAGCAGGGCCTTGTGCTCCCCACAGCAGTACCCAGTGTCAGCCATCTTGTCAGTTCTTTTCCACTCCCTGTGATGTGCGCATGGTTCAGGGTGGTGTTGATGGGACAGTTGTGGGGGTGACCAATATCTGTGACTGCCACTCCCATCATGCTATTGCCTCCACCCCCTTCCCAGCATGCCCATGCTTCCTTCCTTTTGACTCTGCTTCCCTGTGGGGTTGTGTGCCTGTGCTGACAAGATGGCTGACAGTGTTATCCTGGGGTTAGTTTTGCTACAAGTCCCATGTGTGTCCCTGTGCTTCACACAGCATGACCCAGGGTTGTGGTTCTTTGTGGGATATTTGATTAGAGTGTGAGGCAATGCATTCTCCCAGGTGAGTTGTGTGGAGTTTGTGTTAGGGGTGTGTGTGAGTGGAGCTGCTGGTAACTATGGTCAGTGCTGTGAGTCCTCCTTCCCACCCAGCCAGATATCCCACCATGGAACGTGCTTCCATTGCAGGGAGTGCAAGTTGTCTTTCAGGATGTCAGTCAGTGGTGTCCTGCTGTTGGTTGGTGCACAGTTCCCAGCAGGGCCTTGTGCTCCCCACAGCAGTACCCAGTGTCAGCCTTCTTGTCAGTTCTTTGCCACTCCCTGTGATGTGCGCATGGTTCAGCGTGGTGTTGATGGGACAGTTGTGAGGGTGAACAATATCTGTGACTACCACTCCCATCATTCTATTGCCTCCACCGCCCTTCCCAGCATGCCCATACTTCCTTCCTTTTGAGTGTACTTCACTGTGTGTGAGTGTGACAGCAATGGCAAGATGGCTGACAGTGGTGTCCTGCTGTTGGTTGGTGCCCAGTTCCCAGCAGGGCCTTGTGCTCCCCACAACATAGCACCAGTGTCAGACATCTTTGATGTGGCTTTTCACTACCTGGTAGGTGTGCATGCTTTAGTGTGAGCTTGCTGGGCCATGCGGGTGGGGGATGTTGAGCTGTGACTACCACTCCCATCATGCTATTGCCTCCACCGCCCTTCCCAGCATGCCCATACTTCCTTCCTTTTGAGTGTACTTCACTGTGTGTGAGTGTGACAGCAATGGCATGATGGCTGACAGTGGTGTCCTGCTGTTGGTTGGTGCCCAGTTCCCAGCAGGGCCTTGTGCTCCCCACGACTGAGCACCAGTGTCAGACATCTTTGATGTGGCTTTTGACTCCCTGTGAGGTGTGCATGCTTGGGTGTGATCTTGCTGGGCCATGTGGGTGGGGGATGTTGGGATGTGACTACCACTCCCATCATGCTATTGCCTCTACCCCCCTTCCCAGCATGCCCATGCTTCCTTCCTTTTGACTCTGCTTCCCTGTGGGGTTGTGTGCCTGTGCTGACAAGATGGCTGACAGTGTTATCCTGGGGTTAGTTTTGCTACAAGTCCCATGTGTGTCCCTGTGCTTCACACAGCATGACCCAGGGTTGTGGTTCTTTGTGGGATATTTGATTAGAGTGTGAGGCAATGCATTCTCCCAGGTGAGTTGTGTGGAGTTTGTGTTAGAGGTGTGTGTGAGTGGAGCTGCTGGTAACTATGGTCAGTGCTGTCAGTCCTCCTTCCCACCCAGCCAGATTTTCCACCATGGAACGTGCTTCCGTTGCAGGGAGTGCAAGTTATCTTTCAGGATGTCAGTCAGTGGTGTCCTGCTGTTGGTTGGTGCACAGTTCCCAGCAGGGCCTTGTGCTCCCCACAGCAGTACCCAGTGTCAGCCATCTTGTCAGTTGTTTTCCACTCCCTGTGATGTGAGCATGGTTCATGGTGGTGTTGATGTGCGCATTGTGAGGGTGGGCAATATCTGTGACTACGACTCCCATGATGCTATTGGCTACACTGACTTGCCCAGCATACACAGGATTCCTTCCTTTCAGTGGGCTTCACTGTGAGGTGGTGTTGTAGTGGTGGCTACATGTCTGGATGTGTTTGTTAGTTATATTTGTGCCACTGCCTAGCTGTAGTTGTAGTTGTGTTTGTACATGTGATGACACAGTTACATATCACTATGAGATGGCATGTGTTGTGTTTATCTGACTGACATACACATTTTGGGGTGATTCTGTTTTGGTTGCTGTGGATTTGCTAAGGGTGCATGGTTTGACTCTCCCCTTGACAGTGATGTGTGTGTATTGTCGCACAATATTGTGTACATTTGTTGTGTACTCACCAGGTTCTGGGATGTTTTCTAGTCCATATACGCTCACTGGTGGTAGGATGGCCCGCACCTTCTCCTCCCAGGGCCTGAGGTATACTGGTTTGGCAGGAGGGCCACTGCCGGTGTGTTGGCTCAAGAGGTAGTCCTTCTTCAACAGCTCCCTGACCCTCCTGCGCACGTCATACCACCTGTTCTGGATGTCTCCCTTTGTGCGCAAACATGGTGATTGTGCGTTCACCCTGTCGACAATCCTCTCCCACATCTTGGTTTTCTGCGACATGGGTGTCTGTTGGACCAGTGTACCAAACAGCTGTGGCTCTACCCTGAGGATCTCATCTACCAGGACTTCCAATTCACTATCTAGGAACTTTTGATTCTTCTTTGGGGGCATGGTGATGGGTGGTGATGGTGAGTGATGTGTGTGTTGGTGTGCAAGTGAGGGTGTGTGAGGGTGTGTTTTGCTGGGTGTATGTGAGGGTGCTATTTGTTGAGGTGCTGCTGGTGTGTGGCTTGTGTGATGGATGAGCTGTGAGTGTGTGTGTGGTTGCTGTCTGTTGGTGTTGAGTGCTGGCAGGTAATTTGAATTTGCAAAGGATCATGGTAGGGATTTGTGTCCTTTATATGGGTGGAGTTGTGGGTGTGTCTTTGTTCCCTGTTTCCCCCCAGTATTTATTGGCTTTGTAATTGCTTGTTTGGCCTTTTTTTGTGTGTTTTTTCCTTAGTACTTTTTGTGCATGTAGGAGATGTTCTTCTGACCGAGTCGGACCCTGCAGTTGTCTCGTGCGAGCTTCTCCGATTCGTTCACGCTGTGTTTGGGCTGTTTTCTGTGCTGCGTACGCGTCGGTCGCGGTGTATTGAGTTGCTTCGGCTCGCAGTTTTGTATGCGTGTCGGTCGTACGGCTTGGGCTCCGTGCGACTCGGTCGTGTTTTCCACGCGTTGCATCATACTTGGCGGGTCGGAGTTCGTGGGTACGTTTCGTTCGGGATTCTTCCTGGTGCATGTCGGTCGGTTAGATTCGCGTGGTTTTCCGGCCGGATAGCTGTTTTCCGCGCGGTTCGGTCGTTCGGCTTGTGTTCCGTACGAGTCGGTCGGATTTTGCACGCTTCTCATCGTACTTTGCGGGTCGGGCTGCACAGGTACGTGTCGGTTGGAATGAATTCCGGCTCTGAGTTGGTCGGTACGTTTTCCGTCCCGAATCGGAATCGGCCCCTAAGTCTAGATTTGGGGTGTGAAAGGAATTATGTCAGGATGGATTCTATTCATAGTGAACTCTTTCAAACTCTTATGTTTGTGGTTGTTTACAGACATTTTGCTGGATGTCTCTTGTAACATTGACGGGACTCATAAAGGTTTTGAGGTATATGTACAAGAACTGCCGCTTACTAACGCTCACGCTAGTTAGCAGCAGTTTTCTTAACATGGCCTATCACCAAAAACTATCGCCCTGTTAGCGATGTATTTACAATACGTGGCTACATAGCAATAGTTTCAGGTAGTCGCGGTGAAAACTGCTGCTAACAGTAGCATGAAGGCGATACAAATTCTGACGTGAGCGGGCAAAAACTGACGAAAGGCCCATTAGCGGCAAAAAACTCACATTAGTCAGCCCAACGTAACTTTTTTTGCCTCTAGAGGCAAAAATAGCCTATAAGTCCACCTTCAATGAAAAATAGGATACAAAACCAATGGAATGCAGACTGGAGCAGCCAGGGCAGAGTGCAGCACAGATCAACAACCCCCACAAGCCCCCCAACAGCCAGGATGACCAGCCAGAGTCCCAACGGAAGAGGACATTCAGGGCTACAATCATGAAAAGAGGCGCATCGCTGGGCAAAACCAGTGATGTATCACTTATCATTGCGCACTCCTTGCAACACCATGGCATCCAAAACCTTGAAAGTGCGGAGAGTCCTCGGGGCCTGGAGGCCTCACTGGGCCTGCGTCTGGGACCCGAGTGGGATGCGGAGGCGCTGTGGAGTTGCTGGGACGTGGCGGTAGACATTGAGGCATCGGCAAATGCCCTTACCTGGTGGTGAAGTCTGCCAGGTCGCATGGTGACACGTTGCTGACCTGTGTGAGAAGACCGCCTGGTGCCCCTTGGAACTGTGAATGGCAGAGGCGCTCCTGCGCACCAACGTAGGGACGTCTGCATCGCATACCACACACCACCACCACACCGGAGTGCACAGAGGAGTTTACCAATGGTGGGCCGCGCCTCTCTGCATCACAGGCCAGAGGATCTTGCACTGGCTGGACGCTGTTGAGAATGGGGCCCCTGAGCTGCGCTGAACTTGTGTGGTGGGAGCACTGCAACTTCACACCTAAGGGGGCCCTGTTGCATCACCTGCATCAGGAGGTTCCCCAGCGGACGTGGAGGCGACTGCTGTACCCAGTCTTGTGAAATCCCGCCTGGCGGAGGCTCCTGCTGGCTGAGGCACAGATTTGGAGAGAGTGCAGCGGATTGCGCCATGGTGTCTATGTCCACTTGAGGAGAAGTTGGGATGCGTAGTGGAGGAGGCCCGGAGGTCGAGTCAGGCCCAGGCCTAGCACCTGTGGGTGACGCACCCCCAGTGGCGGCTCATCCACTACGGTGGAAGAGCGTCGCCTCACTGCTTTCAAGCAGTGCAAGAAGAGGAAACAATAACTTTCTGAAGTACTCATGCTATGTTTCCTTTGCGGGCGGGAGGGTGGGTGGGGCTGCTCTACTCATGGAGCAGGGCAGGGACGGAGTGGTATGCCCACTCAAGTGCGCAATGACTGTTTGGTGGGCCCTCTCAGGCTGCCTAAAGCAGTCATGTGCACTTCCCTGCTTGCAATGCAGGCTCATTACAGCCTGCATGGAGTAAATGCCCACCCCTCCAGCCCCTGGCTGAACGCCTTGTCACGGCGCTCAAGAACATTCACAACGCTGCATTGCAGCATTGTGATTGGCTTAGGGGAGGGAGCCTGGCTGCCTGCTTCTTGTTCCTGGAAGCAGACTCAGGAGAGCAGGAGTACAGAAGATGCGGGACCCGGCTTAGAGGTAAGAATTAAAAAATATATATTTACAACCCCTGCTCCCCCCCGCATCCCCTCCTCCCAGTGACCTTTCCCACGTTTCCAGTCTCCCAGCTGTTCAGTCCCCCCGCAGCACTACTTAATGATGGCTTCTGTGGGGCCATGTGCAGCGGGCGTACCACTGGTGCTCCAAAGGCAAGCCCATCTGATTCCGTCCGTCCCTAGACCGCACCCAGCACCAAGGACAATTCCTCTAGGACACTGCACTGCTACGACGCCAGCACCCTCCTCACCATCAACCCTGGATGCCACACCGCCTGCCATCTAGCAACACTGTAGAATTCTCTTGCACCCTGGGCCTGTCGAAACTGCAAACGCACCTTCTGCCACATCAGCACACCAGCGCCTCCTGCCGCCCAGCTGACTAACAGCGCAGCCGACCGGCTCAATTAATCCTCCTCAATGTGCTGTCCTTCCACAAATAAGCAACAGAAATCTGGGACACCTTTGACGCCACCTCTTCAGACATCGCCTTCTTCACGGAAACCTGGACCAACCTCTGCTCCGGACCGGACATCGTCCATCAGGTGTGGAGCAGCGGCCAGGGCGGCTGACTCCGGAACACCGGGGCTCACTGTTTGACACCCGGCGCCAGCGGCAGTTTAGCCCAGCACCATTTGACTCTGGGCAATAGCTCACTTAATCTTCCCAACGGCCCTCAGCGCCGGGACACCTTGCCTGGGGTAGCTGCGCGCTTTACAAATGCTGGCACAAATGCTGGTTATTATCACCATCCACGACGGCTACAAATTCACCCACACGGCTCACTCCGAGCACCCAGGAGGAGGCATTGCCATTGTCTAAAAAAGCACACTCCGACTGACCATGCACTCTAATGACCTGACGGTGACCATGGAACACCTCAACTTCCAGATCTGGACCAACCCCAACACCACCCCACGGCACCCTCATCTACAGGCCCCCTAGGCCATGAACCCCCATTCACCGATGCCATTGTAGACCTCATCGCACCCCAGGCTCTCCCATCCACCAGCTACATCCTACTCGGAGACCTCAACTTCCACCTGGACAACCCCAGTGACCAAAATACCTCCCCCTTCTGGGGAACCTCGCCAATATCGGACTCAAGCAGCTATTCACTGCACCAACACACATAGCCTGACATACGCTCGAGCCCGTCTTCTCCACCAGCGGGAACTTCAACTACAGCCACACCACAGGACTCTCCTGTACCGACCATCATTGTTTACATCACGCCTTACCCACGCCCACCGTACACTATCGCCATCATTGCCCCCTGTCGCAGCTGGATTAAGGCCACCGAAGAACTTCCCGTCAACTTTCTCAGCACCGCCACTCCGCCAACGCTTACAGACGCCAACACCGCAGCGCGCAAACTCCACCAACGGATCTCCAACTGCGCCGACACCCTGGCACCCCTCAAGAAAAGACCAGGCAAACAACACTCCAAGAAGTCCAACTGGTTCAGTCCCGCCCTCCACTAGTCCAGCCCCACCTGCAGACGTCTCGAGAAGAGATGGAGCCACAACATCAATGAACTCCACAACACACTCACCCTTGCACCATGGCGCAAGGGTGCTTGCGTTGGCGCATGGTAGCCATTGTGGGCCAACGTAGGGGAAAAAGACAAGGGGGCTTATTTATAAGCCCTTCTGACATTTTCACCCCGCCGGTGCGTCATTTTCTTGACGTACTTGCAGTGTAATTCTTGCACCACATTACGCTGTATTTGCAAAGTGATGCATCTAGGCAAATGTGTGACCTTGTGAAGCCCTGTGCCACATTATACCTGCATCAGGTATGATGTATGCAGGGTGGGCGTTCCCACACAACAAAGCCTCATAGGATTGGCACAGTGAAATCCATCAGATTTCACTGCAACAATTGTAGGATGCCACTGCGTCAGTACCTTACGCCTGCCTCATGGCAGGCATAAGGGTGACGCAGTGCCACAGGGATAGTCGGGCCCCATGCATTGCTGGAGTTGCTTCATGCTTTTGACACAACTGCAGCTATGCGTGACTTTAGCGCTGACAGATACACCAGGATTCCAGACGTATCTGCCATTAATTGCGACATGGAGCGCCGTACAGTCATTACAGCGCATCCATGGTGTCGCAAGAAGAACGTAGTGAAAAAAGTTGCAACACTGTTTTGTCGCAGCGGTGCAACACTTTTGATGAATGAGGCCCAGGAATGCACCCTATCTTATTGATGGTGCGCATTCCTGCCCTGTAGTTTTGTGGCAGGGCAGTGCAGCAACAATCCTTGCAGTGCTGTCCAGCACCAACACTTTCTGAAATGAGGCCCCAAGTGTTTTTACCATTTTTAAGACCAGCTATTTTCTGGTCTTAAAAAACTGCCTCTAACTTAACTGCCTAACTGGAGTTAGAGGCAGTTTTTTGGGTTTTGCACCATACAAGGAATTCCTTGTAAATATCGTGAAGTGGGGTTAGCTGCAGTTTTTGCACGGGAACGCCTACCTTGCATCTCTTTCTCGTTAAGTCCCGCTAACAGAAGTGGCGATCCTAAAAATTCACGTTTAAGCCGAAAACTGCCTCTAACTGTGGTTAGTGCAACTTGTAAATACGGCGATTAAAAAAAGCCGCCGTAACATCAAAAAATTGACACTACGACGGCGTTAACTCTTTGTACACATGGCCCTTTGTCTTTTTCCATACTGACATCCACTTCAAAAAGACATAAATGAAACACTCAGTGCAATAAAGTGCCTGCACTGCCGATTTCAGTTTTTTTTTACAAGGATAATTGTTTTCTATTTGAAGAAAATAGTGAGATAGAAATCAATGTTCCCAGCTCATTGGGTTAAAGCATTATTTTTAAAAACTGTGCATTACCCGAATTCGACATGTGAAAATTATTTTTGTTTCTGAGTCATTTCATCTGCGTGAAGCTGATAACAGTAATGAGCCTGTTATATGCGGCTCTAAGAAGTCATAAAACTACTGCAGCGAGTGCTACATTTCAAAGGCAAGTTAGTTTTATTATTTTCTATGTGTGAATTGTTCTGCCAGTCATTGTTCTTCTAATTCTGAGAACAAAGTGACGTGGATGTGTACACGAGAGGACAGTGCTTACACAACTCGATCTCTCTCCTGAAAACCCAGATGAAAGTAATTCACCTTGGGCTTAGTGCTAGCTTAGGTATATCCCCTCTGGACTGGATTTCGTTCCGAGGCTGGCGAGACTCCTTTGACGGAGGATTTTGATAAAGTATGTCTTGATTTTCAATTTGCTCTTCTCTTCGACTATATATACTGATGAATTCCCTCGAGCCTTTAAATCTGATACAAACATGGAACTTGGGCAATGCAGAATAATATCGAGCACAATGTATAATTTGAGATCAGAGTAAAATGGGTTCAGACATATTGGCTTCCCGACCGAATCATAAATCAGTATGTTTCACTCCGAGACATTTTTCAGCTGAAGAAAGCAACATTTTTAATGAGTGCAATCCCTCAAAGGGTGCATGTTTTTCAATTTACACCAAGAATGCGAATTCCGTTATACAGTGATGCAATTACAGGTAAAGAATGCCGGTGCGTTGTTGATTGATTTAGCCCGTTGTTCAAAGCCATTTGCCTGTAATAATTAAGATCCATCTTTTATTCGCTGGCCGACATGGCTCGTGAACAGACGTAGAGGTTAAATATAGTATTTTCCTAAACATTACGTGCACAAAATAAAAACTACGCTGCTATAAGTCATGGAGGGGTGGGTGAGTTAAGGGACGAGGGGGAGTTCAATGAAAAGTTCATTCCACCCCTCCTCCTCTGCACTTTCTGCAATAATTCTCCACCTTTAGGCAAGATGAAGGAGGTTAAAAGGAGCGAGTGCCGAGCTGGCACCCTCTTCTTTCAAGTTTGTTTATTTATTTACTTGATTGAACTCACCTTTGGGCAAGGTGTAGGTAGGGGGTAGAACTCGCCCCCGCACTTCAGCAGTTTCAATGTGGAGGGCGAACACAGCAATGCATGAGTAATGCGCTTCTATATCAATTCGTATTGTCCTCCCGCCCTCGGAGAGAAAAGGAGTTCATGGCTTCCATTCTCTCATCCCTAGAACGTAGAGGGAGTAAATTAACTCCATCCATCATTGGCCAAAACGGGGCAGAGTATGATTGGCTCCCCCTGGTCATGGCAGGGCAACGAGGGTCAGAGGCAAAGGCCCATCCATCGTGAATTATGGAGCATTGGCTCCCCCGTCCCTACATGCTTTCGTGCTTTCCTTTTTTTCGTATTGTTTGTGTTACTCCCATGTTTGCAAACACTGGGCGGTGAAAACGTGTGTCCAGTGCATGCACGTGTTATACATGTGCACTTGGGACCTTGAGTCAGCGCATGCACATTTGGGCATTCAATTGCTTTTTTCCAAAATAGTGGTAGCTTGCATTGCGCAATTGACACTCAAATTTTATGACACACCTCGAAATTGGGCGAATGGATTTTAATCAAACCAAGAAAAGGCACCGAATGACCTATAGGCCAACGTTTAAAAAAACAATGACTATCCATTTTGCGATTTAAAAGTTATTTTTGGAGAAAAAAAATCCCTGGGGGAAACGTCCGTCACACCCCTCCATTCACTTTCTGCGAGTAAAACACGAATTCGGAGCACCCTGTTCTAACCTTTGAACTGTTTCCAGGTTTTGCACGAAATCTGGCACTTCTTTTCTCTCTTTATATCTGCTTCCCTAATACTTGGTGAAGGGAGGCAAAAGTTAGTAAGGACATAAAAGTCAGTACGTTCATGGTTTTGGACACGATCTCACTCTCCGATTTCATGGGTAGCAGTGCATGTCATAGCAACAGTGCATACAACTCTCAAAAAGTGGAACAGGCAAAGTTTATGATGGTCAACTTTTGAACAGATGTGTTCACAGTGAAATATTCAAAGGATGAGTCAAAAAATGAGTGTGTCCAATTTGAACTCCCATAGGAACATTTGCCCTCTGCCAGAGCAAAACCTGCTTATTGGAATTGCAGCGGTCTTTAGACCATTAAAGTCTTGGGGCCTTATTTTTGGGCTTTTGCCGTATGGCAGCGCCGCAGGCCTCCCTGCTGCGCTGCCCTACGGCAAAAGAAAAGGGCAGGAATGCGCTGTATCTATATGAT
Source organism: Calotriton arnoldi (assembly GCA_963921515.1). Lineage (NCBI taxonomy): Eukaryota > Metazoa > Chordata > Amphibia > Caudata > Salamandridae > Calotriton > Calotriton arnoldi. Next base: position 356,110 of record CAWUFW010010146.1, read on the forward strand.
AGGGCGCATTCCTGTCCTTTTCCACAGCGCCGGCGCACAATGGGCTGCCGTGCGCCAACACAGGCACCTTCGCACCATGGTCTAAGGGTGCCTGCGTTGCGGGGATGATTGATTTTGTGCAGGAAGGGACCATTCCTGCACAAAATCAATCCATTCAGGCGCTTTCCTTTTTCTATGTGTGGTGCAGAATGTAGCACACATAGAACAAGCATTTGCAATGCAATCGGTCTCGCCTTTGGGACCTTATATGTATTTAGCTATGCAGCACATTAGCCTGGGTGCTGAAACATCTACTGTTCTTTAACATGGAGGGAAAGTAAGCACCAAACTGCGTGACACGGCAGGTGTGGGAACACATGGAGAGAAATATTGCCTTTCAGCGGGAAATGGTATAGTCCAAAGCTCTCTTTTTAATATAAAATCAGAGCCTTCGGTGGTCATATCACTGAAAATACAAGATTTGAAAAAAATATTTTTGTCTACGGGTGCTCATGGAAGACAATTTCTATGGACTGGAATCTAGAGAATGCTAAAGTGATTCTGGTATTTTACTGACCTCTGCTGGTCATTTTCTATCCAGAAAGTTAAATAGAGGCAGTTGGCAGAAAAATAAAAAAAAGAAAGTCCCTCAGCAGAAAGCAATTCTGGTATTTTACTGACCTCTTCTTGTCGTTTTCTATCAAAACAGTTAAATAGAGGCAGTTGAACAGAAAAAAAAGTCCCTAAGTGGATGCAGACAAGTCCTAGGGCTGATCTCCAGAGCCTACAAAGTACATACACATATTGTATTGTATTTAATTGTAATTGCATTTATATAGCGCTTACTACCCCTGACGAGGCGTCAAAGCGCTTTTTCGGCGAGTAGCACGCTACTCCGGAACCCATAAAGGATTAGTGTTGAATTAGTATAGTGAAATATGAAGGTGATTTAAGTGGTGGATAGGTTAGTCAAATATTTGGATTCAGTAGGATAGTGGAAGGATAGAAGAGGGAAAAAAAGTTTGCATTTATATAGCGCTTGATACCCCTGATGGGGTGTTGAAGCGCTTTATTGGCGAGTAGCGCGCTACTCCGGAACCCACAAAGGATTAGTGTTGAAAATTAGTGTAGTGAAATATGAAAGTAATTTGAGTGGTGGATATGTTATTCAGTTATTCGGATAGAGAAGGGTAGCGGCGGGATAGAAGAGGGAAAAGAGGTTTGCATTTATATAGCGCTTGCTACCCCTGATGGGGTTTTGAGGCACTTTTTTGGTGAGTAGCACGCTACTCCGGAACCCATAAGGATTAGTGTTGAATTAGTATTGTGAAATATGAAAGTAATTTGAGTGGTGGATATGTTAGTCAGTTATTTGGATTGAGAAGGGTTGGGGAGGGATAGAAAAGGGAAAAAAGGTTTGCATTTATATAGCGCTTGTTACCCCTGATGGGGCGTTGAAGTGCTTTATTGGCGAGTAGCGCGCTACTCCGGAACCCACAAAGGATTAGTGTTGAAAATTAGTGTAGTGAAATATGAAAGTAATTGAGTATAAGTATATAATAAGTATATACCAGTAGCGGCCCGTGGTGGGAGTGCTGCCGGGCGGTGACGCGGGGTGGGGGAGGGGCAGGGTGGGGGGTAGTAAACTACGGAAAACGGCCGCACAGAGGTAAGTAAACAAACAAATAAATAAAACGAATTTCGTTGCGTGCGCTACATCGCCAAATGCGATGCAGCGCGCGCAACAAAATTAGTTTTATTTATTTGTTTGTTTACTTACCTCTGTGTGGCCGTATTCCGTAGTTTACTACCCCCACCCTGCCCCTCCCCCGCCCCGCGTCACCGCCCGGCAGCACTCCCACCACGGGCCGCTACTGGTATATACTAAAGTATATACAAGAGGTCTCGAATGCTCGACCTAAAAATGAAAGCACGAGGAGAATTGTATTCATTTCTCTTCCTTGCGCCTCCCTAATGCCACCCCTGGGGTGTGTCTGACGCATTTCCAGCTTTAGAATGCCTCGTAAATCTGGGAATGTGTCTGGTTCAATGGCTGTTGCATGGGAAAACCCACAGCAACACCCATGGAACGCCCCTTTCACACAGCTTGAAAGGGGCACATATTTATAAGGGCATGAAAAGCCACGTAAAGTGGCTTTACGTGGCCTTATAAATATGAGATGGCACATTGTGACACCGGAACATAAAAAAAGTGACGTTCCGGGGCGCAAAAGTGCTGATAGGGCCTAATAAATGAGGCCCTTGGCCTTTACTCAAAAAGATCATATTGATCCTTCATATCGGGGGTGGGGCTAAAAGCAGAGATCAAAAGGAGTTCATTTAGTAATACCATTTGAGGAATCTAGATGAAATTTGGCAAACGTTTAGTGTTTTTTGCTCTCTGTTGGTATGTCAAGTTTCATGAAGATCCATAGAGGGAGGTCAATGCTAAAGGGGGAAAATTCATATTTACATGTGAATAACTTTGGTATTGTTTAATAATTGTGGTTAGGGCACATGACACACTGGCTAAGCACAGGGACGCAGCTTCCATTGGTGAAGCATGTGCAGTGGCACTGTGGCCCATACACTTGTGGGACCCACTCAACCCTAATAATTGCTATATAATTCAAACAGCAGCAAGAGGGCCCATGTCCTTTCTTGCACTAGGGCCTATGACACACTGGCTATGCTACTACATAAGCTCACACAAAAAAAGAGTGAAGCCAGAGACATGAAGATTGTGGAAGACTAGACATTGGCAGCTGGGGCTGAAATACAGGAGCTGGGTCATCCAGCTCAGGGGGAGATGGTCATCCACTCACATCAGCAGAAGGACTGCATCCAGGGCAATTTAAGCAGCCAGTTGGAATGGTACAACCAACCTTGCAACAGCCCGCTTGTATGGTTCCAGATTGCTTAGTTCGCTGACTGTGACTGGCATTCCCTGCACCTTTATTTTGTTCTTTCAGTTCTCCTTGTTTTTTCTTTCTCTTTTGCTTCATACCTCAAAGAAGGCTTTTGCTGTCAACCTAGCCTTCATTCCCTTGATTGTTACTTAACACTAGTGGCACTTCTCGGTGTTTCCTGGAGCTCCTGAGCCCTGGAAAGGCTTTCAGTTACCTTCTGGTCTTGCTAACAGCTATCTCTTATGGAGGTTCAGGGTAGTGACATTGTGATGGGTACTGTGCTGACAGCGTGCACTCATATACTTTCTATGTCTAATGCTATACTGTTGCCATTATAGGCAGGCTAGCTGTAATAATAGCACACGTGGTCACATTAACACCTCTGAGAGAGAGTGATATCTACCAACCCGAACCACCACAAGATGGGTCATCCAAAACCAGCCTGTTTCTATTTTCCTCCCCATCCTCATTTTTCGCTCACAAATCCTCTAGGCTGGAGATTATCCACTTCTCAGCATACAATTTATTTGGTGAGGAGTGGTGGACGGGAATAGGAGTCCATTCTTTCCCCTTTCCTCACACGCCTTCCAGGTCATGACATAAAAAGATCCATATCCACTGAGCCGGAGGCCCTAACATTAATTACAGAGAGTCAGAGCTACATTTTACATCAAAGGTATTGCACACAGAGCTGAAGAGAAGGCTCAGAAGCCTTTACGTGATTTCTGCACCTCAAGATAGGGAAGTCAAGGGGGCATGGCTTGGCGTGCAACCAAGATGGCCGCCCGTTTCTGAGCTCCGTCGGTCCTCCGGTGCGGACGCTCTCCTAAACATGCTGTACGGGTGATTTTTGTTCACCGCGTAGCAGGACTAGGCGGCGGAACAGCTTGGGAGTCTTGGGGACGGCTTTCAGGTGTTTCGGTCCGCTCCTTCTGCAACTCTCTCCACAACGACTCTCTCCTCATACCGGAACACTAAAATGGCGGTGGAAATGGAAGGTTTGCCGATAAAAGGACCGAGCAAATAAAATTACTTGGACTGAATATTTGGTTTCCGTGTGCATTCCCCTTGATGAATGAGGTATTGTAACGATGATTTTTATACCTCTTTATGTCATGCGCTGGTTTTCTGAGGAGACAATATTCTAATGCGATAAGCCCTGTTACAAAATGGCGGCCACTGAACTCTTGGTGCCTTATTAGCGGCCTAATACACAGTTGGTTCTACTTCGGTGGGGGTGTTTTATCCCATGTCCAACAGTTCGTCTGTAATTTTAAGCCTTAGAACATTATACTGATTTTTGCTGGATTGTGCAGAATCTATCCAGCACCATTTCCTGAAGCTGGAGGATGTCCGCTATTTTTCTAGTGGGTCATTTGACTGTTAACGTATTTTAGCAACGAGTCCTCAGTTCTTGGATTATTCCCCTCTGATTGTGGATTTTGTAATGCGCTTGATTATTTGTGCTTACAACTTTTCGCTTGCTGTTCAGTCTCTCATGATGCGACAAACTTATTACGAAGAAGCCTCCCTCAGTGTTTGATCTGCTCTCTTGTATTCTCCAGTTGTGGTGATCTTCGGTGTCTCAGGCATTATTACTTAGTTTCTTCTAAAATTTTTACGCTATTCTGCTCAGCGCAACATCTACATACTTTCAGTCATTCTGTGTGGTTTCTGTGATTCGTTCCAATGGCAGAAGGCATGGGTGTCACCCCCAAAGACAGAGATTCTAAAGGGAATCTGAAGAGGTCTAAGCAAAATTCTCCCACCCCGGATATTTCAGCGAAGGGTAATATGGACTCTGCTTCAACCTTAGATACTATTTTACTCAAACTTAATTCAGTCCATGACATAGCACAGAGTACCAAATCGAACACTGATTTGCTTCAAATTGAAGTTGCGGCAATTCGAAATGATCTCAAAAATCTTTCACTACGTGTTTCCAATGCAGAAACACGAATAAGCACAGTTGAAGACTTCACGAATAAGCAAGCTAAACATGTTCAAAGTATGGAACGCTCCTTGGCTTCTTTGAGAAGAGACCTGACTGAACAGGAAGATAGAAATCGTAGAAGTAACCTTCGAATTTTTGGTTTACCGGAAGACTGTGAGAAATCTGCTCCTTCAGTGGTGGATTTTTTGCTTACTTGGATCCCTTCTGTTCTGAACATTTCATTTCAAAAAGACTTTGAAATAGAACGTGCTCATAGAGTTCCCACCTTTAAGCCTAAAATGCTATCTTCTCCAAGATCGTTGATCTTTAAGCCTCTGCGTCATCAACACACTGAGCAAATCCTGGCCCAAATGAGGAAGATTAGAACATTACAATGGGAAGGGCATAGAATTTCAATATCACAAGACTTTGCTAGAAACACCGTCATTCGTCGAAAAAGTTTCTTGAATCTACGCAGACGACTTATAGATATGAATATTCCATTTTCCTTTGCAGGTCCCTCACGCTTCAGAATAACTTTTATTCGGGGCCACAGATTTTTTATGAGCCTGCAGAGCTCTCTACTTTTTGGACAATCACTCTGAATCACAGATGGACTCCGAGTCTCTTCCTGGCACTTCTCATCCTTGATGTTCTTCATTTGCTGATAGCTTGTTCTATTGTTCCTGTGCCTTGCCACAAAGTGTGTGGTTAATTTTACTCCTTTGTGTTTCTTGTTGTAATGATAACTACGCACTGTAAAGAGGTTTGCTCTATATTGGACATTCTCTATTAACTGATTTCTCCTCTACAGGTCTTACGGTTGTTCATATTTTTATGAATGTTTTTTAGTGTTTACATTCGATTTGTTGGCACTATTTAGGTGCTATCTTGTTAACTATTGGGTGTCATTGTGTCTCTATTTCCCTTCTTCTCACTTTCTTTCTTATTATCTTTTTATATCTCTGACCTATTCCAACCTTGTTTCTGTTTGTTACCCATTTGCTTCTCCTTCTTGTGGGCTTTCATCTTAGTTCCTATTGATGAAATATGTTTCGGTATGTAACTCTAGATAGTTGGTCTTCTCTTGGCTTTTCTTTCTCATTATTTGTATGATATATGATGTATATCTTTTTCCTCTTTCCTCATTCTTTCTCTTTCCTTGCTCGTTTTCCTTTTTATTCGTGCTCTTTGTACGTTTTTTCTCCTTTTTGCTTGACTTTTTTCTCCTCTTTTACTTTGACTCTATGCTGGTGATTAATTTTTTCTGTGTGTTCACTATTCATCTGTGTCTTTGTCCTTTTTTGTTTCTATTATATTCATTTGCGTTTTGTTTGTTCAATATTTTATATATGAAATTTTTACATCTTATGTGAAAGAGGCTATTTACTTCTTAATCTTCCAGATTCCTTGGTATTGATTTTTAGATGCTATCAATTTTGTAGCGTTTGATATGTTAACGGCTTGTGACTTATAATGCTTTATATTGCCATTTATATTATCTCAAATTGTCATTTGTTACACCACTTATATGTATCTATTATGCCTTGGGTTGCTTCTTATATTACCTAATATTAATATTTATAATGCCTTAATTTGATAAGTTATATGACATCATTGTCTCACTCTTCTTTTCAGGATATGATAATATGTTGGTCACTCATCAAATATGATTCATTTTATGGACCTTTTATATTGGTATTTCTATTACACCAATTTGCTATTTATTTTGCCACTTATGAATACTTATTATGCCTTAGGCTGTTATTTATATTATCTAATATTGTTATTCATAATGCTTTAATTTGATATTTATCTGATACTATTGTCTCACTCTTATAGTTAGGATAGGATAATTTGTTGATCACTCTTCAAATATGATATATGTATTTTTTGGAACTTGTATTTTTGATTCTTACTGATGGATTATTGATAGTATAGTAGACATTAACATTTATACACTCGTTCATTCCGTCGCTTAATGAAATATTTATTTTTGAGCGGCCTGCATTGTGTTTGTTGGCCTCGGTGGTTGCTCCTCTACGTTATTTCCCCCATGCAAATTGACTATTACAGACATCCCCTGGTGGGGTTTCTCTTTTTTATGCTCCTTTTTTCTTTGGAGTACTTTTTTTCCTTTCTTTTCTTCTTTCTAGTCTTTTCTTTCCCTCTTTCTATCTTTCCTTCTCTGGGGACTTCTGCTTCGGCATATTTTTTACGTTTTTCTTGCTTTCCATTTACCCCTATATCTGATGTCCTGTTAGATTGTCTTTCCTTTTCTCTTTATCAGATGTTTTTATCTGTGTTGTCTTTTGTTTATCTATGTCTGGTTTAAATGTAGTCTCTCTTAATGTTCATGGACTGAATCACCCTGTTAAGAGTGCCAAGATCTTAGATTATTGCAAAAGCTTATCTGGTGATATTGTTCTACTTCAAGAGACTAAGATAGCCTTTAAGGAAGCTTTGCTGTTGCGGAAGGAGTGGGTTCTTGATGGTGCTTGTTCTGAAGCCTCTGGTAAAAAGAATGGGGTTGTGGCTTTGATTTCCAAAAACTCTGGTCGATCTATTGTTACTGCTGAGCATGATACTAATGGTAGATGGTTGCTTTCTCGCTTGTCCAATGGTTCGGAGGATTTATATATCATGAATATTTATGCCCCTAACATTGATGATCTTCTGTTTTGGCGTTTCATAAATAAAAAGCTCTCTGACATTCCTCAAAATGCTAGAACAATTGTTGGCGATGACTTTAATTTGCCCTTGGATCCTATTTTAGATAGACATTCTGCTTTTAAGTTTCGCCCCCTAGATCACATAAACAACTGCTTAATATGTGTTCTTCTCATCAGCTTGTTGACCCACGGCGATTGCATAATCCTACGGGTAGCGATTTCACGTTTTTCTCCTCTCCGCATTCTAGTTTTTCTCATATCGATTATCTTCTAGTTGATGCTGCTCTTTTAAAACATACCACAAATGTTATGATTCATCCAATAGTCGTTTCTGATCACGCTGCGGTCTCATTGACTGTCCTTAATCTTACGGATACGAGTGCACCTCGTACTTGGCGTCTTAATACAGAGATTTTGGGTGATAAGGATGAAGTTAAAGAGCTCAATGATGAAATTGATAACTTCTTCAAAGATGAGTCTTCGGTGAATTCCCCAATAGTTCTATGGGATGCATTTAAATGTACTATTCGAGGTCATATTATCAAAAAAATGTCAAAAAGAAACAGTGATATTAGAAAGTCGCTACAGTCTTTAGGGGATGAGATCAAACGTAAAGAGGTGTTATATAGAAGTTCTAACGATAAGTCTCCCCTACAAGATATTAAGAATTTGAAATACTCTTTCAATCCTATAGTCACTAAAAGAGCTTATATTGGTGTACATGCTCAAAAATCTCGACATCTGTTGTTACGTAATAGAGCTGGTAAGTTGTTAGCTGCCACCTTAAAATACAAATAGAATACAAATGTCAAAGCTGTTCAGATTTCCTATATTAATGATAACAGTGGTTCTAAGAAATTCCATAACCAAGAAATACTTGAAGTCTTTCGTAATTTCTATGAAAAGCTATACACCCCTAGGGACCAATGCAACATATCTGATTGTCAGCAGTTTCTGAATTCGATTCCTACCAATACTTTTTTGCATTCTGATATGATTGACTTAGGGAAATCGATTGAGACTGATGAGATAATTCAAGCTATTAAGGCCACTCGGTCGGGGAAGGCTCCGGAGCCTGACGGGTTCCCTATTGCTTTTTATAAAACATTCTCTTCTTCAATAATTAAATATCTTAAAGAAGTTTTTGATAATTTTGTCCTTTCTGGCAAGGTATCTGGCTCAGCTGCTGAGGCTACTCTTGTCGTGATTTCGAAAGAGGGCAAGGATCATTCTGACCCTAAAAATTTCCGTCCAATTTCATTATTAAATATGAAAGCAAAAATGTTTGCCAAGATCTTGGCTAAGCGGTTAGAGGGTCATATCCCTAGTCTTATTCATGACTCCCAAACTGGTTTCGTTAAAGGGAGACTTGCTAGAGATAATATCTGAACCTTCTGTCATATTTTAGAGAAAGCAAAACTTTCTAAATTACCATCGGCGGCGATTGCCCTTGACGCCGAAAAGGCTTTCGACAAAGTCTCTTGGCCTTTTTTACAAGCAGTTCTTCAATCACATAACCTTGGAGACTCCTTTATCAACATGGTAATGTCTCTTTATGCGCAACCAAAAGCTACCATAAGAGTTAATGGGGCTACGTCTTCTTTTTTTAATCTTTGTCAGGGCACTAGACAAGGGTGCCCTTTATCACCCCTTCTTTTTCTATTGTCTATATAGACCCACCCCTTCGTTTACTCAACTTGAATCAGGGTATCAAAGGCTTTCAATTTGGTTCACATACGCTTAAAACAGCTGCCTATGCGGATGACGTTCTTATCTTTTCAGAAGACATTGTTGCTGCGATTCCTGTTATTTCTAATACCATTAGAGAGTTTTCGCTTGTTTCGGGTTATACTCTGAACAAAGAGAAGACGGAAATGTTTCCCCTCAATTCGTTGTGTTTCACTTCTCATATGGGCGACTCAGGATTTAAATGGCAATCGACTCGTATTAAGTACTTAGGAATTTGGTTTTGTAAAGATCTCTCAGAGACTATTTCTTATAATGAATCTCACATCATAGCTAAAGTTAAAGATCTTTTGTCCTCCTGGTCTCCTAAATATATCTCCTGGTGGGGAAGATTTCAAACTCTTAAGATGATGATAACCCTGATTATTAACTTCCTATCCTCCATGTTACCTATAAAGCTTTCTTCTTCTTTTTTCCATGAGATTGATGCACTCACTTCAAAATTTTTGTGGAGTGATAAACGTGTTAGAATTGCTTATAAACATCTTAGAAAACCCTATGTTCTGGGCGGCTGTAATCTTCCAGATTGGAACTTGTATCAAATTGCATTTTTAGCTTCTCAAGGTGCTCTTTGGTTCTTGCCAGAGTCTTTACATACACCCCCGTGGATTTATATTGAACGAGAGTTGGGTACGCCTCTTTCCACATCTTCCTTTTTCACTGCTTCTAAACTCGTGCTTGGTCATTCCCATCGTATTATTTTGGACACGATTAATGCACTAAAATATATAGATAAAAAAGTTTCTAAACCTATTCATAAATCGAGGTGGTCCTCCTTCTGGTATAATCCTAAAATCATTGCTAATATTGATTCTGATACGATTTATTCGTGGGCTACTAGAGGTATTACATTGGTAAAGGATCTTTATGACTCTAACCATGACCCTCTTCCCTTCTCGTCTTTGGCCAGAGACTCTAACCTTAGTAATATGGATTTTTATTCTTTTCTGAAATTGAAGGTTGCCGTTTCTAAAGTATCCCTTTCTACAGATTCGGTTACTGTCTCATTACTTTCTATGTGGTCTCGCTCGGGACATACTGCATCGAGAATATATAAGTTTTTATCTGCTCCACTTCCTTCACAGTCTACAATTACACATGATAAATGGTCTCATCACTTTGACAATTATATTTTTAAACATATTTCACAGGAAACCTGGCAAATGATTGGGAAGTTATCCCTGCGTAATAAGATTTTTCCCTCTCTTATTCAATCTAAATTCTTTACATTAAATCTCCTTCATTGGACCCCTGCTCGCTTACATAAATTGAATCTTAGAGATAGCGATCTTTGTTGGAATTGTAATTTGGCTCCTGTTACTCATCAACATATGTTTTTTGAATGTACATTATTGCAATCCTTTTGGGGGTTCATACAGAAACATTTATCACTTATCTTTAAGATTGCGGTAGAGCTTTCTTTACCTATGATTCTATTGGGCCCATGGGCTACAACTAGTCCTTTACCCCTTGATAATACGGATATGCAGTTATTGGATTTACTTATTTCCATTGCTGTTAAAGTTATACTAACTGATTGGAAATCTTTTCATCTTCTGTCTTATCATACCTGGTGGGCATGGGTTCCATACCTTCGCGGGGCTCATACTTTTGTTGAAGAGAAGCATTACACTCCTTCCATTTCTAGTATTGTTTGGAGGTCACTGGATAATTATATGAATTTATCTTCTCAGGGGTTGGTAGCTCAGTATCCCTTTGACTCTACTTTGTAAGTTATTTTCTTCATTGAAGCAAATGTCCCTATCTTTCTTTCTCTTTCTTTCTTTCTTCTTTTTCCTTTCTTTTCTTTTTTTTCTATATTTTCTTCGTCTTTCCTGTTTTCCTTTCTCATACAATTTTACTTACTTGCAATACGACTAGTTTTTGTCCTCAACGGGCTATAAGCTGTTGATCTTTTCATTCCTTTTACCTCGGCTTTGTATTATTATTTGAATCAATTTTTAACATATATACGTATGTCATTTATATATTTTGTTTCTTTGCTAGTTCATTATCTTTCATATGAAATCTATTCTTTTGATGCTGTCATTCTTCGTTTTTAACTTATCATATTTTTCATAATGCCATGTTGTATTGCAATATATTATATATGTATTATCTCTTTTTAAATAACAATAAAATATTTGAACACAAAAAGATAGGGAAGTCAAATTAATTTGCCTACAGGGGACTGGGGAACAACAAGAAACAATCAACAATTCCCTAGATTGGGAGCTTTTCTTCCAACCAGAATGGTAAAAAAAAATAGGTCCACAAAGATAGTTTGAATACTGTGTACATTGAAGTTGAGCAAGGGACAGACAAGATTGCACTCCTTTGATACTTCATTTATGGGAAGGAACCTGAAGGTCAAACATAAAACAAGGATTAGAAACATTTCTGGGTAACCATTGACAAAAATGATTCAGACCACAAGAAGCCTGAAAGAACTATGCAGCATGGTTTGACTACCAGCTGTGTGTTGGCTGCAGAATATACACATATTCACTAAAAAAAAGTCTGTTAAGGTGACGTTATAATTATGTGTTGCAATGAGGCAAAAACTAACATAAAAAAATCAATAAAACACAAAAATAATGCAGTTATAGTTTAGTCAGTTAAGTGTAACTTCCACTTCAACATGCTCAGCTAATGACTTCATATTACATGGAGACTACGGTGCTCATTAGTGATTTGAACAATATTGTTCTTTAAAACTAAAGAGTGATGTCATCAATAATGGCATTAAACAAGTCATGAATGATGTAACATGTGAGGTCATAAGTAGTGCATGATGAGGGCACATGTTGGTGACTAAACAGCGTATTTCAGTGTGTTTTTTGTTTTTTTGAACGTTTAATCTTGTCCCATTTCCACACCTCACTATAGCATCACTTCAACCTCTGTGTTTGTTAGTTAATTCTGAGGTTTTTAATGATATTCTAAGCTATCCCAGTGCCCAATCCTCCATGAGAGCGAAGCCCAGTGCTCAAGGCCTTAGGAGTTGGCCAAAAGGCCTGGCCTCATGGTAAGCTCTACCCAACCTTCCACTGGCAGCCAACCCTCAGGAGACGGCCAACACCCACTTCACACAGCCTCTGGCCATGCACAGTGAGGTTTGGCCCCTAGGCATGCACCCAGTCCTCCAGGGGCATCCCCCTGTGACTGCCCAACCACCACTGCGCACAAAGGTTGGCTACCAAAATATAGCTATTTCAATATAAGGGAGCTGTTATGTCACTAAGATATGCAGGTTGAGGAAACTGATGTGGAAAGGGGAAGCTGGACTTAGGCAGACGTCTTCTTCTTTAACTGTTTTAGTAATACATTATGCCTCAAATTACTAAAAGCCCATACACCACCTCCCATTTTTAACCTATTGGTTTCATGCCTGCATTAACCTGCCAATGCTCATTTACTTCAGCCTGCTATTTAGGAAAACCTTTTAACTGTCTCTATACCACCAAAGCGTGAACTCAGGAGTGCCTCACTTTTGTCTTTGATACAAAATGTTAGCTTTCTAATTGTTCTGTAGAGGTCTATGGTTAGGCTGCAGTTGATCATTATGAAGTTAACACACAACTGCTACTGGTTTTGGAAATACATGTTTCACTCTGCATGTCAGAATGTTTTACTGATATTGGTGCAGAAGGAAGATATTTGGGAACTCATAGAAAATGAATCCTGATTTTAGCTTTCTAGAGCACTAACCATACTTTTTATGACACAAACAAACCCCTCATCTTGTTCATTTACTGCAGTATCCTCTTTAAGAAATGTTTTCAGTTTTGCAGCTTCAATTACATTAAGATTCCATTAAGGTGTGCCACACTTTTGTCATAAATGTAGATTGTGAGCACTCTAGTTGTTCATTAGTGGTGAAGCTGCAGTAGATCACTGGGAAATAAACCGACACACTGCTGCTGCTGTTGGAAGTACATGTTTTACTCAGAATATGAGCAATATGAGTCATTGTTCTCATATCTCCCCAGGGCCATAACAGGCTCAGGTAGTGGGAGTGTGTGCGGCCCCCTTCCCCTTTTATATATATATATTTCCAAAAACCACAGGTCACCGCTGCCGCTCCATGCGTCCCGGGTGCTGCCCCAGCGGTGGTGAGCCGCTATATACTCATCAACGATGGCAACATAGTCTGAATCAGCCAAGAATGGGCGCACTCACCGAATTTTAAAAGTAAAATGCTTTTTAATGTGCAAGCCTCCTGCACTGACAGACGCGTTTCAGCGTTCAGCCTTTATCAATATCGATTTTAAAATTCCGTGAGTGTGCCCATTCTTGGCTGATTCAGACTATGTTGCCATCGTGGATGCATATATATATATATATATATATACGTCTCCCTTTGGGGTCCTCCTCACGGATACCGGATTCAGCGGCACACGGTTCACAGATGGCAACACTTCGTGGTGAGTAAAATACTTCTTTTTATTGAATGATTCTTATTTTTCAAAGCATATTTCTACACAGTCTTCATTTCCTTTGTCAGTATGGACCGACGCGTTTCGGCGAATTGCCTTCTACTGGGCCTACTGGAATATGAGTAATATGAGGCATTGTTCTCATATGTCCTCAGGGCCATTACAGGCTCAGGTAGTGGGGGTGTGTGCGGCCCCCTTCCACTTTTAATTACTATATATATATATATATATATATTATCTACTGGCTGTCGCCAGTAGATAGTTATAGTTAGGAGCTATTTTCCATAGGAAATCCGCAACATTCTATTTGAAATAACTCTTGCGTCGGTTGACGAATCTTCGCAAAATTTTCAAACTTTATGGCCCGGTCCGGTCCGCTCCTACCCTGAAAGTTTCGGGGTGATTCGTCAAGCGGGGGCCGAGAAAAAAGGGGGGTCCCAAAACATGTTTTCCCCATTCATTTTCCCATAGGAAACTTTAGCCACGGCTACAGCCCGAACTGCTGAACGGAATTACACCAAATTTGGCAAAGAGGTAGTTCTTGGTTCAGAAAGAACCCTTTTTGTTGGCTGTCAACACTCCAAATCAGGAAGTGTTGGCAGCCATTTTGTCCCTCGGTAGAACCGAGGGACAGAATCAAGTGCGCAAAGCGCAAAAAGGGGGCAGGGTAGAAACACCCTGACCCCCTAGGTCTGCTCAGGGGGTCCCACAAGGACCCCCTGGGCAGAAAAAAGCATTAATTTTTTTTTTTAAATCGGCGGGATGCGCTTAGGGTGCGCGAATCCCGCCGAGAAAAAAAAAAATCGCAAGTGTGCAAACGCACAAAGGGGGCAGGGTAGAAACACCCTGACCCCCTAGGTCTGCTCAGGGGATCCCACAAGGACCCCCTGGGCAGAAAAAAGCATTTTTAAAAACAAAAAACAGCGGGATGCGCTTAGGGTGCGCGGATCCCGCCGTAAAAAAAAAAAATCGGAGCGCGTCTCCCGTGCTTTGATGCTAATTTGCCCCCGGGTGGGCCAAGTCCGGGGGCATGCAGGGGGTGGGTTTATAGTTAATGGGGGGGCCTCTAAGGCCCCCCAAGCCCTGGGGACCACCACCCCCCCAGGGCTTTCTAATAAAAATGGTGCGGGAGGGCTCTGAGCCCTCCCGCAGCCCCGGGGACCGCCACCCCCCGGGGCTTCTTTTTTAAAATTTAAAATACCTGTGTGGGGGGGGCTCCAGCCCCCCCCCACACGCCCCGGGACCGCCACCTCCCCGGGGCACTAAAAGTTTTAAAATGGGGGTCCCCGGGGCTTTGCAGAAGTGGGGAGGGGGGCCGTGCGGCCCCCCTCCTGGAGCCAGTGATGGCCCTGGGGACCGCCACCCCCCAGGGCCGGCTCCTGCAGTGTCCCGGGGTGCCTACCCCCGGGACACCGTAGTTTGCTATGACAGGACGGGAGCCTCGCGACTCCCGTCTCTGTCATAGCAAACTGCTTTGACTTTTGGAAGCGAGAGCAGAGAAACCTGCTCTCGCTTCCAAAATTCAAAGCAGATTGCTTTTCCACATGGGGAGCTGCATGTTATTATTATTATTATTTTAAATTTATATCAGGCGCAACAGCTACCCAAAAGGGTTTCCCGGCGCCAGCCAGAGAAGGAACAGGAAAAGAAACTACTGATTGAACAACCAGGTTTTGAGCGTTTTACGAAAGCGCGTGTAAATGGTTTCACTCTGGAGTGATAGAGGAAGAGCATTCCACAAAGAGGGGCCTAGGTAGGCAAAGGAACGGCCGCCCATACGGGACTGTCTAATCCTCGGCACCATAAATTTTGCCTGAGTGGTGGAGCGAAGAGTACGTGCGGGCAGATAGGGTTTGACTAGTTTTTGCAGATACTGAGGAGCCGTACCCTGCTTGACCCTGAACATGTAGCTCAGCGGTTTAAACTTGATCCGGCTCTCAACTCTAAGCCAGTGGAGGTCACTCAAAGAACCCAAGATGGAGGCCGCTCTAGGAACTTGACAAAGCAATCTTGCCGCAGAATTCTGCACCAGCTGCAGCTTGCGTGTCACGTCTTTATTAGCTCCTAAATAGAGAATGTTACCGTAGTCCAGTCTAGATGTTACCAGTGCCTGGACTACGGTTCTCTGGGTGGAGCTGGGCAGCATCCATACAATTTTCTTCAACCATTTCAGGATGGTGAAGCAGGTTGCAGCCACCTTCACGGCTTGTTGACGCATAGATAGTGAGTCGTCAATGATAAAGCCAAGGTTGCGGACATGATGCGAGGGCGAGGCAAAGCACCCATTTCTGCCGGCCAATGGTGAGGTCCCCAAAGATCTTTGTTTTTCCCAAGATCAGGACCTCAGTTTTATCACCATTAAGTTTAAGAAAGTTGGCCTGCATCCAGGATGCAATTTTGCTCAGCCCAGCCCGCAGAACAGATGGTTCCGACTCATTCCCCGCAGAGAAAGAGAAAATAATCTGGGTGTCATCGGCGTAAGAAAATAAAGACAACCCAGCGTCCTCTGCAATCACTGCCAGGGGTTTGACATAGATGTTAAATAATAAGGGACTAAGGATAGACCCCTGAGGAACCCCATAGGGAGAGGAGTGGACACTGGAGGTGGCTACAGAAGAGAAGACCTGAAACGTGCGGTCGGTAAGAAAATAAATTAGCCATCTGAGTGCTACATCTGCAATCCCCAGAGACTGTAGGGCCCTTATTAGCACGGCGTGAGACACCGTGTCAAAGGCCGCGCTTAGATCGAGTAAAATAAGGGCCACCGTGTCTCCGGCATCCAAACGAAGGCGTAACATTTCAGTGACGCCGAGAAGAGTGGTTTCAGTTGAGAAGCCAGCTCTAAAACCAGATTGTGATGGATGGAGAAATTTTTGAGTTTCAACGAAATTGGATAGCTGCCCATTAATATGCTTTTCCAGGACCTTGGAAAGTGCTGGAAGCAAGGAAATAGGCCGATAATTCGAGGAAAGAATGGGGTCGGCATTAGCCTTCTTCAATAAAGGGAGGACCATTGCATGCTTCCAATCAGAAGGAACGATGGCCTCCTTTAAGGAGGAATTAAGAAGCTCCATCATTATTGTAAGAGAAGGCAGTTCAAGCTGCTGTAGAACTGATATAGGAAGGAGATCGCAGGGGGAGCCTGATTTAATGCTACCTAAGTACTGTCTGAGGGCCGTAATGTCTAATGGTGACCAAGATTCCAGCTTATTAGCAGGTTCTGTATGGCAAGTGTCTTTACATTGAAGCGTACCGACTTCTTGAAGGTTGTTAGATGGCAATGAAATAGAATTGACTACTTTATTACCATTCAGTGTTGAGTATATTATTTCCACTTTGTTATTGAAAAATTGCGCGAGGTCCTCACATTGCCCTTCATTCAGGCTAGCATGTTAGCAGCTCCCCATGTGGAAAAGCAATGCCGGCTCCCGCAGGACGCGGGGAGCCGGCATGGTCCGTGGGGGAGTTGGGGTCCCCCCACGGACCCCAAAGGATAGGGCCAGCCCTGGGGGATGGGGTCCCCGGGGCAAGTAGTGGCCCGGGAGGGGGCCACGCGGCCCCCTCCCCAAAAATAATTTTAAAAAAATAAAGGCCGGCCCCGGGGATGGGGTCCCCGGGGCCTAAGGAGGCCTTAGGAGGGGGGCCACGCAGCCCCCTCCATTAAAATTAAAAAAAAAATAAGGTGGCAATGACCCGGGGATGGGGTCCCCGGGTCGAATTGGCCACGGGAGGGGGCCCACGCGGTCCCCTTCCCGTACCTTTTTAAAAAAATAAAAGGGGTCAGGCCCTGGGGGATGGGGTCCCCAGGGCCCAAAATAATTACAAAGAAGGGGTGCCACACAGCCCCCTTTTAAAAAAAAATTCAAAAAAAATTCCGGCATCGCGCCGGAGGCCACGCCCCTCCTTGTCAGCACTCTACAAACGTGCCCCCTGGCACGTTTGCGGAGGGGCAACGAATTCCCCTTGAATACTGGGGGTCCCTGGGGGCCAACTAGCCCACCAGGAACCTCCAGTATGCGCCAGGGGCTGCGTTGCAGAGAGGTGTTCTGAGGCCACGCCCCTTTTACACCTCTCTGCAACGCAGCTCTGTGGCGCTTAATGGAGGTAGCTGGTGGGCTAGTTGCACCCCAGGGACCCTCAGGATTCAAGGGAGTTAATCCCCCGACTTAAAACGCACCACGGGGCGCGTTTGCACAGTGGTGAAGGGAGGGGCGGGGCCTGAGGTGACATGTGTGCAAACAGGCCCCGTGGCGCGTTTTAAGATGGGGAATTAAATCCCCTTCAATCCTGAGGGTCCATGAGGGCCAACTAGCCCACCAGGTACCTCCAGTAAGCGCCACGGAGCTGCGTTGCAGAGTGTTGTAAAAAGGGGCGTGGCCTCTGAACACCTCTCTGCAACGCAGCTGTCTGGGGCATACTAGAGGTATCTGGTGGGCTAGTTGGCCCCTAGGGACCCTCGGTATTGAGGAGGAATTAATTCTCCAACTTAAAACGCGCCACTGGGTGTGTTTGCAGACATGTCACCTCAGGCCCCACCCCCTTCCTTCACCATTGTGCAAATATTCCTCTAAAATCAGCCGAACTACGAATTCCGATTTACTCACCTGTTATCAGGAGAGACCTCAGTGCTGCATCTTTCAGCCCAGTACTGATCCTGAAAAGTAATTTTAACCGTACTTACCAGTAACTTGAATTTCCTTCCATAGGCTAACATTAACTGGTTTCACTTGAAAATTCTTCTAAGTGTGGAGTTTTGGAACTTTATAATATTCCTCTAAAATCAGCCGACATACGAATTCCGATTTACTCACCTGTTATCAGGAGAGACCTCAGTGCTGCATCTTTCAGCCCAGTACTGATCCTGACAAGTAATTTTAACCGTACTTACCAGTAACTTGAATTTCCTTCCATAGGCTAACATTGACTGGTTTCACTTGGAAATTCTTCTGTCGATTTTGAAACATACAAATATTCCTCTAAAATCAGCAGAACTACGAATTCCGATTTACTCACCTGTTATCAGGAGAGACCTCAGTGCTGCATCTTTCAGCCCAGTACAGATCCTGAAAAGTAATTCTAACTGTACTTACCAGTAACTTGAATTTCCTTCCATAGGCTAACATTGACTGGTTTCACTTGGAAATTCTTCTAAGTGTGGAGTTTTGGAACTTTATAATATTCCTCTAAAATCAACCGAACTACGAATTCCGATTTACTCACCTGTTATCAGGAGAGAACCCAGTGCTGCATCTTTTAGCCCAGCACTGACCCTGAAAAGTAATTCTAACCGTACTTACCAGTAACTTATATTTCCTTCCATAGGAATCCATTGTCTGGTTTTCAGCAGAAAAGTTTCAAAGTGTCGATTTTCACAAACTACAAATATTCCTTAAAAATCGCCTGTATGACTTAAACGCATTCTTTCAACTGTTTACAGGAGAAGCACCAGTGCTGGATCCAGGATCCACCACTGAGTAAGAAAAAGTAACGATAACACTACTTACCTGCTAAGTGAATTTCCTCCCATAGGATAACATTGGTGATTCTATGTGAAAAAGTTTGTGTGTCAACTTTTAAAATACAATAATATTCCTTAAAAATGACTACTGTAACCAAAACGCTTTTACTCAACTGTTTACAGGAGATGTCCCAGGACTGAATCTAGGATCCAGTCCTGTGGTTAGAAAAGTAATCCATAAAGTAACTAATTGCATTTAACTAGAAATTCACATTGAGCTCAATGTTGCATTGTGTTTGAAATTGTGTTGCCCATTGCAACAACTGTAACTACTGTACTTAAAACTCTATTGCCTATTTGCAAAGTATTTAAACTAACGTTATTCATTCTGAGAAAGTATATTTTGTAATGTAATCTTTAATGTAATTACAATGTAATTTAAAAAATAAAATATCTAAAAATAAATAGTTTAAAAAAATGTAGTAAATCAGTATCAAAAAAATAAATATAACAATTAAGACTTTTAAAAATTGTCATTTACAAAACCTTTGAAATTCACTGAAAAAACCATAGGTTTTAGGGGCGTTATTTAGAAATTAGCATTTAAAAAACCTTTGAAATTCACTCAAAAAACCATAGGTTTCAGGCACGTTATAGTTAGAAATTAGCATTTAAAAAACCTTTGAAATTCACTGAAAAAACCATAGGTTTCAGACACGTTATAGTTAGAAATTAGCATTTAAAAAACCTTTGAAATTCACTGAAAAAACCATAGGTTTTAGGGACAGTTATAGTTAGTTGGACATTTCACTCGTACAAAACCCGTGAAATTCCCCTGTTATAGTTAGTTCAGCTAACTATAACTCGCGCCCGCAATGCACTGCTGATGACGTCACATATTACATCACTCATGACATGGTCAGTGACATCACTGATGACATCTCAAATGACATCACTGATGACATCACTGATTACATCATCCACGTGATAATCTGATGCACCTCCTCACACCCTAATATAACCTTTGATACACCCACTCTAAATTACAGACTGCCATTCGCAAAACCATAGACACTCCAACACCAATAACTACATACCCACTCACTGATTCTTAGGTCTACACACACACATCCACTCACTCACCCGTACAGTCACTCATACTTATGGACACTCAGTACAGGACTATCATATGCACTCTTACTCCTATATAGACACTCAAACACCACCACTCATCCATAGAGGTACTCACACACCTAGTCAGTCATGCAAATAATTAAACACACTGCCATTTACTCACCTATACAGTTATACACACACCAGCTCACTTAATCATACAAATACTAGCACATTGTTACGCTCTTATACAATCACTGATACAAGCACACACTCATCCATACAGCCACTATCACAATCACTCACTCTACGCTTATAGCTATTTATATACTCCAACACACATATATACTGCCTTTCACATATGTAGTTACTCACACATGTACCACTGGGACATACATTCACTCACTAACACACTCTTACACACACTTACCCACCCATACAGTCTATCACAGATGCACTCTTGAAACCATCCACCCAGTGAATCACCCACTCACACATCTATGCACAGAGTCGCACACACCCCTCCCACACAAACACTCAGGCACCCATACAGATACTCAGACAACCATTCAATAACTCATATAGACACTCATGTAGCCATTCACAAACCCATGCAGCCACTTACACAGCAACAGACAGACGGATACAGACATTCACCCAGTTTAGTCACTAACCCATGCATTCAGTAAGATACGTTTAATCACTCACTTATAGAGTCAGTCACGCACCTACTAAATCATCCATACAGACACTTATACACCCACTCATTCTTCAATACGTCTTTTCCTATATATTTTAAAAATATTTAAACTTTACAGAAACACACAGTCACTGCATGATGTCATCAGTGATGTCATTTGAGATGTCATCAGTGATGTCATCAGTGATGTCACTGACCATGTCATGAGTGATGTAATATGTGACGTCATCAGCAGTGCATTGCGGGGCGCGAGTTATAGTTAGCTGAACTAACTATAACGGGGAATTTCACGGGTTTTGTACGAGTGAAATGTCCAACTAACTACAACTGTCCCTAAAACCTATGGTTTTTTCAGTGAATATATATATATATATATATATATATATATATATGTTATGTTATGTTATGTTATTAAGATTTGTAAAGCGCACAAATACCCGGAGGTGTCTTGGCGCTACGGACAAGGTAAGCCACTGGTGAGTCTCTAGTTGCGGAAAAGCCAGGTTTTTAGCTCTTTTCTGAAAGAGACAAGAGTTCGCGCGTTTCTCAAGTCAGTCGGTAGGGAATTCCAGAGTTTAGCAGCGCAGTAATGAAAGCTGCGACCACCCCAGAGTAAGGTACGAATTCTGGGCACTCTCAAGAGTTTAGCACCAGATGAACAAAGGTGTCTAGTTGGTTCATACCAAACAAGAAGATTTTGCAAAAGGCTGGCCCTGTATGATTCAGGGCCCTGAACACCAGGCTAAGAGCCTTGAATTTTATTCGCTGCGCTACAGGGAGCCAATGCAAATTACGGATCTCTCCAGATACCGATTTGAACCAAGGGGTGTTTGACAGAAGTCGAGCGGCTGAGTTTTGCACGCTCTGTAGTCTTTTCAGGCAATGCTTCTGGACGTTTATAAACAGCCCATTACAATAATCCAATTTAGACTGGATTAATGAAGTGATTACAGTTCTTTTCGTGTCCTCCGGAAGATAAGGGAGAATCTTCCTGATTTTCTTAATAAGGAAGTGGGCAGAGGAAACCACAGCATTAGTGTGTTGAACAAAAGAAAGTTTACTATCCACCCATACTCCCAGGTTCTTCGCTTTAGTTGCTGATTCCGGTGGATCACCCATATCAGCGGGCCACCACACACTGCCCCAACTAGGATGCAGGTTCCCAAAGGTCAAGATTTCGGTTTTTCCAGAATTAAGATTAAGGCAGTGTGTGCTCATCCAGTTAGTGATGGCACCCATGCAGTTCTTAAATTGCAGAGCAGGGGAGGTCTGATTTTTATATGCTGCTACTACAATCTGGGAATCATCCGCATAAGAAGTAAGGCTGAAGCCAAAAATCCGGATAAGTGGGGCTAGTTCAGAGACGTATATATTGAAAAGGGTGGGGCTCAAGGAGGAGCCCTGGGGAACTCCACAAGGGAGGAAGTATGGCTCGGACTGGTATCAATCGATCGACACTGCCAGTCTTCTGTCCTTGAGGAAGGAGGACACCAGTGCCAGTGCTGAACCCCCGACTCCCAGCATCTTCAGCCGCTGTTGTAGGAGGAAATGATCAACCGTATCAAATGCGGCTGATAGATCGCGGAGTATCAGGGCCGCTGACCCTCCTCCATCCATCACCGCTCTTATTTCCTCCGTGGCTTTAATAAGTGCCGTTTCGGTACTGTGTTCCCGACGGAAACCGAACTGAGAATGGTCCACAGATCATGTTCACCAATGAACTGGGAAAGTTGGATATTCATAATTTTGTCAATTATCTTCGCGGGCAGCGGCAAGCGGGCTATGGGGCTATATATATATATATATATAATTATCAAAGAGATGCCCCATGGTGAGATGCACTCCCTGGTAAGTAAACTGCCAAGAGAGAGCTGCTTCAATAAAACACTGTCCAGCAGTTTAATGCGACGCGTTTCGGGCTTTGCGCCCTTCATTCAAGGAAAAACTGTAACCAGGACGGCCAAACATACTGCCAGTACTTACCCCAATTTTGTACAGTCACGCCCATGTGGGCCAGCAGATTGCCTTCGCCGTTACAATGCATGATGGGACTGGTAGTTGAGTTCATAACCCATGTGGGTCTGCTTGTTGCCATCACAAGTTATTCAAGTTCTTTTTACGTGTTTTTAAAAGAAGCACAGCTCCCTGATTCAAAACACACCTCCTGTTCCGCGTTCAGCCGTCAATGTGAACCAGCAGCGGACCCGCTTTGGATATTGCAATGGTGCATCTCTCGACCGGGCCGGCCGTCATATTTCATTATCAAAGAGTTACCCCATGGTGAGATGCACTCCCAGGTAAGTAAACTGCCAAGAGAGAGCTGCTTCAATAAAACACTGTCCAGCAGTTTAATGCGACGCATTTCGGTCTTTGCGCCCTTCATCCAAGGCAAAACTGTAACCAGGACGGCCAAACGTACTGCCAGTACTTCCCCCAATTTTATACAGTCACGCCCATGTGGGCCGGCAGATCGCCTTCGCTGTTACAATGCATGATGGGACTGGTAGTTGAGTTCATAACCCATGTGGGTCTGCTTGTTGCCATCACAAGTTATTCAAGTTCTTTTTACGTGTTTTTAAAAGAAGCACAGCTCCCTGATACAAGATGCACCTCCTGTTCAGCGTTCAGCCTTCAATGTGAACCAGCAGCGGACACGCTTTGGATATTGCGATGGTGCATCTCTCGACCGGGCCGGCCGTCATATTTAATTATCAAAGAGTTGCCCATGGTGAGATGCACTCCCAGGTAAGTAAACTGCCAAGAAAGAGCTGCTTCAATAAAACACTGTCCAGCAGTTTAATGCGACCCGTTTCGGGCTTTGCGCCCTTCATCCAAGAGCACGCCAGGGAGCACGTTTGCAGAGTGGTGGGCAAAGGGGGTGTGGCCTGCTATGAGAACTTAGCAATCCTGCTGTGTGGGACTTGCTGGAGGTAATAGGAGGGGTAATTGGCCCCGAAGCATTTCCTTGGGGGCCAACTATCCCTCTTGTTACCTCCAATAAGTCCCACACAGTGGGATTGCTAAAACGTCTTTGGAGGCCACGCCCCCTTTCTCCACCACTCTGCAAACGCGCCTCCTGGCAGACTATGGGAGGGGGATGAAGTCCACTTTACTCCTGAGGGACTTTGGGGGCCAAGAAGCCCTCCTGGAACCTCCTGTAAGTCCTACGCAGTGGAATTCTTGAGCGCTGGTCGGAGTCCCAGCACCCTTTCTCCACCACTCTGCAAACGCGACTACTAGTTAAAGAAGCATTTGCAATGTAATAGGTTTTGCATTTGCGAGAGTTAGAGGTATTGGCGTTGTAAATGTAAAAGTTTTTTACTAATGTTTTTTGGTGTAGAGTGGATGTACGTTGTGTGTAGTGGAATTATGTGGTATGTTGTGCAGTGAAATTATGTGAATATAAAGTATGTGGTACTTAGTGTATAGGAATTATGTGGAGTGGGATTATGTGTTTTGGAGAGTCAGCCAGTTCTAAGATCCATGCTTCTCCTCATGGAGTACCGCAGGGTTCCATTCTCAGCCCACTATTATTTAATGTTTATGTCAGGCCTCTGGCAACGATCGCCGAAGATGCTGGGTTGTCTATTTTCTCCTACGCCGAAGACACCCAGCTAATCTTCTCCCTCTCCATGAAAGAGGCATCTAAGCCTTCTTCTCTCCAGGCGGGGCTACAAAATATAGCAGGTTGGATCCAAGCCATCTTGCTTAAACTTAACGGCAAAAAAACTGAAGTTCTAATTTTGGGGAAAAATAAAGATCTCTGGGGCCCCCAGCATTGGCCTCTTCAAATGGGTGCACTTCCCCAACCTGCGCGCCAGGTCCGCAATCTAGGTGTGATCATTGACGACCAGCTTTCAATGAAGCATCAAGCAGTTAAGGTCGCCTCAACCTGCTTCACCATCCTAAAGTGGCTCAAAAAAATTATTTGGATGCTGCCTGGTCCCACGCAAAGAACCGTGGTCCAGGCTCTTATTACTTCTAGGCTGGACTATGGCAACGTCCTGTATCTAGGAGCTAATAAGGAGGTGATTTGTAAACTTCAGGTGGTGCAGAACTCGGCTGCCAGATTACTCTGCCAGGTTCCTGGAATGGCGTCCATCTCAGGCTCGCTACGTGACCTTCACTGGCTCAGGGTAGAGAACCGCATTAAAATCAAGGCTCTGAGCAATATGCACAAAATCAAATCTGGCACGGCACCCCAGTATCTGAATGTCTTAGTCCATCCTTATCATCCACCGCGCCTCCTTCGTTCTTCCACTCAGGCTAAATTTTTGGTTCCCAGGACCAGACTGTCGCGAATGGGTGGTCGGTCTTTCTCTTGCCTGGGCCCTTCTTTGTGGAATTCGCTCCCAGTGTCACTTCGTAACGAAACCATCTATGCGAATTTCCGTAAATGTTTAAAAACGTGGTTATTAAATCAATAGTCTCTCTTACACTCTGTTTGTGTCTGGCGGCGCCGGGAAACCTCTGGGTAGCTGTGCACCTTATAAAATTAATCATAATACTAATAATAATAATTATGTGGTATTGTAGTCTGTGTTGTGGAGTGGTAACCTTAGGTTTAGGCTTCCTCATTTCCATAGAAGCTAAACTATAAACTCAATGAGACACAAAAAAAGAAGGAACCACTGAGGAGCACTTCTGGACCTAGTCAGAGGTATGAGCAGGGCCACTGGAATTATGTGACTGTTCGGCTGCACCAATTTTCACATAATTAAACATTTTCCGCATTTGCCAAATATTCCATCATCTGCAGCCTAATCTGCAGATTGGAACAAAAAAAGCCCTGTTTCTAGCTCAAATGGCTCAAATGTTCCCAAAAATGCAGCTTCACGTGTTACAGCATGGTGGAAGGCCCTTTGCAAAGCTGAAATGGTCACGTGTTACTTATTGCTAAATGTGGGTGTTAAATTGGTACAAATGGTGCACAAACCTCTCTTCTTTCTGTGCCTCTCTTGCCTCTTTCTGCATTTCTCTTGCATCTTTCTGCACCTTTCTACCTCTTTCTGCACCTCACTGTCTTCTTTCTGCACTTCTCTTGCCTCTTTCTGCACCTCACTTGCCTTTTTCAGCACCTCTGTTACTTTTTTCTGCAGATCTCTTGCCTCTTTCTGCACCTTTCTTGCCTCTTTCTGCACCTCTCTTGCCTCTTTCTACACCTCACTTGCCTCTTTCTGCACTTCTCTTGCTTCTTTCTACACCTCTCTTGCCTCTTTCCGCTCCTCTCTTGCCTCTTTGTGCATTTCTCTTGCCTGTTTCTGCACTTCCCTTGCCTCTTTCTGTACCTCTCTTGCCTCTTTCTGCACCTCAAGTGCCTCTTTCTGCACTTCTCTTGCCTCTTTCTACACTTATCTTGCCTCTTTCTATACCTCTCTTGCCTCTTTCTGTACCTCACTTGCCATTTTCTGCTTTTCTCTTGCCTCTTTCTGCACCTCACTTGCTTCTTTCTGCATCTCTCTTGCCTCTTTCTGCACCTCTATTGCCTCTTCCTGCAACTCTGTTGCTTCTTTCTGCACTTATCTTGCCTCTTTCTGCACCCTTCTTGTCTCTTTCAGCACCTCTGTTGCTTCTTTCTGCACTTCTCTTCCTTCTTTCTGCACCCCTCTTGCTTATTTCTGTATCCCTCTTGCCTCTTTGTGCACCTCTCCTACCTCTTTCTGTACCCCTCTTGCCTCTTTCTGCACCTCTGTTGGTTGTTTCTGCACTGCTTTTGCTTCTTTCTGCACTTCTTTTGCAAATTTCTGCATCTCTCTTGCCTTTGTCTGCACACATGTTCTCTGTTTCTGCACCCCTTTTGCCTGTTTCTGCAACACTCTTGCCTCTTTCTGCAGTTCTCTTGCCTCTTTCTGCACCCCTGTTGTCTCTTTCTGTACCCCTGTTGTCTCTTTCTGCACTCGTCTTCCCTCTTTCTGCTCCTCTTTTGCTTCTTTCTGCACTTCTCTTACTTCTTTCTGCACCTCTCTTGCTTCTTTCTGCACCCTTCTTCCCTTTTTGCATCCCTCTTACATCTTTCTGCTGTTCTCTTGGCATTTTCTGTACCTCTCTTGCCTCTTTCTGCACCTCACTTGCCTCTTTCTGCACTTCTCTTGCTTGTTTCTGCACCTCTCTTGCGTCTTTCTGCACCTCTCTTGCCTCTTTCTGCACCTCACTTGCT
The DNA here is from genome assembly GCA_963921515.1 of Calotriton arnoldi. Lineage (NCBI taxonomy): Eukaryota > Metazoa > Chordata > Amphibia > Caudata > Salamandridae > Calotriton > Calotriton arnoldi. The sequence goes on from CAWUFW010010146.1 coordinate 383,216, forward strand.
TCTTTCTGCACCCCTCTTTGCCTCTTTTCTCTTTCTGCACCTCTCTTGCATCTTTCTCCATCCCTGTTCCCTCTTTCTGCACCTTTCCTGCCTGTTTCTGCATCTCTCTTGCATCTTTCTGTGCCTCTGGTGCTTCTTTCTGTACTTCTCTTGCTTTTTCTGCACCCTTCGAGCCTATTTCAGCACCTCTGTTGCCTCTTTCTGCACTTCTCTTCCTTTTTCTGCACCCCTCCTGCCTCTTTCTGTACCTCTCTTGCCTCTTTGTGCCCCTCTCCTAAATTTTTCTGCACCCCTCTCGCCTCTTTTTGCACCTCTGTTGGTTCTTTCTGCACTGATCTTGCTTCTTTCTGCACCTCACTTGCCTCTTTCTGCACCGTTCGTGCCTCTTTCAGCACCTCTGTTGCTTCTTTCTGCACCTCTCTTCCTTCTTTCTGGACCCCTCCTGCCTCTTTCTGTACCTCTCTTGCCAATTTGTGCATCTCTCCTACCTCTTTCTGCACCCCTCTTGCCTCTTTTTGCACCTCAGTTAGGTCTTTCTGCACTGCTCTTGCTTCTTTCTGCACCTCTTTTGCAAATGTCTGCATCCCTCATGGCTCTTTCTGTACCCCTTTTCCCTATGTCTAAACTTCTCTTGCTTCTTTCTGCACTTCTCTTGCTTCTTTCTGCACTGCTCTTGCTTCTTTCTGCACCTCTCTTGCAAATTTCTGTATCCCTCTTACCTCTTTCTGCATCCCTGTTCCCTATTTCCGTACCTTTCTTGCCTGTTTCTGCACCTCTCTTGCCTCTTTCGGCACCTCTGTTGCTTCTTTCTGTACTTCTCATGCCTCTTTCTGCACCCCTGTTGCCTCTTTAAGCACCTCTGTTGCTTCTTTCTGCACTTCTCTTGCTTCTTTCTCCATCCCTCATGCCTCTTTCACACCACTCTTCCCTCTTTCTGCACCCCTCTTCCCTCTTTCTGAACCTCTCTTGTTTCTTTCTGTATCCCTCTTGCCTCCTTCTCCACCCCACTTCCCCCTTACTATATCTCTGTTGCTTCTTTATGCACTTCTCTTACTTGTTTCTGCATCTCTCTTGCGTCTTTCTGCACCTCTGATGCATCTTTCTGTACCTCTGTTGGTTCTTTCTGCACTTCTCTTGCTCTTTCTGCACCCTTCACGCCTCTTTCAGCTCCTCTGTTGCTTCTTTCTGCACTTCTCTTCCTTTTTTCTGCACCCCTCCTGCCTCTTTCTGTACCTCTCTTGCCTCTTTGTGCCCCTCTCCTAACTTTTTCTGCACCCCTCTCGCCTCTTTTTGCACCTCTGTTGGTTCTTTCTGCACTGATCTTGCTTCTTTCTGCACCTCACTTGCCTCTTTCTGCACTGTTCATGCCTCTTTCAGCACCTCTGTTGCTTCTTTCTGCACTTCTCTTCCTTCTTTCTGGACCCCTCCTGCCTCTTTCTGTACCTCTCTTGTCAATTTGTGCATCTCTCCTACCTCTTTCTGCACCCTTCTTGCCTCTTTTTGCACCTCAGTTAGGTCTTTCTGCACTGCTCTTGCTTCTTTCTGCACCTCTTTTGCAAATGTCTGCATCCCTCATGGCTCTTTCTGTACCCCTTTTCCCTATGTCTAAACCTCTCTTGCTTCTTTCTGCACTTCTCTTGCTTCTTTCTGCACTGCTCTTGCTTCTTTCTGCACCTCTCTTGCAAATTTCTGTATCCCTCTTAGCTCTTTCTGCATCCCTGTTCCCTATTTCTGTACCTTTCTTGCCTGTTTCTGCACCTCTCTTGCCTCTTTCGGCACCTCTGTTGCTTCTTTCTGTACTTCTCATGCCTCTTTCTGCACCCCTCTTGCCTCTTTAGGTACCTCTGTTGCTTCTTTCTGCACTTCTCTTGCTTCTTTCTCCATCCCTCATGCCTCTTTCACACCACTCTTCCCTCTTTCTGCACCCCTCTTCCCTCTTTCTGAACCTCTCTTGTTTCTTTCTGTATCCCTCTTGCCTCCTTCTCCACCCCACTTCCCCCTTACTATATCTCTGTTGCTTCTTTATGCATTTCTCTTACTTGTTTCTGCATCTCTTTTGCGTCTTTCTGCACCTCTGATGCATCTTTCTGTACCTCTGTTGGTTCTTTCTGCACTTCTCTTGCTCTTTCTGCACCCTTCACGCCTCTTTCAGCACCTCTGTTGCTTCTTTCTGCACTTCTCTTCCTTTTTTCTGCACCCCTCCTGCCTCTTTCTAAACCTCTCTTGCCTCTTTGTGCACCTCTTCTACCTTTTTCTGTACCGCTCTTGCTTCTTTTTGCACCACTGTTGGTTTTTTCTGCACTACTGTTGCTTCTTTCTGCACCCCACTTGCCTCTTTCTGCACTTCTCTTGCTTCTTTCCACACCTCTGTTGCTTATTTCAGCAATTCTCTTGCCTTTTTCTGCACTTCTGTTGCTTGTTTCTGCACCTCTCTTCTGTCTTTCTGTACCTCACTTGCTTCTTTCTGCTCCCCTCTTGCCTCTTTCTGTATCCCTCTCCCCTCTTTCTGCACCTCTCTTGCATCTTTCTGCACCCCTGTTCCCTCTTTCTGCACCTTTCCTGCTTGTTTCTGCAACTCTCTTTCCTCTTTCTGAACCTCTGTTGCTTTTTTCTGCACTTCTCTTGCTCTTTCTGCACCCTTCGCGCCTCTTTCAGCACCTCTGTTGCTTTTTCTGCACTTCTCTTCCTTCTTTCTGCACCCCTCCTGCTTCTTTCTGTACCTCTCTTGCCTCTTTGTGCACCTGTCCTACCTCTTTCTGCACCCCTCTAGCCTCTTTTTGCACCTCTGTTGGTTCTTTCTGCACTGCTCTTGCTTCTTTCTGCACCTGACTTGCCTCTTTCTGCACTTCTCTTGCTTCTTTCTACACCTCTGTTGCTTCTTTCAGCAATACTCTTGCCTCTTTCTCAACTTCTCTTGCTTGTTTTTGCACCTCTCTTCAATCTTTCTGCACCTCTGTTGCCTCTTTCTGTACCTTACTTGCTTCTTTCTGCACCCCTCCTGCCTCTTTCTGCACTTCTCTTGCTTCTTTCTACACCTCTCTTGCCTGTTTCTGCACTTCACTTGCCTCTTTCTGCACCTCTTTTGCCTCTTTCTGTACCTCTCTTGCCTCTTTCTGCACTTCTCTTGTTTCTTTTTGCACCTCTCTTGCTTCTTTTTGCACCCTTCTTCCCTTTTTTGCATCCCTCTTGCCTCTTTCTGCTCTTCTTTTGCCATTTTCTGCACCTCTTTTGCCTCTTTCTGCACCTCACTTGCCTCTTTCTGCACTCCTCTGGCTTCGTACCACACCTCTGTTGCTTCTTTCAGCAATTCTCTTGCCTCTTTCTGCACTTCTTTTGCTTGTTTCTGCACCTCTCTTGCGTCTTTATGCACCTCTGTTGCCTCTTTCTACATCTCACTTGCTTCTTTCTGCACCCCTCTTGCCTCTTTCTGCACCCCTCTTTTCTCTTTCTGCACCTCTCTTTCCTCTTTCTGCTTCCCTGTTCCCTCTTTCTGCACCTTTCCTGTCTGTTTCTGCACCTCTCTTGCCTCTTTCTGTACCTCTGTTGGTTCTTTCTGCACTTCTCTTGCTCTTTCTGCACCCTTCTTGCCTCTTTCAGCACCTCTGTTGCTTCTTTCTGCAATTCTCTTCCTCCTTTCTGCACCCCTCTTGACTCTTTCTGTACCTCTCTTGCCTCTTTGTGCACCTCTCCTACCTTTTTCTGCACCCCTCTTGCCTCTCTCAAATATACTTTTATTTGATTTCGTAAAAAAATCATAAAAGGGTGGAATAACCACCATAGATAAAACATGCATAAAAAGTACACATTTTGTTTGAATTTAAAAAGTCGAGAAAAGACATGAAACATTTTTTTAAAATGCAAAAACCAATGGTTAAAAAAAGTATTTTTAAAACGTGCAAGCGGTGCAATAGAGGGGTTTCGGGGCTGAATGATCTGAAATTACTTAAGTTGATTAGAAGCTTCTATTTTGTCCAGTTCTTTTGCCGCGTTTTTCAAAAAGTTTATGGCACTGCAGGACAGTGGGATTGATGAGCCTCCGAGGCATTGAATCACTGCAGCTCTACAAGTTCTCACTTGTTCCTTCCTGAGCACCTCCCGAAGGACCGTTTTACGTGTTTCTGCTAGGGCAGGGCAGATGCATATTAGATGCTGTAGGGACTCATCCCCTACCCGGCATAGGCGGCATTACTTTGATTGCCATGAGTGTTTGCATTTCGGGGTTAGGTCCTTAGATGGATATGACCCAAGCCGTAGTAACGTAAAAAAGTGCTTTCTCTGGTGAGGAAAATGATCAAGCAAATAAGGTTGGGGTTGCAGCCTTTGGTATGACTGTATCACGGTCCAGGCGTGGGATTTGTTTGCTAGAGCTGTTTTGTCTAGTAGTAATGAGTACTGTTTTATCGCTTTATTAACCGCAGATTTAAAACCGATGTAGGTAGGAACAGTAAGCCAGGCCTCCTCTAGCTGTAAACCCGAGAGCGAAGCCTTCAGAGCTTTGAAGATTGAGTTATTAAGCCTCGCTTGGTTTTCAATCTCTACCCAACAATAGTGAGCAAGTGTGTTGTCCTCTGCGTTCCTCATCCTCCAATAGTACTTGGCTAGTGCGCCTTGTCTGTCTGGGATCTGATTTTTAGGCCGTATTCTAGCCGAATTTGAGCTTGCGAGATGTAACGGGAATTGCAAACAATTGCTTGAAAAGGATTGACTGTGCTATGTTCAGCCCTGTGGCATCTTTGCCATTTAAGATTTCTGTACCGTATGAGATGGAGGGAAGGAATTTTGCTGCAATAACCTTTAGTAGATGGCCGGTAGAGCAGCCTGTGAGCTTCTTTTTAAGAATTTTAAAGGCGAACAGCAGCTGTTTAGATTTTGTGCGACCTTGGTCCAGATGTGTCTTGAAATTGAGATTGCGGTCAATTTGGAAGCCTAGGTATTTATACGAATCCACCTCGGTCAGAGGTCGCTTGCCTAAGGTCCAAGTAAATTTATGGTTTTTCGCTGCTTTAGGATGTTTGACAAAGCGCATCACCTTCGTTTTTTGGTGGTTAATGATTAGTTGGACCGAGGTGGTATATGTTCCTAGTTCGGTGATTAGTCTTTGCAAGCCAACAGGTGTTTGCGCTAGGAGAACGATATCATCAGCGTATTGAAGGCTGGGTATAGGGATGTTGCCGAGCTTTGGAGGATCAGCTTGAATCGACCGAAGGTGCTCATCCAGATCAGCGATGTAAATGTTGAAAAGGCAAGGCGCCAGCACACACCCTTGTTTTAACCCGTTAAGAGTTGTGATCTTGTCAGTTATGCTGAGCCCGTCTCCTTTCCTGATCTGCACCCACGTCTGAGAATATAGGTTGATTATAGCCTCCAACAACTTGGCTGGAACCCCCAATTATACATTTTTGCCCATAGCGTGGCTCTCGAGACTTTATCAAAGGCCGCTTTGAGATCGATGAAGCATGCATACAGTGGCCTTGATTTTACGAGAGCTTGGTTGGCTAGGAGGGTTACAGCAGAAATGTTCGTTAGAGTGCCCATCCCAGCCCTAAATCCGGTTTGCGTGTAAGGGATAAGTTTTATTCGTGCCACCCAGTCCTCTAAATGTGCCAACAGGTTCGATGCGTATATTTTCGCCTCCACGTCGATTAGCGCAATCAGTCTATAATTTGAGGGGTCAGAGCGAGGACCCGACTTGTATATTGGGCTTAGAATACTTCCCCTCCAGGAATCGGGGATCGTGTTGAAGACTAAAACGTCTGAGAAAAGAGGAGTCAGATGGTTCGCCCACAGTTGTGGATTTTGCCGAAACAAGGCGTTTGGGAGGCCGTTGGGCCCTGGGGCGCCCTCGGATCTTAAGTTTTTAATTATTTTTAGGACTTGCTCATTAAGGATCCGCGGTGAGGAGTCTGGTGAATCAGAGAAGGAATCGTGTTTTACCAGATGTCTGGCAGCGGCTCCATTCCTTGTTGGAAAGCCACAGTCAGCGATACCTGGAGACGAAGTTTCGTTGTATAGTGATTCAATATGAGCTCTCCATGTTTCCTCCATTACGTCCGAGTTGTGGTGTCGATTCCTACCGTGGGTGAGCTGGTTAATGATTCCCCAAAAGAGCTTGGAGTCTCTTTGTTTGCAAGAGTAATGGAGTTTCGCCCAGATGTTTTCGTGAAACGCTTTCTTAGCCGCCTTTATGTCTCTTTTAAGGTCTTTTCTGGGTTTTGAAATTAAAAGCAGGAGGTCTTGGGAAAAGGAAGATCCCAGAGATCTTAATTGGCGTAAATGTTTATTCAAATGTTGTTTTTGAGTTCTAAGGCTCTTAGTAAACCATACTGCCCCTAAAGGTTTTCCTGCTTTGCTGCCAGTTGCTGGATTGGAGCATTTTTGATTTAGTTCTCTGATAAATAACTCCCAGGCCAAGATGCTTGATGGTTCTGTTTTGGATTTCTCCAAAATGCTAATGCATGTGCCCATAAGGTCGCATATGTTGTCCTTTTTCCATGTGAGACGTTTAAGGTTATGGCAGTTAAGTTGTTGTAGCGTTGCGTTAACAAGGATTGGATTTGCGATTTTTCTTAAGAGCGTGAAGGATTGCGGTTGATGGTCGCTCTCTGCTCTATCCAAAATTTGGAAGTTCGTAATGTAAGGGGCAAGGTTATGATCCGTGAGAGTGTAATAGATGGTTGAGGCTGACATTTGAGTGACCCTTGTGTATGCTGCGGGGCAGTCTGTCGGGCTTTGGCCATTAAGCATACGCATTGAGAGATCCTGCAGACGAGCTGCACATTTCTTACCTAGGGTCTCACGTCGATTTGAGGCCCGAGCGTGTCCCCTAATGCCTTTTGTCTCTTGCAATAAATTCATGTTGAAGTCCCCGGACAGAATGATATTAGCGTCAGGATAGGCGAGTTTTAATGTGGCAAGTGAGGCTAGTAAATGCTCAATACTTGCTCGTTTTTGTTTGAGCGCGGGGTGGATGTAAGTGTTCACGATCAACAGACTGGTTGAGGGCGGGGCTTCAAGTTTGACACATTGCAACCAGAAGGAATCGAGGTCTATAGCGGAGGCAAGACCAGAAATATCAGTCGAAATGAAAGTGGAGAGACCCCCTTTGCTCTCCCTTGGTTAGTCCCCTTCTTGGCGGGTTTCAAGAATTCCTTGTAGCCGACAAGGGGTGTAGAGTTTGTAAGCCATGTTTCCTGAAAGAGTAGTATGTTGTACTGTGTGATGAACTCCATGAAGTCGGGATCTTCTAGTTTCGTACTGAGTCCAAACACGTTCCAGGAGCAAATTTTGAAGCCCTTGAGTGGATCAATGGCTACCTGTGGGTTTTTTCATGCCCTGGCTTGAGATGTTCCAGCCATGTTTGGATACCGAGGTCCTAATGACTGGCTAGCTTCAGGATGAGCGAAGGTGATTTGGAATGTCCTGGCCTTTGAGGCTATACCTGATAGAGGGCTGCAGTTGTCCGGACCTTTGGCGCCTTTTAACAGGCCTGCTGAATGTTTAAGCAGGTTTAATGGACTAGGATAGCGCGGATGGTCGATCTTTTTTAACTTGATACCCCACTTTTCAAGGGGATCCCTCTGCTGCCAGATTTGCTCGGTAAAGAGGGGGTCTGTGAACGTGGCCGTAGTTATTTCTTGGAATTCCGTGGAATGCGGGTTCTGTTTGAACTCTATGCTATCAATGTCCCTTGTATTGATGTGGCTCAAGGGGGGAAGGGCTTTGAATAGTTTTAATAGAACGCTTCTATTGAGGATGTCGTGATTACCCCTTGAAACGTAGTATGGAATAAATTCAATTTTTTTTGTGTGTAGGAAATAGTCATGCTGCAGCACGCGTTCAGCGCCCATTATGGTTGTTTTAGCGCCCCCTTTCGGCTCTGAGTGTGACAAGGGCGGGTGCAAAGAAACGTTGGTATTATTTTGGGTATGAATTTTGTTGACCCTTGTGTTGGTGATATCATTGCATCCCGGACTCGGCTTGTCGGTTATCACTAGGTTGCAGCAAATTTTCCCGGTATTTTCCTTGATCGTGTAAACCTCTCTAGGGCACACTGTGCTTACTTCTTTCATTTCAGTCCTAGATGGGGATACAAGTTTTGCTAATTGTGTGGCCGAGGTGTTAGGATGTTGTTTCTCTTTCCTGGTTGGGGGTTTAAATAAACTGTATAGTTTGTCTGACAGCGGTTGTTCCCTTTTGATGTCATTTGGGCTACTGAGTGTAGTCGGGAGTCGAGTGGCATGATCAAGGGTTCCTTACTGCTTATTGTTTCCGGGACATTTGAGGCCTCGTCGTTTTCACTTTGTTTCCTTCCCTGTTCAGATTTAATGGAAATTACGTTAATTGACTGTCTTGGTTGTTTGCCTTTTCTCGCTTTTCTGAGGCGTTTTTTCTCCCGCTTAGTCAGTGGCTTGTTTTCTTTTGGCAGCCTTCCTGGTGAATGATCGCTATTGTTAAAGGATTCGGAGGCTGAAGTGTTGGGGTTGTCGCGGGAGGATGCGGCCGCGGGTGCCGATATTTTGGCTATTATTGATGTTGGAGGGATGCCCATACTAACAGTGGTTTGACCCTCCATGGGGCCAGAGCCTGCCATTTTCTTATCCCGTGGGGCCTCATGAGTTTTCCTGGCCTGAGGAGAGATGTTTAGTAGGGCTTCCCTGGTGGTGCCCAGGAGATCCGACAGTAATTTTGGGACAGTAGCAAGCTTGTCAATGATTTGAGTGCAATGGCAGTGGCACGATTGGTATGTGGTGTCCTGATCCTGCTGCACCTTCGTGATCATCTCATTAAATCTGTGTAGTTTCTGTTCGACCCCCTGAACATGAGTTGCTAAGATGTTTAAAAGATCTACTTGTGTATCTAACTTGTCAGCGTGGAGGGTAATGGCTTTGCCGATAGTATCCAAAGTATTGAGCAATAGTGGCCAAACAAGAGATGTTGGAGAACGACTAGATTCGCCGGAGGGAGCCTGAGCGTGGTAATCCCTATTGCTGGGAAAGGCAGGAAGAGAGTTGCTCTGACATTCCGGGAACCTGCTGGATTTATCCCTTTTCTTAGGGTCCTTAATTTCAAGGGAAGACATCGCAGGAGTGGTTCTTGATAATTCAAACTGAAAGAACGACTCCTCCAGTAATTCAATATGGCTGGAATTCTGGCCTTGGTGGTCTGTTGCTTCACGCAGGTGCGAAGAGTGTTCAAGGTTCTCTCTGCAATTTTGCGTTTCAAGGTGTGGGCCTCCTGATAGTGTGATCAAATTGCTCAATGGGCTCATAATGTTTATAATTGATTGGTCAATAAGGATGCCATCATTAGGTATTTTAGAGTCTTGGGGGCTCGACGAAAGTGAAAGTAGTGGCTGTGAGCTCAAAGGAGCTGAAAGAGGCTGAAAATGATGATGAAATTCTGCCTCGATGACTAGGGGCTTTGGCTTTGGCTTTTGATGCGGGTCCGCGGAGTGGAGGGCTGTTGATGATAGAATTTGAAGACTTGGGACTACGCTATTTGCTTTGGATGTAGCTGCCCAGCCTTTGGCCTGAGGACCACTCCTAGATCCACTCCTATTGGTCTTGCATCTTGTCGAGGAACTATCGCGTAGAGGACTCGTGGGAACCTCGCTTGCAGAAACTGTGGAAACTGTGGTGGAATGAGTTGAAATGTTTGTTTTCAGAGTCTTGGAGTGATCAGGGTATCGGGTTTCCGCAGTAGATTTGATGGCAACTTTTAGAAAATCAGTGATCAGAGCCCGTTTGCTACTATTCTGAGCTAAGTGAGGCCTAGTAGAGGTTGTGGTGCTGCCTTTACACTTAGCTTCCGGAGCCGATACTGTGGGATTTGTCGGAGTTGCTGTTGGCTCGTCGCCCACCTGGGCGTGATTTCCACCTTCATGGGCTATTGAAGCTGAAAAGGCCGCCGCATCACCCGGCGATTCCAGATTTTCACTGCTTGATGTTCCAGGTCCTAAGAGGCGCTCGCTGGAAGGGGCTATAGTAGATACCATTAGTGCCATTGGTTCCTCCTTGGCCTTGTGCTTTTCCTTAGGTAGGGGCGCTCCTCTGGTTTTTCCTGAACGCATTTTCCAGCTTACAAAGCTGGATTGCAGAGCTCTAAAGGCCTGGGGGAACTGTTGGTGCAGGAGGTGCGGGAAGTGCGGGAGCAGGGCACACTGGGGGCGCCAAAAGCCTGCACCCAACCTAGTTGAGCCGCTTCAGTAGGCGCTCCCAGGCTCAACACTCTGCGGCCCCCGATAGCGGGGGCCACGCTCTCGCACTCTCGCTGGCACTGCTTGAAGCCCTGCAGGCAAACTTCGTACTTAAGAGTTTGGTGCGTAGTGCTTTTCCTCCGTGCGCATTATCTGCCTCTCATCTGCCCTCCCGGTGGTGATGATGGGCAGTAAGGGCAGAGGGGGCAGGAGGCAGTGGAGGCAGTGGAGGCGTGCAAGTGCCCTTAGTCAGGGTAATCTGGGTATTGTCTCGACGCTTAATCCATGGTGGACGCAGCAGACTCCGCGTCGGTTGCTGCCCCCTTACAATTGGAAAAATGTCCCAAAACAAAAATAGAAAAATGAAAACAGAGGAGAGAAGGTGAGGGGTTCCAGTCTGCTCTCCGCACTCAGCGCGTTTTGATAGGGCAGGCTCAGTGCTCAGTGCTCGGCTCTGGCTCTGGCTCGGCACTTGATGCCGAAAATGGGAGCCGCGGGAGCCGGGGGAGCAAGCGCAGGTGAGTAATCCGACGCCACTCCACCCGCTCGACCGGGCTTAACTCCACTGTTCCCCAGTACCTCCTAGCCGCCGGCTCTTACCCGGATCCTGTCCGGTCCGCAGCTCCGCACAATACCGCACCGCACCGTACCGCTACGCACAAGCCGCTGGCCGCCGCCGCCAACCGCTAATTGCTGACTGCTGACCGCAAGAAAGCTCCTCCTCTTCAGATCACAGAAAAGTCAACAGACTTGACAGTTCTTTCTGCACTGCTCTTGCTTCTTTCTGTACCTCACTTGCTTCTTTCTGCACTTCTCTTCCTTCTTTCTACCCCTCTGTTGCTTCTTTCAGCAATTCTCTTGCCTCTTTTGGCACTTCTCTTCCTTCTTTCTGCATCCCTCCTGCCTCTTTCTGTACCTCTCTTGCCTCTTTGTGCACCTCTCCTACATCTTTCTGCACTGCTTTTGTCTCTTTTTGCACCTCTGTTGGTTCTTTCTGCAATGCTCTTGCTTCTTTCTGCACCCCTCTTGCCTCTCTCTGCACCCCACTTTTCTCTTTCTGCACCCTTCTTGCCTCTTTTTGCACCTCTGTTGGTTCTTTCTGTACTGATCTTGCTTCTTTCTGCACCTCACTTGCCTCTTTCTGAACTTCTATTGCTTCTTTGTACACCTCTGTTGCTTCTTTCAGCAATTCTCTTGCCTCTTTTTGCACTTCTCTTCCTTCTTTCTGCACCCCTCCTGCCTCTTTCTGTACCTCTCTTGCCTCTCTGTGCACCTGTCCTACCTCTTTCTGCACCCCTCTTCCCTCTTTTTGCACCTCTGTTGGTTCATACTGCACTGCTCTTGCTTCTTTCTACACCTCTTTTGCTTTTTCAGCAATTCTCTTGCCTCTTTCTGCACTTCACTTGCTTGTTTCTGCACCTCTCTTGTGCCTTTCTGCACCTCTGTTGCCTCTTTCTCCACCTCACTTGCTTCTTTCTGCACCCCTCCCGCCGCTTTCTGCACTTCTCTTGCTTCTTTCTACACCTCTCTTGCTTCTTTCTGCTCTTCTCTTGCCTCTTTGTGCATTTCTCTTGCCTGTTTCTGCACTTCCCTTGCCTATTTCTGTACCTCTCTTGCCTCTTTCTGCACCTTACTTGCCTCTTTCTGCACTCCTCATGCTTCTTTCCACACCTCTGTTGCTTCTTTACAAATTCTCTTGCCTCTTTCTGCACTTCTTTTGCTTGTTTCTGCACCTCTCTGTCGTCTTTATGCACCCCTGTTGCCTCTTTCTACACATCACTTGCTTCTTTCTGCACACCTCTTGCCTCTTTCTGCACCCCTCTTTTCTCTTTCTGCACCTCTCTTGCCTCTTTCTGCATCCCTGTTCCCTCTTTCTGCACCTTTCCTGCCTGTTTCTGTACCTCTCTTGCCTCTTTCTGTACCTCTGTTGCTTCTTTCTGCACCCCTCTTGCCTCTTTTTTTACCCCTCTTTTCTCTTTCTGCACCCTTCTTGCCTCTTTTTGCACCTCTGTTGGTTCTTTCTGCACTGATCTTGCTACTTTCTGCACCTCACTTGCCTCTTTCTGTACTTCTATTGCTTTTTTGTACACCTCGGTTGCTTCTTTCGGCAATTCTCTTGCCTCTTTTTGCACTTCTCTTCCTTCTTTCTGCACCCCTCCTGCCTCTTTCTGTACCTCTCTTGCCTCTTTGTGCACCTGTCCTACCTCTTTCTGCACCCCTCTTGCCTCTTTTTGCATCTCTGTTGGTTCATACTGCACTGCTCTTGCTTCTTTCTGCACCTCACTTGCCTCTTTCTGCACTTCTCTTGCTTCTTTCTACACCTCTTTTGCTTCTTTCAGCAATTCTCTTGCCTCTTTCTGCACTTCTCTTGCTTTTTTCTGCACCTCTCTTGAGTCTTTCTGCACCTCTGTTGCCTCTTTATGCACCTCACTTGCTTCTTTCTGCACCCCTCCTGCCTCTTTCTGCACTTCTCTTGCTTCTTTCTACACCTCTCTTGCCTGTTTCTGCTCCTCTCTTGCCTCTTTGTGCATTTCTCTTGCCTGTTTCTGCACTTCCCTTGCCTATTTCTGTACCTCTCTTGCCTCTTTCTGCATCTCTCTTGCCTCTTTCGGCACTTCTCTTGTTTCTTTCTGTACCTCTCTTGCTTCTTTTTGCACCCTTCTTCCCTTTTTTGCATCCCTCTTGCCTCTTTCTGCTCTTCTTTTGCCATTTGCTGCACCTCTCTTGCTTATTTCTGCACCTCACTTGCCTCTTTCTGCACTCCTCTTGCTTCGTTCCACACCTCTGTTGCTTCTTTCAGCAATTCTCTTGCCTCTTTCTGCACTTCTTTTGCTTGTTTCTGCACCTCTCCTGCGTCTTTATGCACCTCTGTTGCCTCTTTCTACATTTCACTTGCTTCTTTCTGCACCCCTCTTGCCTCTTTCTGCACCCCTCTTTTCTCTTTCTGCACCTCTCTTGCTTCTTTCTGCATCCCTGTTCCCTCTTTCTGCACCTTTCCTGCCTCTTTCTGCACCTCTCTTGCCTCTTTCTGTACCTCTGTTGGTTCTTTCTGCACTTCACTTGCTCTTTCTGCACCCCTCCCGCCGCTTTCTGCACTTCTCTTGCTTCTTTCTACACCTCTCTTGCTTCTTTCTGCTCTTCTCTTGCCTCTTTGTGCATTTCTCTTGCCTGTTTCTGCACTTCCCTTGCCTATTTCTGTACCTCTCTTTGCCTCTTTCTGTACCTTACTTGCCTCTTTCTGCACTCCTCATGCTTCTTTCCACCCCTCTGTTGCTTCTTTATCAAATTCTCTTGCCTCTTTCTGCACTTCTTTGCTTGTTTCTGCACCTCTCTGTCGTCTTTATGCACCCCTGTTGCCTCTTTCTACACATCACTTGCTTCTTTCTGCACACCTCTTGCCTCTTTCTGCACCCCTCTTTTTCTCTTTCTGCACCTCTCTTGCCTCTTTCTGCATCCCTGTTCCCTCTTTCTGCACCTTTCCTGCCTGTTTCTGTACCTCTCTTGCCTCTTTCTGTACCTCTGTTGCTTCTTTCTGCACCCCTCTTGCCTCTTTTTTTACCCCTCTTTTCTCTTTCTGCACCCTTCTTGCCTCTTTTTGCACCTCTGTTGGTTCTTTCTGCACTGATCTTGCTACTTTCTGCACCTCACTTGCCTCTTTCTGTACTTCTATTGCTTTTTTGTACACCTCGGTTGCTTCTTTCGGCAATTCTCTTGCCTCTTTTTGCACTTCTCTTCCTTCTTTCTGCACCCCTCCTGCCTCTTTCTGTACCTCTCTTGCCTCTTTGTGCACCTGTCCTACCTCTTTCTGCACCCCTCTTGCCTCTTTTTGCATCTCTGTTGGTTCATACTGCACTGCTCTTGCTTCTTTCTGCACCTCACTTGCCTCTTTCTGCACTTCTCTTGCTTCTTTCTACACCTCTTTGCTTCTTTCAGCAATTCTCTTGCCTCTTTCTGCACTTCTCTTGCTTTTTCTGCACCTCTCTTGAGTCTTTCTGCACCTCTGTTGCCTCTTTATGCACCTCACTTGCTTCTTTCTGCACCTCTCCTGCCTCTTTCTGCACTTCTCTTGCTTCTTTCTACACCTCTCTTGCCTGTTTCTGCTCCTCTCTTGCCTCTTTGTGCATTTCTCTTGCCTGTTTCTGCACTTCCCTTGCCTATTTCTGTACCTCTCTTGCCTCTTTCTGCATCTCTCTTGCCTCTTTCGGCACTTCTCTTGTTTCTTTCTGTACCTCTCTTGCTTCTTTTTGCACCCTTCTTCCCTTTTTTGCATCCCTCTTGCCTCTTTCTGCTCTTCTTTTGCCATTTTCTGCACCTCTCTTGCTTATTTCTGCACCTCACTTGCCTCTTTCTGCACTCCTCTTGCTTCGTTCCACACCTCTGTTGCTTCTTTCAGCAATTCTCTTGCCTCTTTCTGTACTTCTTTTGCTTGTTTCTGCACCTCTCTTGCGTCTTTATGCACCTCTGTTGCCTCTTTCTACATTTCACTTGCTTCTTTCTGCACCCCTCTTGCCTCTTTCTGCACCCCTCTTTTCTCTTTCTGCACCTCTCTTGCTTCTTTCTGCATCCCTGTTCCCTCTTTCTGCACCTTTCCTGCCTCTTTCTGCACCTCTCTTGCCTCTTTCTGTACCTCTGTTGGTTCTTTCTCCACTTCACTTGCTCTTTCTGCACCCTTCGTGCCTCTTTCAGCACCTCTGTTGCTTCTTTCTGCAATTCTCTTCCTCCTTTCTGCACCCATCCTGCCGCTTTCTGTACCTCTCTTGCCTCTTTGTGCACCTCTCCTACCTTTTTCTGCACCCCTCTTGCCTCTTTTTGTACCTCTGTTGGTTCTTTCTGCACTGCTCTTTCTTCTTTCTGTACCTCACTTGCTTCTTTCTGCAATTCTCTTCCTTCTTTCTACACCTCTGTTGCTGCTTTCAGCAATTCTCTTGCCTCTTTTGGCACTTCTCTTCCTTCTTTCTGCATCCCTCCTGCCTCTTTCTGTACCCCTCTTGCCTCTTTGTGCACCTCTCCTACTTCTTTCTGCACTCCTTTTGTCTCTTTTTGCACCTCTGTTAGTTCTTTCTGCACTGCTCTTGCTTCTTTATGCACCCCTCTTGCCTCTTTCTGCACCCCACTTTTCTCTTTCAGCACCCCTCTTGCCTATTTTTGCACCTCTGTTGGTTCTTTTTGCACTGATCTTGCTTCTTTCTGCACCTCACGTGCCTCTTTCTGTACATCTATTGCTTCTTTGTACACCTCTGTAGCTTCATTCAGCAATTCTCTTTCCTATTTCTGCACTTCTCTTCCTTCTTTATGCACCCCTCCTGCCTCTTTCTATACCTCTCTTGCCTCTTTGTTCACCTGTCCTCCTTCTTTCTGCACCCCTCTAGCCTCTTTTTGCACCTCTGATGGTTCTTTCTGCACTGCTCTTGCTTCTTTCTGCACCCCTCTTGCCTCTTTCTGCACCCCACTTTTTTCTTTCTGCACCCCTCTTGCCTCTTTTTGCACCTCTGTTGGTTCTTTTTGCACTGATCTTGCTTCTTTCTGCACATCACTTGCCTCTTTCTGTAAATCTATCGCTTCTTTGTACACCTCTGTAGCTTCATTCAGCAATTCTCTTGCCTCTTTCTGCACTTCTCTTGCTTGTTTCTGCACCTCTCTTGCATCTTTCTGCACCTCTGTTGCATCTTTCTGCACCTCACTTGCTTCTTTCTGCACCCCTCCTGCCTCTTTCTGCACTTCTCTTGCTTCTTTCTACACCTCTCTTGCCTCTTTCTGCTCCTCTCTTGCCTCTTTGTGCACTTCTCTTGCCTGTTTCTGCACTTTCCTTGCCTGTTTCTGTGCCTCTTTTGCCTCTTTCTGCACCTCTTTTGCCTCGTTCTGCACCTCTTTTGCCTCGTTCTGCACTTCTCATGTATCTTTTGCACCTCTCTTGCTTCTTTTTGCACCCTTCTTCACTTTTTTGCATCCCTCTAGCCTCTTTCTGCTCTTCTCTTGCCATTTTCTGCACCTCTCTTGCCTCTTTCTGCACCTCACTTGCCTCTTACTGCACTCCTCTTGCTTCTTTCCACACCTCTGTTGCTTCTTTACAAATTCGTTTGCCTCTTTCTGCACTTCTTTTGCTTGTTTCTGCACCTCTCTTGCGTCTTTATGCACCTCTGTTGCCTCTTTCTACACATCACTTGCTTCTTTCTGCACCCCTCTTGCCTCTTTCTGCACCCCTCTTTTCTCTTTCTGCACCTCTCTTGCCTATTTCTGTATCCCTGTTCCCTCTTTCTGCACCTTTCCTGCCTGTTTCTGCACCTCTCTTGCCTCTTTCTGTACCTCTGTTGGTTCTTTCTGCACTTCTCTTGCTCTTTCTGCACCCTTCACGCCTCTTTCAGCACCTCTGTTGCTTCTTTCTGCACTTCTCTTCCTTCTTTCTGCACCCCTCCTGCCTCTTTCTGTACCTATCTTGCCTCTTTGTGCACCTCTCCTACCTTTTTATGCACCCCTCTTGCCTCTTTTTCCACCTCTGTTGGTTCTTTCTGCACTGCACTTGCCTCTTTCTGCACTTCTCTTGCTTCTTTCGACACCTCTGTTGCTTCTTTCAGCAATTCTCTTGCCTCTTTCTGCACTTCTCTTCCTTCTTTCTGCACCCCTCCTGCCTCTTTCTGTATCTCTCTTGCCTCTTTGTGCACCTCTCCTACCTCTTTCTGCACTCCTTTTGCCTCTTTTTGCACCTCTGTTGGTTCTTTCTGCACTGCTCTTGCTTCTTTCTGCACCTCACTTGCCTCTTTCTGTACTTCTATTGCTTCTTTGTACACCTCTGTTGCTTCTTTCAGCAATTCTCTTGCCTCTTTTTGCACTTCTCTTCCTTATTTCTGCACCCCTCCTGCCCCTTTCTGTACCTCTCTTGCCTCTTTTGCACCTGTCCTACCTCTTTCTGCACCCCTCTAGCCTCTATTTGCACCTCTGTTGGTTCATTCTGCACTGCTCTTGCTTCTTTCTGCACCTCACTTGCCTCTTTCTGCACTTCTCTTGCTTCTTTCTATACCTCTTTTGCTTCTTTCAGCAATTCTCTTGCCTCTTTTGCACTTCTCTTGCTTGTTTCTGCACCTCTCTTGCGTCTTTCTGCACCTCTGTTGCCTCTTTCTGCACATCACTTGCTTCTTTCTGCACCCCTCCTGCCTCTTTCTGCATGTCTCTTGCTTCTTTCTACACCTCTCTTGCCTCTTTCTGCTCCTCTCTTGCCTCTTAGTGCATTTCTCTTGCCTGTTTCTGCACTTCCCTTGCTTCTTTCTGTACCTCTCTTGCCTCTTTCTGCACCTCTCTTGCCTCTTTCTGCACTTCTCTTGTTTCTTTTTGCACCTCTTTTGCTTCTTTTTGCACCCTTCTTCCCTTTTTTGTATCCTCTTGCCTCTTTCTGCTCTTCTCTTGCCATTTTCTGCACCTCTCCTGCCTCTTTCTGCACCTCACTTGCCTCTTTCTGCACACCTCTTGCTTCTTTCCACACCTCTGCTACTTCTTTCATCAATTCTCTTGCCTCTTTCTGTACTTCTTTTGCTTGTTTTTGCACCTCTCTTGAGTCTTTATGCACCTCTCTTGCTTCTTTCTGTACCCCTCTTGCCTCTTTCTGCACCCTTCTTCCCTCTTTCTGCACCCCTCTTTGCTCTTTCTGCACCTCTCTTGCCTCTTTCTGCATCCCTGTACCCTCTTTCTGCACCTTTCCTGCCTGTTTCTGCACCTTTTTTGCCTCTTTCTGTACCTCTGTTGGTTCTTTCTGCACTTCTCTTTCTCTTTCTGCACCCTTCGCACCTCTGTCTGCACCTCTGTTGCTTCTTTATGCACTTCTCCTCCTTCTTTCTGCACTCCTCCTGCCTCTTTCTGCACCTCTCTTGCCTCTTTGTGCACCTCTCCTACCTTTTTCTGCACCCCTCTTGCCTCTTTTTGCTCCTCTGTTGGTTCTTTCTGCACTGCTCTTGCTTCTTTCTGCACCTCTCTTGCATCTTTCTGCACCTCTGTTGCATCTTTCTGCACCTCACTTGCTTTTTCTGCACCCCTCCTGCCTCTTTCTGCACTTCTCTTGCTTCTTTCTACACATCTCTTGCCTCTTTCTGCTCCTTTCTTGCCTCTTTGTGCACTTCTCTTGCCTGTTTCTGCACTTTCCTTGCCTCTTTCTGTGCCTCTTTTGCCTCTTTCTGCACCTCTTTTGCCTCGTTCTGCACCTGTTTTGCATCGTTCTGCACTTCTCATGTATCTTTTTGCACCTCTCTTGCTTCTTTTTGCACCCTTCTTCCCTTTTTTGCATCCCTCTAGCCTCTTTCTGCTCTTCTCTTGCCATTTTCTGCACCTCTCTTGCCTCTTTCTGCACCTCACTTGCCTCTTACTGCACTCCTCTTGCTTCTTTCCACACCTCTGTTGCTTCTTTACAAATTCGTTTGCCTCTTTCTGCACTTCTTTTGCTTGTTTCTGCACCTCTCTATGCGTCTTTATGCAGCTCTGTTGCCTCTTTCTACACATCACTTGCTTCTTTCTGCACCCCTCTTGCCTCTTTCTGCACCCCTCTTTTCTCTTTCTGCACCTCGCTTGCCTATTTCTGTATCCCTGTTCCCTCTTTCTGCACCTTTCCTGCCTGTTTCTGCACCTCTCTTGCCTCTTTCTGTACCTCTGTTGGTTCTTTCTGCACTTCTCTTGCTCTTTCTGCACCCTTCACGCCTCTTTCAGCACCTCTGTTGCTTCTTTCTGCACTTCTCTTCCTTCTTTCTGCACCCCTCCTGCCTCTTTCTGTACCTATCTTGCCTCTTTGTGCACCTCTCCTACCTTTTTATGCACCCCTCTTGCCTCTTTTTGCACCTCTGTTGGTTCTTTCTGCACTGCACTTGCCTCTTTCTGCACTTCTCTTGCTTCTTTCGACACCTCTGTTGCTTCTTTCAGCAATTCTCCTGCCTCTTTCTGCACTTCTCTTCCTTCTTTCTGCGCCCCTCCTGCCTCTTTCTGTATCTCTCGTGCCTCTTTGTGCACCTCTCCTACCTCTTTCTGCACTCCTTTTGCCTCTTTTTGCACCTCTGTTGGTTCTTTCTGCACTGCTCTTGCTTCTTTCTGCACCCCTCTTGCCTCTTTCTTTACTCCTCTTTTCTCTTTCTTCACCCTTCTTGCCTCTTTTTGCACCTCTGTTGGTTCTTTCTGCACTGATCTTGCTTCTTTCTGCACCTCACTTGCCTCTTTCTGTACTTCTATTGCTTCTTTGTACACCTCTGTTGCTTCTTTCAGCAATTCTCTTGCCTCTTTTTGCACTTCTCTTCCTTCTTTCTGCACCCCTCCTGCCTCTTTCTGTACCTCTCTTGCCTCTTTTGACCCGTCCTACCTCTTTCTGCACCCCTCTAGCCTCTATTTGCACCTCTGTTGGTTCATTCTGCACTGCTCTTGCTTCTTTCTGCACCTCACTTGCCTCTTTCTGCACTTCTCTTGCTTCTTTCTATACCTCTTTTGCTTCTTTCAGCAATTCTCTTGCCTCTTTTTGCACTTCTCTTGCTTGCTTCTGCACCTCTCTTGCGTCTTTCTGCACCTCTGTTGCCTCTTTCTGCACATCACTTGCTTCTTTCTGCACCCCTCCTGCCTCTTTCTGCACGTCTCTTGCTTCTTTCTACACCTCTCTTGCCTCTTTCTGCTCCTCTCTTGCCTCTTAGTGCATTTCTCTTGCCTGTTTCTGCACTTCCCTTGCTTCTTTCTGTACCTCTCTTGCCTCTTTCTGCACCTCTCTTGCCTCTTTCTGCACTTCTCTTGTTTCTTTCTGCACCTCTTTTGCTTCTTTTTGCACCCTTCTTCCCTTTTGTATCCTCTTGCCTCTTTCTGCTCTTTCTCTTGCCATTTTCTGCACCTCTCCTGCCTCTTTCTGCACCTCACTTGCCTCTTTCTGCACACCTCTTGCTTCTTTCCACACCTCTGCTACTTCTTTCATCAATTCTCTTGCCTCTTTCTGTACTTCTTTTGCTTGTTTCTGCACCTCTCTTGAGTCTTTATGCACCTCTCTTACTTCTTTCTGTACCCCTCTTGCCTCTTTCTGCACCCTTCTTCCCTCTTTCTGCACCCCTCTTTTCTCTTTCTGCACCTCTCTTGCCTCTTTCTGCATCCCTGTTCCCTCTTTCTGCACCTTTCCTGCCTGTTTCTGCACCTCTTTGCCTCTTTCTGTACCTCTGTTGGTTCTTTCTGCACTTCTCTTTCTCTTTCTGCACCCTTCGCACCTCTGTCTGCACCTCTGTTGCTTCTTTATGCACTTCTCCTCCTTCTTTCTGCACTCCTCCTGCCTCTTTCTGCACCTCTCTTGCCTCTTTGTGCACCTCTACTACCTTTTTCTGCACCCCTCTTGCCTCTTTTTGCACCTCTGTTGGTTCTTTCTGCACTGCTCTTGCTTCTTTCTGCACCTCTCTTGCATCTTTCTGCACCTCTGTTGCATCTTTCTGCACCTCACTTGCTTCTTTCTGCACCCCTCCTGCCTCTTTCTGCACTTCTCTTTCTTCTTTCTACACCTCTCTTGCCTCTTTCTGCTCCTCTCTTGCCTCTTTGTGCACTTCTCGTGCCTGTTTCTGCACTTTCCTTGCCTCTTTCTGTGCCTCTTTTGCCTCTTTCTGCACCTCTTTTGCCTCCTTCTGCACCTCTTTTGCCTCCTTCTGCACTTCTCATGTATCTTTTTGCACCTCTCTTGCTTCTTTTTGCACCCTTCTTCCCTTTTTTGCATCCCTCTAGCCTCTTTCTGCTCTTCTCTTGCCATTTTCTGCACCTCTCTTTCCTCTTTCTGCACCCCACTTGCCTCTTACTGCACTCTTCTTGCTTCTTTCCACACCTCTGTTGCTTCTTTACAAATTCGTTTGCCTCTTTCTGCACTTCTTTTGCTTGTTTCTGCACCTCTCTTGCGTCTTTATGCACCTCTGTTGCCTCTTTCTACACATCACTTGCTTCTTTCTGCACCCCTCTTGCCTCTTTCTGCACCCCTCTTTTCTCTTTCTGCACCTCTCTTGCCTATTTCTGTATCCCTGTTTCCTCTTTCTGCACCTTTCCTGCCTGTTTCTGCACCTCTCTTGCCTCTTTCTGTACCTCTGTTGGTTCTTTCTGCACTTCTCTTGCTCTTTCTGCACCCTTCACGCCTCT
Organism: Calotriton arnoldi; assembly: GCA_963921515.1. Lineage (NCBI taxonomy): Eukaryota > Metazoa > Chordata > Amphibia > Caudata > Salamandridae > Calotriton > Calotriton arnoldi. The sequence goes on from CAWUFW010010146.1 coordinate 404,517, forward strand.
TTCAGCACCTCTGTTGCTTCTTTCTGCACTTCTCTTCCTTCTTTCTGCACCCCTCCTGCCTCTTTCTGTACCTATCTTGCCTCTTTGTGCACCTCTCCTACCTTTTTATGCACCCCCTTGCCTCTTTTTGCACCTCTGTTGGTTCTTTCTGCACTGCACTTGCCTCTTTCTGCACTTCTCTTGCTTCTTTCGACACCTCTGTTGCTTCTTTCAGCAATTCTCCTGCCTCTTTCTGAACTTCTCTTCCTTCTTTCTGCGCCCCTCCTGCCTCTTTCTGTATCTCTCTTGCCTCTTTGTGCACCTCTCCTACCTCTTTCTGCACTCCTTTTGCCTCTTTTTGCACCTCTGTTGGTTCTTTCTGCACTGCTCTTGCTTCTTTCTGCACCCCTCTTGCCTCTTTCTTTACTCCTCTTTTCTCTTTCTTCACCCTTCTTGCCTCTTTTTGCACCTCTGTTGGTTCTTTCTGCACTGATCTTGCTTCTTTCTGCACCTCACTTGCCTCTTTTTGTACTTCTATTGCTTCTTTGTACACCTCTGTTGCTTCTTTCAGCAATTCTCTTGCCTCTTTTTGCACTTCTCTTCCTTCTTTCTGCACCCCTCCTGCCTCTTTCTGTACCTCTCTTGCCTCTTTTGCACCTGTCCTACCTCTTTCTGCACCCCTCTAGCCTCTATTTGCACCTCTGTTGGTTCATTCTGCACTGCTCTTGCTTCTTTCTGCACCTCACTTGCCTCTTTCTGCACTTCTCTTGCTTCTTTCTATACCTCTTTTGCTTCTTTCAGCAATTCTCTTGCCTCTTTTTGCACTTCTCTTGCTTGTTTCTGCACCTCTCTTGCGTCTTTCTGCACCTCTGTTGCCTCTTTCTGCACATCACTTGCTTCTTTCTGCACCCCTCCTGCCTCTTTCTGCACGTCTCTTGCTTCTTTCTACACCTCTCTTGCCTCTTTCTGCTCCTCTCTTGCGTCTTAGTGCATTTCTCTTGCCTGTTTCTGCACTTCCCTTGCTTCTTTCTGTACCTCTCTTGCCTCTTTCTGCACCTCTCTTGCCTCTTTCTGCACTTCTCTTGTTTCTTTCTGCACCTCTTTTGCTTCTTTTTGCACCCTTCTTCCCTTTTTTGTATCATCTTGCCTCTTTCTGCTCTTCTCTTGCCATTTTCTACACCTCTCCTGCCTCTTTCTGCACCTCACTTGCCTCTTTCTGCACACCTCTTGCTTTTTTCCACACCTCTGCTACTTCTCTCATCAATTCTCTTGCCTCTTTCTGTACTTCTTTTGCTTGTTTCTGCACCTCTCTTGAGTCTTTATGCACCTCTCTTGCTTCTTTCTGTACCCCTCTTGCCTCTTTCTGCACCCTTCTTCCCTCTTTCTGCACCCCTCTTTTCTCTTTCTGCACCTCTCTTGCCTCTTTCTGCATCCCTGTTCCCTCTTTCTGCACCTTTCCTGCCTGTTTCTGCACCTCTTTTGCCTCTTTCTGTACCTCTGTTGGTTCTTTCTGCACTTCTCTTTCTCTTTCTGCACCCTTCGCACCTCTGTCTGCACCTCTGTTGCTTCTTTATGCACTTTTCCTCCTTCTTTCTGCACTCCTCCTGCCTCTTTCTGCACCTCTCTTGCCTCTTTGTGCACCTCTCCTACCTTTTTCTGCACCCCTCTTGCCTCTTTTTGCACCTCTGTTGGTTCTTTCTGCACTGCTCTTGCTTCTTTCTGCACCTCTCTTGCATCTTTCTGCACCTCTGTTGCATCTTTCTGCACCTCACTTGCTTCTTTCTGCACCCCTCCTGCCTCTTTCTGCACTTCTCTTGCTTCTTTCTACACCTCTCTTGCCTCTTTCTGCTCCTCTCTTGCCTCTTTGTGCACTTCTCTTGCCTGTTTCTGCACTTTCCTTGCCTCTTTCTGTGCCTCTTTTGCCTCTTTCTGCACCTCTTTTGCCTCGTTCTGCACCTCTTTTGCCTCGTTCTGCACTTCTCATGTATCTTTTTGCACCTCTCTTGCTTCTTTTTGCACCCTTCTTCACTTTTTGCATCCCTCTAGCCTCTTTCTGCTCTTCTCTTGCCATTTTCTGCACCTCTCTTGCCTCTTTCTGCACCTCACTTGCCTCTTACTGCACTCCTCTTGCTTCTTTCCACACCTCTGTTGCTTCTTTACAAATTCGTTTGCCTCTTTCTGCACTTCTTTTGCTTGTTTCTGCACCTCTCTTGCGTCTTTATGCACCTCTGTTGCCTCTTTCTACACATCACTTGCTTCTTTCTGCACCCCTCTTGCCTCTTTCTGCACCCCTCTTTTCTCTTTCTGCACCTCTCTTGCCTATTTCTGTATCCCTGTTTCCTCTTTCTGCACCTTTCCTGCCTCTTTCTGCACCTCTCTTGCCTCTTTCTGTACCTCTGTTGGTTCTTTCTGCACTTCTCTTGCTCTTTCTGCACCCTTCACGCCTCTTTCAGCACCTCTGTTGCTTCTTTCTGCACTTCTCTTCCTTCTTTCTGCACCCCTCCTGCCTCTTTCTGTACCTATCTTGCCTCTTTGTGCACCTCTCCTACCTTTTTATGCACCCCCTTGCCTCTTTTTGCACCTCTGTTGGTTCTTTCTGCACTGCACTTGCCTCTTTCTGCACTTCTCTTGCTTCTTTCGACACCTCTGTTGCTTCTTTCAGCAATTCTCCTGCCTCTTTCTGAACTTCTCTTCCTTCTTTCTGCGCCCCTCCTGCCTCTTTCTGTATCTCTCTTGCCTCTTTGTGCACCTCTCCTACCTCTTTCTGCACTCCTTTTGCCTCTTTTTGCACCTCTGTTGGTTCTTTCTGCACTGCTCTTGCTTCTTTCTGCACCCCTCTTGCCTCTTTCTTTACTCCTCTTTTCTCTTTCTTTACCCTTCTTGCCTCTTTTTGCACCTCTGTTGGTTCTTTCTGCACTGATCTTGCTTCTTTCTGCACCTCACTTGCCTCTTTTTGTACTTCTATTGCTTCTTTGTACACCTCTGTTGCTTCTTTCAGCAATTCTCTTGCCTCTTTTGCACTTCTCTTCCTTCTTTCTGCACCCCTCCTGCCTCTTTCTGTACCTCTCTTGCCTCTTTTGCACCTGTCCTACCTCTTTCTGCACCCCTCTAGCCTCTATTTGCACCTCTGTTGGTTCATTCTGCACTGCTCTTGCTTCTTTCTGCACCTCACTTGCCTCTTTCTGCACTTCTCTTGCTTCTTTCTATACCTCTTTTGCTTCTTTCAGCAATTCTCTTGCCTCTTTTTGCACTTCTCTTGCTTGTTTCTGCACCTCTCTTGCGTCTTTCTGCACCTCTGTTGCCTCTTTCTGCACATCACTTGCTTCTTTCTGCACCCCTCCTGCCTCTTTCTGCACGTCTCTTGCTTCTTTCTACACCTCTCTTGCCTCTTTCTGCTCCTCTCTTGCCTCTTAGTGCATTTCTCTTGCCTGTTTCTGCACTTCCCTTGCTTCTTTCTGTACCTCTCTTGCCTCTTTCTGCACCTCTCTTGCCTCTTTCTGCACTTCTCTTGTTTCTTTCTGCACCTCTTTTGCTTCTTTTTGCACCCTTCTTCCCTTTTTTGTATCATCTTGCCTCTTTCTGCTCTTCTCTTGCCATTTTCTACACCTCTCCTGCCTCTTTCTGCACCTCACTTGCCTCTTTCTGCACACCTCTTGCTTTTTCCACACCTCTGCTACTTCTCTCATCAATTCTCTTGCCTCTTTCTGTACTTCTTTTGCTTGTTTCTGCACCTCTCTTGAGTCTTTATGCACCTCTCTTGCTTCTTTCTGTACCCCTCTTGCCTCTTTCTGCACCCTTCTTCCCTCTTTCTGCACCCCTCTTTTCTCTTTCTGCACCTCTCTTGCCTCTTTCTGCATCCCTGTTCCCTCTTTCTGCACCTTTCCTGCCTGTTTCTGCACCTCTTTTGCCTCTTTCTGTACCTCTGTTGGTTCTTTCTGCACTTCTCTTTCTGCACCCTTCGCACCTCTGTCTGCACCTCTGTTGCTTCTTTATGCACTTTTCCTCCTTCTTTCTGCACTCCTCCTGCCTCTTTCTGCACCTCTCTTGCCTCTTTGTGCACCTCTCCTACCTTTTTCTGCACCCCTCTTGCCTCTTTTTGCACCTCTGTTGGTTCTTTCTGCACTGCTCTTGCTTCTTTCTGCACCTCTCTTGCATCTTTCTGCACCTCTGTTGCATCTTTCTGCACCTCACTTGCTTCTTTCTGCACCCCTCCTGCCTCTTTCTGCACTTCTCTTGCTTCTTTCTACACCTCTCTTGCCTCTTTCTGCTCCTCTCTTGCCTCTTTGTGCACTTCTCTTGCCTGTTTCTGCACTTTCCTTGCCTCTTTCTGTGCCTCTTTTGCCTCTTTCTGCACCTCTTTTGCCTCGTTCTGCACCTCTTTTGCCTCGTTCTGCACTTCTCATGTATCTTTTTGCACCTCTCTTGCTTCTTTTTGCACCCTTCTTCACTTTTTTGCATCCCTCTAGCCTCTTTCTGCTCTTCTCTTGCCATTTTCTGCACCTCTCTTGCCTCTTTCTGCACCTCACTTGCCTCTTACTGCACTCCTCTTGCTTCTTTCCACACCTCTGTTGCTTCTTTACAAATTCGTTTGCCTCTTTCTGCACTTCTTTTGCTTGTTTCTGCACCTCTCTTGCGTCTTTATGCACCTCTGTTGCCTCTTTCTACACATCACTTGCTTCTTTCTGCACCCCTCTTGCCTCTTTCTGCACCCCTCTTTTCTCTTTCTGCACCTCTCTTGCCTATTTCTGTATCCCTGTTCCCTCTTTCTGCACCTTTCCTGCCTGTTTCTGCACCTCTCTTGCCTCTTTCTGTACCTCTGTTGGTTCTTTCTGCACTTCTCTTGCTCTTTCTGCACCCTTCACGCCTCTTTCAGCACCTCTGTTGCTTCTTTCTGCACTTCTCTTCCTTCTTTCTGCACCCCTCCTGCCTCTTTCTGAGCCTATCTTGCCTCTTTGTGTACCTCTCCTACCTTTTTATGCACCCCTCTTGCCTCTTTTTGCACCTCTGTTGGTTCTTTCTGCACTGCACTTGCCTCTTTCTGCACTTCTCTTGCTTCTTTCGACACCTCTGTTGCTTCTTTCAGCAATTCTCCTGCCTCTTTCTGCACTTCTCTTCCTTCTTTCTGCGCCCCTCCTGCCTCTTTCTGTATCTCTCTTGCCTTTTTGTGCACCTCTCCTACCTCTTTCTGCACTCCTTTTGCCTCTTTTTGCACCTCTGTTGGTTCTTTCTGCACTGCTCTTGCTTCTTTCTGCACCCCTCTTGCCTCTTTCTTTACTCCTCTTTTCTCTTTCTTCACCCTTCTTGCCTCTTTTTGCACCTCTGTTGGTTCTTTCTGCACTGATCTTGCTTCTTTCTGCACCTCACTTGCCTCTTTCTGTACTTCTATTGCTTCTTTGTACACCTCTGTTGCTTCTTTCAGCAATTCTCTTGCCTCTTTTTGCACTTCTCTTCCTTCTTTCTGCACCCCTCCTGCCTCTTTCTGTACCTCTCTTGCCTCTTTTGCACCTGTCCTACCTCTTTCTGCACCCCTCTAGCCTCTATTTGCACCTCTGTTGGTTCATTCTGCACTGCTCTTGCTTCTTTCTGCACCTCACTTGCCTCTTTCTGCACTTCTCTTGCTTCTTTCTATACCTCTTTTGCTTCTTTCAGCAATTCTCTTGCCTCTTTTTGCACTTCTCTTGCTTGTTTCTGCACCTCTCTTGCGTCTTTCTGCACCTCTGTTGCCTCTTTCTGCACATCACTTGCTTCTTTCTGCACCCCTCCTGCCTCTTTCTGCACGTCTCTTGCTTCTTTCTACACCTCTCTTGCCTCTTTCTGCTCCTCTCTTGCCTCTTAGTGCATTTCTCTTGCCTGTTTCTGCACTTCCCTTGCTTCTTTCTGTACCTCTCTTGCCTCTTTCTGTACCTCTCTTGCCTCTTTCTGCACTTCTCTTGTTTCTTTCTGCACCTCTTTTGCTTCTTTTTGCACCCTTCTTCCCTTTTTTGTATCCTCTTGCCTCTTTCTGCTCTTCTCTTGCCATTTTCTGCACCTCTCCTGCCTCTTTCTGCACCTCACTTGCCTCTTTCTGCACACCTCTTGCTTCTTTCCACACCTCTGCTACTTCTTTCATCAATTCTCTTGCCTCTTTCTGTACTTCTTTTGCTTGTTTCTGCACCTCTCTTGAGTCTTTATGCACCTCTCTTGCTTCTTTCTGTACCCCTCTTGCCTCTTTCTGCACCCTTCTTCCCTCTTTCTGCACCCCTCTTTTCTCTTTCTGCACCTCTCTTGCCTCTTTCTGCATCCCTGTTCCCTCTTTCTGCACCTTTCCTGCCTGTTTCTGCACCTCTTTTGCCTCTTTCTGTACCTCTGTTGGTTCTTTCTGCACTTCTCTTCCTCTTTCTGCACCCTTCGCACCTCTGTCTGCACCTCTGTTGCTTCTTTCTGCACTTCTCCTCCTTCTTTCTGCACTGCTCCTGCCTCTTTCTGCACCTCTCTTGCCTCTTTGTGCACCTCTCCTACCTTTTTCTGCACCCCTCTTGCCTCTTTTTGTACCTCTGTTGCTTCTTTCTGCACTGCTCTTGCTTCTTTCTGCACCTCACTTGCCTCTTTCTGCACTTCTCTTGCTTCTTTCTACACCTCTGTTGCTTCTTTCAGCAATTCTCTTGCCTCTTTCTGCACTTCTCTTCCTTCTTTCTGCACCACTCCTGCCTCTTTCTGTATCTCTCTTGCCTCTTTGTGCACCTCTCCTACCTCTTTCTGCACTTCTTTTGCCTCTTTTTGCACCTCTGTTGGTTCTTTCTGTACTGCTCTTGCTTCTTTCTGCACCCCTCTTGCCTCTTTCTTTATCCCTCTTTTCTCTTTCTGCACCCTTCTTGCCTCTTTTTGCACCTCTGTTGGTTCTTTCTGCACTGATCTTGCTTCTTTCTGCACCTCACTTGCCTCTTTCTGTACTTCTATTGCTTCTTTGTACACCTCTGTTGCTTCTTTCAGCAATTCTCTTGCCTCTTTTTGCACTTCTCTTCCTTCTTTTTGCACCCCTCCTGCCTCTTTCTGTACCTCTCTTGCCTCTTTGTGCACCTGTCCTACCTCTTTCTGCACCCCTCTAGCCTCTTTTTGCACCTATGTTGGTTCTTTCTGCACTGCTCTTGCTTCTTTCTGCACCTCACTTGCCTCTTTCTGCACTTCTCTTGCTTCTGTCTACACCTCTTTTGCTTCTTTCAGCAATCAGACCCCCCAGGATATTGCGGCATTGATTTGCAAATTTTGCTGCACAAAATTGGAATTTTTGCGGCACAAAAATGGAAATTTAGCAACATTATTGGAGCACCTTATTTTACTCCTAATCATTCCTTTTCAGCCATAAATCAATGGCTCTGTTTTAGCAAAGTATTCCAATTTGAAATAGGCATGTTTAAAGTGTCTGAGAGTGTTTGTTTGCCATATTCTCCTTTTTGGTAACATTTTGGAGCATAGGTTAAGCCTAGCACAATAGCACAGGGTTGCTGGTCATCTTGCTGCATCTGTGGGACTGAGTTCTGACCCCAAAGGGCTGTCGAAAGGTCCTGGACCCTTGACTGGAGTCAGAGTGTACTTCTCCCAGATGACCTGAGGGTTTCAACAGAACCGAGGCAGATTGACGCAGAGACATGAATCACAGCACCGCACTGCTCCTCATTGGCAGCTTCACCGGATCTCTCAGTTCTCCTCAGCTCCTGATCGGCAAGTGCACCGGGTCCAATGCAGAGTAAAATAGTGAAAGACTCTATATCAGGCTGGGATCACCAAGGATGATAGGGAGTGAACACTAGTGGCCACCCTAGTGATAGTAGGAGGGCCTTGTGGAGATGGAAATAAATTGAGCTAAATAAAGCTCTTATACACTGGTAAGGAGCAAGTAGACCAACCATAATACAGATTACTGATGAAAGAGACAATCAGCAGAAAAGGGACCAAGCCCATGTTGTGCCAAGTGCACTTGCGTGTTAAGAAACAATAAGAGTGGCCCTGCATAAGCTAATAATTTACTGTAGCGGACATAAGCCACTTCATAGAGATGTGTGCTAATGTTCCAAATGCCCACTGTAATGGATTACGGGACGCCAGCAGAATGCCTGTGAACATGAACATTATATGAACAGGACGAAATATGAGAGGGCAGACTAAATACAGTTATTCAAAACCCAAAAAAAGACTCACGGACTAAAAAACAAGATCGTCACTCTGAAGGGAACTAATGGCACACGGCACTTCGATGGGGTTAAATTTTCTATAATGTCTGGCATTTGTAGAACTATCCCAGATGCCTATTATTCTTAATAACCGTGCCGGCAAAAAGCCTGTGAAAATTAAATGAACATTGTATAAGAGAAGCAGAATGCACGGGAGCAGACTGATTTAAGGCAATGGAGATAGAAACTGTATGAAAGGAAACACGAAGGTAAACTGATTGAAATTATATAAAGTAGGAAAGGAGGTCAACGGGTCAACAAGATCATACATTATTCTGAGAGAGCTAATTGCTAAGCGTCGCAAAAAAAATTCTGAGTGAATTAGATGCAACCATGTGAAAACTCACCAGCCCTTTAATAATTCCGTACTGAAAGAGCCAAGTGTCCAGAACGCAACCACGATTGTAAGTACGCCTGCAGAAACTGAAAAATGAATAATCCCTAATATTACTTAACTTAACATATAAAAGGTCCGTACTTTGCTTACTAGAAATGTGGGGGCCATAAACTTTCCAGTTCATAACAGATGCAGAAGCACTCCACCCGGCAACAACACGCCCTCTGCATAGAGGAAGGGAGTATCTTCATCTCAGTTCACACACAAAGCTTTCGGTGCTGTAAATCACTGCCGATGAGTGTGCGAAAGATGGTTGATTTGCTGAATACACTGCTAAACTCAAATGATTTCTGTTACGACTGCCACAATGAAAACAGACACATGGCAAGGAGAAATTTGGTTAACAAAATGAAGGCGACTGTATTCAACGATGATTTACTTATAATTAAACCAATGATTTGAATGTTTGCAATCCATAATACCAAACATAATGCTGATAATAATGATAGTGTTTATATTTAACTGGTATTTAATTGTAATCTATACTGACAAGTATGTTGGCCAACAATGAGAGTATGTTGTCTATGTCAATTGTTGATGTTGAAACGCACGATCCGTTCCTTTAAAACAAGGCGAAAATGACGCATATACCTAACCCGTGACCAAGGAGTGAGGAAACTCTGAAACGCGTTGGGGAATGTTTGTGTTGCCAAGTGTCGAATAAATACCCGCTGAACAACGAATTGAGTAGCGGTACTATGGTGTTCGAGCCAGGGAACCCTTACTGGCCGTAATTTCAGTTTAGGATGTAATGTTTGAGGTTCGCTACCTCGCCGCACACTCCTCGCGTAAGTTGGCTGGGGCATAAGCGACTTCTGCTGGATGGAGATATATATATATATAGTCACTGAAAAAACCATAGGTTTCAGACACGTTATAGTTAGATATTAGCATTTAAAAAACCTTTGAAATTCACTGAAGAAACCATAGGTTTTAGGGACAGTTATAGTTAGTTGGACATTTCACTCATACAAAACCATAGAAATTCCCCCGTTATAGATAGTTCAGCTAACTATAACTCGCGCCCCGCAATGCACTGCTGATGACGTCACATATTACATCACTCATGACATGGTCAGTGACATCACTGATGACATCACTGATGACATCTCAAATGACATCACTGATGACATCACTGATGACATCATCCAGTGACTGTGTGTTTCTGTAAAGTTTAAATATGTTTAATATATATAGGGAAAGGCGTATTGAAGAATGAGTGGGTGTATAAGTGTCTGAATGGATGATTTAGTATGTGAGTGACTGACTCTACAAGTGAGTGATTAAACGTATCTTACTGAATGCATGGGTTAGTGACTAAACTGTGTGAATGTCTGTATCCGTCTGTTTGTTGGTGTGTAAGTGGATGCATGGATTTGCGAATAGCTACATGAGTGTCTATATGGGTTATTGATTGGTTCTCTGAGTATCTGTATGGCTGCCTGAGTGTTTGTGTGGGTGGGGTGTGTGTGACTCTGTACATAGATGTGTGAGTGGGTGATTCACTGGGTGCATGATTTCAAGAGTGCATCTGTGATGGACTGCTTGGGTGGGTGAGTGTGTGTATGGGTGTGTTAGTGAGTGAATGTATATCTCAGTGGTTCATGTGCGAGTAACTACATATGTAAAAGGCAGTATATATGTGTGTTAGAGTATTTAAATGGCTATAAGTGAGAGTGTGTGATAGTGAGAGTGGCTGTATGGATGCGTGTGTGCTTGTATCAGTTATTATATAAGAGCGTAAGAATGTGCTAGTATTTGTATGAGTAAGTGAGCTGGTGTGTGTATAACTGTATAGGTGAGTAAACGGGTGTGTGATTAATTTTTTGCATGACTGACTAGGTGTGTGAGTACCTCTATGGATGAGTGGCGGTGTGTGAGTGTTTATATAGGTGTATGAGTGCATATGATAGTCCTGTACTGAGTGACTGTAAGTATGAGTGACTGTACGGGTGAGTGAGTGGATGTGTGTGTAGACCTAAGAATCAGTGAGTGGGTATGTAGTTTTTGGTGTTGGAGTGTCTATGGTCCCTAAAACCTATGGTTTTTTCAGTGAATTTCAAAGGTTTTTTAAATGCTAATTTCTAACTATAACGTGCCTGAAACCTATGATTTTTAAGTGAATTTCAAAGGTTTTTTAAATGCTAGTTTCTAACTATGCCTACAGAGGTAGGACATGTGAAGAAAGAAGAAAAATGCACAGAAAGAAGCAAAAGATGTGCAGAAAGAACCAACAGAGGAGCAGAAAGAGGCCTTGTTGCAAAATCATCCTGTGCCCACAACTTTTTCAGACGGGTACTGGTGGTAACTGACTATGACTAACCAGAGCCAGTGCTATGCTAAAAGACACTTAGAATACAGTGAAAACACCTACATACACTAGGGAACACTATGCGTTGGGGTACCCCTGTGATTAGCATGACCTCCTCTGCAAGTCCCTAGTACATAATAGGGCAGGGGGATTAATACTACCTCTTAAAACGCGCTACAGGGCGCGTTTGCACAGTGGTGAAGGGAGGGGGGCCTGAGGTGACATGTGTGCAAACGCGCCCCGTGGCGCGTTTTAAGTTGCGGGTGTAGGAAGGTGGAATCTGACTATATGGTTGCCCCCACTTTTTTTATGGTGTTTTGCTGGTTTATGACTTAGTTGGACTGGGATCCTGCTATTCAGGGCCCCAGTCTATCTGCTTTCTCTGTAAAATGGATTCCATGTGCCTTAGGCACATCTCTGATTGGGATCTGGAGTGCCCTTATAAGTCCCTAGTATATGGTATACTATGTACCAAGGGCATAGGTACCTCAGAGGCCTGCCAGGGGCTGCAGCATGTATTATGCCACCCCTGGAAGGCCATCCAAACTGACACCACAGGTCTGCTACTGCAGCCTGGGTAAGGTGGTGCATGCACTCCTTACTGTGATATAGGTTACCTATATCACGAAATACATACACACCTAGAAACCTATAAGTCACTCCTAAGGCAGGCCTTATCAATCCTAAAGGCAGAGTGCATGGTTCCTATGTGAGAGGGTGCCCCTGCATGAGCAGGGCCCCTCTGCAGCGTTCGGAGACCATCTCTGATGCTGTTTGTAGTGCAGCCTGACCATATACTCTTAAGCGCATTATATCCTCGCGGTAAAATGCTAACTTTGGAATGGCTGCACCTAAACATGTCATGTTTGGTGTCAAACATCTTGGAATACTACCCCCCGCCAATCCTGGCGGCGGGGGTAGCATTCCACCCTTCTAGAGGGAAAGACATGTTAACTCTGGCTTACCCGGTAACTTCTTTCTGAAGCCCTGGCATCACAAAATGGATGCTGCTGCCACAGACACAAGTCTGGCCTCCTGCTGCTGGACGAAACTCCGGCAGGGGAGGCCTGGACAATAGGTTTCCTGTTGCAGGGAGGTGTGACCACCTCCCCAGACAGGATAATGTGTATTGGGGCTGGGTGGGTGCACTCTTAGAGTGCTTTGAAGTCCTGCACTGGGGGAGCAAAGGCTCCTCTGTGCATATGCCAGTTCAAACCAGCTCAGGGGCTACCTGCCCCTGCTCTGGCATGAAACTGGACAAAGGGAAGTGGGTGTAGCCACCCCTCCCTTGACCCTCCCATAGGTGGGGTCATAGAGTTAGTCCCTCCCTGTTTTACTGGTTAAAATGGGGAACCCTTGCCACAGCAAGATTAGATTATACCTGGACGAAACTCTGACACGGAATCCTGGACCTTCGACGCTCTACGACAAGATTAGAGGACTGAAGAATCTCCCTTGGGGTCAAGGAGTGACTCCCCTGCTTGGCAGGCACCAAAGAAGCATCTGTCCGGTTCGCATCACTGAAGCTCCCGTCGGACGCCGAAGTCATCGCATCACCAGAGGTGGATTCTCAGACTTCCCCGAGGCTACCCTGAGTCCCCAGCAAAGCTGAGGCCCGTGGCTATCGTGGGTAACGTGAGACCGTGACCCCTGGACACCGAGCACACTTGCAAGTGCACCATCTTCTGGGTCTCCCAAGAAGTCGTGCTTTGGGCTCCGAGTAGCTCTAGCCTCCAGCACCACCTGCACCGAAGATCACTGGCCCCCACTCCACGAGTGTCCTGTAAGCCAGCTCCACGTGCGGCGTCACGAGGCTCCTTCGCGGTCGCTAGCCCGTTGGCTAGTAGCCCTTACCGAAGGCCAATCTTTTCTTTACTTGGCAGTCTGGTTGCTCCAGGCCTGCCCTCACTTACCCTTGCTGGGTGAGTTCCCCAGACCTTGCTGGTCTGCACCATCGACGATCTTCAGCTACATCGAGACTCTGCCGTTGCCAAGGCTTGTTGGGTCCAATCTGGTCGCCGACACCGCAGCACTCGACAGACATCGTGTCCCAGCCCGAATCCTGCTCCTGGTCGCCGACAACGCCTCCTGGACCTCGTGGCTGCTGAAACGAGACGACCGTCAACGCACCTGAAGCACTCGACATCGGTGGGCATCCGTCCATCACCTCCCTGGTCACTGGCTAGTGACCCAGACTCTGTCCCCTCTGCTTTCAGGTTCTTCAGAACTCCGATCCACTCTTGGATCCACCCGGACACTTTTCTCCTGGTCGCCAGCAGCACTTTGCAGCAGATCGCCATAAGAACCGACGACGAAACCCGACCCCGAAAGGCACCTATGCACCCGGCTTCCTGGGTGAGGTAACACGAGTACTCCGGTGCTCCCGTGGGTAGAGACTCTTCAAAGTCCTAGATCTCAAAGGGTTTTGTCCTAGTCCTCTTCTAAGTGTCCCTTTCCTCTATTTTCCCGATCCCGACTTTCTCCATAGAAGTTAACGGCGTATCGCGGTTGTGTATTTACACTGCACGCTGTCTCCCGTGGGTCCCCTGTGTCACTACCTTGGGTGGTTCCTTGTGGTCCAAGCACTTCTAGAGGCTCTAGGCCTAGTGTCTAGTTCAGTCGTGGTTCGCATACCACTTTATTGGTATATGGTTTGGTACGCCCCTAGGGCCCAAACGTGTATTTGTGCTATTACTGTGATTTAAGATCTTATAACCTATGTACTTCGAACTCTAGCCTCATAAAGAGACTAGAGGGGTGTGTTTAGTAATAAATACATATATTTTGAATATATACCTGGTGTGGTGCTCTTTCATTTGGTCACTCAAGAGATTATAGACTGGTAAAACAAGCTGCTTTACATTCCTTCAAGACTTAGCCTGAAGGCTGCTCTCCACAGCTACCACTAGGATAGCTTTCAATAAGGTTGTCTTTAACCTACCTACCATAAGAGTCGATTTGGACTGGTGCAAGGTGCCCACTATAATTAGTGGACAGCATATGCCAGGCCAACTTCTCACAGCGGGATTAAGTCCCCTTGAATCCTGAGGGTCCCTGGGGCCCAACTAGCCCCCCAGGTACCTACAGTTAGGACCACAGAGCTGAGTTGCAGAGAGGCGTTCCGAGGCCACGCACCTTTTTTCACCTCTCTGCAACGCAACTCTGTTGTGCTTACTAAAGGTACCTGGTGGGCTAGTTGGTCCCCAGGGTCCCTCAGGATTCAAAGGGAATTAATTCCCCAACTTAAAACGCACCACAGGGCGTGTTTGCGCACATGTCACCTGAGGCCCCGCCCCCTCCCTTCACCACTGTGCAAACACGCCCCGTGGAGCGTTTTAAGTTGGGGGATTAGGTCACCTTGAATCCTGAGGGTCCCTGGGGCCCAACTAGCCCACCAGGTACTTCCAGTAAACACCACAGGCCTGCGTTGCAACGCCTGTAACAAATTGTGCAGTTGTGTTTAGGTAGTGAAGAGGGTCGTGCTGGGGGTAGTGTTTTAGAGTTTAGGGTAGTGCAGTGGTGTTTGTGTAGTGTAGGGGGTCATGCTGGGGGTAGATTTAGGGTTTAGGGTAGTGCAGTGGTGTTTGGGTAGTGTAGGGAGTCGTGCTGGGGGAGTGTTTTAGGGTTTAGGGTAGTGCAGTGGTGTTTGGGTAGTGTAGGGGGTCGTGCTGGGGGTAGTGTTTTAGGGTTTAGGGTAGTGCAGTGGTGTTTGGGTAGTGTAGGGGGTACTGCTGGGGGTAGTGTTTTAGGGTTTAGGGTAGTGCAGTGGTGTTTGGGTAGTGTAGGGGTTCGTGCTGGGGGTAGTTTTTAGGGTTTAGGGTAGTGCAGTGGTGTTTGTGTAGTATAGGGGGTAGTGTTTTAGGGTTTAGGGTAGTGCAGTGGTGTTTGTGTAGTGTAGGAGGTCGTGTTTTAGGGTTTAGGGTAGTGAAGTGGTCTTTGGGTAGTGTAGGGAGTCGTGCGGGGGGTAGTGTTTTAGGCTTAGGGTAGTGCAGTGGTCTTTGTGTAGTGTAGGGGGTCGTGTGGGGGGTAGTGTTTTAGGGATTAGGATAGTGCATTGGTGTTTGGATAGTGTAGGGGGTCGTGCTGGGGGGAGTGTTTTAGGGTTTAGGGCAGTGCAGTGGTGTTCGGGTAGTGTAGGGGGTCGTGCTGGGGGAGTGTTTGAGGGTTTAGGGCAGTGCAGTCGTGTTCGGGTAGTGTAGGGGGTCGTGCTGGGGGAGTATTTTAGGGTTTAGGGTAGTGCAGTGGTGTTCGTGTAGTGTAGGGGGTCGTGCAGGGGGTAGTGTTCTAGGGTTTAGGGCAGAGCAGTGGTGTTCGGGCAGTGTAGGGGGTCGTGCAGGGGGTGGTGTTTCAGGGTTTAGGGCAGTGCAGTGGTGTTCGGGCAGTGTAGGGGGTGGTGTTTCAGGGTTTAGGGCAGTGGTGTTCGGGCAGTGTAGGGGGTCATGCTGGGGGTGGTGTTTCAGGGTTTGGGGCAGTGCAGTGGTGTTCGAGCACTAAAGGGGGTCGTGCTGGGGGTGGTGTTTCAGGGTTTAGGGCAGTGCAGTGGTGTTCGGGCAGTGTAGGGGGTGGAGCAGGGGGTGGTGTTTCAGGGTTTAGGGCAGTGCAGTGGTGTTCGGGCAGTGTAGGGGGTGGTGCAGGGGGTGGTGTTTCAGGGTTTAGGGCAGTGCAGTGGTGTTCGGGCAGTGTAGGGGGTCGTGCAGGGGGTGGTGTTTCAGGGTTTAGGGCAGTGCAGTGGTGTTCGGGCAGTGTAGGGGGTCATGCTGGGGCTGGTGTTTCAGGGTTTAGGGCAGTACAGTGGTGTTCGGGCAGTGAAGGGGGTTGTGCTGGGGCTGGTGTTTCAGGGTTTAGGGCAGTGCAGTGGTGTTCGGGCAGTGTAGGGGTTGTGCTGGGGCTAGTGTTTCAGGGTTTAGGGCAGTGCAGTGGTGTTCGAGCAGTGTAGGTGGTGGTGCTGGGGCTGGTGTTTCAGGGTTTAGGGCAGTGCAGTGGTGTTCGGGCAGTGTAGGGGGTCATGCTGGGGCTGGTGTTTCAGGGTTTAGGGCAGTGCAGTGGTGTTCGGGCAGTGTAGGGGGTCTTGCTGGGGCTGGTGTTTCAGAGTGTAGGGCAGTGCAGTGGTGTTCGGGCAGTGTAGGGGGTCTTGCTCGGGCTGGTGTTTCAGGGTTTAGGGCAGTGCAGTGGTGTTCGGGCAGTGTAGGGGGTCGTGCTGGGGGTGGTGTTTCAGAGTTTAGGGCAGTGCAGTGGTGTTCGGGCAGTGTAGGGGTCGTGCTGGGGCAAGTGTTTCAGGGTTTAGGGCAGAGCAATGGTGTTCAGGCAGTGTAGGGGTTTGTGCTGGAGGTGCTGTTTCAGGGTTTAGGGCAGTGCAGTGGTGTTCGGGCAGTGTAGGGGGTCTTCCTGGGGGTGGTGTTTCAGGGTTTAGGGCAGTGCAGTGGTGTTCGGGCAGTGTAGGGGGTCGTGCTGGGGGTGGTGTTTCAGGGTTTAGGGCAGTGCAGTGGTGTTTGGGCAGTGTAGGGGGTCGTGCAGGGGGTGATGTTTCAGGGTTTAGGGCAGTGCAGTGGTGTTTGGGCAGTGTAGGGGTCGTGCAGGGGGTGGTGTTTCAGGGTTTAGGGCAGTGCAGTGGTGTTCGGCCAGTGTAGGTGGTCTTGCTGGGGGTGGTGTTTCAGGGTTTAGTGCAGTGGTGTTCGGGCAGTCTAGGGGTCGTGCTGGGGGTGGTGTTTCAGGGTTTAGGGCAGTGTAGTGGTGTTCCGGCAGTGTAGGGGGTCGTGCAGGGGGTGGTGTTTCAGGGTTTAGGGCAGTGCAGTGGTGTTTGGGCAGTGTAGGGGGTCGTGCTGGGGGTGGTGTTTCAGGGGTTAGGGCAGTGAAGTGGTGTTCGGGCAGTGTAGGGTGTCGTGCTGAGGGGTGGTGTTTCAGGGTTTAGGGCAGTGCAGTGGTGTTCGGGCAGTGTAGGGGGTCGTGCAGGGGGTGGTGTTTCAGGGTTTAGGGCAGTGCAGTG
Source organism: Calotriton arnoldi (assembly GCA_963921515.1). NCBI lineage: Eukaryota > Metazoa > Chordata > Amphibia > Caudata > Salamandridae > Calotriton > Calotriton arnoldi. Next base: position 421,394 of record CAWUFW010010146.1, read on the forward strand.
GTGTTTGGGCAGTGTAGGGGGTCATGCTGGGGCTGGTGTTTCAGGGTTTAGGGCAGTACAGTGGTGTTCGGGCAGTGAAGGGGGTCGTGCTGGGGCTGGTGTTTCAGGGTTTAGGGCAGTGCAGTGGTGTTCGGGCAGTGTAGGGGCGGTGCAGGGGTGGTGTTTCAGGGTTTAGGGCAGTGGTGTTCGGGTAGTGTAGGGGGTCGTGCTGGGTGTGGTGTTTCAGGGTTTGGGGCAGTGCAGTTGTGTTCGGGCAGTGTAGGGGGTGGTGCAGGGGGTGGTGTTTCAGGGTTTAGGGCAGTGCAGTGGTGTTCGGGCAATGTAGGGGGTCGTGCAGGGGGTGGTGTTTCAGGGTTTGGGGCAGTGCAGTGGTGTTCGAGCAGTAAAGGGGGTCGTGCTGGGGGTGGTGTTTCAGGGTTTAGGGCAGTGCAGTGGTGTTCGGGCAGTGTAGGGGGCGGTGCAGGGGTGGTGTTTCAGGGTTTAGGGCAGTGCAGTTGTGTTCGGGCAGTGTAGGGGGTGGTGCAGGGGGTGGTGTTTCAGGGTTTAGGGCAGTGCAGTGGTGTTCGGGCAGTGTAGGGGGTCGTGCAGGGGGTGGTGTTTCAGGGTTTAGGGCAGTGCAGTGGTGTTCGGGCAGTGTAGGGGGTCATGCTGGAGCTGGTGTTTCAGGGTTTAGGGCAGTACAGTGGTGTTCGGGCAGTGAAGGGGGTTGTGCTGGGGCTGGTGTTTCAGGGTTTAGGGCAGTGCAGTGGTGTTCGGGCAGTGTAGGGGTTGTGCTGGGGCTGGTGTTTCAGGGTTTAGGGCAGTGCAGTGGTGTTCGAGCAGTGTAGGTGGTGGTGCTGGGGCTGGTGTTTCAGGGTTTAGGGCAGTGCAGTGGTGTTCGGGCAGTGTAGGGGGTCATGCTGGGGCTGGTGTTTCAGGGTTTAGGGCAGTGCAGTGGTGTTCGGGCAGTGTAGGGGGTCTTGCTGGGGCTGGTGTTTTAGAGTGTAGGGCAGTGCAGTGGTGTTCGGGCAGTGTAGGGGTCTTGCTGGGGCTGGTGTTTCAGGGTTTAGGGCAGTGCAGTGGTGTTCGGGCAGTGTAGGGTGTCGTGCTGGGGGTGGTGTTTCAGAGTTTAGGGCAGTGCAGTGGTGTTCGGGCAGTGTAGGGGGTCGTGCTGGGGCTAGTGTTTCAGGGTTTAGGGCAGAGCAATGGTGTTCAGGCAGTGTAGGGGTTTGTGCTGGAGGTGCTGTTTCAGGGTTTAGGGCAGTGCAGTGGTGTTCGGGCAGTGTAGGGGGTCTTCCTGGGGGTGGTGTTTCAGGGTTTAGGGCAGTGGTGTTCAGGCAGTGTAGGGTGTCGTGCTGGGGGTGGTGTTTCAGAGTTTAGGGCAGTGCAGTGGTGTTCGGGCAGTGTAGGGGGTCGTGCTGGGGCTAGTGTTTCAGGGTTTAGGGCAGTGCAGTGGTGTTTGGGCAGTGTAGGGGGTCGTGCAGGGGGTGATGTTTCAGGGTTTAGGGCAGTGCAGTGGTGTTTGGGCAGTGTAGGGGGTCGTGCAGGGGGTGGTGTTTCAGGGTTTAGGGCAGTGCAGTGGTGTTCGGCCAGTGTAGGTGGTCTTGCTGGGGGTGGTGTTTCAGGGTTTAGTGCAGTGGTGTTCGGGCAGTCTAGGGGGTCGTGCTGGGGGTGGTGTTTCAGGGTTTAGGGCAGTGAAGTGGTGTTCCGGCAGTGTAGGGGGTCGTGCAGGGGGTGGTGTTTCAGGGTTTAGGGCAGTGCAGTGGTGTTTGGGCAGTGTAGGGGGTCGTGCTGGGGGTGGTGTTTCAGGGTTTAGGGCAGTGAAGTGGTGTTCGGGCAGTGTAGGGTGTCGTGCTGAGGGGTGGTGTTTCAGGGTTTAGGGCAGTGCAGTGGTGTTCGGGCAGTGTAGGGGGTCGTGCAGGGGGTGGTGTTTCAGGGTTTAGGGCAGTGCAGTGGTGTTTGGGCAGTGTAGGGGGTCATGCTGGGGCTGGTGTTTCAGGGTTTAGGGCAGTACAGTGGTGTTCGGGCAGTGAAGGGGGTCGTGCTGGGGCTGGTGTTTCAGGGTTTAGGGCAGTGCAGTGGTGTTCGGGCAGTGTAGGGGCGGTGCAGGGGGTGGTGTTTCAGGGTTTAGGGCAGTGGTGTTCGGGTAGTGTAGGGGGTCGTGCTGGGTGTGGTGTTTCAGGGTTTGGGGCAGTGCAGTTGTGTTCGGGCAGTGTAGGGGGTGGTGCAGGGGTGGTGTTTCAGGGTTTAGGGCAGTGCAGTGGTGTTCGGGCAATGTAGGGGGTCGTGCAGGGGTGGTGTTTCAGGGTTTGGGGCAGTGCAGTGGTGTTCGAGCAGTAAAGGGGGTCGTGCTGGGGGTGGTGTTTCAGGGTTTAGGGCAGTGCAGTGGTGTTCGGGCAGTGTAGGGGGCGGTGCAGGGGGTGGTGTTTCAGGGTTTAGGGCAGTGCAGTTGTGTTCGGGCAGTGTAGGGGGTGGTGCAGGGGGTGGTGTTTCAGGGTTTAGGGCAGTGCAGTGGTGTTCGGGCAGTGTAGGGGGTCGTGCAGGGGGTGGTGTTTCAGGGTTTAGGGCAGTGCAGTGGTGTTCGGGCAGTGTAGGGGGTCATGCTGGAGCTGGTGTTTCAGGGTTTAGGGCAGTACAGTGGTGTTCGGGCAGTGAAGGGGGTTGTGCTGGGGCTGGTGTTTCAGGGTTTAGGGCAGTGCAGTGGTGTTCGGGCAGTGTAGGGGTTGTGCTGGGGCTGGTGTTTCAGGGTTTAGGGCAGTGCAGTGGTGTTCGAGCAGTGTAGGTGGTGGTGCTGGGGCTGGTGTTTCAGGGTTTAGGGCAGTGCAGTGGTGTTCGGGCAGTGTAGGGGGTCATGCTGGGGCTGGTGTTTCAGGGTTTAGGGCAGTGCAGTGGTGTTCGGGCAGTGTAGGGGTCTTGCTGGGGCTGGTGTTTTAGAGTGTAGGGCAGTGCAGTGGTGTTCGGGCAGTGTAGGGGTCTTGCTGGGGCTGGTGTTTCAGGGTTTAGGGCAGTGCAGTGGTGTTCGGGCAGTGTAGGGTGTCGTGCTGGGGGTGGTGTTTCAGAGTTTAGGGCAGTGCAGTGGTGTTCGGGCAGTGTAGGGGGTCGTGCTGGGGCTAGTGTTTCAGGGTTTAGGGCAGAGCAATGGTGTTCAGGCAGTGTAGGGGTTTGTGCTGGAGGTGCTGTTTCAGGGTTTAGGGCAGTGCAGTGGTGTTCGGGCAGTGTAGGGGTCTTCCTGGGGGTGGTGTTTCAGGGTTTAGGGCAGTGGTGTTCAGGCAGTGTAGGGTGTCGTGCTGGGGGTGGTGTTTCAGAGTTTAGGGCAGTGCAGTGGTGTTCGGGCAGTGTAGGGGGTCGTGCTGGGGCTAGTGTTTCAGGGTTTAGGGCAGAGCAATGGTGTTCAGGCAGTGTAGGGGTTTGTGCTGGAGGTGCTGTTTCAGGGTTTAGGGCAGTGCAGTGGTGTTCGGGCAGTGTAGGGGGTCTTCCTGGGGGTGGTGTTTCAGGGTTTAGGGCAGTGGTGTTCAGGCAGTGTAGGGGGTCTTGCTGGGGGTGATGTTTCAGGGTTTAGGGCAGTGCAGTGGTGTTCGGGCAGTGTAGGGTGTCGTGCTGGGGGTGGTGTTTCAGAGTTTAGGGCAGTGCAGTGGTGTTCGGGCAGTGTAGGGGGTCGTGCTGGGGCTAGTGTTTCAGGGTTTAGGGCAGAGCAATGGTGTTCAGGCAGTGTAGGGGTTTGTGCTGGAGGTGCTGGTTCAGGGTTTAGGGCAGTGCAGTGGTGTTCGGGCAGTGTAGGGGTCTTCCTGGGGGTGGTGTTTCAGGGTTTAGGGCAGTGGTGTTCAGGCAGTGTAGGGGGTCTTGCTGGGGGTGATGTTTCAGGGTTTAGGGCAGTGCAGTGGTGTTCGGGCAGTGTAGGGGTCGTGCTGGGGTGGTGTTTCAGGGTTTAGGGCAGTGCAGTGGTGTTCCGGCAGTGTAGGGGGTCGTGCAGGGGGTGGTGTTTCAGGGTTTAGGGCAGTGCAGTGGTGTTTGGGCAGTGTAGGGGGTCGTGCTGGGGGTGGTGTTTCAGGGTTTAGGGCAGTGAAGTGGTGTTTGGGCAGTGTAGGGTGTCGTGCTGAGGGGTGGTGTTTCAGGGTTTAGGGCAGTGCAGTGGTGTTCAGGCAGTGTAGGGGGTCGTGCAGGGGTGATGTTTCAGGGTTTAGGGCAGTGCAGTGGTGTTTGGGCAGTGTAGGGGGTCGTGCAGGGGTGGTGTTTCAGGGTTTAGGGCAGTGCTGTGGTGTTCGGCCAGTGTAGGTGGTCTTGCTGGGGGTGGTGTTTCAGGGTTTAGTGCAGTGGTGTTCGGGCAGTCTAGGGGGTGGTGCAGGGGGTGGTGTTTCAGGGTTTAGGGCAGTGCAGTGGTGTTCAGGCAGTGTAGGGGGTCATGCAGGGGTGGTGTTTCAGGGTTTAGGGCAGTGCAGTGGTGTTCGGGCAGTGTAGGGGGTCATGCTGGGGCTGGTGTTTCAGGGTTTAGGGCAGTGCAGTGGTGTTCGGGCAGTGTAGGGGGTCTTGCTGGGGCTGGTGTTTCAGAGTCTAGGGCAGTGCAGTGGTGTTCGGGCAGTGTAGGGGGTCTTGCTGGGGCTGGTGTTTCAGGGTTTAGGGCAGTGCAGTGGTGTTCGGGCAGTGTAGGGGGTCGTGCTGGGGGTGGTGTTTCAGAGTTTAGGGCAGTGCAGTGGTGTTCAGGCAGTGTAGGGGGTCGTGCTGGGGATAGTGTTTCAGGGTTTAGGGCAGAGCAATGGTGTTCAGGCAGTGTAGGGGGTTGTGCTGGAGGTGCTGTTTCAGGGTTTAGGGCAGTGCAGTGGTGTTCGGGCAGTGTAGGGGGTCTTGCTGGGGGTGGTGTTTCAGGGTTTAGGGCAGTGGTGTTCAGGCAGTGTAGGGGGTCTTGCTGGGGGTGATGTTTCAGGGTTTAGGGCAGTGCAGTGGTGTTCGGGCAGTGTAGGGGGTCGTGCTGGGGGTAGTGTTTCAGGGTTTAGGGCAGTGCAGTGGAGTTCCGGCAGTGTAGGGGGTCCTGCAGGGGGTGGTGTTTCAGGGTTTAGGGCAGTGCAGTGGTGTTTGGGCAGTGTAGGGGGTCGTGCTGGGGGTGGTGTTTCAGGGTTTAGGGCAGTGAAGTGGTGTTCGGGCAGTGTAGGGTGTCGTGCTGAGGGGTGGTGTTTCAGGGTTTAGGGCAGTGCAGTGGTGTTCAGGCAGTGTAGGGGGTCGTGCAGGGGGTGATGTTTCAGGGTTTAGGGCAGTACAGTGGTGTTTGGGCAGTGTAGGGGGTCGTGCAGGGGGTGGTGTTTCAGGGTTTAGGGCAGTGCAGTGGTGTTCGGCCAGTGTAGGTGGTCTTGCTGGGGGTGGTGTTTCAGGGTTTAGTGCAGTGGTGTTCGGGCAGTCTAGGGGGTCGTGCTGGGGGTGGTGTTTCAGGGTTTAGGGCAGTGTAGTGGTGTTCCAGCAGTGTAGGGGGTCGTGCAGGGGTGGTGTTTCAGGGTTTAGGGCAGTGAAGTGGTTTTCGGGCAGTGTAGGGTGTTGTGCTGAGGGGTGGTGTTTCAGGGTTTAGGGCAGTGCAGTGGTGTTCGGGCAGTGTAGGGGGTCGTGCAGGGGGTGGTGTTTCAGGGTTTAGGGCAGTGCAGTGGTGTTTGGGCAGTGTAGGGGGTCATGCTGGGGCTGGTGTTTCAGGGTTTAGGGCAGTGCAGTGGTGTTCGGGCAGTGTAGGGGGTCGTGCTGGGGCTGGTGTTCAGGGTTTTGGGCAGAGCAGTGGTGTTTGGGCAGTGTAGGGGGTCGTGCTGGGGGTGGTGTTTCAGGGTTTAGGGCAGTGCAGTGGTGTTCGGGCAGTGTAGGGGGTCTTGCTGGGGGTGGTGTTTCAGGGTTTAGGGCAGTGGTGTTCGGGCAGTGTAGGGGGTCTTGCTGGGGGTGATGTTTCAGGGTTTAGGGCAGTGCAGTGGTATTCGGGCAGTGTAGGGGGTCTTGCTGGGGGTAGTGTTTCAGGGTTTAGGGCAGTGCAGTGGTGTTCGTGCAGTGTAGGGGGTCGTGCTGGGGGTGGTGTTTCAGGGTTTAGGACACTGCAGTAGTGTTCGGGCAGTGTAGGGGGTCGTGCAGGGGGTGGTGTTTCAGGGTTTAGGGCAGTGCAGTGGTGTTCAGGCAGTGTAGGGGGTCGTGCTGGGGGTGGTGTTTCAGGGTTTAGGGCAGTGCAGTGGTGTTCGGGCAGTGTAGGGGTCGTGCAGGGGTTGGTGTTTCAGGGTTTAGGGCAGTGCAGTGGTGTTCGGGCAGTGTAGGGGGTCGTGCTGGGGCTGGTGTTTCAGGGTTTAGGGCAGTGCAGTGGTGTTTGGGCAGTGTATGGGGTTGTGCAGGGGGTGGTGTATCAGGGTTTAGGGCAGTGCAGTGGTGTTTGGGCAGTGTAGGGGGTCGTGCTGGGGGTGGTGTTTCAGGGTTTAGGGTAGTGCAGTGGTGTTTGTGTAGTGTAGGGGGTCATATTTTAGGGTAGTGCAGTGGTGTTTGGGGTCGTGAAGGGGGTGGTGTTTCAGGGTTTAGGGCAGTGGTGTTCGGGCAGTGTAGGGGGTCTTGCTGGGGGTGATGTTTCAGGGTTTAGGGCAGTGCAGTGGTGTGCGGGCAGTGTAGGGGGTCTTGCTGGGGGTAGTGTTTCAGGGTTTAGGGCAGTGCAGTGGTGTTCGGGCAGTGTAGGGGGTCGTGCTGGGGGTGGTGTTTCAGAGTTTAGGGCAGTGCAGTGGTGTTCGGGCAGTGTAGGGGGTCGTGAAGGGGGTGGTGTTTCAGGGTTTAGGGCAGTGCAGTGGTGTTTGGGCAGTGTAGTGGGTCGTGCTAGGGGTGGTGTTTCAGGGTTTAGGGCAGTGCAGTGGTGTTCGGGCAGTGTAGGGGGTCATGCAGGGGCTGGTGTTTCAGGGTTTAGGGCAGTGCAGTGGTGTTCGGGCAGTGTAGGGGGTCGTGCTGGGGGTAGTGTTTTAGGGTTTAGGGTAGTGCAGTGGTGCTTGTGTAGTGTAGGGGGTCGTGCTGGGGGTAGTGTTTTAGGGTTTAGGGTAGTGCAGTGGTGTTTGTGTAGTGTAGGGGTCATGTTTTAGGGTAGTGCAGTGGTGTTTGGGTAGTGTAGGGGGTCGTGCTGGGGATAGTGTTTTAGGATTTAGGTTAGTGCAGTGGTGTTTGGGTAGTGTAGGGGGTCGTGCTGGGGGTAGTGTTTTAGGGTTTAGGGTAGTGCAGTGGTGTTTGTGTAGTGTAGGGGTCGTGCTGGGGGTAGTGTTTTAGGGTTTAGGGTAGTGCAGTGGTGCTTGTGGTGTGTAGGGGTCGTGCTGGGGGTAGTGTTTTAGGGTTTAGGGTAGTGCAGTGGTGTTTGTGTAGTGTAGGGGGTCATGTTTTAGGGTAGTGCAGTGGTGTTTGGGTAGTGTAGGGGGTCGTGCTGGGGGTAGTGTTTTAGGATTTAGGTTAGTGCAGTGGTGTTTGGGTAGTGTAGGGGGTCGTGCTGGGGGTAGTGTTTTAGGGTTTAGGGTAGTGCAGTGGTGTTTGTGTAGTGTAGGGGGTCTTGCTGGGGGTAGTGTTTTAGGGTTTAGGATAGTGCAGTGGTGCTTGTGTAGTGTAGGGGGTCGTGCTGGAGGTAGTGTTTTAGGGTTTAGGGTAGTGCAGTGGTGTTTTTGTAGTGTAGGGGGTCATGTTTTAAGATGCAACGCTCCAATACCTGACCAGTCTGCACTACATAAAACTGCAAAAAACTACAAATAAAAAGTGTTTTGCACACTTTTGTCATTGGGCTATATGTGGGCTACATCTGGGTAATATTTGTGCTATATTTGGGCTCTTTTTTCACTGGTGGCCATCTTGGAAGACTTCTTCGTTATGAAGTTTCCTAATTTCCTCATTTACTGCAGTCTCCTCAGTAGCAAATGCTTTCAGTTTTTTACTTTGATTCCATCAAGAAGGCATTCAGATGTATCTCACATTTGCCACAAATTCAGAATGTTAGCACTCTAGTTGCTCATTAGATCAATGTAGTAAAGTTACTGCTCACCAGGGAGTTAACTGGAAGTCTGCTGCTGGTATTGAAAGTGATTGTTTCAGTCTGCATGTCAGAATTTTCTAATGAAATAGAAGAGGATTTGAGATCTCACTTAAAACATGCCCTAATTTTTCGTTCTGCAGCACTAACCATAATTTCTATTTCAAAAAGAACCCCCTCATTTTGTTCCTTTTTAAATTAAATGTTTTAAGTGTTACCGGTTTATTCCAATCAAGATGGCTTCAGGTGTGCCATACTTTTGTCATAAGTAAGGCTGTTAGCGCTCTAGTTGTTCTTTAGAACACTCTGGGAAGCTGCAGTAGAACACAAAGGCATCAACTGGCAGGCTGCTCCTGTTGAAATATAACAGGAAGATATTTGAGATCACACTTGAAACATGTCCTAATTTTTCTTTCTACAGCCCTAACCATAATTTCTATGACAAAATGAACCCCATCATTTTGTTCCTTTTTAAATTAAATGTTTTAAGTGTTACCAGTTTATTCCAATCAAGATGGCTTCAGGTGTGCCATACTTTTGTCATAAGTAAGTCTGTTAGCACTCTAGTTGTTCTTTAGAACACTCTGGGAAGCTGCAGTAGAACACAAAGGAATCAACTGACAGTCTCTGCCCTTGTTGGATGTACATGTTTTACTGAGAATGTCAGACTTCATTCTCACATGACTGAGAAAGATAATGTGAATTTACAGAAAATATGCTCTCATTTTAGCTTCTGGAGCACCTTCCAAAACTCTATGGGACAAGCATGTGAAAATAGTTTTCTCTCAAACATGATCATGATATCCCAGCAGAAGGTTTTTCACAGGGTAAAATCACCTTAGAACACACCACAATTCCTGAAATTAGTATGGTACCATCAACAAATGAACTCTAATGTAACTAAAGTCTGTTATCACCCTTTATAGTTCTCCTTTTGGTAACCCTCAAAATCTTTGATTCACTACAATGCATTTCAATGGGGTACTATCATTTATATTGGTCTCAAGATGGCTGCCAGCAATTCCAGGATGGAGTGCTGACAGCCAATCAGATCTCACGATGACATGTGTGGTTAGGCTCCGCCCAGATATATATGTGATTTTACTTTGATTTTCTCAGGAACTACTGAACGGATTTACACCATTTAAGCAAAAGGCATGACACTGAACCAAGGGCTACCTCTTTGCCAAATTTGGTGTAATTCCGTTCAGCAGTTCGGGCTGTAGCTGCGATTAAAGGTTCCTATGGAAAAATGAATGGGGAAAACACGTTTTGGGACCCCCTTTTTCTTGGCCCCCGCTGACGAATCACCCCGAGACTTTCAGGATAGGAGCGGACCGGAGTGCCCCAACAAGTTCAAAACTTTCGCGAAGATTCGTCAACCGGCGCCAACGTTATTTCAAATAGAATGTTGCGGATTTCCTATTGAAAATAGGTCCTAACTATAACTATCTACTGGCGACTGCCAGTAGATAATATATATACATATATATATATATTATCTACTGGCGGTCGCCAGTAGATAGTTATAGTTAGGACCTACTTTCCATAGGAAAAGCGTTTTTGTTTTCCCAATAACTTTGGCGACGGATGACGAATCATCGTGAAATTTTCAAAACTAGTGGGGCGCTCCGATCAGCTCCTGTCTTGAAAGTTTCGGGGTGATTCGGCAAGCGGGGGCCGAGAAAAAGGGGGGTCCCTAAACGTGTTTTCTCCATGTTAATTCCCATAGGAAACTTTAGACACGGCTACAGCCCGAACTGCTGAACAGAATTACACCAAATTTGGCAAAAAGATAGTGCTTGGTTCAGAAAGCGCCCTTTTTTAAATGGTGTAAATCCGTTCAGTAGTTGCAGAGAAAATCAAAAATAGAGGTCAAAAAATCAATTTCCCATAGGAAACTTTAGACACAGTTACAGCCAAAACTGCTGAACGGAATTACACCAAATTTGGCAAAAAGGTAGTGCTTGGTTCAGAAAGCGCCCTTTTTTAAATGGTGTAAATCCGTTCAGTAGTTGCTGAGAAAATCAAAAAATAAAGATATCGATATCTAGAGGCACAGAGGATCCGCGGACCCTCCCGACCACGAGCTTTATTCTAATTGGCTGTCAACACTCCAAACCAGGAAGTGTTGGCAGCCATCTTGTGACTCGGTAGAACAGAGTCACAAGAAAACAGAAAAACAAACGCGAAAAACAAGAAAAGGGGGCAGGGTAGAAACACCCTGACCCCCCTAGGCCTGCTTAGGGGGTCCCACAAGGACCCCCAGGGCCCAAAAAAGCATTTAAAAAAAAAAAAATCGACAAAATGCGCGCCGGATCCGCAGATCCGGTTGCGAAACTAAATAAAATGAAGCGCGGCCTCTTGCGCTTCGTTATTATTTAGCCCCCGGGGGCAGTGACAAAAAAAATGTATGGGGAGGCCCCATTCCCCCCCACACTGACCCGGGGACCGCCACCTCCCCGGGGCTTCTATTATGAGTTGCGGGGAGGCACGCAGCCCCCCTGCAGCCCCGGGGACCGCCACCCCCCTGGGCTTTACATGAATATTTGCGGGGGGCACACGGGCCCCCCGCAGCCCTGGGGACCGCCACCTCCCAGGGCTTTTTAAAAAAAAAAGAAAATAACCTGTGTGGGGGGGCTTGAGCCCCCCAACATGCCCCGGGGACGGCCTCCTCCCCGGGGCACTAAGAATGTAAATTTGGGGGTCCGTAACAGACCCCCGAGCCCCGGGGACCACCACCTCCCCGGGGCTGTGCAAGTGAAGGGCCCTGGGGACCGCCACCCCCCAGGGCCGGCTCCTGCAGTGTCCCGGGGTGCCCACCCCCGGGACACTGCTGTTTGCTATGGCTTTTGGAAGAGAGAGCAGGAAACCTGCTCTCTCTTCCAAAATCCAAAGCAGATTGCTTTTCCACAAGGGGAGCTGCATGTTAGCAGCTCCCCATGTGGAAAAGCAATGCCGGCTCCTGCAGGACGCGGGGAGCCGGCGGGACCGTGGGTGCATTGGGGCTCCTCCCACGGTCCCAAACGGATAGGGCCTGCCCCAGGGGATGGGGTCCCCGGGGCCAGTAGTGGCCCTGGAGGGGGCCACGCGGCCCCCCTCCCCAAAATGAAAAAAAAAAAGGACAGCCCCGGGGGATGGGGTCCCCGGGGCCAATAGAGGCCTCAGGAGGGGGGCCACGCAGCCCCCCTCCTTAAAAAATTTAAAAAATGTGGCCATGCCCTGGGGGATGGGGTCCTCGGGGCCGGAATTGGCCATGGGAGGGGGCCATGCGGCCCCCTTCCCGTTCAGTTTTTTTTTTTTTTAAATAAAAAGGGGTCAGGCCCTGGGGGATGGGGTCCCCAGGGCCCAAAAAGGAAAGAAGAAGGGGCCACACAGCCCCCTTCTAAAAAATAAAAAAATAAAAGACGTGATCGTGCCTCAGGCCCCGCCCTCCCTTCACCACTCTGCAAACGCGCCCTGTGGCGCGTTTTAAATTGGGGCATTAACTCCCCTTGAATACTGGGGTCCCTGGGGACTAGCCCACCAGGTACCTCCAGTGCGCCACAGGGCTGCATTGCAGAGAGGTGGTGCAGGCCACGCCCCTTTTTACACCTCTCTGCAAAGCAGCTCTGTGGTGCTTACTGGAGGTACCTGGTGGGCTAGTTGGACCCCAGGGACCCTCAGGATTCAAGGGGACTTTATCCCCCAACTTAAAACGCGCCACGGGGCGCGTTTGCACAGTGGTGAAGGGAGGGGGCAGGGCCTCAGGTGACATGTGTGTAAACACGCCCTGTGGCGCATTTTAAGTTGGGGAATGAATTCCCCTTGAATCCTGAGGGACCCTGGGGGCCAACTAGCCCACCAGGTACCTCCAGTGCGCGCCACAGGGCTGCGTTGCAGAGAGGTGGTCCAGGCCATGCCCCTTTTTACACCTCTGTGCAACGCAGCTCTGTGGCGCTTACTGGAGGTACCTAGTGGGCTAGTTGGACCCCAGGGACCCTCAGGATTCAAGGGGACTTAATCTCCCAACTTAAAACGGCCACAGAGCTTGTTTGCACACATGTCACCTTAAGCCCCCCCCTCCCTTCACCACTGTGCAAACGCGCACCGGGGCGCGTTTTAAGAGGAAGTTTTAATCCCCCTGCCCTATTATGTACTAGGGCCTTACAGAGGAGGTCATGCTAATCACAGGGGTACCCCAACGCATAGTGTTCCCTAGTGTATGTAGGTGTTTTCACTGTATTCTAAGTGTCTTTTAGCATAGCACTGGCTCTATCCCTGGTTAGTCCGAGTCTTACCACCAGTACCCGTCTGAAAAAGTTGTGGGCATAGGATGATTTTGCAACAAGCCCTCTTTCTGCTCCTCTGTTGGTTCTTTCTGCACATGTCTTGCTTCTTCCTGCTCTTTTCTTCGTCTTTGTGGACTTCTGTTGCTTCTTTCTGCATTTCTTTTGCTTTTTTCTGTGCGTTTTTTCTTCTTTCTTCACATGTCCTACCTCTGTAGGCATAGTTAGAAACTAGCATTTAAAAACCTTTGAAATTCACTTAAAAAACCATAGGTTTCAGGCACGTTATAGTTAGAAATTAGCATTTAAAAAACCTTAGAAATTCTCTGAAAAAACCATAGGTTTTAGGGACAGTTATAGTTAGTTGACATTTCAATCATACAAAACCATAGAAATTCCCCCGTTATAGTTAGTTCAGCTAACTTTAACTCACGCCCCCGCAATGCACTGCTGATGACGTCACATATTACATCACTCATGACATGGTCAGTGATATATATATAAACACACACACACAGCACTGGGGTCCCTAGGGCCATTTAAAATACATAGGATCCTGGGAGATGGGGACCTCAGGGCCTAATGAGACTTGGGGAGGGGGCCTCATGGCACCCCTCCACTTTAAAAAAATGTCCCTAGTGGATGGTGTCCACAGGGTTTAATAAGGCTCTGGGAGGGGGCATGTGGCCCCTCTCCCATTTACAATACATAAGGTCCTGGGGTATGGGGTTCCCAGGGCTTAATGAGGCTCAGGGAGAGAGGCCGCACGGCACCCCTCCCCTTTAGAAAAAGACCGCCCTTGGTGATGGTGTCCATAGGGTTTATTTAGACTCAGGGAGAGGGGTCATGTGGACCTCTCTCATTTCAAATGCATAAAGCCATGGGGATGGGGTCCTGATGGCCCGTGAGTCTCGTGGAGGGGGGTCACATGGCACCCCTCCACTTTAAAAAAAATGTCCCTAGTGGATGGTGTCCACAGGGTTTAATAAGGCTCTGGGAGGGGGCATGTGGCCCCTCTCCCATTTACAATACATAAGGTCCTGGGGTTCCCAGGGCCTAATGAGGCTCAGGGAGAGAGGCCACACGGCACCCCTCCCCTTTAGAAAAAGACCGCCCTTGGTGATGGTGTCCTCAGGGAGAGGGGCCATGTGGCTCTCTCTCATTTTAAATGCATAAAGCCAAGGGGATGGGGTCCCGATGGCCCTGTGAGTCTTGTGGAGGGGGGTCACATGGCCCCATCACCTTTATTGCGATCACCCACGGGATGGGAAATACGTCAAGAATACAACGAAGTTTGATGGTTGTTCACTTGCATAGATACATTGCCTGAACTCATGATTGTGTTGAATCCTTAAGGACCTGAACAAGCAGAATCAGGCAATTGTTAAGGCATTTGTCTTTTCTCTTAATGTGTTTTTCCATATTTCCACAAAACCTGACTAAGTTTAACTTCTGTGTCCTCAATTCAGAGCAAAAGGGCACAGACTTCATCTCTGCCCTGGTGGCATAGATATCAGCTCACATGTTTGTAGTAATTGTGGGAGCTCCGGGGGAGTGAAGGAAACACAGGGAATAATTAGTACAAAATGGATTGAGGAAAACTTACGGATGAACATGGGAATGGCATGCTAATACAAAACACAGACCCACAATAGAGTAAGAGCATTGTAAATCATAAAATACATTTTCAAAGTTCCTACAGCAACAGTGATATCACAAAAGGATTACATACACACCAGTCCAGTATTAGAGTAAGTCAGGCTTCAGAAATGCTGAACACTGGTACTTGTACTATCTCATACTCCCATAAAATTAAGAGAACAATCTGGCCTCTCCTAACATCACTTCAATATTAATGTTAAGTTTGTTCTACATTGAAATTACACATGTACACACTAACACATATATGTGTTAAAACATAACTATAACTTTAATTACTTATATGTATTTTCAATTTAGTAATACAATTATTATTACCAAAACATAAATGAAGACTTTTAATTATGTTTAATATTATAAAAAGTACTTACATTAAATAAATACATAACTTTTATTCACATTTGCTAGATATTAAATAAAAATAAAAATGGCAGTGCACTTGGTAAGTTTTCTAAAACAAAAATACCATGCATTCAGTAAATTAATACATTATATAATTAAACATTTTTTTAAATTATTTTTTTAAATAATACACAGTAATTTGGTGGGTGATTATAGTATAACTTTTCAATTTATTAGTTCCATGCTAATTGTAATTTTTAAATTGTTTTATATTTATATTTTACATTCAAATATATTTAAAAAATGTTTCAAACAAATAAACTTATTTTATCCTATACTCTTTCCAGGGAGATTTCCACCAACAGGTGAAATGTTACTTGTAAAACCTTCATACTGGTAAATAATATATTCATCCTTAGCAAGGGTAGAGCTATATAACGCCACACCATACTGTACATCTCCTCTTCTCAGAAACAGTGAATATTTAAAAGGCAGAGAGGTATACCCTAGTCATGGAGTAGATTTACATGTAAGTGGATTGACATGTGTAAATTTTCCTTTGTGAATCAGACCTTATGTCTTCATTAACCCTGGGCGTAGTTCGCGTAGTCGCGCTACGCGTAGCTACGCGAAGTGCACTTCGCACTACGCAAGCTACGCGTAGCTACGTGAACTGCGTAGGGAAAATGCTGTTCGCACTGATTGCACAGTGCCGGATGCTTGTCCGCACTGTGCAATCATTGCAAACGGCATCTTGCACAGTGCAAGCGGTCGTTTTCTTCCGCTCGAGTAGATTTGTACTCGTGCAGCAGTTTTCTCAACGCGGATTGGTAGTTTCTCATCGCGAGCGGTCGCGAGCATACGCAACCACTCGCAATGACAAACCTGACCTCCCCGCGTTGAGAATCTCGCCGGGAGGTTTATTTTCCACGCTCGCGATCGGCAACTTGATGTTGCTGATCGCGAACGAGGAAAAAGTCTCGCCGGGATGTCATTTTGCTCGCTCGCGGTCGCCAACTTGACGTTGAGGACCGCGAGCAAGCAAAAAATGCCCGCTATGCTACGCGTTTTTGCACTGTGCTATGTGCAATTCGCGTAGCGCGTAGTTGCGCAAACTACGCCAGCGTAGCGTAGTCCTACGCCCAGGGTTAGTCTTCATACATTCGATTTCGAGAAATGTTTTTCATTTTGTGCACAAGTTCAGAATAAGACACCATAGATAGAAGAGAATCAGATGTTGACATTTGCAGACCTGATTACAGAGGGTCCATTTTATAACAAATGATAATTTGATGTAATATTTCCACTGTACAGTATGCAGACACCTTACAAACTGTTCTCACATACATGCAATTTTGAGCATCACTTGTTAGCATCTGTTAAGAAAATATATTTCATTCTTACTGGCACAAGGTTTCTGTGAACAGTATATTTAGATATAAGTATACAACTTGGTTCCGTAAGTAGAGAAATCCTCAGAACTTTTAAGTGGCTTCTATGCAACCATCTTGTGTCCATATATTTATTCCACTCAGGCGCCTAATAAAAAACTGTGTTTTGTAGTATGTTTTGTTGTACTACAGTAGTACTACTATTACACTAGAAAATGGTATTCACAAACCTTTGTCCAGAGTTTCTGTACATGCTCCGACTATTTTTTTGTTTAGCAGATATCTTAGCTCCGACTTAGGAGTCTCTTCACACGCAAGTATACGTTTCAGTATTAAAGTTGGGAGGGACAGCGGGAAGTGGTTGAAAAATTAAGAATATTTAGGAATGAAGGGAAGGAGTTTAGGGAGGAGTAAGAAGGGATTGAGGGAGGGCTAGGGAAGAAAATAGCGAGGGAAATGCTCCCACCTACAAAAGAGTAAGCATACTCCCATTCACAAACTGCTCTTCCATAGTTAACTACTGCCATAAATGGCCCAAAACAGTAGTAAATGTACTCCGGCCCAGAGCTGGAGTATAGTATGTCCAGCACTACACATGGCCACTCACTGGCACTGCAATACCCTCCCATAGAAAAAAATGGCAGTAGGGACTTAAAATAGACCCTGTAGAAAATAATGTAAATTAAATGAAACTAATTAAAATGATTTGAAATGTAAACAATTTGAATTTAATACTAAAAATTAACTAAAAATGAAAACATGTTTTTATTTACTTCAACATTTTTCTAACTTTTTTAATCTAAACTTTTAAGTAATATTCATTTTTATTAAAATATAATAGAATTGTATTTAAATAATTCTATATATTAATTTTAATAACTACTAATATCTAATACATGCATTTAATTTTTATAGTTTAAGTGGGATTTTTGTAAACTTCTGAAAAATAATTTTAACCTTATCTAATATTTTCAAAACAAACTACAGTTTAAATTTTGAATAACTTATTAGCATTTTGTGTTCTCAATTTTAGATAAATATATAAAAATATTTTGTAATAATATTTAACATAAAAATATTTTTGCTGGTATTTTATCCAGTAGGATACACTTTTTTTTCTTTTCACTACTCTTTAGCATATCCTTATGGTAAAGTGAAGGGAAAAGTTCCTTATACTTCACCATATGGAGATCTCCACCCCAGCGGAAGAAAAAGAGGAGGTGGAGAGAGAGGGCTTACAGGTAGAGGATAAACATCTTTGGCATGACAAGGAAGCTGTCATTGTCGGATATTACTTCTCATTAGATGTTTGAAATGACATATAAAACAATGAATTCAGCCATTTTGAAATAATTCTGAGCCATTCTTTGCCACAACAGTATCCTACTACACCCTGCTGCTCCCTGCCCTTTTCTTGCCTCAACACAGCTGAGAGAATCGATGAGAAGACACCCCACCTCTTCTCTGAGGCTGAATTAGACATCCTCAGTTAGGGGATTGTCAACAAGTACCCTCAACTTCAACTTTGTAATAATCCAGATACCCAGTTTAGCAGTGCATTGCAAGGCCTCTTCTGGAAGGACATCACCACATGAATTAGTGCATTGGGTGTCCACACCCGATGGGAGAAGCTCTGCATAACCGCTGGGGGTCTTCATCGCTACACAAGAATTTAGGCCTAGGGCATTATGGTCTTGTCCTTTCAGTCACATTCTCGGCACCGCCGCATGACAGCATGAGGGTCCTGAGAGGTTTCTTGGCCTTTCTTCCATGCTCAGCTGAGAAAGTTTGATCAGCAGAAAGACGGTAAGGGTCTAGAGGAATAATCGCATATGTCCCTGTGCATTTTCCACACTGTCTTGTGTTTACCGTAAGTGTTAGTAAATCAAATCATATCAGCTATATTCGAGTTCATATTTATAATCATAAAAGTTTACATGTTAAAAACATTATTACAGAATTGTCCAACAACATAAATAAGTTCCAGTGATCTTACAAATTTACCTCGTAAAACAATACAATAGTAAAGGGCAAGTGTCATTAAAACCCGCCAGTCTTGGACAGAGCTAGACTATCCATATTTTTCTGCGTTGCAAAACAGAGCATACATAACTGGCCACATAATAACAAATCAAAGGGGAAAGCAATGTTTGTAAAAACAAGTAAGGAGGGCAACGTTGCTTACAATTCAGATCAAGTAAGATTAGTAATATACAATGTTTTCTTAAATCCTTAAAATAAATACAGAAAAACAAAGTATGAATCGTACTTTGCCCAGATAAATTATCGCATGGGCACTGGGGAATATTGTCAGACCAGTTATTCACAGTGAGAAAAGTTACCAGATGATGAAATATATTAAAGCATGTCGAAACAAACTTATGGTAACTGTTGTGAACAAACTTTAGATAGGGTTGGATATCCCAGGTGATCAAAAATAGTTGGATTTAACGACACTAGGCTTAGTTAATTCCGTGGCCAGCCTTGCTGCCTTATACATCATAAGACATTTCGGGGCAGATTTACAAGTCCCTTGCACCTCCTTGCGCCACCATTGTGTCACTTTTTTTGACGCAACGGCGGTGCAAACAATGCGGCCAATTTACAACGTGACGCATCTAGGGAGATGCGTCATGTTGTAAGGTCCTGCATCACATTATACCTGCGTCAGGAATAATGTATGCAGGGTGGGCGTTCCCACGCAAAAAGCCATGTAGAACTGATGCAGTGAAATTTACAACATTTCACTGCGTCACTCTACGCCTTCACTGCGTCAAAATCCTTATGCCTGCTCAGACCAGGCGTAAGGAATGACGCAGGGCTTTTTGAATGGGACTCACCTATCTGTTGTGGTGCATTACTGGAGTTGCGTCACTTTCATGAGCAACTCCAGCAATGTGTCACTTTTGGGCCAACAGATGCGTCAGAATTTCTGACGCATTTGTTAATCCTTGTGCCATGGAGCACTGTATTGTAAATGCAGCGCATCCATGGTGGTGCAAGGACATTTGGCGCTGGCACAAGGATACTGACGCAATTATGCAGATGCATCAGTTGCTTGTACATCTGCCCCTTCTTTTTAGCACGTTCCTAGGTATAGACTGTAGAGTGTCGGAGTGTTCAAAAAGTTTAGGTTGCCCCAGGTCCAAACAAATCTGCTTAACCTGATGTAACCATGGTATACATAGAGGTGCAGAAAAATTAATACAATCATTAATGATTCGCCGATTTAAACTAGTGTTTTCACAGGACCAGACTTTATGCCACAATAAACTTGTCTAGTTGAAAGCCATGTTAATTTCCTGGCTTTAATGACATCCCTCCAGGACGCATTTCCTGAAAATAGGACTCCCAGGTAGGAAAATTATGTTGTAAAACTTTATTTTAGTGTTACTAACAGATAGATTGTGACATCTCACAACGTCCTTCCCGCACTTCATTACAAAAGTCTTGCCCAGATTGATTTTCAGCACAAACTTTGAGAAACACGTAAGTAAATGTTGTAGAGCCATTTCAGTGTGAGCCATTAATACAGCGTCATCCGCATAGAGGAGGGCTGGGATTGGACGCTGTCCGATTTGTGGGAGGTCCCTGAGACATTGTATTATCACATTCCCCAAGCTGTTAATATACAAGTTGAATAAAAAAGGTACAAGGACACAGTCCTGTCTTACACCCTGCTCTACTCTACTCTAAAGGATGATGTACATTCACCCCTAAGCCCATAATGTACTCTTGCCAGGCTCAGAGGACACAGTTCCCTTAGAAACGCTAATATCAATAGGTCTACACCAAACTTCTCCAAAATAGACCACAATTTATCATGGATGACACAGTCAAACACACTGGACAAGTCAACAAACGCCAAAAACATGTGGCCCTTCTTGGCCAGAGTATACTTTCCAATTAGCAAATTAAGGTTTAAAGTTTGCTCAGTCGTCCCTAGGCCTCTTAGGAAACCATATTAAATGTCAGATAATATTTGGTTATTTTCCACCCACTCTTCAAGCCTGTTCAAAATTATTCTCCCTGCAACCTTAACCAGAGAATCCAAAGAGGAAATAGACCGGTAAGAAGCTTGATTAGAGATTCTGACCAAGTGCTTCAAAAGACTATGCTACAACACACCCTTAAGACCAATACTAACATAGATCCCCACAATGATAGGCTGGCTTTAAAAAAAATGAACCGGAATGCCATCGGGACCTGGAGCCTTCCCATCCTTGGTTGCCATGAGAGGCTTATTTACCTCATCTAAGGTCAAATGAAGTTCTGAGATCTTGCACAGCGAATCCCTAGAGATGGGTAGCCTGACATCCTCCTGGCTCTCTCGAGAAGGGGTTAGCATAGATTTTATCAAAATGGGCCACCTACTCTGATTTGGTGATTGCAACTTCCAGCCGCAGGGCCCTATCATCTGTTGGTGAAGGGCCATTTATAACCCGCAAAAAAGTTAGACTTTCTTCATTTAGGCTAGCTGCCATTAGATCCTCCCAAGTTTCAGACTTCAAGTGTTTTTTCCTGATCTTTAAGGCTGATTTATATTCTCGCCTGCAGACCTGAATCTCTGTACTAAACCCTGGGGATCTATGCAAAGCCAATTTTAGTTTCTTTTGTGCCTTAGAACAATTAGTATCAAACCATCCAACCATGCTTAAGATTGTTTCCCTGGGAATTATGACCCATTAGACCTAACTTAATCCCCCTAGTGATGTTACTGAAGGCATCCAGGATGTCCTTATGATCATTTGTCTCATCCAGACGAGTCATAATGTCCTCCCTGTGCTCACAGACCTAGTTTTCCCTGAAAATTAATCGGATTTATCTTTGACCATCATACAGAAATACCATTGATTGATGCTATTTCAATATTCTCCTTACAGTGCTCATTATCCGGTATTACTGGATTTATATCACTACTAAGATTCAAACTAAGACTCTGTAGAAAGTGGTCACTTAAAGAGACAGAATGTGTAGTAAAATTAGTAAGGTGAGGCTGTAATCTTGATGCAGGTAAAATATAATCAATGACAATGTTATCACCCCTGCCGTTGGACATTCAATTAAATGGAGCTGCGGGAATACATAATTCAGTAGCAAATGCAAGGTTATATTTAAATAAAAGCTCATTCAACTTGTTGCCATACCCATTGTGTCAGGAGCTCCCCATCCTGGTTGGTATGTCGGCACCCTCAGGGGTCCCTGCTTGCTCAAGTTTCTATCCACTAAGGGGCCGATTACGATTGCGGAAGGACCGCCACCGCCAGCCATGCGGTGGCGGTCCTTCCGCAATCGGACCGCGATTTTCCCCTGCCACATTATGATGGCGGGGGAATCGGCAAAGACCGTCTGCCATGGAACCGCCACAGGCAATCGTTGCGATTGCCTGGCGGAGCAGTCTGCATCCATGAAATGATGGCGGTGCCTAGCAGGCACTGTCTGCCAAATCACAATGCTGTCTCCAGCCAGCCTTTCCGTGGCAGGTAAACCACCATTGAAAGGCTGGTGGAGATTGGTTTCGGGGGCCCGCTGCGGGCCCCCTTGTGTTGGGGGAGGTGTGGATACACTGGGGGTACCCATGGTACCCCTCTACATTTCACTGCACCAAGTGGCAGGCACCGTGTGGTGCCTGCCACGCAGTGCAGTGAAATGCACTATGTGCTATTTTATCATCGCGGTGGGTGCTGCTGTCAGCAGCACCCGCTGCAATGTTAAAATGCAAAATGCGACCGCCATGGTGGCGGTCGCATCCTGATTTGGTGTGCAGGACCGCCGCATGTATTGCGGACGGTCCCGGTCAACACCACGATGTCGGACGGACTCCAGTCCGTCCGCCATCGTAATCGGCCTCTAAGTTCTTTGTTTTTTCCCTTTTCTTGCCACTACCAATGTTTGTTTCTTTTTATTGTATTTGTTGGTTCCAGTACTTGTTTTACAAATGCTTGTTACTTTTGGGTGTTAGCAACAGTGTCACCTTATTGGACATGTGCACCTGGCATGCTTATGGATGTGGCTAAGGCACCTGGCATGCTTATGGGCGTGGCTAGCCATGTGTGGTTGACTGCTACTGAACTGGCTATAAAAGCCCAAGCCTCGCACTTGTCAGTGCTTGGTTTAATCTCCTGGTGACCACTTCAGCTGGAGACTGCTTCTGTCACACGCTGGTCCAGAACTGTAGCAAGCATCGGACAGCTAAGTGCAGCGTGCTTTATGGCTGCGTGTAAAGTGAAAAGCTGTGTGACTTTGACATTTTCTGTTGGTATTGGATGGCTCGTCCTTGCATATTTGCCATGTGAATTGGGTATGTGGTATTTGGCCCAAGTGACTTTTGATTCAAGACTATGGCAGATCATTATTAGAACACCATCTGGAGAGTTTTGATTTGATTTCCAATCGGCACTTAGATATGCTTTTTGTCACAGAAACTTGGGCAGGCGATCTATCTGGCCCTGAATTAATTGCGGCCACACCGGTTGGCCTCTCGGTCTTCCGTCTTGATAGACCCATTGAAAGGGGAGTTGGGCTTACAGTATTCTACAAAGAACATCTGCAAGCAGTGTTTAACTCTATTAGCTTTGAGGGTACTGAGGCGTTAATTTTTAATATCGAGGATTCTAAAATCCAATCGTTCAATGGCCTCCTGATTTATCATCCGCCGGGGTCAAACACTCTA
Source organism: Calotriton arnoldi (assembly GCA_963921515.1). Lineage (NCBI taxonomy): Eukaryota > Metazoa > Chordata > Amphibia > Caudata > Salamandridae > Calotriton > Calotriton arnoldi. The sequence goes on from CAWUFW010010146.1 coordinate 443,696, forward strand.
TTTGTGGACAAAATAAGCCAAGTACTCGAACCTTGTATCCTGAAGACTAACTTTACCGACTTTATTGTCTGGACACCGACACAGAGCTCTTGATAGATACTCTGGCAGGCCATTGACTAATCCAGTTAGTAAAAGGCCCCACTCATGCAGCCTTCCATCGGTTGGATGGGATTTTCACAAACAACCCCAACATTAATTCTACCCATACCAGGCTACTAAGTTGGACTGATCATTATGTCACACTATGGAAGCTAAATCTACATTACACTCTTCCTCCTAGGATTCATAATAGAGGTCATTTGTCTCGGCCGTGGAATAAAATACAACCCGCGGATCTAGGCTTTAAACTTGCTCAATAACTCTCTTTTAAAGAATCTAGTCCCTATCGGATGCCTGAGGATTATAATACTTGGATTACCTCTGCCCTTAATGCCATTGTGCCCATCAGAAGTTTGAATATATCTCATAAAAAATCCTCCCAGCCCTGGTATAATGACTTGCTTATATTAATTCAACGAGAATGCCGCAGACAAGAGCGCTTGTGGCGGTCTAAATATAGCAGAGAGGAGAGAGACAAATACAAAGCATGTCTAAGTAGTTACAAACAATCAATTCTATATATATCTATATATTCTAAATAATTCTATAAAACAACTGACCACTACTAGATGAACATGTATTAATCAAGGTTTCTGTAATTCCTTAGCCAGCACGTTTCAGGATGAAGTGCTTAACATTTTTAATGATTTTACTAACCGCAATCGTTCGATTGGATCACACCATTCTAGTCCTAAGCTGATCAGCTTTAAGCATTTTAATACCCCTTCAGTAGCACTGATTATTGAACTCATTTCACAGGTGAAAGCTGGATCTCCTGCTGATCCGTGCCCCCCCAAGATTATTCATATGGCTCCTGAAGTCATAGCACAGTACCTTTTTACGGTTTTCTCTTCTATGTTTGATACTGGGGTTTTTCCTACTATCTGGAAGGCAGCGGTAGTGCTTCCCCTGTTAAAGAAACCCACGCTCAATCCTCTTGATCCCAACAACTATCGACGTATTGCTAGGCTCCCCTTTCCAGTAGCTGAAAAATTCAATCAATCAATCAATCAATCAGGGAATTGTAAGCGCGCTACTCACCCGTGAGGCTCTCAAGGCGCTGAGGGGAGGGGGGGGGTCCGCAGATCTGTTTAGCCGAAGAGCCAGGTCTTGAGGGTCTTCCTGAAGGTGTTCAGGAGGGGGCGCGTCTGATGTCTGCCGGTAGCTCATTCCAGGTCTTGGCTGCAATGTGAGAGAAGGATCTTCCACCTGCTCTGGCTCTGTGGATGCGCGGGGTTTCGGCCAGTGCGAGGTTGGAAGATCGGAGGTTTCTTTTGGGTACGTGGAAGTTGATTCTGTCGTTGAGGTATTTGGGTCCGTTGGTGTGTAGGCATTTGTAGGCATGAGTGAGGATTTTGAAAGTGACTCTTTTCTCCACGGGGAGCCAGTGGAGACTTCGTAGGTGTTGGCTGATGTGTCCGTGTCGGGAGATGCCGAGGACGAGTCTGGCGGCAGTGCTCTGTATTGTTTGAAGTTTGCGGAGTAGGGACTTGTTGATGCCCGCATAGAGTGCGTTTCCTTAGTCCAGTCTGCTGGTGATGAGTGCGTGGGTGACTGTCTTCCTTGACTCAGGGGGGATCCACTTGAAGGTCTTGCGGAGGATGCGGAGGGTGTTGAAGCAGCTGGAGGTGATGGCGTTGACCTGTCGGTTCATGGTGAGTGATGAGTCGAGTACGATGCCGAGGTTCTTGACGTGGTCTGAGGGGGTAGGTGGGCTTCCAACGGCAGTCGGCCACCAGGTGCTGTCCCATGCAGAAGGGGTGGTACCGAGGACGAGGACTTCTGTCTTCTCTGCATTGAGCTTCAGGCAGCTGTTGGTCATCCAGACTGCGATGTCTTGCATTCCTTTCTGGAAGTTGAGTTTGGCAGTGGTGGGGTCTTTGGTGAGGGAGAGGATGAGCTGGGTGTCGTCGGCGTAGGATACGATGTTGAGGCCATGTTGTCGGACGATGGCTGTGAGGGGGGCCATTTAGATGTTGAAGAGGGTGGGGCTCAATGATGAACCCTGTGGGACTCCGCAGGTGATTTTCGTGGGGTCGGAGAGGAAGGGTGGGAGTCTGATCCTTTGGCTTCTTCCGGTGAGGAATGATCGGATCCAGTCCAGGGCTGTTCCTTGGATGCCTGCGTCGTGTACTCTGGTGACTAGTGTGCGGTGGGAGACGGTGTCGAAGGCCACTGATAGGTCGAGTAGGATGAGGGCTGCGGAGTGGCCTTGGTCCAGGAGGGTGCGGATGTCGTCTGTCGTCTGTGGCGGCGAGTAGGGCGGTCTCTGTGCTGTGGTTGCTTCGGAATACGGATTGGGACGGGTCAAGGACGGCGTTCTCTTCAATGAATCATGTCAGTTTCCTGTTGACTGTTTTCTCTCCAACTTTGGCTGCGAAGGGGAGGAGCGAGATGGGCCGATAGTTCTTGAGGTCGGTGGGGTCAGCTGTGGGCTTCTTGAGCAGGGGTCTGACTTCTGCGCGCTTCCAGTCATCTGGGAAGGTGCCTGTTTTGAAGGTGGTGTTGATGGTGCGTTGTAGTTCGGGTGCGATGGCGGCCGTGGCTCTGTGATAGATGTGAGGGGGGCAGGGGTCGATGGGGGCCCCCGAGTGGATGCTTTTCATGGTCGAGGCGGTGTCTTCGGCCGTGATCGGTGTCCAGTTGGAGATCGTGGGCTGGCTGGTGTTTCTGGGGGGCGGGGGGCCGTCTGTGGCACCTGGTGGATGGTCGATGAAGTTGTCGTAGAGGTTTTTGATCTTGAGGTGGAAATAGGTTCCAAGCTTGTTGCAGAGGTCTTGGGATGGTGTGATGTCTGTGGCTTTGCTGCGTGGGTTGGTGAATTCCTGAATGACACTGAAAAGTTCCTTGGAGTTGGTGGAGTTGGCCAGGATTTTGTTGTGGATGAAGTTCCTCTTGGTGGCTCTGATCTGGTTATGGTAGTCCGTCATGGCGTCCTTGTAGGTGGTGTGGTTTTCGGTTGTCTTGGTGTTTCTCCAGTTCTTTTCCAGGCGTCTGCAGGTGCGTCTGGCTTCTTGGAGAGCAGTGGTGAACCAGGCGGCTTTCCTGGGGCATTGTCTGTCGGGGTTGCGTAGCGGGGCGAGCTCGTCTGCGCAGTTGAAGATCCAGGTGTGGAGTTTTCTGGCTGCGTTGTTTGCATCGGGTGCCCAGGTGTGGTTGTCTCCGTGAGGGTGGAGTTAAGTTGCTCGTCGGTAACCTTGCTCCAGTTCCTTCGAGGTGGGCGTGTGGCTGGTTTGGGTGCCTTGGGTTTGTTGATGGCAAAGTGTACGCAGTGGTGGTCGGTCCATGGTGGCTGCGTTGTGTGGCTGAATTGAACGCTGTTTCCTGCCACGAAGATTGGGTCGAGGGTGTGTCCTGCTCTATGGGTCGGTGTGTTGACGAGTTGTTTAAGTCCGATGCTGGCGAGGTTGTCACGAAGGATAGTGGAGTTGGGGTCGCTGGGGTTGTCGAGGTGGAAGTTCAGATCTCCAATGAGTATGTAGTTTGCTAGGCGATGGCATGGGGTGCGATGAAGTCGGTGATGGTGGTGGCGAAGGGTGTTCGGGGGCCGGGGGGTCTGTAGATGAGGGTTCCTTGGAGTGTGGCTTTGGGGGTGGTCTGGTTCTGAAAGTGCAGGTGTTCGGCAGAGGGGAAGGTTTCACTGGAGGTGGTGAGGCGGAGGGTGGTCTTGTGGGCGATGGCGAGGGTCCCTCCTGGGTGGTTGGGGTGGTCTTTCCTCTGGATCTTGTATCCGTCTGGGATGGCAGTGCTGATGTCGGGGGCGGAGGATGCGTTGGTCCATGTCTTTGTGAAGAAGGCGATGTCGGGCGATAGAGAGTCGAGTAGGTTCCAGATTTCCATGGCGTGTTTGTGTACGGAGTGTACATTGAGGAGGATGCATTTTAGGGTGTCCCCGGTGCTGGCGTCGGCGGTGTTGGAAGCCGGGGTGGCGGTGAGGGTCTGGCGGCTGTGGAGGCAGGAGAACTGGCCGTGGGTCTTGTTCGGCGAGACCTGTTGGCATTCTCTAAGTCTTCCAGGGTTGAGTGCGAGGAGGGTGGTGGTGTTGTAGCGATGGGTAGTGGGAAGTCCAGGGTTCCTGGCGCTGGCCGCAGTCGGGTTGCGGACAGATGCAGACGGGCTTGCCTTTGGCGCGCTGGCGGCACGACCGCGCAGCGGCCACCATTAAGTAGGGGAGGTGGGAGGGAGGAGAGGCTGGGAGGCGGGAGTGGGGGACTTCCGGGGAGGAGGGGCCGCAGGGGCAGCAGCAGCGAAAGGAACAGGCAGGCACGAGAAAATAAAAACAGTGGTGGAATTAGAGCAAGACACAGATGGGCACAATAACAGTGGCACAACAGGGAGGCAGGAGAACTGGCCGTGGGTCTTGTTCGGCGAGACCTGTTGGCATTCTCTAAGTCTTCCAGGGTTGAGTGCGAGGAGGGTGGTGGTGTTGTAGCGATGGGTAGTGGGAGGTCCAGGGTTCCTGGCGCTGGCCGCAGTCGGGTCGCGGACAGATGCAGACGGGCTTGCCTTTGGCGCGCTGGCGGCACGACCGCGCAGCGGCCACCATTAAGTAGGGGAGGTGGGAGGGAGGAGAGGCTGGGAGGCGGGAGTGGGGGAATTCAGGGGGGGAATTCCAGGGAGGAGGGGCCGCAGGGGCAGCAGCAGCGAAAGGAACAGGCAGGCACAAGAAAATAAAAACAGTGGTGGAATTAGAGCAAGACACAGATGGGCACAATAACAGTGGCACAACAGGGAAAAATTAAGAAAAAAACGGCTGAGAAAGGTTACGGTGGTTGCAGGCAGTCTGGTCCCAGTTGGAGCGGGCAGCAGGCGCAGGAGCGGGCATCAGCCTTGAACCTCCCAAGGAGGAGTTCGTGGTCTGGAGGCAAGAGACGGCATAGCGGAGCTGCGGGAGAGAGTGGACCTAGACCGAGAACTATCAACTCTCCTCCTTTTTGGAGGACAACCATCTCTTGGATGACTCGCAGTTTGGCTTCAGGGTAAATCATATCACAGAATCTGCCTTGCTTACAGCCACGGAGGAAATTTGTTCATCTCTCGACTGCGGAGGCAATGCAGTTTTGATTCTGTTGGATTTCTCTGCAGCCATTCGATACGGTCAACCATGAACTGCTGATCTACCTTATGAGGGAATTAGAGATAAGCGACCTAGCATTGGCGCTGCTTAAATCATTCCTTTCAGGATGACAACAAGTGGAATCCCTTGGTGATTTTGCCTCTGCAATTGTTTGTCTCCCGTGTGGGGACCCTCAGGGATCTTCCCTGTCCCCCACCTTGTTCAATCTTTATGTCACCCCACTTGCTGCTCTGATTAAATCTTTTGGATTGTCATTGGCATCCTACGCCGATGACACTCAGATTATAGTGTCTCTGACTAGAGATGTAATCGCTGCTGGGGCCATGTTTAACAACTACATGAGGGCAGTGAGCAAATGGACGGCCAATCATTGCTTGAGGCTTAATTACTCCAAAACTGAAGTTATCCAATTCGGGAACAATCACATGAGGGCAGTAAGCAAATGGATGGCCAATCATTGCTTGAGGCTTAATTCCTCCAAAACTGAAGTTATCCAATTCGGAAACAATCCAGCCATTTGGTCTCCCCTCTGGTGGCCATCGGACTTGGGTACAGCACCCAAGCCAATTCTCAAAGTAAAAAATGTAGGTTTTATCTTAGACAGTGAATTGAAATACAAAGATCAAATCAATCAAATCACCTCATCTTTTTTTTTTCATCTTAGAATGTTAAAGAAAATTGCTAAATTTATTCCGGCTGATTTATTGAAAGGAGTGGTCATTGCCCTAGTTCTGTCGCAACTGGACTACTGCAATTTCCTCTTTATTAGCCTCTCAAAGGGCCCGCTTATAAAACTGCAGACCATCCAGAATGCAGCAGCCCGTTTTCTCTTGGGAATTCCTAAACATCAATCAGCCAGGGCCTCTATTAGACAACTTCATTGGCTTCCGGTCTGCCATCTGATCACTTTTAAGGCTCTTTGTTTAGCCTATAAAACTCTTTATGAAAAAGCCCCTGCCTTCTTTACGAAAAACTTTGAGCTGTATATTCGTGGCAGAACATTATGCTCTGGCTCAGCCAATCTGTTGAAGGTTGCCTCCTTTAAGTGTGCCAAGTGGGGGGGAAGAAGCTTCTTCAGGCTTACAGCCCATCAGTGGAATCGTTTACCACTAACTGAAAATGGCACCCTCAGTCATTATTTTCAGGAAACATCCTAAAACCTGGTTATTTAATCAATGATCTCTCACACTTTGCTCTAGGTTGCTCCCTACAGTTCCGTCCAGTGCCAAGATGCCTACGGGTATTCGTGCGCTTACAAATCATAAATCATAAATCATTTACATATTTGTTTCGCGCTTAGCGCTTGGAGTCGTTTTATGTTTGAACTCATTATATATTTGTATTACGCTTAGCACTTGGAGTCATTTATGTTTGAACTCATTTCATATTTGTATTTAGCATAGCGCTTGGGGTCATTTTATGTTTGAACTCATTACCGACTTCTGAGAGTTTTGTTTCTACACTATTTGCATAGAACTTTGAAATTAAGACAACTATTGTGAACTTGATTAAGCCCGGGCGTAGTTTGCGTAGTAGCACTTCACGTAGCTACGTGAAGTACAGCTTCAACTACACGTAGCTATGCAAATTGCGTAGTGCGTAGCTGTGTGCTTGACTGCACTGTACAATAATTACCAAAAGCAAACTTGTACAGTGCAAGTTAAGATAAAATAAATATCTCTGTCTTTATATGCTAAAAATGCATATAGTCATTTCACTAAAGTGAAAACAAAAGTTAACAAGCAGTGAGAGAGGTGATGATTTTGGTATCCTCACTAACTTAGGGAGAGAACCAACAACCAAGCAGATGTCTTGAAAACAAAAAGCACATCTTATTGAACGATTCCTCCTAGGACCACCTCAAGCACAGTTATGGGCAAAAATACAATCCCAACCAAAGGCCCTGCAAAGCATTATGGGACGAGATTAGCAGTGGGCAGTGAATATTATAGTGTTCAATATCAAAATAATTCTACAAAGAGCTGCAGTTCAACTAGTCGTCACTGGGTGTCGTCCCTCAAGAGTGAAATGCAAAAGTATTGAAAACCTTTCATGAAGCTTTGCATTTGACTCGTGAGGGACGACACCCAGTGACGACTAGTTGAACTGCAACTCTTTGTAGAATTATTTTGATATTGGACACTATAATATTCACTGCCCACTGCTAATCTCGTCCCATAATGCTTTGCAGGGCCTTGGTTGGGATTGTATTTTTGCCCATAACTGTGCTTGGGGTGGTCCTAGGAGGAAGGGACCACCATTGAATCGTTCACATGATATGCTTTTTGTGTTCAAGGCATCTGCTTGGTCCTCCCCTAGGTTAGGGGGACTCCAAAATCATCACCTCTCTCATTGCTTGATATGTCAAAATTCATTTTTGTGAATTGGTTATATGCTTTTTAGCATAAAAAATTGCTTTATCAAAGCATTTGAAGGAGTTTGTTATTATTATTAAGCCTGGGCGTAGTGCTAGCTGTGTGCTTGACTCACTGCACTGTACAATAATTACCAAAAGCAAACTTGTACAGTGCAAGTTAAGATAAAATAAATATCTCTGTCTTTATATGCTAAAATTGCATATAGTCATTTCACTAAAGTGAAAACAAAAAGCAGTGAGAGAGGTGATGATTTTGGTATCCTCGCTAACTTAGGGAGAGAACCAAGCAGATGTCTTGAAAACAAAAAGCACATCTTATTGAATGATTAGGTGGTGGTCCCATCCTCTTAGGACCACCCCAAGCACAGTTATGGGCAAAAATACAATCCCAACAAAGGCCCTGCAAGCATTATGGGACGAGATTACAGTGGGCAGTGAATATTATAGTGTCCAATATCAAAATAATTCTACAAAGAGCTGCAGTTCAACTAGTCGTCACTGGGTGTCGTCCCTCACGAGTCAAATGCAAAAGCTTCATGAAAGGTTTTCAATACTTTTGCATTTCACTCTTGAGGGACGACACCCAGTGACGACTAGTTGAACTGCAGCTCTTTGTAGAATTATTTTGATATTGGACACTATAATATTCACTGCCCACTGCTAATCTCGTCCCATAATGCTTTGCAGGGCCTTTGGTTGGGATTGTATTTTTGCCCATAACTGTGCTTGGGGTGGTCCTAGGAGGAAGGGACCACCATTGAATCGTTCACATGATATGCTTTTTGTGTTCAAGGCATCTGCTTGGTCCTCCCCTAGGTTAGGGGACTCCAAAATCATCACCTCTCTCATTGCTTGATATTTTATTGTCAACATTCATTTTTGTGAATTGGTTATATGCTTTTTAGCATAAAAAATTGCTTTATCAAAGCATTTGAAGGAGTTTATTATACTCCTGCTACGCTACGTTTATTAGTACAGTTATTCACTCTGCTACGTGCAATTTGCGTAGTGCGTAGTAGCACAAACTTTGCATGCTTCGTGAGCGTAGTAAAGTATTATGCCCAGGGTTAAACTTGATACCGTACCTTGCACATGGAAGCATCCTGTTACCACTCTGATCATCATATTGAATGTACACTGGCTTATGTAGCCCTTTGGGCCTGTTCCTAGTTGTGAATATTTGTTTATGGGTGTTTTGTGAAAATGAAACGATGTGTCTAGGTGGCATTGGTTTACCTGGCTGTAGATCACATATAATCAACTCCTTTTTGGCAGCATTGTTCTTAGAGAACTATTATTTGGATTGTATTCTCCTGCAACCTACAGACAAAGGCTAAGAGAGTATCTCAGCTCCTCTTGAGAACCAGGTGATTAACATATATCGCTTATTATGAATGTTCTGTGTTGAGTGTGCCTGGGTGGCCCAGAAGTGTCTCTGTACTCATCTATTGCATTTCTTATTTTATAGAGAAATGCAAGTCCTCAAAAAATCGGCCCTACTCTGCAAACACATCCCCTTGAGGGTGCCGGGAGGGACCAGGCTGTGTGGAGTAGCAGTGTTCTCTCTCTTTTTCTCGTCCCATTTCCCTTCCCTTTTGAGACACCTGCCGGGACTCCTGTAGCGAGTTTAGTAGTGCTGAGAGGAGAGAGGACAGTTCATTGCTCCAGCAGACAACCTGAACTTCAGGTGAGTGGCTGTGCCACAGTCTTACACATTGTGAGTGAAATGTGTTTGATCCTCGTCCTCAAAATTAGTAATACCATACATTCTTTTAGGGGACATTGAACGTAAATAATTCGAATCCCCACCCCATAATATACTATACTATTTCCTTGGCCTAAAACATATTAAAGCAAGATCATTGTCCAACTGGCTAAGAATACTCATTACCTGGCTCTGAGTTGCATTATTGTAGAAATTCATCACCACCAAGGTAAATTTAGGGGACACTTTGAGTTCAAAAGTATGATAATAGCTAGTAGAATTCCAACTTGTAATTTCAACAAATGGCAGACAGTTGGAAATATATGTGCACAGACCGCCTTTAGCTCTTTCAGATTTATATGGAATGACAGCTGTATAGAAGATTCTATAACCATTCATTTGAAGCACTTCTACCGCCCAGGTCTCCTGAAAGCACAAGATATGAAAGGTATTTACAAATTCAGTCTATTCTGGAATGGAAGGCTTACCACATAGGCCCGTGATATTCCAAAACAGCACTCTACATCCCATGGAATCCAGTGGCACCACTTCACCCAAAATTACTGTAGAACAATTTGCCTGGGTAGTATTCACAAGTATTGTTGGAGAGCTACCTTCTGTGCTGGATACAATGTTCTCCTGTGAAAAACCTTGAGCTTTATCAGTAAGGAGTCAGTCCTCCCCCTCCAACTTCTCAATGGGGTGAAACGATTATGTACTGCAATGGGAAATATACTTCCTGTCCGTGAGTAGCAAGGGATCTTGATGTAACAACTAATGGGGTACTCAGGTACAAAGGCCGATAAAAGTAGCCAATAGGTAGAACTGATATGTGGTGTGGAGAAACAAGTAAATCAGCTGTTCTTTGCAGAATAGCGTTTTCAATCCTAGGTGACCTAAAACAAACTACACACTCTCCTTGTAGTGTTTTACTCCCCTTACCGCGCAAATCACTCTTCTAACCATTTAATGTCATCAAAACTGTCCCCTTCAGACCAGATTTGTTTACAACCCAGTTTATTATTTTTTTCTAAGAGATTCCCAAGATTCTGCAGATGTAGAATTCCAGGGAGGGACATTGGGCAGTATCACAACTTAGGGTGTGGCTTCGTGTGGGGGGGGGGGGAAGCTTCAGAGAAACCCTCTTGCCAAGTGGTTGATGGGCCACATCACTAGTAGAACATATTGTTGTAGGTGCAGTGGTGATAGAGTTTTGTGTTACTGGTGCAGTGTTAGTATAACCTTCCATGTTATGTAACAAGTGGATTTTTGTGGTATGAAAGGTTGACAGTCAAACTTTACTAACATATGTGGCTATTTTGGGATTGACTAATCAACTGATCTTGGCGTATTGGAAATTACTTTAAAACAACCCAGAATTACTATTCAGTACTATTTCCATTTTCAATTTTTTTTTGTTTTACCCTTAATATTTCACACCATTAACTAATATTGTGTGAGATATTTGTTTCAAAACATATAGACCATCTGAACATTCTTTGCAATGCTTTGTTGCCATATTTTTAAACTCTGACCCCTCTCAGATAAGCAAGATGTGGAACATGTTGAAAAGCCACATTTTCAACATTTTAAAGTGGATTATTTATAGAAATCAGCTCTTAATTTAACAATTTCTCCTCCGTGATAGGCTCATTGAACAGATATTCTGCAAATTTTCTTGTTTAACTTTTTGCAATTACTGAAAGGTGAACATGAATGCCGAGCATAGGGCAACATTTGGTAAACAATCCTAAATGTCAGCATTTCTATTAAGTGAAAAAATGTATATATTACTGACCCCATGAATTCAAAATGGCTCTTTTTTTCCACATTATTTCTTAGCGGACCGCCTGGCCACAGAGCATTCCAACAGGACCTAGGGCAAGAAACAAGGCCCTTAACTTTGAGGAAGGTATGTAGACTTTCTACCGCTAAGGAGGAGAAGGAAGCAACCAGTAGCAAGGGTAGTGCACCTTTCGCAGAGAGCAACACGATCTGTCACCAGGAGACTCCCGGCAGAGGATAAGGAGCTAACTATGAGGGGTTTTCAGGGGATCTGGACACCACCATGAGGAGGAAGATATTGGATCTCCTCCTGGCTTCAAGACCAACCTGTGGTGTCCCAAGAACAGACCCCACACCATCTGGGCCTGCACCCAATCCCTTAGCATCTTCCAATGCCCCAACTCCATTGGAGCCTCCAGCTGTATCTCCTCCTCCCAGTGCTCACTCAGAAATACTGGATTTGAGGGACATGCTTTCTTTACCCCACACCAATCTTGTGCAGCTCACTCCCTTCCGCTGACTATGTGGCCTTGGCTGCTCTCAAGGAACCCTTAGGCCAATCATAGTGGTTCAGGGAGCAAACTCTTGGCATATGTGACCCTTCTGCCACTGAGCAGCCCCGAACATTATGTGGCTCATGACTTCCTTGATAGCAGGTTTAATGTTGTGTCTGCCTTCCCACCCCACCCTACCTCTAGGGGTGGGCATATACCCCACTCCGCCAGTGGCGTTTGCGGAGTTTTGCCCACTCCGCACGAAATGCAGAGTTTGTCAAAACTCCCATAGCGGAGTTTACCGGTGCCCACCTCAAGCATTTGGTCTACCCAGCAGGTATCCTCACTGCCACGGCACTCAGGAGTGTGGGCTGTTGACACACTGGAGGCTGTCAGCTGAAGGGTTAACACTCCCAGCCCAGGAGGGAGGTGGTGACAGCAGCTCAGCGCGCCACTTCCTGATGATGTGTAAGTGAAGTGCACAGTTCTGCTCTGCAGTATTTCAGTGCTGGGGGGTGGGGTCTGGCTGGGAAAATTGGAGTGTGCAGTCCTGAAAAACCTCTTGCATGCGGGGAAGGCGTTGGCCATCACTGCAGCGGGCTCTCAGAAGCAGATTCAGGCCTCACTGGCATTCACTACTGTGAGTAATCCAGTCCACCCACATCTGCAAATTGGCGTGAGGCCACCTCCCAGAGAATGCATGTTTCGTGAAGGTAGCCTCGTGCAGACACCCCAGCTGTGAAGACCCAAATATCTCCAGGTTGGTGCAGGTGGATATTTCTGTGAGTGTTTTCAAATTAAGCAGCCACATTCGATTCAGAAAGGCCAGTTCTGAGAGTCTCCCTCAAGTGTTAAACTCTTGTACTGCGCTGCCTGCGAGTTGAGTGTGTACACAAGAGCCTTGTAACAGATTACATGACCTGCATACATTAGGGGATAATAAGATACCCTTTTGGGCAAAAAAAAGTGCAAAGGCATTATTATTCCAGCATGCCATTTTCTACGTCTTAAAATATTAATTTCCTCGATGTTAGTCTTACCGGTATAGCAGCGAATTTTTACCTGTATGATATCAATATAGTCGTACACATGGCTATGTATTATATCATTATCTGTAATTATTTTACATGTGAGCCATGTAATACGTTGTATACTTAGATATTTCTTTTCCGTGTTATCTGCACTAAATGAAGTGTCTGTTAGCCATGTTTTTAAGCGTGAGTAGGTAGAAAAAATGTTATGGTTTTGACAACGGCAGCAAGGCAAAACGTTACCATCCACATTAAGCAAGAATATTTGGATCCGGGGTGCCATTAAGTCCTTCTTTAATGTGGGAGGAGCACTCTTTTGCATATCCAATAGGGGACATGCACTTTTATAACTGACACCAACGCTGCAGGTGGAAGCAACTAGCTATTTTGAAAGACTGGGCAGCATCCCACTGCGCTTGGACCTCCTTGTAATTTCACAGAGTTTTTAGATCATCCTACGGAATTCAGTGGTGTAGAACCTCGTGAGCTCCGCCCATTCCTTCCTATCACACCGCCTGTTTCCTATTTCCCAATATGTCTGTGAACCCTGTTTCTCCTGCTGCCCTTGTGTGTCCTACTTACCATGGTGTGAATGGTCCTGCCTCAGACTGCATTTGACATCTGCGGCTGAGAACTTTAATGTTGTAATAGGCAAAGAAGAAAGTGAGGATGGGTAGGAACTTCCACCCGAAGCCAGGAACATGATACATCAACTCCCTCTGGCTTGGGAGACTGGCTTTATTTGAAATTGGGCAGTGGACTCTTGATTTATGGACTTTTTGGACAATAGACTTTGTTCTTTCCAATTTTTTCTTTTGTAAACAATATCTTTCTCCTTGTCTTGTTCCTCCTCCTGGACCCGCACCTCCTCCTCATCTTCTTGTTGAGCAATGTGGCTGCAGACACATTTGTTTTGAGGAGGATTGGATCTTCTCTTTGGCATGCCCACTGTCCTCTGCTTGTAGATGTTTCTACCTCATCATCCGGTGCAATGTCTCCAGTACCTGAAAAAAGAAGGATTTGATAGGTGAAGTACATTAAATCCAGCTGTGTCTATATTTTGACACAGTAATTTAAAACCAATAGTCTGTAAATAAATATTAAAGTTATTACCATACTGGCCTACAACCTAAAAGAACATATTTTGGTTAAATCAAAGATAGAATTCAAATAGCTCAACATTGTCAACTCACTGCTCCAGCCGCAGATATTTGCCTTTTGTAGATCCCCGCGAGGTTAGGTGCTATCTAACCCCGGGCGTAGTGTGCGTAGCGGGGCTACTCGGAGGTCCACGGAGTTGAAAACAAACTCTGTGGAACTCTGCTACGCACACCCGCCTCCACCCCTCTATTATAAAAAGTAAATAAACATTATTAAAAAATAAATTTAAAACCACTTACCTGGCATGCGGCGTACCCGGGCTGCCCTCCTCCTCTTCTTCGCCGTGTCGCTAATCCTTGTGAGAACTGCGCATTCGCGCGTGACCACGCATGCACATTTCTTGTCAGAAATGGGGGGTGGAGGCGGGAGCTGGCCAACTCCGCTCCGCCCGCGGAGTGTGCTGAGATTTGCCTTCTCCGCGGAATGCAGAGAAGGCAAATCTCTGCACACTCCGCGGGCGGAGCGCTATCCCGAGTCTTTGTAACTGTTGTTTACAATGTTTTGTAGATCCAGCAGCTAGAGAGATGTAAATGTGGTTCAATAAATATTATCTCTGTATAGAATAAATTAAAAGCATACATTTTGGCATGTTAGACATACATAAAAGAAAGGAAAACAAACCCCACCGATAAACAGACTTTTATCATTATATTAAATGATTCAATTGAGGGCAATACGTTATTGAATGGACTAATGATGGAATATAATAAGACAAAATGTAGTTTCCAAGACTTACCTGACTGACAGATAGTAGAGGGCCTAATAGCTGCTGCCAGGATATCCCCTGATGCCATCATTGATGTTCTGATGGGTGCAGAGACAGAATATCGAATCAAAAATATCGAGTTGCACAAATATCGAGTTGCAAATATTGTGGGTCAGAAATATCGACAGCAAGAATATCGTGGTCAAGAATATCGACTCAAGGTAAGTAATATCGATTTTAAAAATATCTAGGGGGCCGATTAGGATGGAGGAAGGGGCGGTCCTTCTGCCATCTGACAGCAGTTTTCCCCCCGCCAGATTATGATGGTGGGGGGAAACCTCAGGGAAGCATGGCGGGCGCAAAGACCGTCCGCCACGGTTCCGCAAGGTGGTCCATTTCCGCCCACTTTGCGGAACCAAAAGTTAGGGCAGCATTGCGGCAGTGCCTTGCAGGCACCGCCGTAGGGATTACGATATCCCTTTCCGCCTGTCTTTTCGCGGCGGTCATCCCACCACGAAAAGACAGGCGGAAAGGGATTCGGGGGCCTGTAGCGGGCCCCCCTTGTTGTGAGGGGAGGTGTTGCTGCACTGGGGGGTACCCATGGTACCCCCCTGCATTTCCCTGCACTGCGTGGCAGGCATCGCGTGGTGCCTGCCACGTAGTGCAGGGAAATACAGTGCATGCCATTTTAACATTGCATACGGTGCTGCAGCCAGCAGCACTGTCCGCAATTTTAAAGGCCCTGGATATGCCCGCCAGTGTGGCGGGCGCATCCTAATTGCAGTGGTGGGACCGCCGCATGTCTGGCGGGCGGTCCCAAACACTGCAACGATGGCGGGAGGACTCAGGTCCGCCCGCCATCGTAATGAGCCCCTAAGTGTTTAATATCGTTTGCAAAAATATTGTTTGTTTTTAATGTTATGTATTTTAGTATATATTTTATATGTATGTGTTGTATGTTTTTTTGTATAAGAAGTGTTTGTATTTTTAATATATGCATTACATTTTTTGGAGTTATTAATATTTTTGGTTGAATTTTGCGTATTTTAGTTCCGTAGCGGGTTGTGGGTTTATAGGGGAATAGGGTGGGAAGTAATTTAATTATATTAAATGTATTGATTATTTTTAATTTATGAATATTTGTTTAATTGAGATGTTATAGTGTTAAATGTGTAAAGTAATTTATTATTAATTAATTAATAATTGGTTGTTAATAATTCAAATTAATTAATTGGTAATTAATTATGGTAATTGTATAATTAACTTTAGGTGTGTGTTGTGGTGTTTATAGGTGTTAAGGGTGGGTAGTAATTTATTTTTAATTGATGAATTTATAATTGGATGTTAATTAATTTTAATTAATGAATTGGTAATTAATTATGGTAATTCTGTAATTAATTTTAGGTGTGTGTTTTGGTGTTTATAGGCATTAAGGGCGGGAAGTAATTCATTTTAATTGATGAATTAATAATTGGATGTTAATTAATTTTAAGTAATTAATTAGTAATTAATTATGGTAATTGCGTAATTAATTTTGAGTGTGTTTTGGTGTTTAGAGGAGTAATGGGTGGAAGTAATTTGCATTTAATTAATTAATATATAGTTGCTAATTAATGTTAATTATTTGATATATATTTTGGGTAATTGTTTATTTTTGTGTGTGTTGTTTTTACTTTTAAAGGGGTAAAGGGTGGCTATTAAATACATTTGAATTACTTTATTAGTTGTTAGTAATAGTTTTTAATTTATAAATAAGTTTTAATTGTGTTTTATTATTTTAGAGTTTAATTTAGGTGTGTGCTGTGGATATCAAAGTGTTAAAGTGTGTGTAGTCAAACAATGTTTATTAGTGTTTTTTTATTAATAATATTTTTTAAATTCAATATTGATTATGTTAATTTTTGAGAGAAAAAATTATTAAAAATGTTCAAGTATTTTGTTATTGGTGTGGTTTTATAGGGTAGGAAATACAATAAATAAATGTATGTATGATTTAATTTATTTGCTTGTAACTATTTTCTAGTTTAAAGGATTTTTTTATAAATGTATTTATTATTTTAGATTATATATTATTTGTAGTTTTTTTTTATATGTGATTAATATTATAATATTTTTTCTTTTTATGTGTATAATATATTTGATTTTTCATTTCTAAATATGGTTTATTGATTTTTATGTTTTTTAAAATAATTTTTAATATTTTTTATTTTTGTTCTAACTGTTTGAGTGTGAATAGTAATTTTTGTCTCTTTGTTATCCAACACTTTCCCTAATGTTGCACTCACTGGAGTGGGAATAGTTATCTTTACCTCTCTGCTATCGAGCACTTTCCCTATTGATGCACTCACTGGAGTGGGAGTAGTAATTTTTAACCCTCCGCTATCCAACCCTTTCCCTACTGTGCACTCACTGGAGTTGGAATAGTAATTTTTAAGCCCCCCCCCCGCTATCCAACACTTTCCCTACTGTTGCACTCACTGGAGTTGGAATAGTAATTTTTACCCCTCCGCTATCCAACACTTTCTCTACTGTTGCACTCACTGGAGTGGGAATATTAATTTTTACCTCTACGCTGTCCAACACTTTCCCTACTGTTGCATTCACTGGAGTGGGAATAAAAATTGCTACTCCTCCGCTATCCAACAGTTATTCTACTGTTGCATTCAGTGGATTGGGAATAGTAATTTTTACCCCTCTGCTATCCAACACTTTCTCTACTGTTGCACTCTTTGGGGTTGGAATAGCAATTTTTTGCCCTACGCTATCCAACACTTTCCCTACTATTGCTCTCCCTGGAGGGGGAACAGTCATTTTTTCCCCTCCGCTATCCAACACTTTCCCTTCTGTTGCACTGTTTGGAGTGGGAATAGTAATTTTTACCCCTCCGCTATCCAACACTTTCCCTACTGTTGCACTCTTTGGAGTGGGAATAGTCATTTTTCCTCCTCCGCTATCCAACACTTTCCCTACTGTTGCATTCTTTGGAGTGGGAATAGTAATTTTTTCCCCTCCGCTATCCAACACTTTCCCTACTTTTGCCCTCACTGGAGTGGGAATAGTAATTTTTACCCCTCCCCTATCCAACACTTTCCCTACTTTTGCATTCACTGGAGTTGGAATAGTAAATTAAATTATTTTGCTATCCAACACTTTCCCTACTGTTGCACTGATTGTATTGGGAAATGTAAGTTTAAATATTTTTTAATAGTTTAATGTTTTAATTTATTATAGAATGTTTTTTTTATTTTAAATTATTGATATATTTTTAAAGTTTTAAAATAAATTAAAGATAGTAGTTTATTAATTATTTTAAAGTAAATATATATGTATGTATAAATTATTATGTTTGGGTGTCTATCTTTTTTTTCATTAAGTTTATTTGTTATATTTTGTTAAAATGTATATTAAATTGAATTTCCTTTGTTAAAATTAATGTTAAAATTTAACATATATTATTTTATTTTATATATATATTTAAATCAATATTTTGAACATCTATATTTTTTACATCAATATTTTTGATTCGATATTTTTGTGTTTACCTGTGTCGATATTTTTGTAGTCTATATATTTTTTCTCGATATTTTGAACATCAATATTTATGTCATCGGTATTCTATCAGTGAACCGTTCTGATGGTGTACAACAGGGGCTTCTGTTTGGCAGAAGCTGACAAGAGAAGGAGAAATCGAGAGGGGAATAAGCCACTCAAAAACATACAAGAAGATCCTACATATAAGGTTGAAATCCTATTTTGGAGACATACAAATGTTGTTTTCCAGCAAGTTAGGATAATGAGTAAAAGACATCTTACTACCCTCACATTGCCAAATCTAAGGGCCATTCATAAGACAATATATAATAACTAATACAAACTATTGACATACTGAGCATGTTGCCAGTAGGAAACATGTAACAAAAGTCATGCACAAACCATGTCAATAATAATGATAGTGGTTAGAGCCAAAGGAAAAAGAGCTTTCAAACCAACATTATAAAGTATACTACTGGTGTGAGAAATTGGGGTACTGGTTGATTGGTCAAGCAGAAAACCACAATCCTTGTCAGGGTGAGGCACAAGCAACCCTAAATTAATCTGTGCTCAACCCTCTGGTACCATGGCACTGAGCACTCAGCCTTAACTTAGAGGCAATGCATAAAGTATTCGTGCAACACTTCAAACATAAAAATTGTGAAAAAACTGCACAAAAGAATCCCATACCATGTTAGAAAATAGAGTAAAATGTAATAAATAAATCAAGACCAAAATGACAAAAATACAATCAGTAGAACCGTAGTCATGAATTTTCAAGTATTTAAGTTAAAATAGTAACAAAAAGCATAAAGCACCAGCGAGGGATATCTGGTCATGCTGGACTGGGTCAAAGTAGCATTGGAGTGCAGGCCAGCTACAGTAACCAGGTTAGGCCCGCTGAAGTTTATCTTCTCAGATTTGTGCCAAGAGTCCCTTTCACATTGGAGGGGATGCGTGGAGCAGGGAGAGCTTCGCAGGAGGCTGTCAGTGAAGCACAAAGAGCCGACTGGTGTTGCACACGGGCATTGCTGGAGCTTCATGTTGGTGGTCCCTGCTAGCAGTTGATGCTGTAGCATGAAGAGGTGGCTTCCGGAGCTTCGAATAGACTTGCGGTGCGAGTGATGAGGTCTTGGTGTGAACAGGTCTGTTCGCGGTCACGAAGAGCCCAAACATTTGAATTTAGCTCCCTTATGCCATATCAAGAGTCCAGACCTGAGGGGCACCAAATGGGGGGGGGCAGAAACTCATTGCAGTAGGGTCCATGGGCAGCTGCAGGAGGTTGGGGGGCTTTGTATGTCCCTGAGGCTCAGATCAGGAGGCCTGCAGACAAGCCCTTAGAATCACTCCGGTGTCCTGTTTCAATGATGAAGTTGTAGATCGGGTTCTCTTTTCACTCAGGCAAGAAGGCAGTAGGTCAGCACAGCAGAGGAGCAGTGCCTTCAGAGCAACAGTACAGCAGAGTGGCAGTCCTTTCAGCAGCACAGCAGTCTGTTATGCTGAAACAAATGTACTAGACAGGTAAGTAGGGTGAAAGATTTATTCAATCATAGCGTATTGGGCCACTAGTAGCTTCAGCCTACATCCACAGCGATTGTTCCTTCTCATCTCTCCAATGATCATTCTTCACTTCTCTAAAACCCCAAAACCTCATAGGATTCCACACCCAAGATTTTAAATGCCAAGATACACATAGCACACCTTTCCCCTTTAAAACAAAATATGAATATATAAGTATGGGAACATAAACATAAATATAAAACTGAGATAAGTATAAATAAATAACACCTCATAGGATTCCACAGCCAAGATTTTAAATGCCAAGATACACATAGCACACCTTTCCCCTTTAAAACAAAATATGAATATATAAGTATGGGAACATAAACATAAATATAAAACTGAGATAAGTATAAATAAATAATAATTCTTAATGAACAACAATACACAAATCTGAGTGATTTTTATAGTAACCCACAATTCAGCAATTGTCAAACCATGATATATGATTGCCCCATTGTTAGTATTGTATAGAATGAGAACACATTTGGTCACACCCACTCACACCTATACAGGGAATCACTTTGCCGAGAGGGCCTTCTTCTGAACTCTCGTACAGGTCTACCTGAGCCATGACCACCACTTCCCATTACAGCAACCACATCTGATGACACATTTTCCCCTTGAGCAATGTCTTATCAGCGCTGACAGGGATTCTCACTTCATAATATCTTACCATTCTGCACATCATCAAAATCTAGCATTACTACATTCTTCCTTACTTCATTAATCAGGAAGGGACCCATGAATTTCGACCTTCTCTTCCTAACATATCCCAGCCTCACTACCAAAACTTATTCCACTACAGACTAATTGTTAGACTTCACGTCATTCTAGTGTCATATGTAAACTTATAATACTCTTGATAGGACCTCCTACTGGCACAAAGTTCACCTTGGAAAAATGTAGTAGAGTTCCCTCTCCCCCTACCTAAGTTTAACCATGTGGGATTAAGTTTAGAGGGTCATCTCCTGATTTTAAGTAAGAAGAAGGAAGACACTCCAGTAACACAATAGGGAGAGTTTCAATGCGCCCACCATGTCTCACACAAAACCTCCTTTAATGATAACTTCCTGTCCACTGTCCTCTGAACACAACTTTTCACCATCCTGTTCATCGTTTCTGCAAGTTCATTTGCTTGTGGGGAGTACAACGCTGTCTTAAGATGTTTTATCAACAATCCTGATCAAAATTCACTAATCTCCTGAGAAATAAACTGCACCCAATTATCAGTTATTAAGGTTTCAGGAATAGCTTGGCAAGAAAATCCATCCCTCAACATTATATCACCAAACTTGTATCCACTCTGGGCACACTCCTAGTCACTATCTACTTTGATGTGTAATCTACCAACTAGAGTGCAAACCGTTCATTATGGACCAAGAAATCAAATGGTCCTGCAATGTCAAGACCTCACTTCATCCATGGCTGGGACGGAATCTCCACAGATGGAAATGGAGCACTCCATACCAGTTTGTTCTTTTCATTTTGAGCACACAACAAACACACTTTAACAACAGATTCAACATTGTGATCCATTATTGGCCACCAATACCACTCATGAAGTCAAGTTCCTACCAGGATGATGATCATGTGCTAGATTGACCTGATTTTCCCTCAAGGCCACCGGAGAAATCACCCTGTCACCCTTACAGATCTTATTGTTCTACAAGCAAAGTTCCTCCCGCACATTCCAGAATCCCTTCCACTCCTGCGATACTGGGGCCGATTCCGATCTCGGCCGGTAGGGCTCCGAATCGCATTCGGCTTAACCGGATCCGATTCGGAGCCCTATTTCCCGACCGATTCGTACGCGCGTCCGGGCGAGCGAGTACGATGCGAAATCGCCGACCGACTCATCCGGGCGTCCCGACCGCTCCGCCCGACTCGTTCCCGGGTCGAACCGCACCGACCAACACGATCGGACTCGATTCGCACCGCGCAATGGAGACGTTCCCCGGCCGGGTAAGTACGATGCGCGCCGCAAGCAGTCCGACTGAGCCGCGCACTCCGGCTCGAAAGAGCAGTCGGAGCCGTACTTTTGGGGTCCGTGCCGGACCCCCCTGTACGTGTAGCCGCGCGAGTCGCACACAGGGGGGACCCATGGGTCCCCCCTACCTGTGCGTGTACGGCGCGAGTCGCTTTGCCGCGTACACGCTGTAGGGGACGCCCTTGTCCGCCTCGCACCCATTGAGTCAATGGGAGCCCGCGTACGCGTTGTACGACAGGCTCCCATTGACTTCAATGGGAGTCCGACCGACTCGAGTCCGATGGCATACGTGCGCATCGTACTCGTTCGGTCGGGCTGCCAGAGTCCGATTCGGTCGGAAATCTCTCCGAGTCCGGCTCGGTTGGAGAGATTTCCGGCCCGAAGTCTTAAGTACCGGCCATTCTTTTACTACATATTCCTTCAGCACTTGCAACTCTTTATCCTTCACTAAGGCATCAGTCTACTCACCATAATTGTTAGACTTGGCATCTTTGGCGTGGTTACCTCTGACTTTCTGCCTCTACCTCCTGAAGTTTTTATGCTGTGCTGGATTTCGTTTTTGCTGGCTTAAATGCTTTGGGCACTTTGCCGCTGCTGATCAGTGTCAAAGTGCAAGTGCTCCCTGTGTAAAGTGTTATTACAATTGGTTCTCCCTGATTGGCATATTTGATTTAATGGTAAGTCCCTAGTAAAATGCACTGAGGTGTGCCAGGGCCTGTAAATAAAAAGCTACTAGTGGGCCTGCAGCACGGATTGTGCCACCTACATGAGTAGCCCTGAAATGTATGTAAATCCGTATTTGTAAAGCGCGAACTACTCACCCTTACGGGTCTCAAGGCGCTGGGGGCCGTCGTGGAAATTAAGTGAGCTATTGCCCAGAGTCACAAGGTGCTGAGCTGAGCTGCCGCCGGAGCCGGGGATCGAACCGTGAGCCCTGTGCTCCGAAGTCAGCTGCCCTGGCCGCTGCACCACACCTCTTCCACTTGTATGTTAGACCTGCCACCGCAGTGTCTGTGCACAGTTTGTTAACTGCCATGTCAACTTGGCAAGTGTACCCACTTGCCAGGCCATAACCTTCCCTTTTCTTACATGTAAGGCACCCCTTTGGTAGGCCCAGGGTACCCCCCTGGGCATGGTGCAGTGTATGTGAAAGGTAAGACATGTACTGGTATGTGTGACAGGTCCTGATAGTGAAATACTGCCAATTTCGTTTTTCACAATTGAAAGCATATCTGCCCCATAGCATAGAATGGGAAATGCTTTGTAACAACTTACAAGGAAAACTTCCCATTGGGACATGATAGAGAAATAAAGTTTAGGCTCTCTGAACTCAGAATTTAATAACACATATTTTAGTAAAGATGGTTTTAAAATTGTGTGTTTGAAAATGCCACTTTTAGAAAGTAGGCATTTTCTTGTTTAACCATTTTGTGTGCCTCTGCCTGTTTGTGTATTGACTGTCTGGTTTTGGAGTGACAGGGCCTGGGGATGTGCATTCACTGTAGACAGCTTCTGGGGGGGTTGAGGTGTACCTGGCCCTTCCTGGATAACTCAGAGCTGGGCTGAATAGACCTTGGCTGAATTTAGAGTAGTGGGAGGAGATTTCCTTGCACCTGAATAGGGCCTGACTCCCTTGCACAATGCTGTCTCCACCCCCTGTGGTCATGCTGCACCAGTGAGGACATAACTGGTTTGGACTGAGCTCAGAGACCCTTGCACAAAGAGAACAAAGACATTTTGGGGTGTAAGTATTACACCTGGAACCCCAGAACTTTAGATTACTTCTGGACTCAAGAGGAACCTTTGCAAAGGAGAGGAGCTGAAGAGGAGTGCTGCCCCTTTGCTGTGTGCTGTGTGGGATTGGCCTGCAGTTGCTGTTTCTGCCAAGGAAAGGACAAAGACTGGAACTTTGCTGTGAACCTGCTTGAAGAAGATCTCCAAGGGCCTGTGTGTGCTGGCCTCCTGTTCTGAAGTCTCAGGGACACAAATAATTCACCCCAAGCTACCCTGAACTCTGCTGCTGAGACTTCTGACCTGCTGGGAGGTGCCTTTTCCAGTTCCTCTGGAGGTTGTGCTTGCTGTTGGGAGCTGGAAGAAACCTAAAGAACTGAAGAAATCAACGCATCGCTCTACTTGCTGCTGTTTTTCTGACACAGCACCAATGTACAAGAAGAATCTCCACGCATCACTGCATTGCTGCCGAACCGACGCATCGTCTGTCGCCACTGCAAGAACTGACGCATCGAGGTATCACGGCTGAAGAAACCGATGCAACGGCGCTCGATGCTGCCGCATCGATTGCTGACGCATCCCGGATTTCCACGCATCTTGCCTGTGCTGCAAGTTTTACCGACGCATCACCCGCAGACCAAAATCATCTTGGAGTCGAATCATCACTTCCCTCTACAGACCGGATTCTACGCATCACTTCTCCTGCATGCAGCAGAACTGTCGCATCGCCTCCCCATGGTCTCAGGAACTGACGCATCTCTTTGTTTCTCGACGCTTCCCATCTCTGCGGCTGTTTGGCTTAGTGAATTTTGACGCATCTACAGGTACTTTGTGAGAAATCATGCATCCATAGTTTTCTATGGACCCAGTTGCTTGAAACCTTTCTAAAGTCATATACTTATTTCATGTATGTTGGATTTTTGTCGTTTTGGTCTTGTTAGATAAAGATCCTTTATTTTTCCTAAACTGGTATGGTGTCCATTTGTGGTGTTATCACTGTATTACTGTGTGTTTTGAGTGCAAATACTTTACACATTGCCTTTGGGATAAGCCTGTCTTTGTGCCAAGCTACCCAGGGGCTGAGTACGAGTTATCCAAAGTGTGTATCCCCCTTACCCTGACTAGGAGCAAGGGTCCCTCTTTGGACAAAGGTACCTACCTCTGCCAACTAGAGAGCCCCGTTTCTAATAATCATTATCTGTAATGTCACTTACCCATCCCACCAAACATCCATCATCCAATGTACTCTCACTCTCAATGGGTAATCTAGACAATCAGCAGCATAATCGTTTGATACAGTAAAGATTTCCACAAAAAAAACTGAATTCTGTTAGGCCCTCTGTCCATCTTCTTAGTCCAGGTAAAACAAATTAAGATGACCTGCAGATGAAAATTTGGGTCTGAAGGCCCTGATCAGACCTCACAATAAAGGGTATTCCCCATAAGTAAACCTTGAAGTGCAATACTGTTGAATAAACTGACAGTGCCTCATACTCAATAACTGAATAGTGCTCCTCGGCACCCATCAGAAAGCGCGACGCAAAAGCTACTATCTTTTCTTCCCCATCAACCTAATGAGTCAGTACCACACCCAATCCACACAAACTTGCATCCGCCGAAACGACTGTTTTCTTGCAAGGGCAAAATGACCTAATATTGGTGATGCTCCAATATTGTTCTTTATACATTTGAACTCTGATTCAGATTCATTAGTCCAGTCAAGCTTCCGATTTTTCTTTAACAACAATTTCAATGGCTGTGACAGGCTGGCAAAATTTGCAATTTAATTTAGAACAAAATTCTGCCAGCCCAAGGAATTAACAAACTTGATCCTTTTTACCTGGTGTGTGTGCCTGTACAATACGTTTAGCCAAATCCAAATTAGGCTCACTCCTTTACCAAATATAGTGTGACCAAGATAGGTAACCGTTGTTACCCTAAACTTACATTTTTCTTTATTAAGAGTAAGGCCTTATTCTTGTAATTTACACAAAATAGATATGAGTATTGCATCGTCTTCTCTCTGATCCTTCCTGTAAACCAAAATGTCATCCTGAAAGAATAACACCTTAGGAAGGACTCCCAAGATCCTTGTGTTTGCGTGCTTTATTTGCCCTAAGTTGGCAGGGTATGCCCAGACGTGGGCCCTTTGCTCACTTTGAAACTGAATTCAAGCTAGTCTGGCTGATGAGGAGTGTTACCCCGAAATTGGTCCCAGGTTGCTTGTTTCATTTCCAGGGAAGACCTGGCTTGGCAGTTCAGGCTGGACTGTTCCCATGAAGAACAGGGTCTAGACTGATTTGCATATGGCTGGGTCTGAACTGAGGTGGCGAAGTGAGCTAAAGAACGATGATGGATTCAACCCAGATCTGTAACTGGGGGTGAGTGTCTGAAAGGTTTCAGCGCTCCATCCATCATCTCCTTGTGTTTGCTTCCTAGATCCTCTTCATCATCCTTTGGAAGCGCGCTGCAGCCAACATCAGGCCAAAAGGCATTCGTATACATTTGTAAGTTCCCAAGGGAGTCACAAATGTTGTAAGATGTCTCGACTCTGGATGTAGTGGAACCTCATGGTATGTTGATGACAGGTCCATTACACTAAAAAACCTTGCATTCATTATCAAAGCCAAGGTTTCAGAAATATTCAGCAGTGGCTGGAGATCCACCCAGATGTGTTTGTTTAATCCTCTGATATCCAAACACATTCTTATCTTCTTACCCCCATCCTTTAGTGCCAAAACTTAAGGGGCAAGTACACCGACGATTCAATCTCCTCAATCCCTCCAAAGTCAAAATTTATGTAGTTCCTCCCAAAGAGGTTGCAACACCACATGAGGTACCTTCCCCACCTTATATACACACACAGAGCAGCACTTTGTTTCAATGTGATCTTATGTTCAAATTGCTTAACCATGCCCAATTTCTCATCAAACACACTCCGGAACTCATCCATAAATTCACGTCATCTCATCTCTCAACACCAGCCTCACACACTGTGGTGAATTAGTATTGAATGTTATACCCATATCACCCTGGTGTCTCCATCCCTATAAATTGTCACCACGTCTGACCAAATACACCTTCCCCAAAGTGTCCGTGTCTTCAAGCCAAATTTTCAGTACAGAAAACCATAGGAAATCAATTTTCACTCCACCTTAGCCAACAGTATTAATATCGAGAGGAGACAGTTCTATAACCTCCCCTCCAAATATACTATCACAGTTCTTATCTACAATCATGGGGTAAGGTGATCGTGAGTCTGCCAGAACCATAACAGTCTTTTTTTTTTGTCCTCATTCATAAATAAGTGGATTAACTTTAAGCAGATAAAGGCACTTTCCTGGTTCCTATAGAGGGAGGCAACAGTTTCATCTGTTACTTTACCACCCCCAAGGTTCCTAGGGTGACCGTCCGCAAGGTTCCTGGGGAGGGAATTTGAGGGGAGGCATAACAACCTCCCCAGATTCAGTCTCCTTCCCCTAATCTCACTTATTTCATAATCATTGGACTATTTTTGGGATATTGTACAATCAGATTTATTGGCCCACTCGTCCCAGGCCCCCCAAAATCTGATTCTTTTCTTCAAGGGACCTGTAAGAACCAAATTATAAATTCTTTTAACTGAAGCGACCCATTCCAAAAATACTGAGGGCTGAGATGATACCCATTTTAAGCAAATTTATCTTCTTGCCAAAAGAATTAACATACATAAAAGCGAGGCTAGGAGTTTGGAAAGCTTATGACTGGAGCTCTCCTCTGCGAGGACTCCAAAAATTACCAAAACCGGGCTTACCTTGATATCTGGCCCCAGGACCTCTGATATAGTCTTACCAACGTTGTGCAGGAAGCCCTGGATATGAGAACACTGCCAAAACATGTGCAGATCATCGAAGTTCCCCGAGGCACACTTCAAGCAGACCTTCACACCTTCATCTCCCAGCCTTGTAAGCTGTCCAGTATGCTCTGTGGAGAGTAAACAGATGGTTTCTCCTGAGGGTGGCAGCTTTAACCACACTCAATAAAGTGCGTATCGATACCTGCCATAAGGATGTTATGTCGGTCGAAGGCAGGTCTCTTCTCCAGGACTCCTCCATAGGTGTTAATGGTGGCTCCCCTTTAATTAATAGCCAGTACCATTTTGAAACTTCTTTGCGTTGATGGAGCTGGCCTAGTAAAATATTCTCATACTCTTCGTTTGCATCTCCATCCTTGCCTAAATTAACGGCCCAGCTAGATAGTTGATAGAATTTAAATCTAGACAGTCTTTGGTTTATGATATTACTAAGTAGATCCCATGAGAAAAGTTTGTTATTTTGTAGTAGTTGACCCCATTTCTCAATGCCTTCTTCCAATAAAGGGGCCGATAGACTATCTTTAAGGCACATGGGTGTGCCTGGAGAGTTCCAAATAGGGGCACCAGCACTATAGTACAGAATCTTAAGAATCTTCCTAACCTGATACAAAAGTTCGCAAGCAGATCTTAAGACCTTTAATTTAATTTTTTTTAAGTATTTGGGATGCCCAAATTTGAAAAGAAAGCCATCATCACCCTGGGGGAAATTTTTAGACATCGCTTGGAGCAGTGGAGGGAAACAGGTGGAACTAAACAGAAGGGATCTTACATTCTTTAGTTGAAAAGCACAGCAGTAGAAACGAAAGTCAGAGCTGGCTATGCCCCCATCTAACTTTGTGCATCGTAGCTTCCTTCATGCGATCCTCACCCCCTTGTTAGACCAAAGAAAACTGGTTATGTCCCCTTGTAAGGCTTTTAATGTTATATGATCAAAAGATAGGGGAATTGAATCAAAAATAAATGTAAATTATGGCAAAATTGACATTTTAATCAGATTAGAACGGCCCAGGATGGAAAGTGGGAGACTGCCCCATGATCTTAATAATGTTCCAGACTCTTTCCTTTTTAAGTCAAGATTTACCTGGGCTAATTCAGTGATATCATGTGTAATTTGTACACCTAAATATCTGATTTGTTGTTTAACCAATAAGCTACTTGATTGCATATTCCAGGACATAATTTCTGTTTTTTGAGAGTTAATTAAATAGCCGGAGACCCTCCTGAAACCCATCAGAAGTTGCTCCAGTCTGAGCAGGATAATAGGGCTGTCCCTCGTGAAAATCATCAGGTCGTCCACATATAGGGCAACTTTTTTCATCCACGCCTCCCATTCAAACGAGGCAAAGATGTCACTAGCCCTGATGCTGCATGCCAAAGGTTCTATATATAAGTCAAAAAGTAAAGGGGAGAGAGGGCACCCCTGTCTCGTTCCCCGCTCCAACTAGATTGAACTAGTTAAGTTTCCATTAACTATTATCCTCACTGTAGGAGTCTTATAGATATTATTAATAGCCCTGACAAAATTATCCCCTAACCCAAAGACGTGAGTCATATAACTTAAAAAGGACCAGCTCACCCTGTCGAAGGCTTTGGCCGCATCAAATGCGAAGATGGTAAGAGGTAATTTTTTAGCTGAGGCGATGTCAATAGCACCAATCAGCTCATGGGTTAAATCATAAAGTTGACGACCCCTAATAAATCCCTTCTGATCAGGATGGACCAAGGTGCCCATCACAGGATTCAACCTCCCTGCTAATATTTGCGCATAGAGTTTCTAATCACAATTCAGCAGGGAGATGGGCCTTTAAAACTCACAACTCTTTGGATCTTTGTTTGGCTTCAAAATCAAGGAAACAGCTGCCTCATCCCAAGACTTGGGAATTGGAGTGTTGTCTGAAAAAATGCTATCAAATAATTCCACTAAGACAGGGGCAAGTTCCTCGATAAGAGAAGTATAAAATTCATTAGGTATACAGTCTATCCCGGCCGCACTACCTCTTTTTAGGTGTTTCATTGTGGTCTTAAGTTCTTCCAGGGAAATATTTCGGTTCAACTGACTAGCTTGGTCTTCAACAAGTTAAGGTAAAACTATTCCATCAACATAATTTTTAATTTGAATATCGGAGACTACTTGGTCTTCTGTATATAAGTCTTGAAAGAAAGACTCAAATGCCTGTTCTATTTTAATGTTATCGGAGGAGATCTCGCCTGATTCTACATTGGCAATCTCCTTGATTGTATTCCTTGTTTGGTTTATACGAGATTTCCAAGCAAGGAGCTTCCCGCATCCTTCTCCATACTCATAATTAGCTAATTTGCTAGCCTCCCATCTCTTCCTAGTAATGCCATCTAAGTGATCTGCTAACACCTGCCTTTTAGCTATGACCTCACTGTTTTCTTCCCTCTGCTCGTGATACCTTATTGGATAGCATTTTCACTCAGAGCTCTAGAGATGTCATCTTCCAATTTTTGTATTATTGCTCTACTTTCCTTATGCTTCCTAGCCGCAAGACTTACAACTCTGCCTCTAATAAATGCCTTATAGGCATCCCATGTTACCTGTAAGGGGGCAGAAGCATTATTAATTTCAAAGAAAGATAACGTTTCACTCTTTAATTATGTAATTACTGATCCATCAGAAAGTAGGGTTCTATCAAAGGTCCACCTTCTAGTTGACACATCACTCACTATTTGTAAATCCAATACCACTGCAGAGTGATCTGAGAGGTGCTCCGGGATTTGCATCACCGATTTAATGCTGTTTGTCAGCCTGCCATCTACTAAAAAAAAATCTATTCTGGATGTCCATGTTTTTCATTATGAAATGTGAATCTTGAGGGACCACTTAATCCCCTATTTTTTACTCTCCAGATATCTATAAGGACTAGGTCTTCCATCAAAACTCTGATGAAAGAACCCATCTTTGTGGGCACTGCCCCTTTCCCTTTAGATCTATCAAGAGAGGGGTTCAAAAGGATATTAAAATCACCTCCCATGATAATAGGAGAGTTGGATTGTACCAGATGATTGTAAATAACATTTAAAGGGCCTTCGTCATCTATATTTGGTCCATAGTACCCCACTAAAACTGACCACTCATTCTGGATTTAAACATCAGCAATGATCCACCGCCCCTTAACATCTGCCTTAAAAGCCCCTAGGGTCGCCTTACCCGAGTTTTTACAAATAAAAGCCACTCCTTTCGTACAGCATGTTTGAGGTGTATGAATGGAGCTTTCAATCCATCTCTGCTTAGATAGGACGACCTCCCATTCATCAAAAGTTAGATGTGCTTCCTGTAAAATTATAATATCATAATTCGATTGGCTCAGATATTGAAAAATTCTCCTTTGTCTACCCACTACTCTGAGCCCGTTAACATTCCATGATAAGATTTTAGTTGGGGTCAAAATATAAATTTAAATTTTATCCAATCCGATGTTTTAAGCATCAAGTAAATGTCTTGATCGAGGGCTGCTCCACTCTTGTTTACAACATCCTTTAAGATAACCAAATGAGGACTTTTTTTTAAACTTTTTTCCCTAGTATGCTCCCCACCCAGTGAAATACAGAACTAAATTGCTTCTCAAGTGACCCCCCCACCCTAGGGAACCCTCCCTAAAAATAGCCTGGGTATGATGACAAAAATGACCCAATGGAGCTCACTTCCTCCTCCGGGAAGGCATAAGGGAAAAAAAAAGAAAACAACAATAAACAATTATCCCTGAACCTTTATTTTATCAATGAAGATCCCTACCTCCTTGGGATCTTTAAAGTTGAGCATTTTGTTCTTCCACATAACCTTAAGTAGGGCCGGAAATCTCAATTGAACTATTGCGCCTAAGGATCTTAACATTAGGATAAATTTCCCCAATTCCCATTGTCTGTCCTGCGTGATTCTCGAAAGATCTGACCTAATCTGAAATGACCACTCCCCTTTAAAGCCTCAGACAATACTCGCTCTTTTAGTGAATATGTTTTGAAGTTGACCAAGATTCTCCTGGTGGTTTTCCTATTCAGATTTTTCAACAAGGGATCTCTATGGATTCTCTGGATGTCAGCCTCTAGGTCTTGGGGATCAATAGTAGGAATAAACTCCTTTAATAAGTTTATAAAACAACTTTTGATGTTATCTCCCTCTAAACCTTCTGGAATATTAAGGACCTTAATGTTGTTTCGTCTAAAGTTGTTTTCTAGAGACTGAATTTTGTCCAGCATGGCTTTCTCACCAGTTTTTAATGATTGAATCTCATTACGGTTAACCTCTACTTCCTCATTCAGGGCATCAACCGAGGCTTCCACCACACAGATTCTCTCCGTGATTGCTGAGATTTTAACTTCTAAAGCCTCACAAGTGTCTTGTATTTTTGCCTGATTTTTTTCCGAGATGGCAAACTTGTTCCTAATCTCTGAGGATAATGCCTCTAACATTTTCACCAATTCAGACTGGTTAGGACTATCTACAACAGTGTATTACATAGGGGGGAACATGGCGCTACTTCAATTTCCCTGAGCCTTTCATGAAGGAAAATGCCGGGCTGAAAATCCTGTCCTACCGTGGTCTTACTGTTGTTCCCTCGGCCCTCAGTTCTTCCTCGGCGGGTTGTGTGCCTTCCTGTCGGCTCCTCGTGGTCGGCAGGGGCTGGTCCTTGCTACGCTCCTGCTTGCTTGCTCCGAGGGTGGGGTGCAGTGCGGCGGTCTCCACAGACGGGAGGATCGCTTTCTCTTGGGATTTCTTGTCAGCTCTCTCCGAACTCCGGAGCCATTCTGAAGCTGGCTGGCGGACATGGGTCGGCCCCACGTTCCATCGGGGGCGGCTGCTCCAGGCTGCGGATGGCATTCGCCTCAATAGGCGTGCCGCTGCAAGGATCTTGTTTCGGGGCACTCCGGGCAGAGTTAGTTCCTGCCGGGTGCCCCGTTTTGTAAATCAAGGTGCTGGCAGTCTTGAGGGGGCAGAACTGCTGAGAAGATCTTCACTGTTGCAGCCATACGCGCTGTATTATAACGATTATCCCCAGCCTCTATCTGTTTCTTCGGTTCCCTCCTTATCCCTGCCCATGAGCCGTCGACGGGTCAAGTGCTTGGATAGCAGAGAAGCAGGCACTGTTTTCCCGCCTAGGCAGACACCCCGGAGGAGAGGGGGAGCAAAGTCTACCAATCAAGCTGCGCAGGATGAACAAGTAAGACAGGGACAGAGATACCAGGTGCACTTGGTTCATCTAAAACTACTGACACTACTGTTTCACCTCCACAAATTGAGGGCTTAGTTAGCATAGTTGGTGTGAAGGGGTCGAGGTCCCTAGTAGGTATGCCTTAAGAAATAAAACCTTTAGCACTCTGGGGTCTCTAGGTAATTCCATTACTATTCCCCCTGCCCCTGTATTTGGTAAAACTGTGACTAAAAAGTCTGGCAGGAAGGTAGGGGAAGCTGCCTCTTAATTCCCAAAATCCCCCTCCAATCCCTTCTGCGCGACAACGAAAGGAAGTATCCCAAGTTAGAATAACCCCGTCCCTTAGATCCTATTTTAAGGTACATGCCAAAATCCAACAGGCTGGTCCAACCCCTTTAGAGACTGTAGAGTTACATCAAGTTAAGGGGTCCCCGGCCAAGGCTTCTGAGGTAGACATGGACCCTAAAAGTGATAACATGCCAGCCAGAGGGGCGGCTCACCTGAATATTCCTACTTCAAATAGGTTCCAGGTTTTAGGGGATTGTGATAGTGACCATGTTACCCCCCCTGATGAGATGAGTCAAGCTCCCATTCTGTCGGTACCCGGGGATTCAACCATAACAGTCTTACCACCAATTTCCACTTCACACTCAAGCATCAATAATGGCTTGTCATCAATCACATCATCATCATCCTGAATACTCAGCACCACTTTCCTTTTCTCATCCATGCACTCACCACTGTACTTTTAGCAAAACCACCATGACATACTCAAGCACAGTTTTGTCATGTCATAAATCTGGCAAAACATCCCTGACTATTTGAAAGATGACCTTCACTCCAACAACGATAGCAGCTGGAGAGCACCTTTTTCCGTGAGGCACACCACACAGAGGATATGCTACATCTGTATATCTTAG
Organism: Calotriton arnoldi; assembly: GCA_963921515.1. Taxonomy (NCBI): domain Eukaryota; kingdom Metazoa; phylum Chordata; class Amphibia; order Caudata; family Salamandridae; genus Calotriton; species Calotriton arnoldi. The sequence continues at coordinate 476,887 of CAWUFW010010146.1, forward strand.
AAACAGTGAAACTGGACACAAGAGGTGGAAACCTAGGAGATGTATTGGCAACTCATGAATGCAGATGGATGGATCACCTGAAAAGCAGGGATAAAGAAAAATGATTAAATGATGTATGGGAACTTAGAGGGATTGGAGCTACGTTGTCCTAAAAACATTTATATATGCCTTTGGACTCACAATCTTTGATGTTATTTATGCATGACTTAATTGTTTTACAACTCTGCAGGTATTATGATGGCATGTCAGACCTGAGTCGGGCTATAAAAGTGAGTTGATTTCCGTTGCAAGAGAGACTGATGCAAACATATGGTATTGAGGGCCTTACCGGTGACAGGTCGAGGTATCCGCAATGGTATCATGATAATGACAGGTTTGGTGTAGGTCCATGGGCAATATGTCTCCCTGATCTGGATTACAGGAGATCCTGACAGTAGCGAGTGTAAAGGTTTTTTATGGACTGTAACACAGGCATGTACATTCCGACTGGTAGCCATAAAGATATCGGGCTGAGTAGTGTTGATAAATCTGCCAGATCCCAGTAACACAATATATGGTTATAATCCAGGACCCTATATGGCACAGGTTGAGACATGTGCACTGGTATCATACTATGATATGTTTGACGAGGTTACAGCTGTCATTTTTCTGGAGTACAAGACCATTTTAGTAGCAATTGTACGTCACTAGGGTCTGTGACATATATATGCATAAGCTGACAACCAATACAGTGAAATCACAGTGTAAACCAGACACACACACACACTCGACAGGTTAGCAATACACATCCAAAATGGCCACTGTGGTGAGCAGTCTAGTTCCCCATGAGGGATTGTGGGAGATAAGAGTATGCTCTTCCTGGTGCCTCCTGTTTGTTCTGAAATAAGTCGGAGGCAGATGCTGGGAGTGCCCACACTGTGCACACACAATGAATCTGCATATTAGCAGGTAACAAAATGACACATGGGGTCTTTATCTTTGGGGCCAATTTTGTGCTATTATTAACACACAAGGCCTATGAAGGAAGGCATATGGGGTTGCCTATAAGTGGATTTAGGATTTGGGCCCCTTGAACTGTATTGTGTGACCACAAGACTAATGACTGAGAGTGTTGAGGCTTCACCTCCCACTCACACCTGTTGGGCCCCACCTAAATTTCAAGGATCTGAATTCGGAGTGCCAATAGCCTTCGAGAGATGAACCTAGGAAGCAGAGGCTCCAGTGAATCCCCTCATACAAAGCATTTTGGGAGCCAACCTGCATTGCTGTAATTAAGGACTCAGAGTCCCAGCCTTCCTTGCACCAGGAGGCGCAACCAGCGAGGACAGAGGGGTCACGACGCACAACAGCACTTGTAAGCCGAACAATGCTGGGCTAGGCATACCCTCTTGGCTCTAGACTCTGGATCCTGCTGATTCTGCTGACAGTTTGTTGTAGGCACCCTTCGGATATTCGATCAACTGGCCAACATCTGTTAAGTAAGTGGGCCTTTTTATTATTAAGCATGCCTCCTAACTTTTTGCTACTTTGGTAGGTGTTGTGGCACGAGCTATGGGTAAACGAAAAGGTGGTGGTGTTAAGACACCTATAGAGGCAAACACCATTCCCAAGTGTACTAGTATGGATTCCTTTTTAGCGCAGCCGCTGGAGTTATATCCAAAGAAATTGACATAGCAAAAAGGCATTTATCGCTGAGCATGGCTGGGACGAATGGGACAGATGATCAAGTGGTGCACACTGAGGCCACAGAATTTGGACTGGGTAAAGACCAGGAGATTTATAGTAGCAGTGTTACGGAGGTTTTGGACAGTAATAATACCCACCAACCACCCACTGTGTCTGGGACTATGAAAGCCTCTTCTCTACCTCCTCCTTCAGTTCCTACATCTCCATCATGCCCACCTGCAGCAAAGCATAAAAGGAAGGCACGGAAGGATTTAATGACTGTTTCCAGCTCCACTGACTCTCTTGCTTGCCATGGGGCTGTTGACCATCACATCTCTACTAATGACCCACTTTGGGCTCCTTTCTGGAGTAAATTAATTGTCATTATTAATGACTTATTGATGCCTCTTAGAACAAAGTTGGATAGGTTGGAGAGTGAGTTGAGTAATGTAACATATGTTTGTCAGAAAGTGTCCACAGAGAATAGATCTGGTGCTACTATTGTTGAGCCACCCTTATCAAAATCTGGGCAGGATAACTTTGTTAGTAATCCTTCACCGATTCACGAGAATGCTATGGTTTTACCTGGGGCTAGTATTGTACCAAGGCACACTTTAGCGAGTGTTGAGGGTGGATGTGTACAGGGGACGGCTTATGTGTTCCCTGCACAGGCACCCATTATCGATAACTTTCACCAGAGTAAGTCGACCATCCCTAGAACTCAGGCTCAGTCGGTGGCAGATAACCATACCTACTCTAATACCACATTGCCTAGTTATGACCCAGTAACAATTAATCTTCCTCCTGCGAGTTGTCCCTATGTGATGGTTTTGGTCAATGCCCCCCCACCCATTGAAGCCAGGTTTTAGTGAAACCACTGAATCCTTGAAGAAAAAGGTAGTTTATTTGCTTAGTTCCAATCCTATTTTTTCTACTGATATAGCACACCAAATTCTATTTACTAGGAGAGTGGGATGGACAGGACCCCTAAAGAAAAACCTCAAGGGGGATGGTGTAGTTATTAATTTTCAACACGCTAGTCTTGTCGGTGAAATACTTGCTAGGGTCGTTCAGCCATCTTTATTTACTCAGAATACGGCTCTATTTTCCCTGGGTTTTCTCTATCGTCATCTACGGAGCCCAGACCATATATTTAATGTTGTATGGCACTTGCAGAGAGTGTTAAGGCCCCAATCTCCTTTTTACTTTGATCTAGCTGTGCCTAATAAATATCAGGTTTGAGTTCCCTAGAAGGTATTTATTGACTTAGTGGGTGGGGGTAGATCGATATGAGGGCTGGAGATGATAACTCTGGGGAACTCGTTACGGTTTGTGATAGCAATATTCTGGTACCCGTGAGATGGAATTGGGTTGTACTATGGGTAACCATGACCCTACCGTTAATAACTCTGTTGGTGCCACCATCGTAAGATGTTTATACACCCATGCCACAACATGGGGTGAAATTAGCCACACTCAGAAGGGGAATTTCACATTTGCAACCTGGAATGCGGGTGGGCTAATGAATGAGCTAGGTAATGCTGATTGGGCTAACACCATATCCAACTTCGATGTCCTCTGTTTACAAGAAACTTGGTGTATGACCCCGACATTTGTGGAGGGGTTTTCCTCACATTTCTTGGGTGCCAAAGCCTCTCAATCCGGGCAGGCGAAAGGGGGCCTACAGACTCTTATTTCTAATAAACTCTGTATAAAAGTTAAGAAGAGTACATCAGTTGGGCCACATTCTTAACTATTGTGGCCTAATAGAAAGGGGGGAGTGGATCTGGTACTGGGAAATTTTTATAATAATGTATTCAATGCTACTCGTAATAGAGTGGCTATTGCACTTGATTATGGCCTTGAGGTCTTAATACACTCCATTCACTCTAATTTTCTATTATTATGGGCAGGCGATTTTAACATTTCGGCTTGTGCATTGTCAGCTACATGTGTTTGTGGTTTTACCAATCAGGTAGGGATGGGGTGTGCTCACTTTTGTCATAATGAATATGGGGAGGTACTAAACTCCATTATTTCTAAATACAATTTACAGTTACTGAGATGTGACTGTGATGCTAATGAGGAGGAAGCCCCATCTCTCACGGGAAGAAACTCATCTACAATTATTGATCATATACTAGTGTCTGAATTGGTAACCGCTATATGTGGTACCCCTATTATTGTTCCTTCAGTATTAAGTGATCACAACCCAATTATCTTGCCTTTCTTTTTTTGGGGTAAGAAACGTGAATCATTCACTTTAGTAAATGATATTGCTCCAACTCGGACTAATGAATTAAGTGGGCTGGCATTGATCCCGTCAGCATGTTACATAAAATAGTAACAGCAAATTATACTGAAATAACTTATTGTTTACAGGAGGACGTTTCTTTAACCTTGCTGGTGGATAATTTTAATCTTATTATTAGTTCCATCAAAACTTACTTGATGCCCCTCCGAATAATATACAGCAAATTAAAAGTGGATGGTTTGACCATACTTGTACCAAAGCCTCACGGTTAATAAAGCAGGCTTTATGTCACTCTCCACTGGATATTTCGGTTGTTAACTCTCTTCACTAACAACATAAACAGGCCCTGGCTGCTGGCAAGAAAACACTCCAGGTTGAAGCTTAGAACAAACTGGCTTATGCGTCAGAAATTAAGGACATTAAGTTATTTTGGGACACGGTGAACGTACCATTTAAAAAAAAAAAATGATAACATCCCAGAGCTGTGCTTTCTTGTATCTTGTGACACCAAGGTGGCACATTTCTCAGATTTTTTAGACAGAGTATTAATGATGCCAAAAAATAAAGCTAGCGAAGTGATCCTCCCATTGCAGTGTTGAGGGATGGGTCCTTGGACCTCATGGGGTTCCGGTAGATGTTTTTAAATCTGCTACCAAATTCTGGAGGCCTATCCTCACGAGAGTGTTCAATGCAGCTGCCGTTGACAAGATTCCACTCGATGGGGGAGTTTCAATAATTGTACCCATTTATAAAAAGGGTGACAAAGCAGACCCCAAAAATTAACGTCTTATTTCTCTCCTGGACTCACCAGTGAAAGTAATGAGTAGAGTTTTATTATTCAGGTTGGACGAATGGGCACAAGAAAAATCTTTTTTATCCCCAGAGCAGCATGATTTTAGAAAGCAGATGGGAACTATTGAACAATGAATAAATTTGGAGCTGCTAATTGGGAAATACACTAGAGTCAAGTCGGGAGCCCTATATCTTTGTTTTGCAGATTTAAGCAGCGCTTTTGATTTGGTTGACCATAATCTTCTTTGGTCAACAGTGATTTCCGTAGGTGCACCCATGCCAATTATAGGGTTTCTCTCTCGTTTGTATGAGAATCTATCTAGTAAAGTTTGCTTTTGGCCTCAGGGCGAGTGATCACCTACGTTTAAAGTAGGGCGAGGCATTTGACAAGGTTGTGTGCTAGCCCCTCTATTGTTTTCTTTATTTATTAATGGGGTGGATACTCATTTGCAGGCCCTGCAAGCTCATGCTCCCTAGGCGTCCTATTCCAGTATTGTTATATGCTGATGATGCTGTTTTGTTATCAAGGACCCCGGTTGGCTTACAAAGATTAATAAATGCTTTTTGGGAGTATATGTCATCTAAGAAAATGGTGGTTAATAAATTCAAAACATTTTCCATGGTTTGTAGGCCTAAGCATACACAATGTAAAACTTTTTATTTTGACACTACCCCAATTGTTACAGTAAATACAATTTGTTATCTGGGTGTCATATTCACAGATAAAGGATCTTGGGGTCAACAGATTTTAATCACTAAAGCTAAAATGAGCAGGGCTTCTCAAGTGATTTTTAAACTTCATCTAAATTAGGTAGTCGTCCCATCAAGGAAATGGTTGAAATTTACAAGGCTAAAGGGTGTCAACTGCCACCTATGGGGCTGGTCTCTGGGGCTATGCGAATTGCACTGCCTTACAAGTGGAGGAAAATATTTTCTTAAAACGGCTACTTTCTTACCTACTTCTGTCTCAACAATGATTGTCAACAGGAGGTCAGTCTGTAGTAACTAGAAGATATACTTTTGGTAAGAACTTTGCTAATATAGCTATCACTATGGGCAAAAGAGGATATTCGTCTTACCAGATCTATTATTTTATTTTCTTTCTTTTTTTTTATTTATTGAAGTTTTATTCAGACATATAAATCTTATAAACAGATAGCAGTATCAAACTATACAGCTTCATTTCAGGATTGTAACTCTACATTGATTAGTGGTAGACCAGTGCAAAACAAGATTATGTTACATCACTTAAACTATTATAGCTCCAATTTAGTGTGTATTATATTGTCTAAAAAACCAAGTACGTAGGATATAATGACTAGAGGTTGACCTATAAATCCTGTAGTTTTTGTCGGGCATATCATTAAACACAGTCAAACAAGTGTCAATAACTTCTGGCACAGAAATATGACAGAGCTTGTTAACCAACACATAGGAGAGCTGTGTGCATAAGATGGTGTGTAACGGGTCGACGAGTGGGACAATGTTGGTGGTTATGTATCTGTGGCTGTCGCCGAGTTATCTGAGATTGTCCCGTCTTTCTCTCTGAGCCGGGTCGTGAATGGTTCCCAAATGTCTTTTTGGGGTGATGCCATGGGCATAAGGTCCCAGAATGCAGCTAGTTGCTCTTGACAATAAGCGATGACCTGCACCCAGGTGTCTATTAAGGGGTTTCTGGGGGCGCCCCAGTGTATGGCCAGTCTTCGTTTTGCAAGTAGCAACATCATAGCTATGAGTCGACGTTTCTCAGGCGGGGCCTCTTCTAAGTAACCTAGCAGGGCTACCAGCGGCGTGCATTCTAGTGATATCCCTGCGACCGCATGTATAGTTGCATATGCCCCCTCCCAGAATCTGGCTATGAATGGGCAGTCCCACGCAACGTGCAGGAAGGTTGCGTCATCTTGCTTGCACTTCAAGCATCTCGCGTCTGGGCATAGCCCTAATTTGTGTAATTGCAAGGGGGTGCGATACACCCTATGTATAAATTTAAAATGAATAAGTCTCAACTTGTAGTTTGGGGATAGGTGTCTAAGCTGGGAGCAACAAAATGACCATTGTTCATCTGTAGGCAATTCGTTCAGGTCCTCCCTCCACTGCGCCAGAGCCTTCGGGGCGACAAATGGGGTGTTTGACTGCGTGAGGTTGTATAGCCTGGTGATCAGTTTTCGAAGAGACGGGGTAACAAGTATGTGCTCTAGTGGCATCATAGTAGCAGGAGCTGATGGGAAGGAGGGGTGCAGTGTTTTGCAGGCTGCTCTGAGTTGATGGTACAGGAGTATTTCCAGGATAGGTATTGGATTACCTTTAACCCTGGGCGTAGTTCGCGTAGTAGCGCTACGCGTAGCTACGCGAAGTGCACTTCGCACTACGCGAGCTACGCGTAGCACTACGCGAACTGCGTAGTGCGGTAGGAAATGCTGTTCGCAATGATTGCACAGTGCCGGATGCTTGTCCGCACTGTGCAATCATTGCAAACGGCATCTTGCACAGTGCAGCGGATCGTTTTCTGCCGCTCGAGTAGATTTGTACTCGAGCGGCAGTTTTCTCAACGCGGACTGGTAGTTTCTCATCGCGAGCGGTCGCGAGCATACGCGACCACTCGCAATGAGAAACCTGACCTCCCCACATTGAGAATCTCGCCGGGAGGTTTATTTTCCACGCTCGCGATCGGCAACTTGATGTTGCTGATCGCGAATGAGGAAAAAGTCTCACCGGGATGTCATTTTGCTCGCTCGTGGTCGCCAACTTGACGTTGAGGACCGCGAGCAAGCAAAAAATGCCCGCTACGCGTTTTTGCACTGTGCTACGTGCAATTCGCGTAGCGCGTAGTTGCGCAAACTACGCAAACTACGCAAGCGTAGCATAGTTTTCCGCCCAGGCCTAATTACCTTCTTGGTTTTGCAGCATCTCTAGGAATGTATCCTGTGGGTATAGGTCACCTACCGTGGAAAGGCCCATATTGTGGGCGCGCGTTATGGTGCCATTATCTTGGAGAAAAAGGAAAAGTGGATGCTGTGCAAGTGGGGTAGAGGGTGGATATAGTAGTGGGGTCCCAACGCGTTTCCTGAGACCCTCCCAAGCCCAGCACAGAGTCTCAACCGTATTTACTTCACCTGTAGTTCTATGATAGGGCTTGTTTATAGCGACATGTTGAGGAATGGGGTCTGCCACGTCTTTCTCGATTGCCACATGTGGCTGAAATGGGATGAGGTGTACCCAAAAATGGAGATATTGAGCATGTGCACACATTACATAAAGTTCGAGGTCAGGGGTACCCAGCCCTCCCTGTGAGAGCAGACGTGTCAGCAGTTCCCAGCTCACTCGCAGCTGCTTTCCAGCCCACACAAGGGCAATTATGATGGAGCGAAGAGATTTGAAGAAGGCTTGAGTCAGTGGGAAGGGTATATTTGCAAATAAATATAGGAATTTAGGGAGGACTATCATTTTTGTCATGGCAATCCTACCAGCCAGGGACAGTGGTAGAACCGACCAGAATTTTGATTTGCGCTCCAGCCAGTCCAGCAGTCTGCCAAAGTTCATGCGTCAGATTTCTTGCATGGCTCTGCTGATCCACACACCTAGGTATTTTACAGCGCCATCAGCCCATGTGAGTGGGAATTCTATTTCAGTTTCTAATGGGGCTTCAGTCAATGGCAGGAGTGATGATTTAGACCAGTTGATTTTCATGCCAGACATTCCACCAAATTGGAGAACCTCAGGCAGAACTGGATTCAGGTTTTCATCTGGTTTACGAATGTACAGTGTGATATCGTCAGCGTACATTGAGATTATTAGACTTCTATATGTGAATCCTAGCCCCTGTCACGATTCACTCCCTGTGCTCTCGTGCCCACCACCAGGGGGCCGACTTGTGGGGCTTTCCAGTATTCGAATATGCTTCCAGACACTCCCCTGTATGCATATCCTGACTTCCAGGCATTTGGACATCATTTAGGAATTGACATCCATTCCCAATCCATGCCGGGTTTTGTGAAAGCCAGTCTGCTCATGCTTGAAGCCAGCCTGCTCATGTTTGACACTCCATTACCTAGAATCCCCTGCTCACTGCTTTGTCTCCACCCCTGCAGGCCAAGGATGGGTGGGGGAATTCAGTTCACCTGTGGCTGGCTGCTGCTAGCCTGCTCACACCTGATGCATGTGATTACTGTGAGCTCTTTTAAGCCCCAGCTCCCTTCAGCCCAGGGTTGGTCATTGTAGCTGTATACCGGTGAGGCCAATCCTTGTTTCCAGTGTTTCCTGAGCTTTTGATAACCTTGTTTCCAGTGCTCACTGAGCTTTTGCTATCTTTGTTTCCAGTGTTTCCTGACCTGCAGCAGTTTCCCTTCTCCTGAACTAGCACTGCCTGCAGTGCTACCTTGACTCCTGAGCCTTAGCATTCCTTGTTCCTGACCTGCAGCAGTTTCACTTCTCCTTAACCAGCACTGCCTGCAGTGCTACCTTGACTCCTGGAGCTTTAGTAATTTCCCTGTTCCTGAACTAGCACTGCCTGCAGTGCTACCTTGACTCCTGAAGCTTTAGTAATTCCCTGTTCCTGAACCAGCACTGCCTGCAGTGCTACCTTGACTCCTGAGCCTTAGCTCAATTCTTGTTCCTGCCACAGCACTGCCTTCTATGCTACTTTGTTTTCTTGATTCCTGAACCTGCACTATTCTAGTATACCCTGTAGCCTCCCCTTCTGTATATCCTTTTCCAGTCCCTGCCTTTCTTCCCATTTCCTTGGTTCCAGTTCTAGTTTGCTGTCTTTCTATTCTGCTGTCTTGCTTCTGTTACCTTGTATGTTTGTTACCTGCTTTCTGCCAAGTGTGCCCTGTGATTTCCTTCCTTTCCTGTTAAGCGCTCCTCCTTGCTAGCTCCTTGTCTATTGTGCTTGTGTTTAGTTCTACCCCTTTGCTGTTACTGCCTTGTGTGTTCCTGTTTGATCGCCAGGTTCCGTGGGCACAGCTGACTACCTTGGTGGTGTTTCTTGTTCACTGTGAGTATTGTCTTTGAGTTATATTTATAACATCACCATCGGTATAAGCTCCACAGACCCTGCCTTTGCATGCATATACTCTATGTGGGTATTTGCAGTCAGTATCTATAACAGGAATTGTGGGTGAGGAACTTACTGAGCTTCAGTCTTACCGTGTGGAGCTCCCGAGTGCTTTACCCCACATTCCCTTTATTGTTAATGTTGTTTTATATATGTGTATTGCACATGGGTGTAGTGATTCTGAATGCTGAGCCGCCTCATGAGTGCCTGTCCTTTCTGAGTCTCACCCATCTTGTTCACTTGTACAGGCTTCCCCTTTGGATCCCTTTTTCTCCTCTGACTTCCTGTGTGATCCTGGGCAGCGCTGTACTACTCTTTCTGTGTACGTTTTCTACCCAGTTCCCATTCCTTGCCCAAGTCCCTGACTGTGTTCCTGTCATAGTCCCGGACGGTCCCTGACAGCCCGCGAGAGGTATGGTGCTGATGTATTCTGGCAGCTAGGGGTTCCATCTCCACTGCGAATAGCAGCGGCGAAAGAGGGCAGCCCTGTCTGGTACCACGTGTTATAGAAAATGGTTCCGATAACAGTCCATTTGCTCTTAGGTGGGCTGTGGGTTTAGTATAGAGCAGGCTAATAAGCTTGATTAAATTGGGACCAAATCTCAGCCTGGGTAGTATGGAAAATAGGAATGGCCACTCCAGGGAGTCAAATGCCTTGGTGGAGTCAAGAGATGCTGCGATGGTCGGCAATTTAGGGTCAACCTGGTGAACGTTGGCAAAAAAGGTACATAGATTATGGGCTGTGGATCTGCCCGGAATGAAACCAGACTGGTCTGGCCTGGCAATAAGCGGTAGGAGCGGCTGTAGTCTATTAGCAATCAGTTTGGCGAGAATTTTTACATCAACATTAATTAAAGAGAAAGGTCTCTATGAGTCACAAAGATTTGTTTTCTTGTAGGGTTTTAGAAGGGATATGATCACCACTTCCCGCATAGTTGGTGGCAGGGAGCCACGTTCTAAAGATTCTTGGTATACTTTTAGTAATCGGGGCGCTAGCTCTTCTGCGTATGTCTTATAGAATGAGGTTGTCAACCCATCTAGCCCTGGTGCCTTCTCACCTGGCAGCTATTTATGACCTGTATTATGTCTTCCACTGAAAAAGGTTCGTCTAGATAGGCACTATGGGCTTCGCTAAGCCAAAGCAGTTCAATGGAGTCTAAATATGTCCCTAGCTCAGGGTGGGGTGCGTTCTGTGTGGCCGAGTATAATGAGGAATAGAATCTGGTGAGATGCGTATGTGTGGCTTGTTGTCCTCTGACGGGAGTTAAGTCTTCATCAAGTAGCTCAACTATGAAAACATTGAGGATGTGTGTTGTTTGAGTGCATTGAGGGCCTTGCCCGGCCTGTTGCCTTCGCCATAGCTGCGCGCTCTCGCGTTTATCCCCAGGAAGCGGGTCTCTCTGTCCGCCTCCGCTTTGAATTCTGAGATTTTCTCCCACAGGGATGCAAGGTGTATGGATGCCCCTGAATGATAGAACAGAAGTTCTGTGGACCTAATGTAATGTTCCAACTTCGATAATGTTGCTCTTATGGACTTCAAGACACCTGATTGCTTAGAGATACATACACCTCTTATAACTGCCTTAAAGGCCTCCCACAAGGTGGAGGGAGAGTCCATCGACCTTTCATTTGTGGAAAAGAACTGGGTGATCTCAAGTCTGATCTCCTCTCTAAATGCAGCATCTAGGAGAGCATGTGGTGGGAGGCGCCAACTGAACGCACGGGGTAAAGATTGTGGTATTACCCAGCGCAATACGACCGGGGCATGGTCAGAGAGTGTGCACTGCAGGTGCAGTACGTCTATGGTCCAGGATGCAATGTCACATGTAACAAGCCAATAATCCAGTCTGGACCAGGCACTGTGATGTGAAGTGATGCATGTGCCCTCCCTGGCTTCTGGATTCCTGCTACGCCAGTTATCAATAAGACTGTGGTCCAGTATAATGGTGTTTAGTTGTTGAGTTGCCCTTGGATGTGGGCTGCGAGTAGCCCCAACCCTGTCCATTTCATTTTGTAGGGTGGCATTAAAATCCCCGCCCCAAATGACCGTGTTTCCTCCCCTTGCTAGTACCCTTGCCCACACGGTGAGAAAAAATTGTGGGTCATCCACATTTGGACCATATATAGCCACTAGGGTAACCTGTGTAGACATTAGTCTATCACTTAAAATAACATAGCACCCCTCTGGGTCGATCTGCATGTGAGAAGTCGTCCAGCCCAGCCTATGCCTAATCAGCACTGAAACTCCTCTTGCATAATTAGAGTACGGGCCGAGTGTATCTCCCCCCAGTATCTGTTGTGTAGTTTGGGGTCAGTGCCACACTTCAAGTGAGTCTCTTGCAGGAAGCACACTTCTATGCTGTGTCTGATTAAGTATGTGTGCATTAATCTCGATTGATTCTACAAGTATAACCTTGGAGTTCAAGCAGGATTTTGAAGTTGCTATTAGATAAAACAAGTTGTGATCTACCGTGAGCATATTCAGTATAGTTAACGACTGTATGTCTGAGAATGCTGTGAACACCCTGACCCACCCACACACTGGTTGTGGCATGTTACCCCCCACCCCACCCTTCATTCCCCCCTTAACAAAAACACATGGGAGATCTCCCAGTGGGGCTTGGGACTCCGGCATAAAACCCGCCTGATGGCAGGGTGGCCAGGCGGTGCCAGTTTATAAGGAATCCGCCAAATGTGTAAATTGTGTCAGTGTGGAGCCAGAGGAAGTAGCTAACCCCTGACTTAGTGGTCCCAGCAACCAGGACTGTTATACTATGTAAAATTGCATACAAGGCTTAATAGTTCAACTCACGGAAACAGAATAGACAAATCAGTCATTTTCCCTTAGGTTCTGTTCTGATTCTGTTTGCTGCGAGGAGGTGACTTTTTGGTGCAGATATGCTTGGTGTACTTTAGGGTACAAACTGTATTTTAATATGAAATGTTTTTAACTTTGCTTGAGCATTTTTACGGAATAAATTTCAAATGTCCCATTTAGTCTGTCATTAGTTTTCCATGTGGCACTGACTCTTGTTATTGAAGATTGTATGATTGTATGTATTTCGATTCTAATTCAAGTCACAGCACTGTGTGAAGCCCATGATCCTAATTAGTTTAGATATTGATTAGGGACCCTTGTTTTTTGTGTGTATTTACCCTGTCCCTTCACTAAACATAAGGGTATCTCCCCTGTTTTTCTTAATTTTATGTACTTTAGGGCAGCCTTGGCGTCAGTGAAGAAATGCGATTGCCCTTCGTGTTTTATTTTTAGCTTGGCCGGGTAAAGCATAGCATACGTGATGGAGGCATTTTGTAATGCGTTTCGCCGGTGCGAATTCTTTGTGTGCGGCTTGCACCATTGGGGTGTGATCTGGAAAGAAGGAGAGGGAGTTTCCCTGGTGGTTTATTGGGCTTTGGTCTCTGGCGGCTCTGAGAATCGCATCTCTGTCTCTGTAATTCAGAAGGCGCACGATTATGGGACGTGGTGCAGCACCCACCGGTGGTCTGGGGCCAAGTGAGTGGTGAGCTCGTTCAACTATCATAACTGACAAAAGTGCCAGTTCACGTAGTAGATTTTCTATGTATGGTTCCATTTTCGGGATGGTGGTGGACTCTGGCAGACCAATCATTCTGAGGTTGTTGCACCTCGAACGCGCTTCTAAGTCCTCGTTCTTTGCTTTAATCAAAGCCAGTACCTTCTCCATATTAAGTAGTTGTACCCTAGATTCAGCTTGGAAGTCTTGGGTGTCTGTAAGTCTGTTCTCCAGGATATCTAAGCGGACTTCATGAGTGTCTACCCGTCTTTTAACCTTGTCTAGGCTCGAAGTAAGCACATCAATCTTATTGTCTATGTTTTTAATGCTTGAGTGCACATCAAGCAATATGGTGCGCAGGTCTTCCTCTCGATGTTCCCCAGCATCTTTGGCGCCATGGTCAGTGTCCGGCTCCGAACCCACGTCAGTCGTGCGGGTGTTGCGCTTGTTTTTGAATGGGAGTTCAGATTGTCTGGGGTCGTTCTTCTCCATGGTGCCAAGTGGTTCACAAGCAGCGTAGGGCAACGTGGACTTACAAATATTGCCACTACAGTGGCACACAGCGGGCCTTTATGTTTCAGTCAGTCACTGCTGTGACCTGGACGCCTCCGCTGTTGTCGTTGGTGTGCCAGTACCACTACTCCATGGTTGGTGCTCCACAGCCTGAAGAAACGAAGTGCACAAGGCCTGTTGCTGAAGAGGAACATGCGCCTGTGGATTTAGGGGGGTTTATATGCAGGTGGGTCCCCGAGCAGGTGCGGAAGGAGCAGCCCCCAGATCCCAAACCCCAGTACCCCGCAATTTTTGCACAGCGTGGGGAGGGGAACAAAGGCCAGCCTGCCGCCCCACCACTCTCATGGGGAGACCCCAGCCTGAGAGCCCAGGCGGTGCCTGGCAGAGCACAGGCCCAAGCACACGCCCCACCAACCTGAACACAGCCCCAACGGCCACAGGGTACCAAGTGGGGTAAGGGCCCAGTCAGCAGAAGCGTGCACGGCCGCACACCCCTGGACCCACGCCCGCACTCACCACTCTGAGCAGCTCCGCCGCACTGCTGCAGTCCAGTCTGGAGGCCCGTTGATCATCAGCCGGCTCAACACATCATCTCAGGTGCACTCGCTACCGCCACCCGGAGTCAGCCTGGCAGGAGGCCCCCTCACCGGAGCTCCGGCGTCTCACTTTGTCCTCGCGGGATCCTCTGGTTCTAGGCGGCCGCGCAGGCAGCACTGCTCCGCACACAGCAGCTTAGCCGCCACACGGGACCAGGAGCCCGCAGCCGCCGGCAACCCAGCTCTCACGAGCCGCCCACCGGACCACCGCAAACCAGTATGAAGTGGAGGAGGGCCCAGGTAAGCCCAGTTTCTTCACATGCCTCAGGGATACTCGGCGGCCATGTTGTCGCTCTCGCCAGGCCGCAGCCCGTCGGGGCCCATAATTTAACCCCAGCCTCACCTTCTCACCGGCAAAGTTGCTCAAACGAAGCCGTCAGCATTTTTAAGTTACTGCCACTGTTTTGCAGTGGCGGATTCCAAAGTAAGGATGGCGATATCTTAGGATAAATGAGCCTGGCCTGCAGAGCCCCTCTAGAAGGCGGCCATACTGCAGCTCGGCGAAGCCACGCCCTCTACCAGATCTATTATTTTAGATTGTTTAGCCTTGGATAAGGCTTTGAGTATCCTATGGTTATCGTATATTAGCTCCTACTTTAGTATGTTGTTTAATTTGCCCAATTGGTCGGACCCTGTACAGGTGCTATCATTAACTAAGAAGATGATCAAAGATACTTTTTTTCAGTATAGATCTGGACAGTGATTGGCTACTAACAATACAAAATCCTCAGTCATTTTATACATGTCATATGAGATAGAGGAGGGTAGATACAACTATCTATCTGGTTTAAGAAGTATGCAACATCATTTTGTTTTGGTAAGACTGAGATGTGGCAGTGTGCATCCTTTAGTGGCTTTTCCAATTATGAAGTCTTGCGCTTCTGATCAGACCCCATACCCATGTGATGGACGAAGTAAGCAAAGCACGATGCAAATGAAATTGAATTGAGGGTCAAAATGTCAACAATTGTAAAGGGGATTGTCTGTTTTTCAATTAAATTGCTGACAGGAACCTTTGGATCTATTTCAGGCTTTTCCTTGGAGACCAAATTTCCGAGACATCCCAGTGTTTATATGTATCATTGTAAATACTGCACTCCACTGCACCTTTTGAGCACTGTGCCATCTTCACTTTAGTTTAATTTTTCCGATATTAATTGCATACATATGTTTGAGAATAAATGGAGCAACGTATTTCATATATCAAGAGAGAGATATACTTTGGGTTTATTAGAAAAGAGTCCCATGGAACCATTGTTGTTTGTTTACATGATGTACCCTGGTTGTGACATCGGGCATAAGGAGTGGGTCCTGTGTATTGTTATAACTGTCTAAAAGTTGCATTTTCAGAACTGTAACTTAAAATCCGACTTCACCATAAGTTTGGATTTTAAATTTGGATTTCAAAGACACCAAACATAAGCTGGTTACCTATTCCCATTTGGAAATTACACTTATAAATTATATTAAGGTAACTCCGGTGTCATTCTGTGGGAGAGGTAGGCCTTTTAGTAGTGAAGAATTACTTTAAGAGCTTTTCACTACAAGGACATGTAAAACTTAAAGGTACATGTCCTACTTTTTAAATGCATGGCACGCTGCCCTAGGATTGACATATATATTAAAAAGAAAGGTTTGGGCCTGACAAAAGATTTACTTTGCTAGATCAAAAGAGCACTTTAAAACTGCACACACACAGGCTGCAATGGCAGGTCTGAGAAATCTTTAAAGTGCTAGTTAAGTGGGTGGCACAATCAGTGCTGCAGGCCCACTAGTAGCATTTCATTTAGAGGTCCTGGGCACAGGTAGTGCCACTTTACTAGGAAGTTACGGGTAAATTAAATATGCTAGTTGGGTATAAGCCAATCTAACATGTTTTAGGGAGAGAGCACAAGCACTTTAGCACTGATCTGTTCAGCATTGTTAAAGTGTGCAGAGTCCTAAGCCAGCAAAAATGAAGTCAGCAAAAACAGGAGGTTTGAAGGCAAATGGTTAGGGAGAAAACCACACCATGAATGCCAGAACCAACAATTAGGATCTAATGAAACACATGACACGAGTAGCCTATAGTGTGTTGATAAGGTTATAAGCAGAAGGACTGTGTGTAGATGGGATCCTCTGCAAATCCTGCCCTGTGTGTTGCCCTGCTTAGGTTATAATGATTCCTGCCCCAGCTGAAGCTACAAAACTGTTAGAATAAGTAGCTGCATGGAAAAATGGTAAAAAAAATAGCACAACTAATAAAATTAGTAGTAACTAATAGAGCTTGTCTAAGGGGGGTTTAGAGTTGCACGTATGTGATGTTTGACAAATGATGCAGGTATGAGTGAAGGAGAGATACTGGTAAGTTTGCTTTTACTGAAAGAGGGAGTAATCAAAATCTTACAAGAGACCACATTAATGTTGGCAGATTCAGGTAGCCCATAAAGCAAGTAAGGAATTGAGACAGATACAGGATCCAGTTGGCCCTAAAGGCAGTACTGCATCCAACTAATTCCCAATGAAGATCTCCTGCACCTACCTCTTCTCATCCTGCCATTTTTTAATGTCCCTCACAGTGCAGATCTCCTTCCCTAAAGCACATCGAGAGTCTGTCAACTTCTACCATAAGGCTGCCTCCTCTGTCTCACTGAGAGTGAATGGAGATAGACCATGCGGTTGTTTGTAGCGTTGTACAACAAACCTAACTACAAGGGGTGTGTCCTCCCAAGTAAAATTATTTGTCCTCTTCATAATGGTTGTCTGCATTATTCTTCCCAGGAGAGTAGAGTACAGCCTGAAGAGGAAAAAAGTGATCACCTGACATGGCAAAAATATATATATATATATATTCACAAAAAAAACAAAGGTTACAGATGCGTTATAGTTAGGCTGACATTCCACTCATACAAAACCAGAGAAATTCCGCAGTTATGGTTACCTGAGCTAACTATAACTTACCCCCCACAATGCACTGCTTATGACCTCACATATTACATCACTCATGGCATGGTCAGTGACATCACTAATGACATCACTGATGACATCTCAAATGACATCACTCATGACATCACTTATGACATCTCAAATGACATCACTCATGACATCATCCAGTGATTATGAGTGTTTTCTAAAAGTTACTGAGTGTTAAACAAATATCCTAAGGTAACTCGCTGTGGAAGTGCCTGTATGGGTAAGGGAATGGGTGTGTGCATGGTGTATAGAAGAGTGACTGGAATATAAGAGACTGCATACATGAGATAGTGGGTGTGTGAATTTTTGTATAGGTAAGCGAGTGGGTATGTCAGTGTGTGTATGAGTAAGTGAGTGGCTGTGTGAGTATCTGTATAGTTGACTGAATTGGTGCATGAGTGGTTGTAAATGGTGAATGAGAGGGTGCATGAGTGGCTGAATGGGTGTTTGAGAAGATACATAAGTGTCTGTATGGGTGAATGACAGGGTACATGAGTGGCTGCCTTGGTGCATCTATGGGTGTCTAAGTGGGTGTATGAGTGGCTGTATGTGTGAGCGAATGGGTGTTTGAGTGGTGATATGGGTGAGTAAGTGAGTGTGAGAGTGGTTGTATGGGAGAGTATGTGGTACTCTCAGTCACTGTATAGGTGAGTGAGTATATGTATTAGTATATGTATAAGTAACTGAGTGGCTTTGTGAGTAATTGTATGGGGACAGTGGCTGGGTGAGTGACTGTATGGGTGAGTGAGTAGGCGTGTGAGTAGGTGTATGGTTAAGTCATTTACTGTGTCAGTTGCTGTATGGGTGTATGAGTGGGAGTGTAAGTGTGTCTATGTCTCTATAACTGGATCTGTGACTGGCTGTATTGGTAAGTGAGTAGGTGCATGAGTGGCTGTATATGTGAGTTAGTGTTTCCGTTATTGGCTCTATGGCTGAGTTGATGTGTTACTGGCGGTATGGATGACGGACAAGATGTGTGAGTGCTTTTATGGGTTCTGTGAATTAGTTTGTTAGTGATTATGTGGAGTGGGTGTATGACATATTTTATGGGGGTGTAAGAGGGTATGTCAGTGTTTCTCTGGATGATATCATCAGTGATGTCATTTGAGATGTCAACAGAGATGTCATCAGGGATGTCATTTAAGATGTCATCAGTGATGTCACTGACTATTTCACAAGTGATGTAATATGTGACATCATAAGCAGTGCATTACGGGGTGTGAGTTATAGTTAGCTCAGGTAATTATAACTGCTGAATTTCTCTGGTTTTGTACGAGTGAAATGTCAGCCTAACTATAATGTACCTGTAAGCTTTGTTTTTTTCTGTGAATTTCTAAGGTTTATTTAATTCTATTTCATAAGGCTCAGTCTATAACAACAACCTGCGTTTTGACATGCATGGAGTTTATGGAAATGATGACGTGCACTTTACAGCCGAAGGCAACAGTGTGTTTCTAAGTAACCTGAAACTCTGCATCCGGTCTTATGTGCAGCTGTCATATACACACAGTCAATACAAAGGTTCTTGTCAGAGCCACCATAGTACCCGAAATATATAATCTTTTTTAATAAACATCCTTTTTTTAGTTTTTGGGGTTCTTTGCGATGACGTTGCGATGGTTGTTGACAAGTTGTGAAATTGCAAAACAAAAGCAGACGTTCAACGGCCACCAGCACAAGCAAAACTAATAACAAAAAAAATCCATTCTAAACATTCCACTTCACTATTACTATATACACGTTTCTTTAAAAAAACATGTTCAAACTAAGGTTTTTGTACTAAGTTTTTTAAAAACCATCTTTGAAACCTATTTTCCGTTTTTGCGGTTATTTGGAGTGTCGCAATGTCGTCCTTAACCGCAATGATCGCGCCTTTTCATAAAGTGTAAAACACATATATGCACATAATTACAGTATTTTACACACTAGGGGATTATTACTGTATTTTCTAAAGCCATGTTTTTCGAGTGAGTTTTGATAAAAACCATCTCTAAAACCTATTTTCCATTTTTACGGTGATGCCGGGAGTCGCAATGATGTTGGTCCCCGTGACGATCACGGATACGTCGTGAAAATGCAAAGCAAAAGAAAGACTTCAATAGCCAGCACCACATTCAAAATGTATAACTCTGTAATTCATTCTAACCATCACACTAGATAAATCTAAATAACTCTATAAAAACATTTATCAGACTCTCACTATCTCTATAAGGGTCTGTATTAATGATTCACTGGGTTATGTGAGTGGGTGCATAAGTCTCCAAGTGGGTCTGTGACTGACTGGATGAGTCCTTCAATACGCCTATAAGTGGATGCATAGGTCTCTGACTGTATATGTGAGTGAGAGTGTGAGTATCTGAGTGGGTATATAAATGGGTGTATCAGTGTCTGAGTAGGGTATGTGAATGGGTATGAGTCTGTGACTGGATCTATGAGTGGGTGCATAAGTGTTTGAGTGGGTCTGTCTATCAGTGAGTGTGTGAGTGAGTCTGACTGGGTGCATGAGTCTCAGAGTGGGTCTGTGAGTGGGTGCATGACCCTCTGAATGCTTATGCGAGTACACACATGGGTATCTGAGTAAGTCTGTGAGAGGGTGCATTAGTGTCTGAGAGGATATGTGAGTGGGTGTATGAGATGTTCTCAATCCATCGACAACACGTTTCGACCTCGCGGTGTTTTTCAAAAGCCAATTTGCAAGTGAATACAGTCACCATTTAAAGTATACTTACATCAACAATATAAAAACAGACAATACATTTTGGTTGCTGGTATACACATGAAGGATAGACTACATAGTTTCTGTAGAATCCTAACAATCCATTCAGGCTGTATAAATTCATCAACATTTTTAACCAGTCTTTATGCTTAAGATAGTTGTCACAATATTTGAAAAATCAAATCAAATTACACGACGGTACATATGGGTTTCAGTATAGCCTACAGAATCTCAAATGTGAACTTCTACTGGGATAAATATATGGTTATCTCTCTTTTGAGAAAAGTTTTACTCTTTTTCATTCATTTAAAAGTATTCTTTCTTTATATGAATATAAATTTGCCAATATTGTATTTTTGATAAAGACCACAAGTTTGAAACACACTGCCTTTGGAATTAAAACATCTCTGGTGAAGTACGCGATCCAGGAGTGAGAGTCTTGTGTATAATTATCGAACACACGATTTCCTTTCATGTTCACTATGGGCCCTGGCACCCGTTTCTCACATCAGCCCGCTTCGGTGGATGTGACCGGCAGTGTCGGGAGTTTTCGTCATATATATATATATTACCTACTGGCGGTCGCCAGTAGGTAGTTATAGTTAGGACCACGTTTCCATAGGAAAAGCATTTTTTGATGTGCTTATAACTTTGGCGTCATTTGACGAATCTTTACGAAATTTTCCAAAAAGTTCCTCTTTTCAGGTCAGCTGCTATCCTAAAAGTTTGGGGGGGATTCATCAAGGGAGGGGCTAAGAAAAAAGAGGGGTCCCAAAACGTGTTTTCTCCATGCAATTTCCATAGGAAACTTTAGACAAGGCTGCAGGTCAAACTGCTGAACGGAATTGCGCCAAATTTGGCACAGAGAAAGGTCTTGGTCCAGAAAGCATGCTTTTGTTTAAATCGGGTAAATCCGTTCAGTAGTTTTAGAGAAATATCACATTTTCCAGATATTGATATTTAAGAATTCTGACATCTGATTGGCTGAAGCGTTACGAGCACGAGCTTGCGGCTGATTGGCTACGACCTGTTGAAACTAGGAAGTGTTGGCAGCCATTTTGTGATTCAGTCCGTCAGCTCACAACTCTCCCTCTACAAGGCATCAGGTCCGTAGTTCTACCTCTGCGAGGCAACACTAAAAATATACCGCAGCTCTGTCTGTGTGAGATACCCCTTTCACGGTCCCTCTCCCCACATCACCAGCTTGCGGCTATGCCTTTAGAAGCGAGTCCATCGGCTCGCAGCTCTGCGACTGCGAGCTGTGAGCCATTTTGTGACTCAGTCCGTCAGCTCGCATCTCTCCCTCTAAAAGGCATCAGATCCGTAATTCTACCTCTGTGAGGCAATACTGAAAATATCCTGCAGGTCTGTCTGTGCGAGATACTCCTTTTACGCTCCCTCTCCCCACATCATCAGCTCACGGCTATGCCTTTAGAAGCCAGTACGTCGGCTCGCAGCTCTGTGTCTGTGAGCCACCTTGTTAGCTCGTAGCTGTGTCTGTGCTAGCAGGCCCGTCAGCCCGTTACTCTCCCTCTGCGAGTTAGCCCATCTGGGTGCAGCGTGGAGGGCTCGCAGCTGTATCTCTGCGAGCCAGCCCGTTAACTGATAGCTGTGTGTCTGCTAGCAGGCCTGTTGGCCCATTGGTCTCCCTCTGCGAGTCAGGCCACAGCTCTCCCTCTGCGAGCCGGTACGGTGCTGTGCTTTTGCGAGCCAACGGCTCGTAGGTCTCCCTCTGCGAGCTGAGCCCACGGGCCGCAGCTCTTCCTCTGCGAGCCTGCCCGATGGCCCGCAGGTGTCCTTCTGCTAGCCGTATCACAGCTGACACTCTGCGAGCCGAAATTGGGAATATAAGGCGGCTCTAAAAAAAGCCCTTCTGTTTATTAGTTGGAGCTACATGTAAGTGCGAATGCACAGCTTCAGGTTAATCAGGAAAATTCGGTTTCCCTCATCTGTGAAGTGTACTCCATCACTTCTGTAGATATCAGCGATATCAAAACGTATGTTGTTGTTGTTGTAAATCGACCCCATTCTATGGTCTCTGAGGTATGCAGACACAGCTTTGTTGACATTCTTCCTAGATTTTTCAATCTTATGACAAAATTGGTTTGACCATTTCCACTTCTGTCTTTGGCATATATTGGAATATACAAAGACAGTTTGAGGCAAACGTAACATCAATTGTCCAAAGGTGTCCTTCATAAGCATTTCCAAACCTACCCAGTCAATGTGCCTAGGCCGTTACCACCACAGTGCACAATCATGAGATAAGGGTGTTGGAGATGCAAACAGGTTTTAACCAAAGGGAGCAATTGGTGCCACTTCAATCCTCTCTGTGCAAACCATTTAATATACACATTTTGGAAGGCGTGGCCAAGCAGCATGGCCGACAGGACGTAAGCTCCTTCGGCTCCCGTCCTGCCAGCCGACAGTATCCTGTAAACATCCTCACACGGGTGCCCACTACAACAATCTGTGAGCGCCCGGGGCTTTGAATGTTGGCGCAGCACCGGACTTCCATCGGGACCGATTCTGGACCGGAAATCGACTGACTCGTCCCGGCGACTGGCAGCCCGGCGGTGGTGACTCCGCGAGGCCGGGGATGCGGCCTGCGATTGAGTGACCGGGATCCGGGCCCTGACCGAGTGGACATTGGCCTATAGTGTGCCGCGGCCCCCGAGTCCCCCTGGGTGTCGACCCGGACCTGCGGGGTCTTTCACTGGGGACACTGGCCCTGGGCTCCGGGGCTCAGCCCTGCGGCGGGGAGCTGGATGCGGCACCGGTGAGCGCTGGACTTCGGCCTGCGGGGGGCCTGGGGGCTGACCGGCGCTTCGCGGCCTGACGGGGACGACGCCCCCAGCCTGTACGGGGGCCCTGAGATGAGGGGTGAGCCTGCGCCCTCTAGCCGGCTGTGATTTGAGTGGCGGGCTGCGCTTGGGCCCTGCGTGGAGATCCTCAGTGGTGGGGCCCGAGAGTGGCTGACGGACGGCGGCCGCCCGGGGTGCATTAATTGGTTGTGCGCCCTCCCTGCCTGGCTGTGGTGCCTACAGCGCCAGGGTCCACACGTGGGCCATGACTGCTTGGAGAGCCTGTTCCTGCGAGCGGCGGCCGGAGCGGAGGGGGTCCGGCCTGATCAGGCACGGAGGTAACCGGAGGGACGCTGCGCCTAACACTGTGATCCTCCCCTTGCACATGGAATGGGGGTGCCTATCTGGGACCTTACTATTCGCCGAATCGCCTACTAGATGAAGGTGGAGATCGCTGGCCCTTCCTGGAGTCCCTTGGGCGGTCGGTCAGTGTGAGGTCGCCGGCGACAGTGATCCTGGCACCAGGGGAGGTGGCGACAGCCCCGACAGTGACTGAGAGGGGGGTCTGAGTCGACCTGGCACTAACGCAGTGGTGATCAGCCCTGGGAGCGCGGGGGGATTGCCGCAGCAACTTCATACTGCCACGCCACAGAGGGGGGTCCCCTTGGCGCCCGTGGGAGGGATACTGACCCTCCGGACTCTCGATGGTTCTGCTCTGCAACTTGCGGCACCCGTGGGGACAGGATAATCCTGGTACCGGCAGCCTTACAATACCAGTTGCCCCATAGGTCTCTCCGAGGTCTTCGTAATAGAGCGAGCCCATAGGGCGTTGGTCCCACCGCCGCTGCCGGGGGCCCCTCCTAGAGCTCTCATCGCCAAAATCCTGAATTATCGGGACAGGGATTGTATCTTGAAGGCCGTGAGAGAGGCGGTGAACCTCACCTATGATAACGCCAGGGTGTCCATTTATCCCGATTATACCCGCCACGTTCAGGAACAGCGAAAATCCTATTTGGGCGTTAAACAGAAGCTCCGTGAGCTCAATCTGCAGTACATGCTACTGTACCCTGCAAAACTTAAGGTGATCTTCCAGGGGAAAGCCCAGTTCTTTGATTCCCCCAAGGAAGTATGGGAGTGGCTCGAAGTCCGGGGGTAGGCCCTCCCGCAGCGTGACCAGAGGGGATCCCGGAGCACCTGGGGGGCCAGACCTCAGAGACGACGCAGGTGCAGGGGCCGGGTCAGAGATGCCAACCAGGGAGAAAGACAGCGGATCACGGTGGGGGACGATGGAGCTCTGCGAGTAGACTCCTCAGACTCAGACGGCTCTCCCCCACGGACAATGGCAGAAAATTCCGAGGAGAGCCTGGTCCCGGATACTCTTTTGCCTACCAATCAAGTGATTCCAGAAACTAACCTAGACCAGCTTCCCGCCACGGCGGGCCCATCCTGATGATGCTGTGTTACTATGTTTAACTCTCGGAATGTGGGGAACTGGATCGTGGTGGCCTGGCACCTCCTTGCACGGCTGGGGAGGATCCGATGCCAGTGCCTCACTTGTCTGCTGCCTGTGTGGATCCTGCTCCGGACATGGGATTCTTGGGGACCCAGTGTCCCCAGGTGACCAGTATCCCCCTGTTTTTTCATATTGCGGGGGGTGGGGGTGGGATTGTTGGGGACCTGGGACTGTGGTGCTCTGGGGGCCTGAGTGCATTACTCATGATTATAGTGATGATGATGGATGGGATGGTGGGGCTCCGCTGCTTGCTCTGTCCTGGTTAGTTTGTATAAGTAACTAGCTGGGTGGCCCGTGACATTGAATTATTTAGGGTGCGGCTGTTAAGGGTCGGGAGTCGACTTTTGGGGAGGGGGGGTTTCTTCCTTCTGTTGAAGTAGTTAGGCCCAGTTGGGCTCATGGTATCGCCTTGCACTTCCTGGCACCAGCACGGGGAGGGCATTTCTGCATGTTCCGTTGACAGTAAATTGCTCGTGGGTGGGTGGAGGGGGGCTTTAGGGAGGTTTTGTTGGGTTCTCATTGGCATCGGGGCTTTAAGGGGGTTTTGTCGGATGTTTGTTGGCATCGTATGCATCACAGTTGGGGCACAGAATTTAGGTAGCTGCATGGGGCATGGACTGCCCGGAGATTGGGCGTTACAACCACTATGGGGTTTACATTTTTAAGCTGGAATGTGAGGGGGCTGGGCACATGCACCAAGAGGTACAGGGTCCTGTCTTACCTTCGTAGACATCAGGTCTCATTAGCATGCCTCCAGGAGACCCATCTCACGGGCAAAGGGGCTCAACAATTGGCAAAGAAGTGGCGGGCCAGATTTTTCATTCCTCCTTTTCTAGCTATGCTAGAGGGGTCCTTGTGTGGGTGGCGCCCGGGGTTCCTTTGGCCGTCCAATATGTGGAAGCTGATATCCAGGGGAGGTATCTACTCCTCAGAGCCAAGCTAGAGGGTAGAGATGTGGCCGTGGTGAACACCTATGCGCCGAACACGGATGACCCGGGCTTTTATCAGTCCCTGCAGGAGGTCCTAGTATCGGAACTAGAGGTTCCACTGTTTTGGATGGGAGATTTTAATTGTGTCCTCGATCCTGTCCTGGATAGATTTCCCCCCCGCACTGGCACGAAACCCAGAATGACGGTGAAACTCCGGGAGGTCATGGGGAATCTAGGGGCCCAAGATGTATGGCGTCAAAGACACCCGACCCAGAAAGTATACACATGCTTCTCATCTACTCATAACACCTGTAGCCGCCTCGACAGGGTATTAGTCACGAATCCCGATGCCAACATGTCTCTGGAGGTGACTCATCTAGCGCGATTCCTATCTGATCATTCCCCTGTCGATTGCGTGATGGAATGGGGAGCCCCGAGGTGTCGCCCGCGGACTTGGCGATTGCAGGCAGAGATTCTCGAGGATCAGGTGGGGAGGCACCATGTAGAAACTGCCCTTACTGATTATGTTGATCTAAACTGGGGTGAGACAGACCTATTGCTGACCACCAAATGGGAGGCCCTGAAAGCGGTAGTGAGAGGGGCATGTATGAGTGTAACGTACGGGGTTTGGAAGCAGCTCCAACAAGAGCTGCAAGACGAGGAGCGCCGCCTATTGCAGGTACAGACCTCGATAGCTACTGATGCAACCGAGAGGGATGGGGAACGAGAGATCCAGAAGCGCATCCATGACACCTTAGACAGGCTTGATAAATACACGCTCGCACAATACAGACAGCGCCTTTACAGAGAAGGGGATAAATCAGGTCGTCTCTTGGCCTGGATCCTCCGCCGAGAACACGCTCCTGCTGCAATTGAGGCCTTACGGGATTCCACTGGCTGCCTGGTGCATTCGCAGGTGGGATTATTGCGGGTCCTACAGTTGCATCTTCAGGCGGTGTACACAGCAGATCCCGTGGTGGGGGAGGTGTCTTATCTCCCGTATCTACATGGGTTGACCCTGAGCTCCATGTCAGAACAGGCGCGGAAGGAACTTGACGGCCACTGACGCTATGCGAGGTTCAATCCGCGTTGAAGCATCTCCCGCGAGCCAAATCTCTGGGTAGTGATGGATTTCCGCCCGAGTTCTACCAAGCATTCCCCGATATTCTTCCCCCCTCCTCCTGCAAGTTTACACTGAGGCTTTTAAACGAGGAATCCTCCCGCCAAGTATGACACAGGGGGAAATCTGTATGATTTTAAAACCAGGGGGAGATGCACACGAGCCCTCATCGTATCGGCCGATTACGATGATAAATGCCGATGTAAAAATCCTCTGCAAGCTCTTGGCATCTCGCTTAGCACCGCACATGACCCACCTGGTCCACGAGGATCAATGTGGGTTCATACCGGGACGGAACACGGCTATGAATCTACGGCGACTGACTCATATTCTGCATGAGGTGCGGGACAGGGAGGAGCAGATGGTGTTGGTCTCCATTGACCTTGCCAAAGCTTTTGACACAGTGGACTGGGGGTATCTTCTCGAGGTCTTGCGCGCTGTGGGGATGGGTCCCCAATTTTGTCGCTGGGTTCGTATCCTATACACGGCCCCATGCGCTACAGTTAAGCTCGGGGGCGCGCGGTCCAAAGAGTGGCAACTGGGGAGGGGTACATGACAGGGGTGTCCCCTCTCCCCACTCTTGTTTGCCCTGGCTATAGAGCCCTTCGCGGTCCGGATTAGAGCAGATATGGTGCAGTGGGGTATTAAATTGGGGGACATGACTCACATCATTTCTTTATACGCGGATGACGCCTTGTTTTACTTGGCCTCTCCCTGCGAGGCCCTGCCGGTGCTGTTGCACCACCTAGATCAGTTTGGTGCGGTCTCTGGATTGCGGCTGAACCATGGTAAATCCCTTGTTTTCCCATTGGCAGGACTAGCTGCGGTGCCTTTGGAGGATTTGCCAGATCTGGAACTGCGTTTGGAGCGGACGGTGTTTCGTTACCTGGGTATTCAGGTGACCCTGACGGACGCACAAGCGCTGGCCCGGAATGTGGACCGCGTCACTGCGGCATTGCGGCAGTCCGTGTCTTTCTGGAATACTCTTCCACTTTCACTGATGGGCCGTCTCGCCATCTCGAAGATGGTGATGCTCCCCAGAGTACTCTATGTGCTACAGAACTCATTTTGCCCTTTGCCACCTCGAGTTTTTAAATCTCTCAACACATTGCTCACGTCTCTGCTCTGGGCGGGTCGGCACAGTAGGGTAGCCCTTCGCTCTATTGTCCGCAGTTACGAGGAGGGCGGTCTAGAAGCCCCTCGCTTTGACCTATACTATTATCCCGCCCATCTCCAGCATGCGGCCCGTTGGTTCACCGACACAGACAATTGGGAGAAGCGCCTTATGCTTGGTAGGGCAGATACCCAGACGCTGCAGGAGTCGCTGATGCAGGGTGCGGGATCAGATGTGTATCTCCCCTAGACTGTGCGACATACAGCTGGCATATGGCAGCGCTTTGTTGAGAGGGTCCTTCGAAGGGCGCCCTTTCATAGGGAGCTCTCGCTCTGGATACTGGCTCCATTTATAGATATGGCACGTCATATGTCCTTCCAAATTTGGAGGGAGGGAGGGTGCGAGGTCCTCGCCGATCTATATCCCAACGAAACCTTTATCACCTACGAGCAGGCGGCAGAGAACTTTGGCCTTGGACAAGGCCAATTTTTGCATTTCAGGGGAATGCAAGATGTAGTGAAAATCACCTGGCCCCAGTACCCAGATATTCCACCACTGACACATACACTGGATGTTATGCTCACGTGTGGCAAGGGGCGTGGCTTGATATCCCTCCTATATAAAGTGATGAAACAGGATTCCACCCCCCCGGTCCCGCCGTCTAGGGCTGCCTGGGAGAGGGACCTCGCTGCCCCGCTGGAGGAGGCACAGTGGGCGCGCATAGGCTCCCTTACACATACTGTCTCATGCAATGCCAGATTCAAGCTAACACACTTTAATTATCTATACCGCACCTACATTACCCCGGTGTCTCTGAGACGCATTGATAGTAGCAGGGGCGCTGGCTGTCCTAGATGTGCCGCAGAGAATGCAGGCTTTTTGCATTTGGCATGGGAATGCCCATTGGTTGCGCAGTTCTGGACGGGGTGGTGACTAGGGTGGTGAGCGCCACGGGGCTTCGGGTGGCTCTCGAACCCTTGCAATGTCTACTCGCGATGGTTCGCAGGCCTAAGGGGAAGAAACTCCCCTATAAACTCTTACAGTTAATGTTGGTGCTTGCCAAGCGCAGGGTGGCAATAACTTGGATGGGGCAGAGGGCCCCTGAACTTCCTGCTTGGCTCAAAGATGTTCGAGAGTGGTCGCTGGCTGAAGAGGCACACATGAAACTTAGCCGATGGGAAGAGAAATTACAGGATGACCTGATGGCTTGGCGGGCCCTGTGTGCCACTGGGTTAGCGGAGGGGGAGCCGTCCTCACGGGACGCTACTCATAGTGAACAGAGTGACTCAGATATATCCGGGGGGTCTGTTTCTGGTGGGGAATACGAGGATTAACTCTGATAGGGTCCGTATTGGGAAGGGGTGACTTTTCTGCCACCCTCCCCTAACAGGGACATGTTTGTGGATGATTCTTCTGTCCCCCTTGTCCCTTCCCTCCTTGGTGCGGCCTTGTGTCTCATGCAATTATTATTGCTATCAACGAAATGTATGCATATGTATTTATTTGATGCCAATGTATTGTTTTATAAAAATTCAAAAAATAAAGTTTAAAAAAAATACACATTTTGTAAACCTAGGTCTAAGTCAATACGTCTCTGTTCTGCATACCTCTTGCACCAGAAAACATAGCTATGTCCTACAATCCACACTAGCATTTTGAAGGTATGGCTAGAAGATATGGATAAATGTCTGTAGCTCATGTAGTCCGTTCGTAGAATAAGAGATATGTTTAAACATGGGGAACTACTTTTTTTTTACATACAAAACGTTAACGGATTGGGAGATGAAATGTATTGTGTCCTAAAAAGTAGGGTGTATATTAGTTTTGATGAAAAGCATCTTTGTGATTGGTTAATAAAAAAGCAGTTTATACGTGGAGTACATATTATAGGATGAAATTTGCTCAGCTCAACCACACTTGCTAGTTGTATTTGGAAGGTGAAGTTCAAACTTGAAAGAATGGTGAACTTTTGACCTCCACGTGCCGTTAAATGTTGGAGAAAATGTTGCAAAAAAAAATATCGGTAGGTTTAAAAAAATTATGAACTTTTAACCTGCACGTGTCGTAGAATGTTCTAGAAAGTGTTGATACAATACCTTGAACTTTTCACCTGTATGTGTCCTTAAAAAAACAGTTTATATGGAAAGTTCAAAAATAAGCAATAAAGAGAGGTTTTGCAATCTAAAAAAATAAGGAACTATTCTGATTTGTTCTTTACATGGATTTATGTGTGGAGCAACAGGGAAATTGTGCCATTACTGGTTCCATTCTTGATGAAAGTGGTGCATTACATGTACTGTGTGACAAGAAAAGAATTGCATGCGTTTGTGACATTTGAAATCTGCATACCAACTAGGAAGGTAAATTAGAAATTAAGAAGGTGTGTTATGTGCGGGGGTGTATCCCTTTGGCAAGCTCCGCCTCTGTGAGCCAGACATTGTTTTTGCATAGGTGCTGGACGACATCTGATGCAGCCCCATCACCTACGCAGTCTGATGTGTCAGGGGCACACAGCCATGCAGCCATCACCCCGCCACACACACCGGACACAGAACCCGTATGAGGGGAGTTTTGTACCACATTGCCTTCGTTGCTGATGTTCTGTGATTGATATGTGTGTGGGCTGCATTGTGGGGGAATTGCCTGTGCACGGATGGTGATGCACACACACATGTTGGTATGTGGAGCCAGGTGCCCGTGCGGCCTTGCGCTGCTTGTGCTATCTTACTTCTTAAGTCTTTCAAACACCGAGGGGTATATTCTCAAGGACATATCGCTGAGTTAACGGCACTTTATCGCAACCAAAATGGTGATAAATTTAACGCACCATTCACAAGTTGGAGCAAACAGCCCATATCACCAGTTTACCAGTGATAGCAGCCTCAAAAAGCATTGTCACGGATGAGTCCGGCAAATATTGCTAATGAGATGTAGAGTAGGCGTTCTCGTGCAAAAAGCAGCGAACACATCACTTCGCAAGTGTCTCAACCACCAGCAAGATCATCGAAGAGAGTACAAAACAGGCGATAAGGTGCGTTAGTAGCAGAAAGTTTACACCTGCTCTGAGCTGGTGTAAAGTCAGACTACAACCTGCAATATGAAAGGGAGCCCACCCAGAGCCATACGTGAATGACAACAGATGCAATGGCACCAATGATCATGCGGCTCAGACACCCAACACTGCTCCGACACCCCCCGCCACCAGCCCCTTGTCCGCCATCCCCCTCACCTCCCCCCCCACACAAACAAATGTGACAGCAACATTAGGAAATCTGGAACGTAACAAATTGGCTGATGTCGCACAATTATAGTAAAGAAGATGCATGTGAGGTTGGACAAATAAGAATCTCAGTCATCTATGGATTTACATATAAAACATTTTATTTAAACAAAACAACAAAATAAAAGTAGGTACAGGTATGGCGTGTCATCCCTCGACAATTTGTGAATCACAGCCTGAAAGACAAAAAGGAAGGTAAGATTGTGCGTCATGCGTCCATGAAAGGAGAGCGAGAGAGAGAAAGAGTGAGAGAGAGGAAGAGACAGAGAAAGAAAGAGTGAGACAGAGAGGAAGACAGAGAAAGAGAGAAAGAGTGAGAGAGAGAGGAAGAGATAGAGAAAGAGTGAGATACAAGGAAGTGAGAGAGAAAGAGAAAAAAAGTGTGAGAGAGAGGTAGAGAGAGAGAGAAAGAGTGAGACAGAGAGGAAGAGAGAGAGAAAGAAAGAATGAGAGAGAGAGGAAGAGACATAGAAAAAGAGAGAGTGTGAGAGAGAGAAAGGAAGAGATACAGAGTGAGAGAGAGAGAAAGAGTGTGAGTGACAGAAAGGAAGAGATGGAGAGGGAGAGTGAGTGTTGACACTGTGGAGAAAATCCTTACAGCTCACCTTTCTGCCACCGGTGTGTCTCCAACCACGTGCCGGGACATAGTGGAGTCTTCAAGTTTAGTCATCTGAAACATAGTATAGAATCAGTAATGGCAGAGTACATACAACTGCACACGCCTAATTCTCTGTTTCGCCCCTGCGCACCCAGGCTGCTGCACCCCATCGACTCCCGCCGCCCAGAGGTGTCTGCCCGCCTCTGCATACCTAGGCTGCTGTATCCCATCCACTCACACTGCCCAGAGGTGTCTTCCCGCTGCTGTGCACCCAGGCTGGTGCACCCATTGCCCGGAGGTGACTGCCCGTTCCTGCGCACCCAGAGTGCTGCATCCCATCCACTCCCACTGCCTAGAGGTGTCTGCCCGCACCTGTGCACCCAGGCTGCTGCACCCCATCCACTTCCACTGCTCGGAGGTGTCTGCCCACTCTTATGCACCCAGGGTGCTGCACACTATCCACTCCCACCGCCCAGAGGTGACTGCTCGCTGGTGCGGAAACAAGGCGCTCTGCTCACCTTCCGCCACCGGCGTGTGTCTAAGAGGGTCCACCACGTGCTGAAGCAACCTCCTCAGGCACAAGTTGCGTACACGCGGTCAAGCTGAGCTCACAATTCAGAGCGGGTGTTAATTGCAGGATGGCCACGCATCATCGCAGGCTGCACGCGCTCAGCTCTGGTGGCACTAACTCAGTGGAACTTAAGTCATCGCCTCGTGGCGGGAGGTCCGTGTCGGGGGGGTCGTCAATCTGTGAATCACAGCCTGCTAGACAAAAAGCAAGATAAGATTGTGCGTCATGCGTCCATCAAAGGAGAGAGAGAGAGGAAGAGAGAGAGAAAGAAAGAAAGAGTGAGAGGTAGACAGAGAGAAAGAGAGAAAGTGAGAGAGAGAGAAACAGTGAGAGAGAGGAAGAGAGAGAGAAAGAGAGAAACAGTGTGAGAAAGAGGAAGAGAGAATCAGAGGAAGAGTGAGAGAAAGAGAGCGAGAGGTAGAGAGAGACAAAGGAAAAAACAGTGTGAGAGAGAGGAAGAGATAGAGTGAGAGAGAGAGGAAGGGAGAGAGAAAGAGTGTGAGGGAGAGAAAGGAAGAGATGGAGAGCAGGGCACACAAAACCTGAGCTGTCCAGACCACCGGGACGGGCCATCACCGCAGGCTGCACACCCGCTCAGCAGTTACAGTACCCGTACCTCAGTGGACTGAAAGTCACCGTCCCGTGCCGGTGTGCCTGTGCCGGCCGCAGTGTATCCGGTGCGAGCAACTCTGAAATGGCGTCAAGCACGTGTGCCCAGTCTTTTTTATTGGCAGGGTCACGTGTCTTGTGACGCGTGTGCTGGATGGGTGTGGTGTGGGTGTATACTAGCTGTGAGGGAGTGGCTGTGGTGTACTGACAACTAGGGTGTGACCAGCAGATCACTGCAATGAATATCTGGGCCATGTAGTGTTGTTGTCCTTCCCTGTAAGCGTAAACAGAGTGGGCTGGCCTGGCGTATGCCAGTCCTGCGTGAGGCTGTGAAGAATGACTCCGGAGCTATGGGCGTGGCTCCGTCCTGGGCTGTATGAGGAATCAACTGATGCGGGTGTCCCTATTGTAGTGCTGACGTCACCCGGGTCACAAGCGCCAATGTGTCAATCTGTGAGCCAAGTCCCACAACATGGCCAACATGGAAGGTACGGGGAATCACTGACCCTACATTCATCCATAGTTCCACACATGAAAGCTGGTGGACATGACACATCTGTGTGGATATGAATGTTTATTGCACATTCAGTGGAGTGTTGCAGCTGTAGCAATACAGGGCCATGGAAAGTTTAAGTTTCAGTTTTTGGCACATGGAGGGCAGCCAATTAGAGCCAAGCTTGTGTTCGGGGTTAGGCTGCGCCAACATATGTACTTATAGAATTACTCCGCCAATCCCCAAGCACTTATAAATTCACTATACACTCTCCTTGCAGTACTCTAATGATCCAGTTTCTACGTACGTACTTGTACAATGACCGAGAGAAAGTTACATAACCGAAGTTTTCCCCACTGCCAGAGGTAACATGGTTGCATACGCTGTCCACAGCACAATGTAATGTGGTAGGGCCCAGGGGCGGCATCTTGCATACTTAATGAACACATGGACACAGATAGATAGTGGAACTGGGTACGGGCACGTGCGCTCGACTCATTTTTATTACCAGGGTCACATGTCCAGTGACGTCTGTGCTGGATGCGAGTGTAAGCCAGCTCTCCGGGAATGGTTGGTGCTGGCAACAAGTACAACAGTAATCATTGGATCAGACACATAGATTCAATCATAAAGGGTCAATGATTTGTGCTGCACTAAGGTAGGGGCAACAGATGTGAAATAATACACACAAGATTGTATCGTAAAGGGTCCATGACTTGTGGTACACTGAGGTAGGGGCAGAAGATGTGAAATTATACACAAAACATTGTATCATAAAGGGTCCACGAGTTGTGCTGCACTGAGATAGGGGCATCAGAAACATTCAGCGTGTGCGCAGCCAGCGATGATGCGTGGTGCGTGCGAGCTGCACTGGAAGCAATATCTGTTGCCTACTGGACTAAGTCATCTGCAATCGCGACTCGATGTGAATTGTGAGCCCTGCTATCCACAGTGTAGATCGAAGGCAGTAGTCAGCACAGACATCGAAGAATGCTTTTAGTCACTTCCTGTTTACAAAATTCGAGGACATAGAGTACAATTCTCTCTGCAATAAATAAATCATGTCTCAATTTAAATTGTGAGCTCTGCTAACCACAGTGTAGGTGTATGGAACAAAAGATGAAACATTTATGGAATACACTGTCGAAATATGTAGGTTTCAGGGACGTTATAGTTAGTTGCCCACTGGACTCTGAAATTAATGAATGAAGACTGAATTTGAATTGTGAGCCCTGCTTAGCACAGTGTAGGCCGGAGGCAGCGGTCAGGAAGGGCCTACAGCCACGTAGCGTTGACTTGAGCTGCATACAGTTAGTGGTAGGTGTAGCACTCAGCGTGTGCGCAGCCAGCGATGATGCAATGTCTCTTTCCTACTGGACTGCGTCATCTGCAATCGCGACTCGATCTGAATTGTGAGCCCTGCTGACCACAGTGTAGGCCGGAGGCAGTGGTCAGGAAGAGCCCAGAGCCACGTGGCGTTGACTTGAGCTGCATAGAGTTAGTGGTAGGTGTGGCGCTCAGCATGTGCGCAGTCAGCGATCATGCAATGTCTGTTGCCTACTGGACTGCGTCATCTGCAATCGCGACTCGATCTGAATTGTGAGCCCTGCTGACCGGAGTGTAGGCCAGAGGCAGTGGTCAGGAAGAGACCACAGCCACGTGGCATTGACTTGAGCTGCATAGAGTTAGTGGTAGGTGTGGCGCTCAGCATGTGCGCAGCCAGCGATGATGCAATGTCTCTTGCCTACTGGACTGCGTCATCTGCAATCGCGACTCGAACTGAATTGTGAGCCCTGCTGACCGCAGTGTAGATCGAAGGCAGTAGTCAGCACAGACATCAAGGAATGCTTTTTGTCACTTCCTCTTGACAAAATTTGAGGACATAGAGTACAATTCTGTCTGCAATTAATAAATCAAGACTGAATTCAAATTGTGAGCTCTGCTGTCCGCAGTATAGACTGCCATTCAGTGTTCCTTTGGACTTGCAAGATGAAGTTGGTCATTGTACTAAAGCTATAACTGATATAAAACAAGTTCTTGAAGCAAGGATACTAAAAGGATATTATGTAGGTTTTAGGGACGCATCACCGCTACACTTGGTATTGTGTGCATTTTTATTGATGGGTGACTTGCGTCCTTCACACATGCTTGGTTGCCACATCTCCCAACATTCAGCTATTGTGTGGCTGAGGGACCATGCCGTTTTTGGAGGGTCCGCTGTCCTGTTCTGCGCTGCCTCGGTGGTAGTAGGGAGGGGGGTGCTCCGGAAGGGAGGTCCTGAGGGTGATGGCAGTGGGTGTTGTGGCCTTCTTGGGTTTCGGAGCTGCATGGTCAGTAGCTCTATGACATGTGTTGGTCTTTAGATGTGGTTATGGGCTGGGCTCCCTTTCACCCTGTAGGTAGTCGTCCTGCTTTACACCAGTAAAGGGCAGATGTTAAATTCTTACTGCTAACCCAGCTTATCGCCTGTTTTTGGATCGCACCCCAGATTTGGCTGCTCGTCGAAAATATCGGGAAGTGGTGTTTTCGTGTTATTTTTGCACTGGAACGCCAACTCTGCATATTATTAGCGTTCGTTGTCGCTCTCATTTGTGGCGAATTTTTCTGCGGAACCTATTGTTGGAAAACTGGCGATATCGGCTGTTTTCACTAGGTTGAGAATGGAATGATAAGTTAAAATCACTGAAAAAAACATAGGTTTAATGAACATTATAATTAGAAATTAGCATTTAAAAAACGTTTGAAATTCACTGAAAAAACCATAGGTTTCAGGCACGTTATAGTTAGAAATTAGCATTTAAAAAACCTTAGAAATTCACTGAAAAAACGATAGGTTTCAGGGACGTTATAGTTAGAAATTAGCATTTAAAAACCTTTGAAATTCACTGAAAAAACCATAGGTTTCAGGGACGTTATAGTTAGGTGGACATTTCACTCGTACAA
The DNA here is from genome assembly GCA_963921515.1 of Calotriton arnoldi. Taxonomy (NCBI): domain Eukaryota; kingdom Metazoa; phylum Chordata; class Amphibia; order Caudata; family Salamandridae; genus Calotriton; species Calotriton arnoldi. The sequence continues at coordinate 512,935 of CAWUFW010010146.1, forward strand.
AACCATAGAAATTCCACCGTTATACTTAGTTCAGTTAACTATAACTCGCGCCCCAACAATGCACTGCTCATGACGTCACATATTACATCATTCATGGCATGGTCAGTGACATCACTGATGACATCTCAAATGACATCACTGATGACATCACTGATGACATCATCCACGTGATAATCTGATGCACCTCATCACACCCTAATATAACCTTTAATACACCCACTGTAAAATACACACTAACATTTTCGAAACCATCCACACACCAATACCAGTTACTACATACTCACTCACTGATTCCTAGGTCTGCACACACATCCACTCATTCACTTATACAATCACTTATACATGCAGTCACTTATCAATACAACACAATCATATTGCCAAGATACTGGAGGCGCATGTCGCATGTCGCCAAATGTCTATCGAATTTCATTGAACACTCTGAACATCTGGATTCCCATCAAGCAGGCTTTCGGCCTGCTCATTCTACTGAGACTGTTATTTTGGCAGTCCTAGACACTTTGCGAGCTAATGCGGATAAGGGTACCCCCCAGGCCTTGGTGCTGCTGGACTTGTCGGCCGCGTTTGACACGGTCGACCACCAAATCTTGCTGGACCGTGTCAGACAGGCTGGCATTCATGGTTCAGCTTTTAACTGGATTAAGTCATTTCTTGAGGGTCGTACCCAAGCAGTACGCCTTGCTCCCTTTATTGCCCCCGAGACCGCAATCACGTGCGGGGTCCCACAGGGATCTTCATTGTCCCCCACCTGTTTAATCTTTACCTCCTGCCCTTGATTCGCTCTCTAAGGAATAGGAGGTTAACTACTTTTAACTATGCTGATGATCTTCAGCTTGTTTTTACCATTGACAATTCCCTGACTCAATTCAGGAATTTCAAGACACCATGCTTTATATTCAGAGTTGGATGGACAATAACCATCTCAAGCTTAACCCGGGCAAGACTGAACTAGTCCTCGTTGGAAAAGGCCAGATCTATTGGGGCCCACACTATTGGCCTACTGATTTGGGACCCTCTCCCACCCCGTCCATTTCTGTAAAAAGTCTTGGAGTCACCATAAATGCTGATCTCTCATCTAGAGGTCAAGTAGGGGCAGTGGTCTCCTCCTGCTTTTTCCAACTACGTAAAATTAGGAAGATTGCCCATTTACTCACTCATGCCGCTCTTATACAGGTCGTTACAGCCCTGGTTCTCTCTCGTCTTGATTTTTCCAACGCTACTTACCTTGGTCTTCCACTGTTCCTACTAAAACGTCTCCAGCTGGTACAAAACCAAGCTGCGAGACTTATTTACAAACGGCCAAAATGGCAATCTGCAAGCCCCTTACTTGTAAAACTTCACTGGCTCCCTATCATTCAGCGGGCAGCCTTTAAGACAGGGTGTTTAATTTTCAAAGCCCTTCACTGTAGGAGCCCTAAATTCATCAAATGCATGATATCAAAACATGTTCCCAACCGTAATCTGCGATCGGCACATCTCCAGTTGCTAACTACCCCCACCTATAAGCTTAAACGTCAGGGAGGGTGTAGGTTTTCTTATCTGGCCCCTAGATTTTGGAATTCTCTTCCTCTAGCGATTAGGTCTTGCAATAACTTATTGGGGTTCAGAAAAATGCTCAAGACATGGTTGTTTGAGCAGGCTCATGCTTAATCCGCTTCTGCCGTGACTCTGATCAGGTTTAGCGCCATGAAACCTCTGGGTGTACGTGCGCTTTAGAAATTTTTATTAACATAACATAACATAACATATGCACTCAGACACCTATTCAGACACTCACACACCGCCACTCATCCATGGAGTTACTCACACACCTAGTCAGTCATGCAAAGAATCAATCACATTCCCATTTACTCACCTAAACAGTTATACACACACCACCTCACTAATTCATACAGACAGTAACGCATAGTTACTCTCTTATGTAATCACTGAAACAAGTACAGACTCATCCATACATGCCACTCTCACAATCACTCAGTCTCACATATAGTTATTTATATACACCATCACTCACATATACTTCCTTTTACATATGTAGTTACTCACATATGTACCACTGAGACATCCATTCACTCACCAACACACCCATACACACACTCACCCACCCATACAGCTGTTTCCACATGCACTCTTGAACCCATACACCCAGTGAATCAACCACTCACACATCTATGCATAGAGTCACACACCTCCAACCCACCCACACACACACTCAGTCCCCCATACAAATACTCAAGCAAACAATAAATAACCCATATAGACACTAATGTAGCTACTGACCAACCCATTTAGAAGCTTACACAACAACAGACAGACTGATACAGACATTCACACAGTTTAGTCACTAACCCATGCATTCAGTAAGACACGTTTAATCAGTCACTTATACAATCAGTTACATACCTCTAAATCCTCCATCCAGACACTTATACACCCACTCATTCTTCAATACACCTTGCCATATATATAAAACATATTTAAACTTTACAGAAACACACAGTCACTGGATGATGTCATCAGTGATGTCATCAGTGATGTCATTTGAGAAGTCATCAGTGATGTCATCAGTGATGTCACTGACCATGCCATGAATGATGTAATATGTGACGTCATGAGCAGTGCATTGCGGGGCGCGAGTTATAGTTAACTGAACTAACTATAACGGTGGAATTTCTATGGTTTTGTACGAGTGAAATGTCCACCTAACTATAACGTCCCTGAAACCTATGGTTTTTTCAGTGAATTTCAAAGGTTTTTTAAATGCTAATTTCTAACTATAACGTCCCTGAAACCTATGGTTTTTTCTGTGAATTTCTAAGGTTTTTTAAATGCTAATTTCTAACTATAACGTGCCTGAAACCTATGGTTTTTTCAGTGAATATATATATATATATATATATATATATATATATATATATATATACATATATATATATATATATATATATATATATATATATATATTATTGGGGAGTAAACGGTGGTCGGTGTAAAATATGGGTTTCAGGTGTATATTTGCTTCCATGCAGAGGTCTCCACCCCGATAGCAGAGATTTCACCAAGTGTACGGAGGACTCTGGCCCAATGTCAGAGGTTCCACAAATTAGGCAGGGACCACAGCCTCAATAGAGAAGCTCCCACAGAGTGTACAGAACATGAAACATGGTTGTAACTTCACTATTAGCAAGTACACAGTCATTTTTCACTTTCATTTCAGACTCTACCCCACTGACTTGGGGGTAGAGACATGTAAATCTAGACTTTGTAGTAACTTAACACTCAGATTTTGTGAACAGCGTAATATAGTAAAGTTACAACAAAGTGTAAGAGTAAACATACATGTGTAAATTCCTCAATAAGTGTAAGTTAGCTTTGTGAACAGCCCCTCAGTTTCCACTATGTTCCATGTTGTGAATTGTAACTAATTCAACTGAAATGTTTTTATAATGATTTAGATGTCTACATGAGAAGTTCATGGACTTTTCAAGCTCATTATAAATTTAGCAATTTCTGAAGAATTGCTGTGGCAGCTGATGCCTCTATCTGTCTGTAGGATACTGGGTTTCTGATTGAGGGGGTTGAAACCCATTCTTAAGCACCAACCACAGTCCTTTTCAGGGTAAACCACAAAAATCACAAAATTAACCTCTGCTTAACCCTCTGGTAGCCTGGCACAAAAGCAGTCAGGCTTAACTTAGAGGCACTGTGTTAAGTATTTATGCAGCACACAAACAGTAATAAAGTTAAAAGACAACACAATCGCTATCAATTTAAAAAACATAGTAACATTTAACCAATAAAATTGGACTAAAATGACAAAATTCCATTCAGTACAACTGGAAATTTGCAATTTTAAAGTTTTAAGTAAAAACCGCACCAAGAAGCAAAAAGCTCTAACTGTGGATACCTGGTTGCGCTAGACCAGGACAAAGTCACAAGTTCAAGTTGACCGTGATGGAGTGCGGGCCGGGTACAGGACTTGTCCTGCTAAAAATGTTAGAGACTTTTTCAGCATGCAGAGTTCCAAACTTCAGGATTTCATAGCAGGAGGTCAAACGGATGCCAGCCAAGGGCCCAGGACCTGGGGAGACACCTCTTGGGGATTAGGAACTCACTCCAGTAAAGACCAGCAGGGTTGAGGCAGGTCCAGTTGCATGCCCATGCAGGGTCAGTTGCAGGTCCAGGCAGGGCCAGTAGCAGCAGGTCAGCTCTACAGTTGCAGGGAGGCCTCTGGAGATTGTTGTTTCCCTGCATGAGATCAGCCAACTGACCCTTGGAGTCACTCTGGTGGTCCTGGGATCAAGGACAGGGCCCTATCTCCTTCAAGCAGAAAGTCAGGTCTCAAGAAGCTGAGCATTCCTCTGAAGAATTCTGAAGGACAAGGCAGGCCTCAAGCAGCAGGGCAGTCCTCTGGAAGCAGCAGGGCAGTTCTTTGAGAAACAAGGCAGGCCTGAAGCAGAACGGCAATCCTCTGAAGTACAAGGCAGTCATTCTGAAGTGTTCCACTGGCCCAGGAGTGAACTGACAAGTGGTTCGAGAGGTCCATTTTTCAAAACTGGTATCAGCTTTTGAAGTGGGAGAAACTTCTAGACACCCCCCACACCCTCAATTCTGGTTTTGGAATTTCCTTCCTCCCCTGCCCAGGATCTAAGAGATCTAGAGTGACAATGGTCTGGAAGCAAGTTTTTTGTGAGACAGCCCTTTTGAAATGTGAGTGGGGCAGGGAACAGCTCCACCCCTCCCATCCTGCAGACATCTAGTCCCCTTTTGTCTCACTGTCTGGGAGGAATATGCAAAGGCCCACTGCCACTAAACCCAGTCATGTGACCCAGGACACAGGCTGCATGCACTAAATAGTTAGGACAAGAAAATTAAATTCTAATTTTCTAATAGTGGCATTTTCAGAATTTTTACTTAAAATCCAACTTTACCATTAAAGTGAATTTTAAATTGCAATTCTTTTGAGAAAAAACATTACATTTCTACAAGTTCACAAACAAAGGTTATCACTTATTACATTTATTAAGGTAAACCAGGGCTGCGCTATTGGAAAGGTAGGCCTCGTAGTGAAAAACTAATTTGGAAGTTTTTCCCTACCAGGACATGTAAAACTTAAAGGTAGTAACGTTTTAGTACACTGCACCCTGTGGGAAGTTTAGGGCCTGCCTTAGGGTTGACTTATATGTATTGAAAAAAGGGAGGTTTAGGCTTGGCAAAATGTTTATTTTTCCAGGTTGAAGTAGCAGTTTAAATCTACTAGTTAAGCGGGTGGCACAATAAGTGCTGCAGGCCCACTTGTAGCATTTTATTTATAGGCCGTGGGTGTAGGAAAGTGGGTTTCTGTTGCAGTAACCCCCCCACTTTTGGCCAGACTACTGATGCCCTTTTACTTGGTGTGCCCTGGGTCCCTGCCAATCAGGTTCCCAGGGCCTGTGTTCTTTCCCCAAAACTAAACCCAATTGGCATCTCTGGCCACTGGTCAGCCCCTGGTAAATGGTACCACAGGTACGTAGGGCACTGTGACCAGAGAAGGCCTCTAAGGGCTGCAGCACTTATTGTGCCACCCTTAGAGGCCCTGTACCTTTACACTCACACACTGCCTTTGCAGGCTGCGTCTTTTGGTGCAGAACAAAGTGAAGAGTCAACATGGCACACATCTCTGTGTACCATGCCTACAACCCACTGCCCTGGCATAGTTGAGGTACAATCACTCACCGACGCCTACAATTCAACCATCTCCAACATCATGGAGAATATTGCTCCACTCCAACAAAAAAATGCTTCAACAAAAATATCCAAACCTTGGTATAATGAAAACTTAAACTCAGAACGCCGCAACCTTAGGTCATTTGAGCGGTCCTGGCGAGTCAATCCCTCCTCGGACCAACTAAAACTCCTTAGAGATGCCAGGAACCGCTACAAAAAACAAATCAAGAGTGCTAAGGCGACTTACTTCAGACACCAACTGGATCAAGCAGCAAACCGCCCCAAGAAACTCTTCGAATTGGTCAAACAACAATCAGTCGTTGGATCTAACCAATCTGATCCTGGTGGCAACCCACCCTCTTGCGATGATCTTGCCGCCTTCTTTACGGAGAAATCAAGAATCATCTCCATTGACCTCGCCGCTAAGAAGGTTCTACTACCTTCATCCATTGCTGCCTCACCCATTGACTCCTCTGTAAGGCATAAATTGACCTCCACGAATTCCAAGAACAATGCATCATGGGGCACCTTTACCACATTTAGTGAATATGATATCTTCAAGATTCTTCAGAATATCAACCCTTCCAACCACATCAGCGACCCGCTGCCCCCTTCTATCTTCAAAGAAATCAAGAATGCACTGATCCCCACATTGACTAGGATTGTAAATGCTTCCCTATCACAAGACATGATCCCAGAATGCCTAAAAGCAGCTCAGGTATCACCCATTCTAAAAAAAACTAACGTTGACAAAATTGATCTCAATAACTTCCGCCCCATTTCCAACATCCCCACCTTAGCGAAACTACTAGAAAAATGTGTGCAATCCCAACTCTGTGCTCACATAGAGAATTACCAACTCTTAGACCAGCATCAATCGGGCTTTAGGAAGGGGCACAGCACCGAATCGGCTCTCACACACGTTTTTGATGACATTTTAATAATGCTCGACCAAAATGAATCCTGCCTCCTGATCCTCCTCGACCTTTCCTCCGCATTTGATACGGTTAATCATGACAATCTCCTATCCATCCTGCAAAATAGAATGGGTTTCTCTGATCAGGTGTTTCAATGGTTCTCATCCTTCCTTCATCACAGAACTCAAAGAGTCAAGGCAAACCACTCTCTCTCCCAGCCCTCTCCCGTACTCATGGGGGTCCCCCAAGGATCCGCTCTATCTCCTATTCTCTTCAACCTTTTCTTGGAACCTCTTGCACATTCTCTAAATTCCATGGACATTCTCTTCCACATGTATACGGACGACACGCAACTATATCTGAAAATCTCATCCTCGGAAAACATCATCTCACTCAACACTACCCTAATGTTTACTCAAAACTGGTTAACGGAGAATCATCTCCTGCTCAACACTTCTAAAACGGAATTCCTGCTCATCTCCCCTCCGAACCTCATCCCCAAGCTAAACCTCTGGCTGAGTCACCTCACTGCTTTCAACTGTACTCCTCTCATTGTAGACGCAGCCAAGTCTCTCGGTATCACCATGGACAAGCACCTGAACATGAAAGGTCATATCAGCAATGTATGCAAAGGAGCTAACCACTTGATGAGATCACTCAGAAATATCAAACCTTTCCTTCCTCTAAATGATTTCAAGCAAGTGGTCCAAGCGCTTGTCTTGCCGAGGTTAGATTACGGCAGTGCTACCCTCTGCGGCCTTCCCAAATACGCCCTGGCTCCACTAAGGGCTTCACTTAACTCGGCTGCTAGACTGGTTACAGATACCAAGCTAAAAGATCATATATCCCCAGTCCTAAAAGCCCTCAATTGGTTGCCCTTCGAAGCACGAATTCAACTAAAGATTGCTGTTCTTACACACAAAGCCCTTCACCTTAACACTCCTACGTACCTTGCGCAAAAACTTAAACTATCCTGTGGCGTAAGAGCTTCAAGAAGCGCCTCTACCCTTCTCCTGAAACCACTCATCCTTAATAAAAAGAGAAGTTGTTACCGAGCCTTCTCCGGAGCTGCCCCTAAGATTTGGAACTCTCTTCCAACGGAAGTTCGCAGAATCTCCTCATTGACGGCATTCAAAGTGGAAGCCAAAAGATTCCTAATGAACAAATTTGTACCCTAATAGGGTTAGACTCATGGGCCCATTGTCATTGCTCCTGATGTCTCTGTTCTTACATTTAATACAGCTCCCCCTTATTGTAAGCCAACCCAGAAATTCAGTTGTGGATCAAGGCCATCACAGCCTTAAACTGCCCGCCGACCATTGTGGACTCTGCCAAATCTCTGGGCATAATCCTCGACTGTAACCTGAACATGCGAGACCACATTAACTCGATGGCTAAATCAGCCAGATTCCACCTGAACTACCTGTGGAAGCTGAAACCTTTCATCGATGCTCCTGACTTAAAAATGGCAGTCCAAGCACTAGTCATCTCTAGACTGGAATATGGATGTACCACCCTCACGGGATTACCCAAGATCTCCCTGGCACCTCTAAAAGCCTGCCTCAACGCGGCCGCCAGACTACTCACCGGCACCAGGAAATTCGACCACATCTCTCCACATATGAAAGCGCTGAACTGGCTCCCTCTAGAGGCCAGAATACAGCTGAAACTGGCATGCATCATACACAAGGCTCTACACGCAAACTCCCCTACTTACCTGGCACAGAAACTAGTGGTATCTGGAGGAAGCAGGAACTCCCGGTCCGCTAGAAACCTCTTGCTCCAACCTGCCCGTTTTCAGAAAAAAAGAACCTACAATAGGGCTTTCTCCGGGGCAGCACCAAGAATTTGGAACTCTTTCCCCCCCGCCATCAGAAGAATCCCTTCTCTAGCACGTTTCAAGAAGGAGGCCAAAACTTTCCTCATGGGTAAATTCCTCGTCTAAGGCCGCCCTCAACCACCAAAATGTGCCCGACGAATCTAAGACTATCGCTTCTACCTCAGACCACCAACTCACCCCGCCGAGAAAATGTGGAGCTCTTGTTTTTACTGATTCTAACCATAACTGTAACCATAAACTTGTATCCCCCTTTTTCCCCCATGTTCCCAGCACCCCTGCCTCTCGCCAGCCGTTTTGTATATTTTTGTATACTTCTGTACTTTAGACTTTTTGTTTGTTCACCCCTGTATACCGTGTAAAGCGCTCTGATACCCTCACAGGTCAAGTTCGCGCTCTATAAAACACTAAAAAAAAAAAAAAATTGTACACTGTGTCTCACCCTTGCTGCACGCCTACACCTTTTATTGTATTACCCTCCTAGTTGTATTTTGCACTATATTTTCTTTACCTCCCTTCCTCTTATGGATATTGTTCTAGATATTGCTTTTGTCCTTCCTCCCATCATATTGTAAAGCGCTCTGTTATCCCTTGGGATCTTGTTCGCGCTATATAAAACTTTATAAATAAATAAATAAATAAAATAAATAAATAAATAGCTCAGTCTCCCCTCTAGCTGGGTGCACTATACCAGTGGTGAGGGTACAGGTGCATGAGCCCTCTACCCATACAGTGTCTAAGTCCATTCTTAGACATTGTAAGTGCAGTGCTGCCATTAAGAGTATATGGTGCTGGGAGTTTGTCATTACGAACTCCACAGCACCATAATGGCTACACTGAAAACTGAGAAGTTTGGTATCAAACTCGTCAGCGCATTAAACCCACAAAAATGCACACAGAGCGCATCTCAGAGATGCCCCCTGAAAACTAACCCACCTCTAGTGTCCCGACTGAGTGGCTGCTTAGGCTGCCATCAACAGACATGTTTCTGGACCCCGGGGTCGAGAGCCTGCTGCTCTCGGGGGCCTGAAACAATGCACATCCTGGGACGAGGTGCCAAGTCTCCTCCCCCAGGGTTCACGAAGGGGAAGCTTTAAAGGCATGCCGCCTTTGTGAGCTTCCCCAGACCACTTGCTGCTTTCAGCAACTGGTCCCCACTGGTTCTACCCCCCACTTTGGGCGGGAGAACCGGCGGGAATAACAAGTGAGGGAGAGAGGTGTGCCCACCTCTGCCAACTCCACCCCTCAGGTGGGGGAGGCGAGGTGAAGCACAACTCTGAGTCCCCGCCATCTTGAGGATGGGGGACCCAACCAACCAGGGACAGGCTCCTGCCCCCCTCCCACTGGAGGGTGGCACAATAGGGGGTGTACCCACCCCAGGGAAGGGACCCATTGGTCCCTGCCCTCTGCCTACCTGTAACGCCCCTAAATCTAGTATTTAGGGGGCACCCTGAACCTTGCTTCCTCAGATCCAGCCAAGAAACAAGAAGAAAAGAAGAAGAAGGACCGAACAGCAGTACAGCCAGCTAACAAGAGGAAGACGCCCACTAACTTGGCCCCAGCCCTACCGGCCTGTCTCCCCTCGAACCTGCTCCTGCAAAGTCCTGGTGTGTCCTGCAGCCAGCAACCTCAAAAACCTCGGAAGACCTGCCTGCCTTCACTTCCAAAGACTGCTTCTCCCGTGAACACCGGATTTGTTCAAACTGCAACCTCTGGCAGCAGCCTGAGACCGCGAATCGGCCCCACTCTGCAACCGCCGTCCACGGCCCGAGCTCCAGTGGGCAAACACCACGAGGAGGTCACCCCGGCGATCCTGAACAGAGATCCGGTGACCCCTGACCTGCCTCAAGCCTCCAGCCGACGCCTGCAGTCAAAATCCAGAAGGCAATCCTAACTGCGACCCGGAGCTGGTAAGCCGATCCGACCCCAAAAGGCACCCCTGCACCCGACGCCCCACAGCCTTGTGTGCCCAAACCAACGGTGCCTCACCAACCCCTAACTTCCCAACCTACCTCTCGAAGTGGTGGTCGCACCCAGAAGTCCTTCGTCTCCCTGCCTGCAGTGTTTTTGCTGACCGGAGGTTCTCCATTGGAAGCAACAGGGCTTCCGACGACGAAACAGCACCCTGCACCTGGCCGCCCTAGGGCCGCTGAGGGTGCACCTTTTGTGCTAAGCTGTTTCCCCAATTGCCCTGAGCTAAAGTCTAGGAGCTTTGCTCCCACAACCCAGTGGCCTGCTTACCAGCAGCCACCAACCGGAGACCCCCTATCCTCCATAGGTTAGCATTGGGCAACAACACTCTGCACCCGGCCGCCCTAGTGCCGCTGAGGGTGTAACAAGAGTGCATCACTGACCCTGGGGGACCCCTGAGTCTAACCCCAGAACCTTAACTCCCACAGTCGATAACTTACCTGTGAACCGATAACCTGTTTTTCCTCCATAGGATAACATTGACACTTTTTCTTCCAAAAAGTTTCTAAGTGTGGAGTTTTGAAATCTAAAAATATTCTTTAAAAATCGCACGGATAACCAAAACGTATTTACTTACCTGTTTGCAGGAAATGTCCCAGTGCTGAATCTAGGTATCCAGCACTGAGTTAGAAAAGTAACGTGAAAAGTAACTTACCTGTAATTTACAGAAAAAGCCTATTCATTTCAATGTACTGTATTTGCTAAGTATTGCAACCTACTGCATCCCCTGTAAATCAAACAAAGTACAATTCCTATTGCATTTTCAAACTGTTCTACAATCAGCAACTTATTACTGTAAAGTATGTAATGCTTACCTGTGCCAGGCTTGCTTGGTTCTAAAAATAAAACAACAGTATATTTTTTATACAAAAACAATTGGTCTAGAGTTCAGTCTTTGAGTGTGTGAATTCATTTGCTGACTGAGTGGGTACATCAAGTGCTTAACACTGTCCTCTGATACTGCCTTACTGCTCGACCACTCTACCACAAATAGAGAGTAAGGTTCTATCTAACTTTAACCTCTGCCTACCTCTGGGGTCACCTGGACTCTATACACACTATACCTCATTTTGTTGTAGTATATATAGAGCCAGTTTCCTACAGTGGGCACATGTTTTACCACTGTATTAGGGACTTATAAGTATATTAAATGTGCCAATCATGTATAGGCTAATTTTACTATGTTTTTAAGAGTGAGCACAAGCACTTTAGCACTAACTAGCAGTTGTAAAGTGCAAAGAGTTCTAAAACAATCAAAAACACTTTTAAGCAACAGGAGGTGAGTAGGCAAAATGTTTGGGGGAAGACCACACCAAAAGCTGTGAGGTCTAACACAGGCTTATTTGGAAATTATTGCCATTTCCTTTTTTGTCATCTTTAGAATGCTACAATAGTGCACATGTTCATCTGTAGTGAGACTATGGCACTGAATATTGATGACACTAGATTAATTTTGTTCTCATGCATTTGTTGTATTTTTAGACACTTCACTTGTGATTGATTTTCCCATGTCCTTGTACATCTATCATTTCTAGTACAAGCTTGCAGTGTAAAGTAATTAACATTCGTTTTTTGTTTTTGGCTGTTGCGTACAGTCATTTTCTATAAACAACTTCAATAATCTAATTTTGGAGTCTCTTTGCCACTGATTAAGCCAACAGCAAAGCTAATAATTTGGGGAACAAAAATAGAAAATTACTTCTATCCATACCTTTTAAACGTGGACCTTGATTTTCCTTAATGTTCTGAAATTTTCGTTGCTTGTAACATTTGTTTGCTAGTGTGCATTGCTTGTTCTGGTCACCCTCCAAGAACTGAGTAAAACCTTTGATTGGATATTGTGTCTTTCTTGCTTCTAGTACTAGACAGTGTGATAAATGCAATTTAAAGCTACTTTGAGTACAATGCTACTATTGCTAATAATAATTATGATAATAATTAACCCTGGGCGTAGTTCGCGTAGTAGCGCTACGCGTAGCAACGCGAAGTGCACTTCGCACTACGCGTAGCACTACGCGAACTGCGTAGTGCGGTAGGAAATGCTGTTCGCAATGATTGCACAGTGCCGGATGCTTGTCCGCACTGTGCAATCATTGCAAACGGCATCTTGCACAGTGCAAGCGGTCATTTTCTGCCGCTCGAGTAGATTTGTACTCGAGCGGCAGTTTTCTCAACGCGGACTGGTAGTTTCTCATCGCGAGAGGTGGCGAGCATACGCGACCACTCGCAATGAGAAACCTGACCTCCCCACATTGAGAATCTCGCCGGGAGGTTTATTTTCCACGCTCGCGATCGGCAACTTGATGTTGAAGATCGTGAACGAGGAAAAAGTCTCGCCAGGATGTCATTTTGCTCGCTCGCGGTCGCCAACTTGACGTTGAGGACCGCGAGCAAGCAAAAAATGCCCGCTACGCATTTTTGCACTGTGCTACGTGCAATTCGCGTAGCGCGTAGTTGCGCAAACTACGCGAGCGTAGCGTAGTTTTCCACCCAGGCCTAATAATAATTATAAATAAAAAATGTTATACATTTATTCTAATTTATAATATTATTAGAACACTGGAATGTTGTGAGCTACATTTAAAACAATAAAATGCGATGGGCCTGTTATATTAGTATTGGCCTTCAGTTCCAACTAACCAATGATTGGTTGCCTTTTTAATTCTGGACTGGAATTTAGAAAATTCTGCTCTCAATGGGTGTTTTAGTCCAATTGCTGTGTAGTCCTTCTACCTCGATCAACACTGGTCATTAAAGACTGCTTCCTTCTCTATATTTGTTTGTCTAAGGGTCAAGTCTATAACTCAGGCAGAAGGGCTTTAGTGACATGGTCCTCCATAGTGATAACACTCTTTAAACATGACAATCAAGTTAATCAAAGATGAAATGTTCATATCACATAGGAAATTCAGGGGCATATTTACAAGCCCCTATCGCCATCACAACGTCACTTTCAGTGACGTGATGGCGATAGGGGCCTTGCCTTATTTACAAGGCAGCGTTAAGCCACTTAACAGGGCTTAACGCTGCCTTGTAAATAAGGCCCCCTTTCACGCTATGCTTAGGGTGAAAGGGGAGGGCAATGGGTGTTGCTGTGGGCATTCCACCGCAACACCCATTGATTCTAATGCTGCCTTCTATTTACAAGGGAGGCGTAAATAGGAGGCAGCGCCAGAATTAAGACCAGGGAAAACCTGGTCTTACCCTGGCGCAAAGAGGAGAAATGCTTCGTTTCTTTTCTTTTTTGCTGTTTTCATGTGTGCTGCATTGTGCAGCACACATGAAAACAGCAAAAGGCCAATGATTTTTTATGTACAGGAAGGTCCCACTTCCTGCACATTAACAATCATTTAAAAAAAATGCTGTTTTGCAACTTCTGTGTGTGCTGCATTAAGCAGCACACATAGAATTTACAAAGCAGCATTTAAAGATTGTTTATGTGCAGGAAGGCGGACCTTCCTGTACATAAACAATCTTCCCCTGAACACAGACACCCTTTCACTATGGTGCAAGGGGGACTTCGTTGGCGCTAGGCTGCTAAACTTAGCGCCAGCGCAGGGGAAAATGCAGGGCTGCACCATATTCTTGTAAATATGTTGCAGCCCTGCGTTTCAGAAGTGGCGGAGCATGTCGTTAAGCCAAGGAGGTTAACGTCACGCTCCCCCACTTCTTTGTAAATATGCCCCTCAATTTCATATGAAGTTGGTCTGCAAATCAGGTCAAATGCACAGAGTACTCCAGAGAGCTACATTGGACTGCATCAGCAAGAGAATGCGCTTATAGGTACAGTCACACTGTGATACAGTTTAAATTAAGTAGTGTAAATTACACGCTGAAACTAAAGGCACCCAATACAGAGAAGAATTTCAATGCCAACCACCTGAAATTCACCATGAATGTTCAATGACACAATGGAATTCAAACTCATTGTGCTTTCTACAAACCAGCAGCATTGTCATGGCTAGTAGTGAGGCTCATATGGCCTATAGTACACATTTATTGAGTGAAGATTAAGGGCCTCATTATGAGTCTGGCGGTCCACGGACCGCCAGACTCATGGGGCCGTGGTGGTCTTCCGACCACCCTATTATGACCAGGGCAGTCGGACCACCTGGGACCCCCCAACCGCTAGGGATCAGAGATCCCTGGTGGTGGCGCTGTGGTCTTGAGGCTACAATATGCTTAGCGGGCCGCTGCGGCCCCACCAAGCATATTACAAGTTTCCTCACCACCACACTTTTCATGGCGATTTTGCCCCTCCTGTGTGCATGCACCCCAGTACCTGCACGGCATCGACTGCAGCAGTCCATGCAGTGCAGGTACTGATTTTGATGTTCCCAGTGCTTCACCTATTTCATAGGAACCGCCGTTGGAAGGCCAAAGAACTGCCGCCAGACAGGAGAAAATTCCTAATCTGGCGGGCGGTTCAACTACGGGTTTGGTAGTGCGGGAGCACTCCTGCACTGCCAAACTCGTAATGAGGCCATTAAGGTGGACATGAAGCAAGCACAGGTGGTATCAATTCCACAGTGTACCAGGGCCCATTATGAATCGGGCGCACTGTTCATGTTTGCGCCATGGCACACCTTTAAACAGGTACACAGGGTGCAATCATGTACAGTGCACCAGATTACAATGAATTTGCTTCCCTCAGGGCAGCTACAAAATGGGGCTGCCCTGAAGGCAGCTCTTTCAATGAAATATGGAGGGCCTGCTTTAACCAGCCACACCGTGTTTCACTGTGCAGGCAGCACCTGCCTGCACTTTAAAGAAGGGACAGAGATACCCCTGCAGGCAGGTGCAATAGGTGACTGCACCTGCATGCAGGGGGGATGTCTTGGGGGTCCATGGGGCCCCCTTTGTTCACAATGAGTGCTGTTCTCATGGGGCACATTGATAGTGCGCCACCTTTCTTTGGCGCATTGGCACTGCGCCTCCTAAGGGTTCTTTGCCTTTGTGTCCACGCCCATAATATGGCACTGGCACAGAGGTAAAGAGATTCCCTCATTTGCATGAGGCCACGCCATCGTGCAAACGAGGGGATGCCGTCTCGAGATTTCTCTGGCACTAAATGTGTGCCAGTGCTATCAGTATTCCAGAACGGTTTTCACAAGAGACTGTGGCCCGTTCTGTGATACAAAAGTGTCCTGGGTTTGTACAAAGTGGGCACACATGCCTGTTGCACCCCCAAGACTTTTTGTGTAACACAGCCCTGGGACAGTTAAACCTCAAGTCTACCAACACACATCATAGCAGAGGCAACTGAGCACACACAAGAGACTGAACCAGAATTAAATGGACTCTTTCCGGCACTAAGGGACATGACAAGAAACTTACTCAAGTGACTGGAAAATTGTGATACTCTCCATCTTACTTGAGATACATTGCAAGAGGCAAAGGAATCAACTGGCATATGTCAATTGTCATATATCTTTAATTGTGTATTATTTGAAGGATTTACTGTGTTTGCTATTAGACCTCTGTGTAGTTTGACTGCACTAATAAAAAAATGCTATCTAACACTCATATAAACTCAGAACTATTGAGTGTTTTTCTGCTATGAAGTACAGTGGTAATTCGGAGCAGTAAAGGTGGATGGAGCTGGGGCCAAGAACACGGCGGTCTCTGCTTTGGTTAATGTGACTTGGCCAGTGGCGTATCAACAGCCCCTGCGGTACAGGTAGTGGCCCTAGCTCCAAGGGGCTCACTTTAGCACTGTGCATGGGCATCGGGCCCCTGGCATGAGAGCTCCTGACTGGGTCCGGAGGGTGAGGGGCCCTCTATGAAATTTTGAGGGGGGTCCCCTCAAGTTTCATTACACCACTGTTCTTGGCATGCACATAAAGTATACCTCATGTGCGCATGTTGTGTGAGGGAGAGGCAAAGGTTAATACATCTCAGGCTCTTGCATCAAGCCTGTGCATCACCTGACCATATGGGAAGCATCACTTTTTACGATTTGTAAAATGTGTGTTTATTGGTAGATGGATAGAGGGTGTGAATAAATGAACAATTATTTATTTTCATATAGTGTACCCTGTTTAACAATACTGCAATGTCAAACAATTAAAAATGTTTTAGATGTTTAAATATCACTTCAATTAAATAGCATTTATCTTGCAGACATCAAATACACAGCAAATGTCATTCAAACAATGCTCTTATATATTTATGAGGTTTTCTAAAGCATAGACCGTGGGGCGTCAGAGCTCTCAATAGTGGTTGAAGTGAATATCCCTTAGAGACAATGCATTGTTAAGAAAACTTCCAGGCAAGTTCAGTCTAAGGTATATGTTAGACCTATCATCCTTAGGATGGTCTTCCTCCAACTTTTTACATGCTAGCCTCCACTTTTTGCTGTATCTTTTTGTTGGCCTTAGGACTTTGAACACTTTACCACTGCTAACTAGTGCTAAAGTGCATGTGCTTCTCCTCTAAACATGATGACATTTGTGTATGCCACTCAGGCATACTTAGGTTACCTGTAAGTCCCTTCTAAACTGGTATACCATATAGACAGGTCCTGTAATCTAAATGCTACTATTGGGCCTCCAGCACTGATTGTGCCACCCACACAAGTAGCCTTTCAAACCTGGCTTATACCTGCCATTGCAGGGTCTGTGTGTGCAGTTAACTGCCACTTCGCCACTTTGAATTGGCATTGTAAACCACTTACCAAGCCTTAAACTCCTCTTTTATTCCACATAAGGCACCCCTAAGGTGGAACCTAGGTAGCCCTAGAGGCAGGGTGCTGTGTAACTAAAAGGTATGACATATACTTTTAAGTTTTACAAGTCCTGATAGTGACAAACAACTAAATTAATGTTTCACTACTGTGAGGGCTACCCATCTCGTAGGCTAAAATTGGGAATTCCTTAAAACAACTTTAAGCTGTAAATCCTGATTAGAAAGGAGTCGCTACATCATGTTTCATATCTTTGGAATAGTAATGAGAAATCCTCTTTAGTGGTAAAGTTGGATTTAACATTACAATTTTAAAAATGCCACTTTTAGAGGCACAGGGTCAAGACTGATTTGCATATGGCTAGGTCCAAACTGGGGTGGCGTAGTGGGCAAAAGAACAATGGATTTAACCCAGATCTTTTGACTGGGGGAGAATGTTTGCATTGTCAGCATTCCGTCCATCATTTGTTTGCTGTAACACTTTTTGCCCTAAGTGGGATGGGTATGCCCAGACGTGGGTCCCTTGCTCACTGTGCCACTGGATTCAAGCTAGCCTGGCTGAAGAAGGGTGACATACCTTGAAACTGGTCCCAGGATGCTTGTTTCCAGTCTAGGGAGGACCTGGCCAGGCAGTTTGGTCTGGACTGTTCCCATGGGGCACAGGGACAAGACTGATTTGCATATGGCTGGGTCCAAACTGGGGTGGCGTAGTGGGCAAAAGAACAATGGATTTAACCCAGATCTTTTGACTGGGGGAGAATGTTTGCATTGTCAGCATTCCGTCCATCATTTGTTTGCTGTAACACTTTTAGAAAGTGGGCATTTCTCTGCTCGTAACTTATATCTGTGTGCCTGCAACCTGTCTCCAATACATGTCTGGGCTGGGTGACAGCTAATCTTTGTGCATTCCCTCTCGACAGCCACAAATAGAGGAAGGATGGGTGTGACAGAGGACTCATCTGCATTCATCTGCATTCTGATAGCCTTCCTGGGACGGAAGGGGGAGAGGGAGCTGACACTTACATCTGAATTGCTGTGTCCTGCCCCTACACACAGGGCATATTACCCCCCACAGATAGCCTGGCAGACAGGACTGGGATGAAAGGGGACCTGTGCACTTAAAGGAGCTGCTTTGAAGTCACCCCCCCACTTCAAGGGCACATTTGGGTATAAGTACTGGGGCTCTGACCTTATCAAGAAAGTACACTACTGGACGTGTGAAGAACTCTGCCAGGAGTAAGGACTGCTGTTCTACAAGGATTGCCACTCTGCTTGACTGAGTGTTACAAGGAACTGCTTCACTGCTGTGCTGAGCTGCCCTGCTGCCTGCTGATCTCTGCCTTGCTGAGGACAAGTATTGTGTATCAATGGGGATACCCGAAGGACTACCAGACCCAGGTCAATAGTACAGTACAATATCGAAATGGTCAAGTAGTACACAACAATTAAAAGACAAACAATAAGTCGCATCCACAGTACCTGATTTGTAAAGAATTGCAATTTATTTGCAATAAAGTTATGACTTTAAGTTGTTGGCAACGCAGTTGCTCAATACTCCTAAGGTGGTACAAATATTTACAAATATTTACACTAATTGTTGCTCAGGGTTGGGTAACGAGAAGAGAGGAGTGATAGTGAGCAATGTGGAGACGTGAGGGTAGTGGATAAGGACAGGGTAGTGTGACATGTATCCATCACATTCACATGGTGATGCTGATCCGGCCTTAACAAAGGTCAATTGTTCCAAATATATTACATAGCTGTGCATGAACACTGTCAGTAAGTTACAGTTGTCCTGGCTTGTAATCTGGTTGTTGTCGACGTTTCGACCCCTGTAAACTTAACTAGGTGAGTCCAGCCTTAGGGTGGGGTCTTCATCAGGACTATGACAGAGCACCTAGAGGCAATGGGATACTATGTGTTAGGATAGTGGAATTCATGTCAAATGGTAATGAATGCGAAAGGAATCTGGTTGGTGAATACCTATTCAAACATCCAGCGTATTCCTTAAAGCTGGGAATTCGTGTGAGAGTGTGGCTCACCAGAGCTCCTAAATACAGAGAAAACACCCATATAATAATTGCAAACGAAGACAAATCATGGCAATTAGCTACGTACACACCCTGTGTTTGAATGGCACTTACTCAAAAGGGAAGAGGGGTGAGGGTACAGTCGTCCGTGCGCGTATGCGATAGACTATTGCAGGTCAAAAGATCGCTGTCAATTTTGCAGGTAAATCTAAAAGAATGAAGGACAAAAAGGGGGTTGCGTCGGGTGGTGTCGACGATGAGAGTGGTACTAAACACATCTTTTAAAAACATATCTGACTAGTTTCAGAGGAGACATTACAATCAGCCGTATATCCCAGTAGGGAAATAAGGCATGTTGGGACCCTCCGGCAGCCGCCGAAGGTCCGCTGTGATGGCTGCATGTAAAACAGATCAGCGATGATACTTAGGCTAGGGGAAAGAACAAATACGCATTGGAAGGGCATCTTTAAATCAATATTGAGGAGACAATTCCAATAAACCCTAGCAACCGCTACTGGTTGTCATCGGCGCTCAGACGAGGCCACAGTCTCCCAGTGGAGAAATGAGAAATAATACAGCGGCCACCGATAGTCTGCTGAGAAAATAAATGCGCTGTATGAAATCTAAACCAAAATAAATGGCATCAAGTGTCTAAACCGCCTCTATGTGCTAAATAAAGAACCAGATCACTGGGCCACATCCCCTCACCTTCGTAACATCCGTCCGGCTCCAGTTCTGATAACCGAGTGAGCTGGCGGTTACCGATCACATTATAAGACGCGGAAGCGGGCGTGTACGTCAAGTGCAGCAGCTTGATGGCTGCACGTTGTGGGACATGTGAGTCAGGGTGGCTCTGGTGGACAGATAGCAGTTCTGCGAGTCTCATACGATTAAGGGTGGCTGGTAGATTCCAGAAGAACGCCATTGTAAGCCCTGAAATTGGGTGATTAGAGCAGATACCAATGTTGGACTATTCTGCCATGTCTGTTACAATTGTATACATACACCAGTAACTGAATGAAAGTGTTAAGTAACATGCTTGGGAGTAGCGATTACTCCATCTGATTGTTAATGTTTTCAAGGTGCTTCATATTAAAAGGACATTTATAAGCAAATGATAACAATAAACTGGTGCCTCATGGTAAAAGTACATTTGTCAGCAGATGTTTAAAAAGGCATAACAATCGGGATGACCAATAGACATGTTGGACTGTTCTGCCATGTCTGTTGCAATTATATACAAATATATACACCAGTAACTAAATGAAAGTGTTAAGTAACATGCTTGGGAGTAGCGATTACTCCATCTGATTGTTAATGTTTACAAGGTGCTTCATAGTAAAAGTACATTTATAAGCAAATGTTAACAATAAATTGGTGCCTCACGATAAAAGTACATTTGTAAGCAGATGTTTAAAATGGCATAACAATCGGGATGACCAATAGACATAAACATGGAAAGACATGAATCTTAGAAACGGCAAAAGGTAATATTGGCAGATGTATCTCAGTGTGGGTATTGACAATACTACTCAGTAGCGAGATTAGACATTTGGGCATATGTGCCCTCAAGTTCATTAAGGCCATTGTTCACTGTGTCCAATTTATGCATCCATTTACATTCCCTTATGTTTAAAATGGAATTGATATCACCACCCCTATTACCCATGGTTACTTTCTCCAGAACCAGCCATTTCAGTGATTCAGGTTTATGTAGTTTGGTGGTGAAATCCTCGACTAAGGGTACACCTACTGTTCCGCATCTAATCCTACTACAATGTTGCAATATCCTTGTTTTGACCTTTTGTCTTGTTTGTCCAATATATAGTTCATCGCAAGGGCACAGGATGCCATAGATCACATTGGTTGTGTTACAGTTGGAGAGAACTTTCAGGTCGATGGTATGCTGTTTGTAGCAAAATTGCTTTGTCTCCACAGTCAACTTGCATTCTTTGCATTTGGTGCATTTAAAGTGTCTCACTATTTCTGGTAGATTCCATAGTGTTTGGATGGCGGGTTGAGAAGGTGTATCCAACAGAGAGCGGATGACATGGTCTCTGACTCTTTTGGCTCTTTTGAAGAAATGTAATGGGGGATCAGGAATCTCAAGATCATCCGATACTAGATTCCAATGTTTATTGACGATCCTCTTTATTTCGTTGCTCTTGGTGCAGAGGGTGGTTACACATATCATTCTTGAGATCTCTGGGGTCGTTGTTTTGGTGTGAGCAGCGCTTCTCGGTCGTAGTACCAGGCTCGCTTCCTAGTCCGTTTGACTAATCTTTTCGGATATCCACGTTCAATGAGACGGTTGATTAGGTCTTCAGATTCTTGGAAGAAATCATCTTTGAGGGAGCAATTTCTACGGATTCGCAGGAATTGTCCGAAAGGCAGGTTGTCGCGGAGGCCTCTAGTATGATGGCTGGAGTATCTAAGTAGAGTGTTCCTCTCTGTCGGTTTTCTATAGAGTGTTGTATATAGATGGTCTTTGTCTAATTTAATGGTGATATCAAGAAAATCCATAGTATTCTTATGCCAATTGATGGTAAATTTTGTGTCCACGGATCTCGTGTTCAGCCATTCAAAGAAGGCTTGGAGGTCTTTTTCGTTCCCCATCTGTATGAGTAGAACATCGTCTATGTAGTAGCGCCACTCTGTCACCTTGTCTTTGAAGGGGTTGGTATGGTGGAAAATGAATTGTTCTTCAAATTCATCCATAAATAGTTTCGCGAGATCTGGGGCGAAGGCTGTCCCCATGGCTACTCCCTTTGTTTGGACAAAGAACTCGTTTTGGAATATGAAGAAGTTCCTCATCATGGCTGTTTCCAAAAGTTCCACAATGAAATCTGTGGGCACATAGGTCGGTTGTGGTCTTTTATTAAGAGCTTTAGTCACAGATTCTAGTGCAGGTTGTTGAGGGATACTAGTGTAAAGTGACACTATATCTAATGTCACAAGTAGTTGGGTTTCTTCGTTGAAAGACATACCATCAACCAGGTTAATCACTTGCATAGTGTCTCGTAGATATGACGTGGTCAATTCAGCAAGTGGTTTCAAAAGTTATTTTTGTTGATTTGCCTAAATTCAAGGAGGGCTTCAGCTTCGCGGCAAAAAAAAAATGTAAGTCCGTTTTTATATAGCGCAGCTACTCACCCTTACGGGTCTCAAGGCGCTGGGGGCCGGAGTGGAAATTAAGTGAGCTATTGCCCAGAGTCACATGGTGCTGAGCTGAGCTGCCGCCGGAGCCGGGGATCGAACCGTGAACCCTGTGCTCCGAAGTCAGCTGCCCTGGCCGCTGCACCACACCTCTCCACCTCTCCACAGTGGCGAACAACTGCTCACGCCACTGGATGGTGCTGGGCATAGAGACTGCTATTGACCAAGTGGAGAAACTGTTAAAAGAGATCAATGACCTTAAACTTGAAATTAGTGGAGACTCAGCACTCACAAATGCAAAAGAAGCTCTAGAGAGACTGGAGAAGACCATCAAGGACTTTGATACCAACACTTAAGCCAAAAAATTGGACAAATTGGCCAAGGACATCAAGTATTACGATAAGAAGATCACTTATCCCTAACTCCAGGAAGACTACTTTAAACAGGACAACCAAGGGCGCTTCTATAACCGGGGCAGAGGTGGATACAGAGGGAACAAACGATATACCACCTTCTCTGAGTCTTCAGGTTCCAATAGTGCGGGAAGTGATGGTGAACAAGCAGGAACCAGCAGTGGGTATCAATACCAAGACGCCTGGTACCAACCACCACAGGCACAACCGTCTTTTTTAGAAGAAGGCCAAGGCGACCCCCCAGAGGCAGAGGTTACAACTGGAACAGAACTACCCGCCGAGGTCAGAACCAGCAGAACTGGGTCACAGGCCGCCAACAGGGACAGGTCCATAAGCAGGTGAGATTTCCGCAGGAACAACACGGAGAGATCCAGACCCGCCGGCGAACATACAGATGGTGATAGGGATGAAGAGTCCCATCATCAATCTATCATCATATGCACTATCTATTATTATTATTATTATTATTATTTATTATCTGACAATGAAACCAGTGTCCTAAGTAAGGGCCTATCTTTCGTACCTACAACCTACCCAAACCATTTTAACATCAAATCAGAACTACACCGTTTTTTCCGAAAAATAAGGGTGAGACAATACTTCAAACACTCTCTACCTATTTCATCAACATCACAAACCGGACTTCGAACACCATCCACGTTTATGCCACCAGCCCATATGATGCCACACAGAATACTTGCATTTGAGAGCGTGGTCCTTCTTGACATAATGAAGGTGTGTTCGACGAAGCAATACACTAAACACAATGTGACTAAAGGTGAACGTGAGGCTCTTGAAACCCTGAAACACAACCAGACAATAGTGATTAAACGGGCAGACAAGGGCGGAGCTATTGTCGTCCAAAACACACTGGACTATAAGGCCGAAATTTACTCTCAACTTCGCGATGGAGTAAGCTACACCAGACTAACTGCTGATCCCACTAAGGACATCAGGAAACAGACTGTGATTACCACCGAAAGAGGCAAACTAGCCGGCTATTTATCAAACCATGAATTCCAATACCTGAACTTCAAGCAACCCCGCCTCTCCACGATCTACACTTTACCTAAAACGTACAAGAACTTAAATAAACCCCCAGGCAGACCCATCATCTCCGGGTGCGGCTCTCTTTTGGAACCTGTATGTAAATATATTGACTTCTTTTTTAAACCACTTGCTGAATTGGCCACGTCATATCTACGAGACACTATGCAAGTGATTAACCTGGTTGATGGTATGTCTTTCAACGAAGAAACCCAACTACTTGTGACATTAGATATAGTGTCACTTTACACTAGTATCCCTCAACAACCTGCACTAGAATCTATGACTAAAGCTCTTAATAAAAGACCACAACAAACCTATGTGCCCACGGATTTCATTGTGGAACTTTTGGAAACAGCCATGATGAGGAACTTCTTCATATTCCAAAACGAGTTCTTTGTCCAAACAAAGGGAGTAGCCGTGAGGGCAGCCTTCGCCCCAGATCTGGCGACTCTATTTATGGATGAATTTGAAGAACAATTAGTTTTCCACCATAACAACCCCTTGAAAGACAAGGTGACAGAGTGGCGCCGCTACATAGACGATGTTCTACTCATATGGATGGGGAACGAAAAAGACCTCCAAGCCTTCTTTGAATCGCTGAACACGAGATCCGTGGACATAAAATTTACCATCAATTGGCATAAGAATACTATGGATTTTCTTGATATTACCATTAAATTAGACAAAGACCATCTATATACAACACTCTATAGAAAACCGACAGAGAGGAACACTCTACTTAGACACTCCAGCCATCATACTAGAGGCCTCCGCGACAACCTGCCTTTCGGACAATTCCTGCGAATCCGTAGAAATTGCTCCCTCAAAAATGATTTCTTCCAAGAATCTGAAGACCTAATCAACCATCTCATTGAACGTGGATATCCGAAAAGATTAGTCAAACGGGCTAGGAAGCGAGCCTGGTACTACGACCGAGAAGCGCTGCTCACACCAAAACAACGACCCACAGAGATCTCAAGAATGATATGTGTAACCACCTTCTGCACCAAGAGCAACGAAATAAAGAGGATCGTCAATAAACATTGGAATCTAGTATCGGATGATCTTGAGATTCCTGATCCCCCATTACATTCCTTCAAAAGAGCCAAAAGAGTCAGAGACCATGTCATCCGCTCTCTGTTGGATACACCTTCTCAACCCACCATCCAAACACTATGGAATCTACCAGAAATAGTGGGACACTTTAAATGCACCAAATGCAAAGCATGCAAGTTGACTGTGGAGACAAAGCAATTTTGCTACAAACAGCATACCATCGACCTGAAAGTTCTCTCCAACTGTAACACAACCAATGTGATCTATGGCATCCTGTGCCCTTGCGATGAACTATATATTGGACAAACAAGACAAAAGGTCAAAACAAGGATATTGCAACATTGTACTAGGATTAGATGCGGAACAGTAGGTGCACCCTTAGTCTAGCATTTCACCACCAAACTACATGAACCTGAATCACTGAAATGGCTGGTTCTGGAGAAAGTAACCATGGGTAACAGGGGTGGTGATATCAATTTCATTTCAAACATAAGGGAATGTAAATGGATGCATAAATTGGACACTGTGAACAATGGCCTTAATGAACTTGAGGGCACATATGCCAAAATGTCTATTCTCGCTACTGAGTAGTATTGTCAATACCCACACTGAGATACATCTGCCAATATTACCTTTTGCAGTTTCTAAGATTCATGTCTTTCCATGTTTATGTCTATTGGTCATCCCGATTGTTGTGCCATTTTAAACCTCTGCTTACAAATGTACTTTTATCGTGAGGCACCAATTTATTGTTAACATGTGCTTATAAATGTACTTTTAGTATGAAGCACCTTGTAAACATTAACAATCAGATGGAGTAAACGCTACTCCCAAGCATGTTACTTAACACTTTCATTTAGTTACTGGTGTATATATTTGTATATAATTGCAACAGACATGGCAGAACAGTCCAACATGTCTATTGGTCATCCCGATTGTTATGCCTTTTTAAACAGCTGCTTACAAATGTACTTTTACCGTGAGGCACCAGTTTATTGTTATCATTTGCTTATAAATGTCCTTTTAATATGAAGCACCTTGAAAACATTAACAATCAGATGGATTAATCGCTACTCCCAAGCATGTTACTTAACACTTTCATTCAGTTACTGGTGTATGTATACAATTGTAACAGACATGGCAGAATAGTCCAACATTGGTATCCGCTCTAATCACCCGATTTCAGGGCTTACAATGGCGTTCCTCTGGAATCTACCAGCCACCCTTAATCGTATGATGCTTGCAGAATTGCTATCTGTCTGCCAGAGCCGCCCTGACTCACACGTCCCACAACGTGCAGCCATCTAGCTGCTGCACTTGACGTACACGCCTGCTTCCGCGTCTTATAATGTGATCAGTAACTGCCAGCTCACTCGGTTATCAGAACTGGAGCCGGATGGATGTTACGAAGGTGAGGGGATGTGGCCCAGTGATCTGATTCTTTATTTAGCACATAGAGGCGGTGTAGACACTTGATGCCATTTATTTTGGTTTAGATTTCATACAGCGCATTTATTTTCTCAGCGGACCATCGGTGGCCGCCGTATTGTTTCTCATTTCTCCACTGGGAGACTGTGGCCTCGTCTGAGCGCCGATGACAGCCAGTAGCAGTTGCTATGGTTTTTTGGAATTGTCTCCTCAATATTGATTTAAAGATGCCCTTCCAACGTGTATTTGTTCTTTCCCCTAGCCTAAGTATCATCGCTGATCTGTTTTACATGCAGCCATCACAGCGGACCTTCGGTGGCTGCCGGAGGGTCCCCCCTTGCCTTATTTCCCTACTGGGTTATACGGCTGATTGTAATGTCTCCTCTGAAACTAGTCAGATATGTTTTTCAAAGATGTGTTTAGTACCACTCTCATCGTCGACACCACCCAAACGCTACCCCCTTTTTGTCCTTCATTCTTTTAGATTTACCTGCAAAATTGACAGCGATCTTTTGACCTGCAAAAGTCTATCGCGTATGCGCACGGACGGCTGTACCCTCACCCCTCTTCCCTTTTGAGTAAGTGCCATTCAAACACAGGGTGTGTACGTAGCTAATTGCCATGATTTGTCTTCTTTCGCAATTATTATATGGGTGTTTTCTCTGTATTTAGGAGCTCTGGTGAGCCACACTCTCACACGAATTCCCAGCTTTAAGGAATACGCTGGATGTTTAAATAGGTAATCACCAACCAGATTCCTTTCGCATTCATTACCATTTGACATGAATTCCACTATCCTAACACAAAGGGGCCGATTCCGATCTCGGCCAATAGTGCTCCGAATCGGATTCGGATTTACCGGATCCGATTCGGAGCCCTGTTTCCCGACCGAATCGTACGCGGGTCCGGCCGAGCGAATACGATGCAAGCTCCCGTGAAATCGCCGACCGACTCGTACGCATCTCCAACACGCTCCGACCGACTCGCACGGACACGACTCGCACCGCGCTATGGAGACGTTTCCCGGCCGGGTAAGTACGATGCGCGCCGCGAGCAGTCCGACCGACTCGCGCCGTCCGGCTCGAAAGAGCTGTCGGAACCGGACTTTGGGGGTCTGCGTCGGACCCCCCTGTACGTGTAGGCGCGCAAGTCGCACACAGGGGGGGCCCATTGGTCCCCCCTACCTGTGCATGTACGCCGCGATGCGCATGGACGCGTACCCGCTGTAGGGGGTGCCCTTGTTCGCCTCGCACCCATTGAGTCAATGGGAGACCGCGCACGCGTTGTACGACCGGCTCTCATTGACTTCACGGGAGTCCGACTCGACCGAGTCCGATAGCATGCGAATGCATCGTACTCGTCTGGTCGGACTGCTAGGGTCTGATTCGGTCGGAATTCTCTCCGGGTCCGGCTCGGTCGGAGAGATTTCCGTCCGGAATCGGAATCGGCCCCATAGTATCCCATTGCCTCTAGGTGCTCTGTCATAGTCATGATGAAGACCCCACCCTAAGGCTGGACTCACCTAGTTAAGTTTACAGGGGTCGAAACATCGACAACAACCAGATTACAAGCCAGAACAACTGTAATTTACTGACAGTGTTCATGCACAGCTATGTAATATATTTGGAACAACTGACCTTTGTTAAGGCCGGGTCAGCATCACCATGTGAATGTGATGGATACATGTCACACTACCCTGTCCTTGTCCACTACCCTCACGTCGCCACATTGCTCACTATCACTCCTCTCTTCTCGTTACCCAACCCTGAGCACCAATTAGTGTAAATATTTGTACCACCATAGGAGTATTGAGCAACTGCATTGCCAACAACTTAAAGTCATAATTTTATTGCAAATAAATTGCAATTCTTTACAAATCAGGTACTGTGGATGCGACTTATTGTTTGTCTTTTAATTGTTGTGTACTACTTGACCATTTCAATATTGTACTGTTGCTGAGGACAAGGACTGGACCCATCTCACTTGAACCCACAGTGACTCCAAGGGCTTGCCTCCTCTTTTCTGAAGTCTCAGGGTCATAAAAGAATTCTTGCAACTCTGTTGGTGCTGCTGGACTCTGCAATCTGTGAGTCCTCCCTTGCGTGAGGTGCCCCCTCCAGTCCTGGGCCTCCGAAGTGGGTTCTGTAGCTGTTTTCCTACAAAATTGAAGCATTGTCTCCACTGCCTCGATCGGTACCGACGGAGTGCCCTTCGATGTTGACGCAGTGCCGATCTGAGAACATCCCTGCACAGCTCGATGACAACATGGGACCCATCTACGAGGTTCAATGACAGCGCACCGTCGATCCAAAAATACGACTGTGACTTTCGACTTCGACGCAGTGACCTGAATTGTGCAAATCGAAACAGACGCATCATACACTCGAAGACGACGCTTTGCTCCATCCAATGTACTTTGTCAGCAGGACCTAATTGAATCCCGTAACCAGGCTGCCCTCCATCAAGGTCAGTCTGAACTTTGGATTTATCCAGGTCTAGTGCGACCTCAAGTAACCTTTTGGTGCTTCTGACTTCAGAGTACTATTTTTGGTTTATTCTTTAAAAATTCATAACTCCGGTTTTACTAATTGGATTTTTGTTGTTTTGGTCTTGTTTTACTCGGGTAATTATTCTCTATTTTTCCAAACCTGTGTAGAGTCTTTCTGTTGAGTTTTCTGTGTGTGTGTGTGTGTGTGTGTGTGTGTGTGTGCTGCACAAATACTTTACACATTGCCTCTGTAGATAAGCCTGACTGCTCTGTGCTACCAGAGGGTGAGCACAGGTTGTCTTTAAGTGTGTATCTAGCTTACCCTGAGTAGGATTGTGGTCGCTACTTGGACAGGGTGCATACCTCTGCCAACTAGAGACTCAATTCCTAACATTGGTGATCAGCGGTGAGGATAGGACTTGTGTTTGTGCAATACCATATAGTAATTCAGTGTTCACTACAACTCTATACTTAAGAACAATTCAAGCCTTTTTCAATCCTCGATGATTGAACTTTTTGCTTTTTCTGCTAATTTATGTTTCACATTGGAGAAGCTGCACCTGCAGGAACTGGGTTTGAGCTGGCCATGTTAGAAGCCTACACTGTGCAGCAGATTAATATTTCTGCAACAGCTTTCAAGCGTCTACAAGAGGCTTTACCAGGAAGGTGGAGGTATAGAAGGCTCTGAGGGCCTAGGCGGTGACCCAGGTTTTAGGGGATGATATCCCAGAGAAGGAGATCCCTAAGAAGGAGGGTGACCTGATTTTGTAGTCTGAAATGGCTCTGTGACTGCCTGTGGAGAGGGCCAAGAACTTGCCTGGAGCAGTAGTGGGTCACACATCAGGGAGCAGTGTCTCCTCCAGGAACCTGTCCCTGGAGGAACTGGCAGACAGGAGGGAGGAAAGAAATCTAAAGCTGGAGCTTGTCAAGTTGGAGCAGATTTGTGAAGAAAAGAGGCTGGATGAGGAGGGGAGGAAACTTACCCATGACCTCAACCTCAAGGAGCTGGACATAAGAGCCCAAGTGGGGTCCAGCAATAGCAATGGTGGTAGCATACCTAGAGTGTCCACTGGTGAGTCCAGAGTCAGGATCTGAAAGGATTTGGTGCTCAGTTATATGGTGTGAGATGACATAGACAAATGGCTTGCAGCCTATGAAGTGGCTCTGAGAGTGCGCAAGGTCCTAGGAGAATTCTGGGGTGATAGTCAATGGAGGTATATGCCCATGGTGGGAGGGACACCCTCCCTACACAAGAAGTAGTGGACTAGACATGCTACACTGCAATGAAGGTCATCCTAGTCAGTAAGTTTGGACTGACCCTTGAGAGGTAAAGGCTCAGATTCAGGGTCAGCCATAAGAGCTCATCACAAACGGGTGGATTTCTTGGATTATGCAAGCAAGGCACTGTATGGCTGGGTGAGGGACAGCAAAGTTGATGATTATTCAGGGCTGTACAACTTGATTCTGAAGGAGCACATGCTTGGTATTAGTTTTCCAGAGCTATACCAGCACCTAGTTGATAGCAAGTTAACTGACCACAAGAAACTTGCTGAGGAGGCGGACATTTGAGTCAGCACCAGAGTGTCCAAGAAGGCATTTGGGGTGACAAACAAAGGGGTGGTACGGGTTCCTACCAGAAGAAGTAGGGGGAGATAAAAAAAAGTCAGAGTTCTCTAAAGGCCCCCAAAACAACTCACGGGGAAAAGGGTCTGGTTCTTATTCCCAATCTGACAAAGTTTAGCAGCCCAAGACTATCAAGTGCTATGAGTGCTACGAGTATGGACACTACAAGGGGGATCCCAAGTGTACAAAGAGAGGACCACCTCCCACAGGAGGAAAGAATCCAGGGGTGGCTAGTGTAGTGCTGGAGGAAGAATTTGTCCCAGTTAATGAGGGGGAGTTTAGTGGGGTTACCCTAGTATCCCTGGGTGACAGTGAGATGGTTCCTCAAATACTACTAAGTATAGGCAATGAGTCACCATCAATGGGCAAGGTGTTGATGCTATGAGGGATAAAGGAGCCAGCATGACTATGGTAAGGAGTCAACTGGTGTCCCCAGAGCAGGTGATTCCAATTGCATTCCACCAAGTTGTAGTGGGTGACAGCAGAGAGAGTCTCTATCCAGTTGCTCTTGCTCCCTTTGAGGAAGGGGCTACAGGTCTTCTGAAAGTTGCTGTGAGCCCTACCATGCCTTTTAACTATTTGTTGAGTAATGACCTTGAGCACACTGTCTGGGAGGAAGTGGTTAACTGATTGAATCTGTGCAACAACAAGGTCCATGGCTGCCCAGGATGGGAGTCAAAAGTGCTGGAGGCCTGGAACAGTGGCCAGCCAGATGTTAAAAATGGGAAATGCAGAGGGTGTGGTTAATCAGCCCGCGGTGACTTCCCAGTTAGTTGGATGGGGCACCTGTGGTGCCCGCTCCAGAGCCGACTAAGGAGGGCACTGCTTCCCTGGGTGACCTGCCTACATTTGCTGAATCAACTAACAACACCAGAAGTGCCAGTACTGATGTCAATTCATGCGTTGATTCATACTCCAAGATTACACAATTCAATTGTCATGATCACATTAATATTTATTCATAGTGACTTTTTTGATATGTCTAAAATTCAACAATTTGAAATAGATATTTTGTCAAAATACACATACTCATTTTTCATGCAAATTTTTTCAATACACAGGGACAACACATTATCAAGCTCTGGTTCTGTTGCAGTATGATCTTCTTTTGAAAAACTTTCCCTCGTGACTAGCAATGTAATATAATGATATAATGATCTACAAGGGTAAAAACCAAACAGTGGCCCTACTGAGCTCCTCAACAACAGTAGTAAATCAAAATAATTAATTCAGAGCACAGTGGTGCTACGTATGTACAACACTTGTTTGGTGATGGCAAAAAACAGCTGACGTGTTTCAAACCCATTTGCTGAATGGCATGTATTAGGAGGACCCACAAGGAGAAATTCTGTAAGGCACAGAGAAAGTGT
This sequence comes from Calotriton arnoldi, assembly GCA_963921515.1. Taxonomy (NCBI): domain Eukaryota; kingdom Metazoa; phylum Chordata; class Amphibia; order Caudata; family Salamandridae; genus Calotriton; species Calotriton arnoldi. Next base: position 544,682 of record CAWUFW010010146.1, read on the forward strand.
CAAACTCTTGAGGGCAAGAGGAAACAGGCTGACGCCCAAGCAGCAGGTGATGTCTCTGGGAGATATTACATTTACTGGGAGAACAACCTCCTTTAAATTTAGCCTAAGGCTCCTGTGCATGGGATAGCAGGGGCCCTTAAGGTCCCCCAATCATGCAGGACCTTCCTATTGGAGCTGGCTCATGAGATTCTCCTGGCAGGACACCTGGGCAAAGAAAAGACATTTTCAAGGCTTGCCCCGCACTTTTATTGGCCCAGGATTACGCCATCCTCAGATACATTCTTCAGGACTTGTGGAACCTGCCAGGCCAGTGGGAAGACAGGGCAGAGACTGAAAGACCCCCTTAATCCCTGGCCTGTCATTGGCACACTACTTGAGGGGTGGGCATCAACATTGTTGGGTCTATGGATCCACAGACTGCCTCAGGCAGCAGGTTTGTCCTGGTTCTGGTGGATCATGCCACTAGGTACCCAGAGTCAATCCCTCTGAAGACCATGACTGCACTTGCAGTGGCAACTGCCCTGATGGAGATTTTTACCCGAGGGGATTTCCCCAATGAAGTTGTATGTGACAGGGGCACAAACTTAATGTCTGTATACATGCAGCAAATGTGGAAGGAGTGTGGGTAACCTACAAGTGCTCCACTCCTTACCATCCACAAACCAATGGGCATGTCGAGAGATTCAACAAGACCCTGAAAGGCATGATTAGAGGCCTAACTGAGGCCCTGAGGAATACGTGGAACATCCTCGTACGGCGCCTTTTGTTTGCCTACAGGGAGGTACCACAGAAGGGAGTGGGCTTCAGCCCCTTTGACCTTCTATAAGGGCACCCTATTAGAGAACCTCTGAGTCTGGTGAAGGAGGGGTGAGTGCAAGCTCCCAGGAAGATTCCCCAGGATGTGGTGAGTTGTATGCTGGCCTTCAGAATCCAGGTGGCTAAGTTGTGGAAGCAATATTCTGACAACTTAGAAGCCAGTCAGGCTGTGATGAAAGAGTGGTATGACCAAAGTTCTACCACTGTGGAATTACAGCCTGGGCAGAAATTGTGGGTTATGGAACCTGTGTAACCCAGGGCTCTCCATACTTGTTGGATTGGGCCCTATCATGTGATTAAGAAAAAGCGAAAGGCCACCTACCTGGTGGAGCTTAAGAGCCCCTGTAAACCCCAAAGGGTGCTTTACATCAATCGCCTCAAACCCCACTTTGAGAGATCTGAGATCACCATGCTGTTGGTGATAGCTGAAGAAGAGGAGAGTGTACCTCTCCCAGAACTCTTGGACTCCAAGGAGAAGCACAGGTCTGTGGAAGGAGTAATCCTTTCTCCTACTCTAACTACTGAGCAGCAGAGGGACTGTCACCAAATGTTGGGACAATACTCCTCTCTGTTCTCCCTTATTCCTGGGACTACTCACCTGTGTACCTATGATGTGGACACAGGGGACATCCTCAATGTTAAGAATAAATCTTAAAGGTTGTCACGATAAAGTGACGGACAGCATTAAGAGTGAAGTTTCTAAAATGCTGAAGTTGGGGGTGATAAAACACTCCAATAGCCCTTGGTCCAGTCATGTGGTTCTGGTAGCAAAAGCTGCCCCATCGGGCACCACACCTTAACTGAGGTTCTGTAGGGATTATAGAGGGTTAAACTCTGTGACAAAGACTGATGCTCATCCCATCACCCGAGCTGATGAGCTGATTGACTGGTTAGGGGCTGCCCAGTACTTAAGTACCTTTAATATTACATCAGGGTACTGGCAGATCACCCTAACAGAAGGTGCCGAGGAGAGGTCAGTCTTCTCTACTGAGGGCCACTACTAATTTTGTGTGATGCCCTTTGGACTTAAGAAAGCACTTGTCACCTTTCAGAGGTTGGTTAACCAGGTCCTTGCTGGTATGGAGGCGTTCTCAGCTGCCTATCTGGATGACATAGCTGGCTTCAGTAGCAGTTGGAAGGACCACCTTTTTCCCCTCCAGGAAGTGCTTTAGGCTTTACAACAGGCTGGCCTGACTATCAAGGCCAGTAAGTGCCAGATAGGGCAGTGGTCTGTGGTGTACTTGGAACACCTGGTGGGCAGGGGTAACATGCAGCCCCTCCAGGCTAAGATAGAGACTATCATGGCCTGGGAGCCCCCCAAAACCCAGACTGAGGTCAGAGTGTTCTTGGGCCTCACTGGGAACTACAGCAGGTTTGTCAAGGGATATGCACCATTGTTGCCCCCTTGACAGAGCTGACTTCTAAGAAGCAGCCCAGAACTGTGATTTGGACAGAGGCATGCCAAACTGCATTTGACTGCCTGAAGCAAGCCATGTGCAGAAGTCCTGTGCTCAAGGCCCCTGACTTCTGCAAGGGGTTTATCATTCAAACAGATGTCCCATAATTTGGCATAGGGGAAGTGTTATTCACAGCTAAATGAAGAGGGCCTTCATCTCCAGGAAGTTACTCCCCAGAGGTTGAGTACTATAGAGAGAGAAGCTTTTGCTCTGGTCTCAGACACTGAAGAAGTTAAGGCCACACCTGTTTGGTACTCACTTACTGATACAAACTGACCACAGGCCCCTCAGGTGGCTCATGCAAATGAAGGATGCGAATACAAATTGTTGATGTGGTCTTCATGGTGGAACCCAGATCAGGCGTAAACCCCTCCAATGATGATGGTCTATCCAGGTTTTTCCACCTTAGTGATGAGAACTCCTTAGAGGTTGGGTAGACCTCCCCACTTTCAGCTGGGGGGACATGTGTTAGACCAGTCGTTCCTTAGGGTGGGCCTTCACCAACTTTTTGCCTGCTTACCTCCACTTTTTGCTATATTTGTTTGTTGGCCTTAGGACTTGAGCACTTTACCACTTCTAACCAGTGCTAAAGTGCATGTGCTTCTCCTCTCAACATGGTGACATTGGTGTATACCTGAGTGACATTTTTAGGTTACCTGTAATCCCTTCTAAAGTTGTATACCTTATACCCAGGACCTGTAATCTAAATGCTACGAGTGAGCCTGCAGCACTTATTGTGCCACCCACACAAGTAGCCTTTCAAACCTGTCTCAGGCCTGCCATTGCAGGGCCTGTTTGTGCAGTTCACTGCCACTTTGACTTGGCATTTAAAACTACTAAAAAGCCTTAAACTCCTTCTCTATTCCATATTAGTCACCCCTAAGGTAGGCCCTAAGTAACCCTAAGGGTGGGGCGCTCTCTGTGTAACAAAAATGTAGGACATGCACATTTACGATTTATATGTCCTGATAGCGATAAACAGCTAAATTTGTTGTTCGCTACTGTGAAGCCTACTCCTCTCATAGGCTAGCATTGGGAATTCCTTAAAACACTTTTAAGCTGTAATTCCTGATTAGAGAGGAGTAGCTACATCTTGTTTCATATCTCTGGAATAGTAATGAGAAATTCTCTTTAGTGATAAAGTTGGATTTTGCATTACTATTTTAGGAATGCCACTTTTAGAAAGTGGACATTTCACTGCTCTTAACTTAGCTCTGTGTGCCTGCAGCTTATCTCCAAGACATGTCTGGGCTGGGTGATAGCTACACTTTATGCATTACCTCTAGACAACCACAAACACAGGTTGGGTGGGTGGGTAAGACAGAGTACTCATCTGCATTCATCTGCATTCTGATAGCCTTCCAAGTCAGGAAAGGGGAGAGGGAGCTGACACTTACACCTGAATAGGTTGTTTCTTGTCCCCCCATAAAGGACTGATTACCCACACCCCCTACAGATAGCCTGGCAGACAGGGCTGGGATGAAATGGGACCTGTGCACTTCAGGGAGTTGCTTTGAAGACATACCCCACTTCAAAGGCACATTTGGGTATAAGTACTGGGGCTCTGACCCTACCAAAAGAGTACACTACTGGATGTGTGAAGAACTCTGCCAGGAGTAAGGACTGCTGTGCTACAAGGATTGCCACTCTGCTTGACTGAGTGTTCCAAGGAACTGCTCCACTGCTGTGCTGAACTGCCCTGCTGCCTGCTGATTTCTGCCCTGCCTGAGGACAAGGACTGTACCCATCTCACTTGCACCCAGAGTGAATCCAGGGGTTGCTGGCTTGCCTCCTTCTTTCTGAAGTCTCATGGTCATAAAAGACTGCTTGCAACTTTGCTGGTGCTGCTGTACTCTGCCATATGTGAGTTCTCCCTTACCTGAGGTGCCCCCTCCAGTCCTGGGCCTCAGAACAGAAGTGAGTTTTGCAACTGTTTTGCTAGAAAATTGACACATCGTCATAACTGCACCAATCGGAAATGATGCAGTGTCCTTCGACACCGACGCAGTGCCGATCCGAGGGCATCCCTACGTGGCTCAACGACAACATGGGACCCATCAAGGGCGGTGCAGTGCTGATTCAAGATCCCGACTGCGAGGCTCAAATTTGATGCAGTGACTAGACTGCGTGCATTGGAACCGACGCATCGTACCCTCGACAGTGACGATTTACTCCATCTAAGGTACTTTGTCAGCGAGACCTGTTTGGGTCCTGTAGCCATTCTGCCCACCATCGCCGTTGACCTGGTTTTTGGATTTATCCCAGTGTAGCACGACCTTAAGTAATCTTTTGATGCTATTGACTTCTAGGTACTATTTTTGGTTTATTCTTTAAAATGTATAACTCCAGTTTCTACTAATTTGACTTTTACTGTTTGGTCTTGTACTCAGAAAATTATTTTCTATTTTTCTAAACCTGTGTGGAGTCTTTTTGTGGTGTTTTCATTGTGTTAATAGTGTGTGTGTTGCACAAATACTTTACACATTGCCTCTTTAGATAAGCCTGAATGCTCTGTGCCAAACTACCAGAGGGTGAGCCCAGCTTATCTTTTAGTCTATATCTATCTTACCCTGACTAGGATTGTGGTCCCTACTTGGACGGGGTTCTTACCTTTGCCAACTAGAGGCTCATTTTCTAACAGTCAACATATGAAACACAAAACAATACAAATCAAAGAATGTTCGGTGCTGTTGTTTATACATTACAATCAAAGCGGTTGTTCCTTTCAGTTTTTTGTCCAGCCGCAGTATAAATGTAAACATGTGTTTAGCTGCACAACCAGACAACGTTTTCAGTAATAAAACAACGTTATATTTTTACATGAAAACAAATTTAGGTATTTTCTTCTATTCTTTTATGCCAACGTAATTTTTGCATTCTGGATCCCTATTTTACGAATTACATTAGTAATAGTTTGCTACTTGTACCAATATAATTTTGGATTACCCTGTGCCTGTAAACATTTAGTTTTCATGTGCAGCTACACCCATTTTTTAGATTTTGTTCAGACTCAAACATTTGGCCAATTTATCAGATACCTGGCAGCAACAGGTTGTCTGATTAACATTGAGAGCTCTAAACTCCTCAAATAATGTATGTAGCGGATTAGCCTCTATTGTCCAGCTTGTACTCACAGGGGGATATTCTCAAGAACGTGTGATAATTATCGCAAAATTAGCTTAACGCAACTTTGCACATCGCAGTCCATCGCGAGAAAATAACACCCTGTTAACGTTGTATTCTCAACACGGCGGCACCATGCGATAGTCTCACGATAACGCGCCAAATGACCGCGTTAAAATTAACGCGACGCCGAAAAAATGCGAAACACAAACGTGAAAAAAGTTGCGATGCCCCAAATAGCGATACAAAAATCAGCGATAACCAGCGACACGCCTGCAATTCCCATGCGTCATGCGGGAAAATGCACTATAAAAGCAGGAAAATAAAAAAGACAAAAAAAAATAAACTGTGTAGCACCATGGATGCACCCGGACCGAGTGCAGAGGACAATGCGAACCCCACAAGCCCCACAGACGACCAGCAAGGAACCTCGGGGTCGGGGAAGGGCAAGGAGAAGAGGAAGAGGAAGACGGGGTTCAGTCCGCAGGAAAACAGGATCATCGTCATGGAGGTGATAGAACACTACCAACAACTGTTCGCCACCTCCACTGTGTCATTGGCAACACAAATGGAAATATGGCAGTCGATCGTGAACAACAAGAATGCAGTCGGAGTGTTGAGGAGGTCAATGGAGGAGGTCAAGAGGCGCTGGCATGACGTGAATAGCCAAACCAAGCAGAAACTCTCTACCAACCGGAAGGCAGCAACGGCGACTGGAGGTGGGAGTCCTGCGCCACAGGAGGAGCTGGATGAGCTGGAGGAAATGGTGGCCACAGTCATCAGTGTGGAGACGGTGCAAGGAGTTGGCGGTCCAGACACAGTTCGATATGACCTGACCCAACAGCAACAGGGTGAGTAACGACCAGGGACTGGGGGGACGGGGGGAGATGGGCACAATGGCACACATGCACAATTATGTGTAGCACACTGCACACCCACAATGATTGTGGAACATGTCCCTGATACCCTTGGCACACTGCAGCACACATAGAAACACCAAGTAGGCCCCCGTCCACTATGTGCACAAAGGGGCCCCCCTCCCTATCACCAATCTCACAACCTACCCATGCACATGTGCTGAATCCAGCAAAGCAGCGGCTCTGTGAGCCACACTGACAATGCAAGTGACACTGCATGACCAATAGCATGGCTGCAGTAAAAATACATGACATGGTGCATGACACGACACTGAGGTGGCCCAGTGTGGATCACATCCTCAAAGGAGCAGGTCACACTCTGATACATCCACGTGCACATACAACCCCTGACGTCAACAACACATCTGCAGACAAACAATGCACAAGAGTACAAAAACCGTCCAAGAGCACAAATGACCCAAGTCACCAACATCTCAGCACCTTAAAAGCACACAAGTCAAAGGCACACCGCCTCAAAGGGAAAAGGGGCCGCTAAATCAGAGCTGCAGGGGCGACTCTCCCACAATGCAGCACACACGCATAGCAATCACAGCACATCAACATTGACGACAATGTGGTACAAAGTGCAACACTTTCACTAAAGAACAGAGGACACAACTGGTGCTGCTTGTGCGTAGAAACTGGCCAATCACATCTGGCATAGCCGGAAACTGTGAGATGATCATGTACGAGTACAACCTCACATCCGTCATGTAGTCGAAATGTCCACTGTCTCTCATCAAATAGCCAGCTCATCCAAAACAGTCACAATGTACATTGTCATGCAGTCTGTATGTAAACATGTACAATGCGTCAAAATACATGGTACACACTGTTAACCTGCAACTCCCCTTTACATTGCAGAGGGACAATCAACACCTCCTGCAGAGCAGACCAGACATCTCTTCAGTGATGATGAGGAGGAACCCCTGGCCATCAGCTCCGACACCCTCCAACGACTCGTGGACAGGCTCCGCACCCCACCACCAGGAGCAGGGCAGCCCAGCTGCATCGAGGTGACCCCACCCCCTGCACAGCCCACACAGCAGGAAGCACCCACCACCACGGCAGGCTCCCAGCACCTCATGGAAAGACACATGGCATTCCAACGCCGTGTGTCAGACTGCCAGAGGGGGCTGGCTGAACAGGTGCGGGTGTGCTTCGACCTCATGGCAGCCAAACTTGATGCCATACGTGCGTGTATGAGTCCCATCAGGGACCACTTACAGTCCCTAACGGACACCCACAGTCCGTTCCATGCTCTACAACAATCCTTGGCTGACCTCGCTGGAGCCATTACTCGGATACAAGAACTGTCTAGTCAGACAGGCTCCAGCGATGACAGCACAGAGTTGGCACAGATGCGGAGGACAATGGAGAACATGGAGCGGATGCAGGCTGGAAGGATGGCTGCCACGGCTGTACACCAGCGAGATGTAGCTGGGATCTTCCATGCCCTGCAGAACCTCATCTTGCCATTGCTGCCACAGAGCCTGTCCCAGGTGGCTGCTGCAGGAACTTCGACACACACATCTCCACCCCCTGATGTGTCAGTGGCACACAGTGATGAGCCATACCACCTCCGCCACCTGATGTGTCAGTGGCACACAGTGATGCAGCCATACCACCTCCGCCACTTGATGTGTCAGTGGCACACAGTGATGCAGTCATAACACCACCACACACACCTGACACAGAAGACATATCAGAGGACTAAGATGTGGATGGCAATGACTCTGTGTGAGAGAGGAGGTTGAAGCATTCATCCCCGCCATATGGCTTGTTCCTGCTTGGTTCAGCCGTCTGCATCATGCCCGGGAACAACACCTTCCACTGTCCCCCGAAACACTCTGCGACATTCACCTGGACCCCGACATGGACTGCCATATCTGCTCTGGTTACCAATGACACAGCAATCAGGCTGCATACTGAACTCGTCCTCTTCCGATTAAATTGTCATTTCCCAAAGGACTCTGGTTGGCCCTTCACTGGTCAACCATGTAATGTGGGCTTTGCATGGCCATGTACTGCTCCAGCTCCGACACTCCACAGAATGTGAATAAAACATTCCAAATCACACAGATGTGTCATGTCTATGTTCAATCAAGTATATAAGTATGGAAGAATGTAGGGACATTGATTGCACAAAAAGGTACACCCTGGCAAATGACATCAATGCGCATGTTTGACCCTGACCCACATGGCCAATTAGATGACTGGGAAGGTGTGAACTAGCTGTGGCCTCATTGCTCATGAACAACAATCTCGCAACCCCCCAACGTAGCCCATGTCCATGTATTAAATGGGGCTGTGTGTAAAAATTTCTAATTCGGTAGCAGGCCTAAAGTAGTGTCCCCATCACATGTGACAACAGAACATCTCTTCGCATACCTACTCACACTCAACTGTGTGGACACAGCCTGTTTTGATGGATCACATTGATCCACATGGCAAGAAGTTGGACACCATACTCACATTGCCGAAGACACGTAAGAGCACAGGTCTACCAGCAACTATCCCAACCACAATGTCTGGCTCACAGAGGTGGAGCTGGCAATAGGGACTCACCCCTAAGTGAAATGCGTCAGTCAGTCCCTCTCTGTGTACGGACAATGCTCATTGAGGCAAACGATTTGTCATTCTATTCAACACTCATCACAGTTGAACACTAGTGAAGTGGCGTAGACTTTATTAGCATATGCGTGTCAGTACGGGCAAGACAAGGGCCACAACATGCAGACCAATGCTTCAGACACTAACAGGCAGCATGGGAACATGTAGAGGTGCAAGAAATGGGGAGGCAAAAATGAACACCAATCATTATGGATGGCAACGGTCTCGGCCCACCTTGCCTTGCTGGACGAGTCATGTGATGTTTGGTGTATGCTCATTGCCCCATGTCAGGGGACACAACTCACAGCCCATGGGACCTGCATAGTGCTGTACCACCGGACTGTGCAGACTGTCTGCTCTGCTGACAGTGAGCAGGTGAAAGGGTCCAACAAGGTCACATGTAGTACTACATTGCCATGTGTGTACTCTCCCTCCAGCAGTATGTCAGATTTCGGAACCTTACCAAGCAACGCTGTGCAGCTCCGCCCATGGGACTGCCTCACCTTGCACAGGTGTGTGTCAACATGCGTAGGTGCACGCACATGCATTCGGAGTCCAGGCGAATGCAGCAATGTCCACTGTTGTGGTGGGATATGTGACCATTTCTCCAAGATGCAACAAGGTGTTGGGACCTGTGCTCTGGGTTACAAGCAGTTGTGGCTGCAGGAACGTAGTTACTCATCCATGAATGCGAGCGCAGCTTCCTGGGCAATCAGTTCCAAGAGTACGTCGTTGTCGACTCCAACGAACACGAGGGTGAGCCAATCCATTAACTGGTCCGGACAGATGTGCTCCGTCCACACCGTTTCACCAATCCGCAACACAGACCAATAGGGGAGCGCTTAGATGTGGTCACTGCACACGAGGACTTGTGCAATCTCCCATGCCCAACTGCTAGCACATACGCCAAATATCAAGGCATCCCATGAACGGGTATCACGGTTACACTCCTGGTCGTGGGCCAACAGGGGGCGCACACACAAGTCATAATACATTTCAGCTACCGTTGTGTTGGATAGGCAGACATCCATGGGCCACTCGAATATGCATGATCGACAGTGGAACCAGGGCTGGACGCAGGTGACGTACGCAAGACGGAAGCTCAGATGTAACTGATGCGCCACACTGCCAGTGGCAGTGCCCCCAACAAATGCAGCATATGTGCACGGTACAGTTCCACATGACAGGGGTTGTGCATGTGCCCGGGATGTTCTGCCATTGCGTTGGTGGCTCTCGTAGAACCAGCACTCTTCTGACCTGCGGCAGTTATGTGGATGATATGCCACAGCTCGGAGCAATGAGTCGTATGTGTGTGCAACGTTTGGACATATGGGTTGTTGTGTACGTAAGTGTCAAGGGCATTCCATGCAAGAGTACCTCGAGCAAGGACTCCTGTGTGTGGGGTGTGGATACGTTGGTCTATCATTAGGGCTGTGCGTAGTGTGGGAGTCATCATCATCTGCTATGGTATCTCTCTCAGGGGGTGCCTGCCGCATGCAAGACCAAGACCAAGGTCGGAGGTGCAGATGTCCTTCCGCCTTATGTATTGAGACAAAGGAGCTTTCATCCATAATGTTAGTCTGACTACTGCTTGCATACTGGAAATGTGATGTGGCTTTCGTGCTGCAATTGAGTCTAGGCCTGAGGCTTATGGTGCACCAATAGCTATACACACACAACAGTTGGCATGCATGAGCCAAGAGCCTGAGCGGCCTTGCGCTCCTTGTACAATCCCTTCATGCGCGGCCACCCTCTGGGTGCATGCAACATTGCAACATTGTCGATTGCGGGCCGTGTGGCGCAGACACTGCAACAGAGACACACGCATCAGTTAGTTTCCTGTCCAGCCCAGAAATGAACCACGCCCAGAGCCCAGGGATAATTATTCACACCCCTACACTGGCCTGGCATACGCCGACCCAGCCCACTCGGCGTAAGTATAAAGGGGGGGACGACGACGCTACGTGTCCCAGTTCTTCCCCACTGCCGGAGGTGACATGGCTGCGTACGCCTGGCATATCACGAGACTCAATCAGAAAGGGTCCATGACTTGCGTTGCACAGAGTTGGTGGCACCGGAAACACTGCGGAAGGCACGGGCCTACCGCCACGGGATGGTGACTTTCGGTGCACTGAGGTAGGGGCACCTTAGGTGCTGCGCGGGTGTGCAGCCTGTGATGATGCGCCGTCCTGGCAGTCCGGACTGGTAAGGGTTTGTGTGAGCCCTGCTGGACCGCAGTGTAGGCCTGAGCCAGCGGGCAGCACGGGCCTACCGCCACGTGGCGTTGCCTCGCGGTTCACAGGGTTAGTGGCACCTATAGGGATGAGCTGGTGTGCAGCCTGCGATGTTGCCGTGTGCAATGATATGATCACTGCCATTGTGAAATCAAGACCCAGAATCACGTGTGTGACCTGTTGGCCTGCGGGGCGGGGCTGCATGATTTGGAGGCTGCCAAGGTCGCGGGCCCCAGGCTTGGAGCTTGCACCGGCACGTGGTGGGCCCTCTTGGAGACACGCTGGTGGCGGAAGGTGAGTAGTGAGGCCTGGGCGCGCAGGGGCGGGCAAACACCGCTGGGCGGCAGGAGGGGCTGGGGTGCAGCAGCCTGTTTGCGCAGGGGCGGCCAAGCGATGGTGGTGTGTGCAATGATATGGACTCTGCCATTCATGGATCTGGACTCTGTTTCAGATAAGGGACCTGGTGGACTGCAGTGTATACTGGCACGTGGTTGGAGACACACCGGTGGCAACAGGTGATCAGTGAGGCCTGTGTCCGCAGTGTCGGCACTCTCTCTCCCTCTCTTCCTTTCACTGTCTCTCTCTCTTCCTCTGTTACTCTCTCTTTCTCCTTCTCCCTCTCTTGCTTTCACTGTCTCTCTCTCTCTTCCTCTGGTTCTCTCTCTCTCTCCTTCTCCCTCTCTCCCCCTTTCTCTCTCTTTCTCTCCCTCCTTTCTCTCTCTCCCTCTCTTTCACTCTCTCTTTCTCTCCCTTTCTTTCTCTCTCTCTTTCTCTCTCTCTCTGTCCTTTGATGAGCGCATGACACACCTTCTTATCTTGAATTTTGTGTTGCAGGCTGTGTCTTACAGATTGTCCAGTGAAGACCCGCCATGACTCTTCCGAATAGTTGTTTTGAGTTAAATTTGAATAAAATAATTTGTTTGGAAATTCAGAGATGAATGAATGATTCTCCTTTTTCTGACCACACATGCATGTTAATTGTTCTACTTGTGCGACATCAGGCGAATTGTTTTGTTCATGATTTCGTAAGGTTGATGTAAAATATCTTTGTCCGGGTAGGGCCCCGGGGGGGGAGGGGGTCCTGGGGGGGGGGTGGAGGAGGGGGGGGTGGCCCTCTTGGGGCTCCGAGCTGCATGATCAGTGGCTCCATGGCATCTGTTGTTCTTCAGGTGTGGCTCTGGTCTGGGCTCCCTTTTGTGGTGCAGGTTGTCGTCCGACTTAACACCAGGTAAGAGCAGGTGTTAAATCCCTGCTGCTAACGCGCCTTATCGCCTGTTTTGGGATCTTATCGCCGATCTGGCTGGTCGTAGGGAATATTGCGAAGTGTTGTTTTCACGGGTTTTTGCACGGGATCGCCTACTCTGCATCTCATTAGTGTTAGTTGCCGGTGTCATCCATGGCGATGTTTTTTGCGGCTGCTATCACAGGAAAACTGGCGATATCGGCTGTTAGCACCAGCTTGTGAATGGTGCGATATATCTATTGCCACTTTGGCTGCGCTAAAGTGCCGCTAACTCAGCGATATTTCCTTGGGAATATGCCCCATAGTGTAACTTTTGCAAGTGGATAAATAATTTTAGATCTCGTGTTAGCAATGGTTGATGCCTCTTAAAAATATGTTTGCAGGCAAAGTTCTTCCTTGTTGCACAGTTGCCAACATTTTCAGTAATTGTGTGCCAAGTACCAATGAATACCGAGGATGTAGCTTTAGATGTTGAGCATGGCATTTTAAACATACACCAACGACTAAACTGAACCAATACAGAATCAGTAGGCACAGGTGATATGATGAATCAGACTGTCACACACTGCAGAGTTTAATGACGGTGGTAGGAATGATGGGGATAGTGGTGGCCGTAGTGGTGATCGTGGTAGTAGTGAAGGTGGTACTAGAAATATTAGTGGCTGAATATGAAGTGTAAAGGCCTTGGCAGTAAAAAGTAACTGCGCACATGACCGCAGTAGGAAACATGCTACAAAAGCATTGTTGACTTCCAGCGGACCACGGGCCCTATTATATGTGGCGCAATTTCTCTGTTTGCACCGCGTTGTACCTTCCAAAAGATGTTCCGGACACAAACAGAGAGAGAGCAACCTATTATGCAGACTGTGTTGCCCCCAGGGCAGTCACAAACCTGTGATGCCCCCAAAGCAGTGCATTCAAGTGAAATATGAAGCAGCTACTTCAAAGTTGCTCCGTGTTTCACAGTGCAGGCAGCATGCCGCCTGCACTTTTATGAGGGGAGAGAGATCCCCTTGCAGACAGGTGCAGTGAGTGACTGCACCTACCTGCAGGGGGATGTCTGGGGGTCCATGGGACCCCCTTTCTTCCCACCCCAGAGGGCTGCTTTTCGGAGGTGCCCTGAAAGTGCACCACCTTTTGGTGGCGCACTTTCAGTTCACCTGCTAAAGACATTTTTGAATCCACACTCACATAGGTAATGCTTCACAGATGCAGAGGCAATGTGATTCCCTAATTTTCATGGGTTTGCGCCCCCATGTAAATGAGGGAGAACGCTCTCATGATAGCGCTGGTGCTACATCTGCGCCTGCACTATCAGTATTACAGAAGGGGATGGACAAGCATCCGCAGCCACTTTTGTAATACCATTGTGCCCCGTAGGTGCACAAAGCGGGTTACCATGCCCATTGCGCCCTCCGGGCACAGTGTATATTAAGGCCTCTGGTATGTCTCACAGAATAAACCTTTAAAGGTAAGCTCATGAAGAACCATTGTGGAAGTGAGAATGTAAAAGCAGGAAATAGAGTATGCAGTTAATAACATGAAGTACAATTGACTTGTGGAGAGGGGACTTCTCGGTGGTAGGCGATATCGCCTGACACAGAATTTTAGTGAAGGAGCAGTTTCCAAATATTTGCTATGTCTCTGTTGAAACTACATCATGTACATCCAGACATCCTGTGCCTGTGTACATTGGGTGTTTGAAATAACTCTGATGTGAGACAGAACAGCCTGAAGCACTCACCCTCTCTTCTTTGCCTCTTGCAGGCAAACACTCTAGTGACAAATTCAATCGTTCATGCTATTCTACATCAGGACACAATGGAGTAGTAGGAAAGGAAATATACCCATGTTAATCATAAACTTGCTCACAAACTTTGCCAGGGCCACTCCAATAGTGCACTAATCCTAGATATCTGTCCCTATTGCATCTTATGTGTACCTAGCATGGGGTACGGTGTTGTGAAACAATTTATATAGTCCATTATTGTTGTCCACCTCTGTGACCTAGATTGAATGACACCTGGAGGACGAATGACAGGAAGGAAGTGGGTGAGCCAATGCAAAGAACAACTGTGATATCATAGATAAAGGGGGTGAATAGAGCAGTTCCATTCTTTCAGTGTGCCCCGCATGCGTGTCAGACTTCCATAGGAAATGGAACCAGGTGGATTAGCAGTGTTACTTGAATCTTAGTGCACCATACAGATGCATGAAGGTATGATGAGCCAAGCAGTAAAAGACAGTGCTTAGGGGTGACAAGTACATTTTGTGGACAGCACAACGTGACTGTTGGTGTCAAAGAAAGTGTTTGAGGGTGTACATAGGCAGAAGTTTACCACCAATCCACAGAGGTGAGAGGTAAGTATAATAAGCCTGTCATTTGAAAAGAGATACTGAGGAAACAATATATGGGCAGTCTGCTGATGAGCCTGTTTTGTTCCTCTCAGCCACTCTTGAATTGAGACTCCCTGGTGATTTGCCTTTGACCGTGTGCAAGCAAATCGGCTTTTAGCATCATCCCTCCATTCTTCTGACTAAGGTATTAAGGCATTGTCTATTCCCATCGGTTTTATCAGTGCAACTTGTGAGCATAGGGGAAGTGGGAGGAAGCAGCTTCAGGGTCAATAATCTAGTGATCATAGCGAGGAAACCTTGGATGAGCTACATTGTTCTTGGCACTCTTGTTACATATCGTATATTCCTATGTAGTTTTATATATTTATGTACTGTATTTATTGGGTGCTTGGTGACCTAGAATTTGTATGTCGCTAAGAGAATAAGCAGACTATTAACACACGTTCTAACTACAGCAAGCCTTAACAGAAGGAAAGTGTTTTCAGGTCTCTTTCATGTGAAAGGTCAGGTTACTCCACAGCTTAAGTGTCTGATGGTGAAAAGCATGGAGATCATAATTGTCTTTGTTTTCCTGACATCAAGGGGTGATTAAGTGTGTGTTTTTGTTGGGACTTTTTCCACCCATCAAAACGTCTGTGAATGCCATACACAAATATTTAAAATACTCCCTCTGTTTCACGGACTGCCAGTTGAGTTCTTTTCATGCTGCTAACGTGGTTAAACCGGAGCCTCCTCGCATGTATGACTGTGAAACTTGGAGTTTGTACTGCTCGCACATAGGCACGAAAGACAAGGCAGAGACTGCTGCAGTAATCGACTTTTGAAAAATCACAGACTGACACAACTTGTGTCGATTGTTTGTTTCTTGGAAAGAGTGGAAGAATTTTCCTCATGGTAGAGAAAGTATAAAACCATTAACTTCCCAGAGCCTTGACCTGTACTTTTAGAGATGACATTATTACTCTGGGTTTTACTTGTGTAACTAATAATGAGGAGTACCCAAGCAAGGTGGCCAGAAGATCCTGTTCCACTGAGAAATGGTATTTCCCAGGAGCAGTATTTTATGTTGGCTGCATTGGGTTAAGAATAATTATGACCACTAATGGATGGCAGCCAAATTGCTCTTTAGGTTTTTGTTAGAGGCTGGGGAATGTCTGTCTAGCTGATGATTAGGTGGATGTCATTGGCATAAGACATAGCGCTACACCCAAAAGATGTAATCATGGCAGGCAGAGGTCTGAAATATATATTAAAATAAATGAGTGGCAGGGAAGATCTCTGTGGCACCCAACAAGTCACTTCTGAGATTCGGGATGCTGCAGGGAATGTTGTGGTCCACAGTATTGATTGCTGCAGAGAGACCCAGAAAGATTACTTTCACCTCATTCCCCTTTCTAGAAAAGTTCTTATTCCATCTCCGGCAAACACCAGGGTCGTATCAGTTCTCCATTCTTGGAAGAAACCTGACCATCAAGGATTGTAAATGTTAACATCTTCAAGAAGGCTTCACATCTGTTTGGCCCCTGCTGTAGCGTTACTGAGCCCAGTATGAAAACTTTAATTTATCTCCTCTTAATAGTCCATTCATACCACTCTCTTGGGCCTCCGATGGACCTTGTTTTGTGCGAGAGGTGTCAGATATAAAGGGTCTCGGCAGTCATGCAATAAGGACCAGGAATTGGATAACTGAATTACAAACAAGAGATTAGACTCATGTGAATTACTCTCAAAACAATGCTGTAAAGATAAAATATGACCAAGGTAAGCCTAAATCTCCTAAAGAAACGTAGGTGAGCCAAAACCATACACACTAAAAGCTCAGTTTAAGCTATACAGAATAACAGCATTAGTATTTGATGCTCTGAGATCTCTCTAATATGATCTCCTCTAGTCATTAGTAATCCCAAATTAAGAATGAGCATTCACTTGAATAGAGATAATCATGATAGCTGAGGCAATAGGAACATTTTGTTTAGTTTATCAAAAGTTAAAGTAAAATGAGTTCATCAGTAAATTTGCATCAGGTTATAAGACAGATTTGGTCCGATTCTAATAAGACATTCAATATAAGATTCTAAAGAGTTCAGGTAAGGATATGGAGCATGTCAGTTCAAGCAGTCCCTCAGAAAGGAAGAGACCACTTGGTGCATATGGTGTATGCATCAGTTCGAAAGGGAAAGCAGATGAG
Organism: Calotriton arnoldi; assembly: GCA_963921515.1. NCBI lineage: Eukaryota > Metazoa > Chordata > Amphibia > Caudata > Salamandridae > Calotriton > Calotriton arnoldi. The sequence goes on from CAWUFW010010146.1 coordinate 561,631, forward strand.
TCCACTTTAAGCAAGTCAAGATTACCAAGGAAGTTCCGCAAAGTCTTTGCTACAGGATAACCAGCAATTCATCCGTCACCATCAGAGTGCTCGCGTACCAGCCAATCAATCCGTCAGAAAATCTGCAAATCCACAATTGTCAGTTCAATCAGGCAATATTATATTCTTAATGATTCGAGGGTGACACCTCCTGGAATCACCTCATCTGGTCAAACCACTCAGTCCATTGGTCAGTTCATATAGGATGGGTGTCTGGCGACTTAAAGAAGAAACAAAATGTAGAGAAAATGGTGAGTCAATTACGCAGTCCTAAAGCAATCCACTATGTGGCACCTCGGAACAATGCTCCTTTAGTAAAAGCACATAAGCGAGTTCAAGAGGACAGTTTCCCAGGCAGCTGTTCAGGATTGGAACAAAAAAAATTGCAAAGTGTCTTGTGCAGTACATGAGAACACAGGAAGAAAACACTGTTTCACCATATTGGTTATACTAAACAATTCTCTCACGGCCATTAGATTCAGCAAGGCAAGAGATGTCACATATGCAGTCAGGCCTACATTAAATTGAGCTAATATAATGTAAAAAATATGTAATTATTAAACAAATATTTATAGAGAACTTAAAGACATTGTAATTCTAGTACAACTCTGATGCATTTGAAATCATTTAGTATGGTTACAAATAACATGTGTCAGTATGGTGTATTTCTGCTTTTCGAATGTACTAATGTGTAAATAAATTTAAAATCTTATTACTATAGTTTGTTTTAGGTGTATAACATTAGTAGACATATGAGATACAATCTCTGAAAGTTTCATGAAGCATCATTAATTAGGAATGTGTAGCACCTGTTTTCTTTTGTCATTTCGGTGCACACGTCTATACACAAAGAGAAAGATTTTTAATAAAATGTGTCATCATAATCAGATTAAATCTTAATGTTTGATAAGTTCTTCATTAGTTATACATACTCATAAATTAAAATAAAGAAGGATTAGAGGTAAGTTCCATAATGTGAGAAGTTAGCATTTACATATTTCTAGCACACGCTAATGAAATATATCACTTTGTCACTTAGTAAATCACAATTTATATTATTTGTATGAATGATATCATCTAGACTACATCTTTTCTTCATGCTTTTATGATGCAGTACTAAAGAGTCTCTTATCCTGTCATGGTTTCTTGAATGTGAAGTCGGTGCACGTTAATGAAATTTCTCTCAGAAAGTGTCACAATAAAGTTTCACATATTATTAAAGTTTAAATGTAATTCCCTCTCCAACAATTCCTCCTTTGATGGTGAATCAAGCAATCACATTCTTATCTTTATCCCACACGATGTCACTTTATAGTTCAGTTGTTCTCATTAGTTTTAACCTAGATTGCTCTACAGCTTTAATCTTTTCATAATATCCGTATTGTCTATCCTCCAATTCGATTTCATCTCTCTTTCTCTTTACCCCTCTAGTCTCTTTCTTTGTTTTCATGTGTCAGTACATTTTGATGGCAACAGTGAGCATTAGTATGCAAGCAGCAAGTGTTAGTACAGGTTTTAAAATCAGTCCCGCTAGTCCACTTCTCAAGTTAGTAAACCATTTCCCCATTGCAGAATATCCCTTCTCAATCGATTCCCAGGCACCATCAGCTTTTAAACCACTCAAATCTTTTTCCAGGTGTGTAACATTAGTAATGCATCCCTTCAAATCCTTAGTTTTATCCAGGATATAGGTACAGTACTGTTGAACCTTCAGCATTCGACAGACTCCACCTTCCTTTGCAAGGTAGTTTTGTACCACCATAGATCTCATAGCAATCATTTCAGTATCTATGGCTAAGAACCCACCCGCTGTACCAGTTGACAATCTGTCAACTACAGTACAGAGCTTCCAAATTTTGTGAGAATTCAGTATCACCCCAACTGATGGAATTATTGCACCGAATATATCACCTATTATTTCAGCAGCACTAGCACCTGTTTTTAGTTGGATATGTTTTCCTTCATTGGTTTCATCAGATTGATCCACATGATACATTTTTTGAAAAACTATTTCCATGTAACAAGGTCCATACCATTTTTTAGGAAGCCTGTAATAGGCATTTTTCCCAAACATGTAATAAATCCCTGGAAATACATGATCTACACCTCACAAATATAATCCCCAACCTTCTACAATTTAGAAAGTGTGATCACATTCTCTGGAACCAACACAGTTATTACTGTATTCAGTTTTGCACTGCAATATGCATAGCTTTCCTTTATACTGCAAAACTAAAGCAATTGCAGCTTGTGTTTATGCCTCTGTCTATCTTCAATTAAGTCTATGAATTCCTTTTCTACCCTATGCAGAAGGCATGTTAAGTTAAGTTGGTGTGCATACGCCATGTCTAGGCTTTGAGTGGGTTTGAACAATTCCCCCATCATCTTAGCAGTTTGTATGTCAGGCACAGGATTTAGGTGTGTTCTAGTATGCACTTCAGAAAAGACTAGGTCATAGTTGGAATAATAATATTGAAATGGTCCTTTGCAATGAAACAAGCTAGTTAGTACACTGCAAGAAATTCCATAAGTAGCAGGCAAATGATGGTATGTGACTCCTTCTGAAATGCAGGTTAGCAACTGTAAGCAGACAAAACAATTTTGGACATCCATTGTTTGGACGTACTCGTACAAAAGTATAGTAAAAACATTCAATGAGAAATCACTAATAGACTTATCTCCATGTAAAGTTTTGTCATCCTTAACATGCTTAATTCATTGTTATAGTTTTCTAATGGAGATTTAGGAACATAAGTAGGTTTAGTCTTTTCTAAATACACATGATGAGGCAAATTTACAATCAAGAGAAATGTGACAAGAATTATAGAGAATGTAGCAAGTATGCATGCACATACATGTTTGCATTATAATGATACTGGGTTTGGATCCATAGCTCAAGACTATGTTAACATTTGGATTAGATGATAACAGTGTTGCAGTTGAAACAAAGTTTGAAACTTGTTTAGATTGCTTTAGCTTTTCTTTTTCACAGTTCGCATTTATTCACAGCTTTGTTGCTTCAGTCCATAAATCTGTATAGATTCTTGTACTCCCGTCATCTTTATATCAGCTCTTAAATTTTGTTTGCAAAGCTCAATTTGAGCATAACAGTCTCTCAATGCGGTTCATAGGAGCTTGAATTGTTAAACAAAAAGGTATGATATGCTTTTTCACATTCATTTGATGCCAGGTAAGTCCACTCTGGTGCAGTGTATTGGCAACTTGCTATCCTCACTCTTTAAGATCTTCTTACTGATGGTCCTTCACCATCATTGTCACTTTATTTTGACTAACTAGAGACTTCTGCAATTGTTCGTGGTACCCTGCCTTCAATTAGAATGTGTCTCAATCTGTCTGTTCTTACGGGCCAATGGTCTTCATTTACTACTCGGGTTCCAGATGCACTGTTTCCTTCGTTTGGGTCAAAATTTTGCCTAGTCAGCTCTTCTTTTCGTGACCTCTCTGTACCCACAAGAGCTGACTCTCTTGGACCCTCCTCAGGACCAGTGCTATGAATCCCAGTAGGTGGAGCCCCCTCTACAGTTTGGCTAACCTGGGACGGCTGTCTCACTGTAACCACTGCAAACACTACAAGGTGATGGACAAAGTGCTGAAACCTTTCAACCGCTAATCCCCAGTCAAGAGATCTGGGTTTAATCCATTGTTCTTTTGCTCACTAAGCCACCCCAGTTTGGACCCAGCCGTATGCAAATCAGTCTTGACCCTGTTCCTAGTGCGAACAGTCCAGTCCTAACTGCCAAGTCAGGTCCTCCCTATACTGGAAACAAGCATCCTAGGACCGGTTTTGGTGTATCACTCCTCATCAGCCAGGCTAGCTTAAATCCAGTGGCACAGCGAGCAAGGGACCCTCATTTGGGCATACCCTAGGCCACTTAGGGCATACATACCAAGCTCAACAAGATGATGGATGAAGTCACTGTAACCTCGGCGAGTGTGGATAGCGTGTACCCAATTTGGAAGACCACCACACTTAACAGCAGTTGTAGTTACCAGGATCACTTGGAATGGCCCATGCCAACGAGATTCCAGGCACGACTTGGTTACATGCTTCTTCACAAGGTCCCAGTCGCCGGGGCTGAGGTTGTGGAACTGCTCCTGTTGAGACGAAGTTGCAGCTTCCCTAACCCGCTGAGCCACAGAAAGTCCCACGTCAGGCAGTCCTTTATAGCAATCATCAACAAATCATATGTTTTATTGACCAATTGATTTGCGGGTGCAGCAGGCTGTCTCGGCCCTCCCCATGATAATTTCCGGAGGGGACAGTCCCATTCTTTTGTTTGGGGTACTTCTCAAGCTCATCAACATAAGAGGCAAAGCATCAGGTCATTTCAGAGATGTTGAAGCACACACTTTTGTCAACCTGGACTTTAATGGTCCATTCACTTGCTCCACTATGCCAGAGGCTTCTGGACGGTAAGCACGATGTAGCTTCTGATCAATCTGTAATGCTGCACATAACATTTTTAGAACCAAATTATTTAAATGTGTCCCTCGGTCTGATTCCAAAGAAGTCGGAAATCCAAAACGCAGTATGAGTTCCCTCAACAACAACTTGGCCACAGTCAAACTGTCATTTCTTTGTGTAGGGTAAGCCTCTACCTAGTGTGATAAAATGCATACAATTACTAAAATGTATCTCAGACCATTACAAGGAGGCATCTAAGTGAAATTGAGATGAATCCTGTTAAACGGTCCTGCAGATCTACCTACATGACTCATTGTAACTGGTGTCCTTTTGCCTACATTTTGTTGTTGACACACCATGCACCGATAACACAATGCTTCTGCCACAGCTCTGAATCCGGGATTAAACCATATCTGGCGAAAGAGACGTATCATAGCATCTCTTCAAATGTTTTCAGGACCAGGATAGTGGCGTGCCATGGGAGGCAGCAACCTATCCAGTAGTACTGGTCTCCCATCTGTATATAACCAGACTTCATCTTTTTGTCTTTTGGTACAACCTGCTCTTACCCATACCTGCCTCTCTACTTCTGTTACCTCATCCTGCAATGCCTTCACTTCTTCTCAGGTCTCTACAGTTGACAACAACAGTCTACAACATCAGAATTCTCTCGAAGGGATCTCTATTGAAGGTGTAGGAATTTAGAGTGCACTTGCACGCAGTCTCATCCGCATAGCGGTTGCCGACTGTGACATAATCATTGCCCTGCCGATGGGCAGTGCACTTCACCGTGGCTGTTTGAGCTGGCAGTTGTAATGGCAGCAAAAGGTTGCCCACACTTTCCTGACGATATCATGAACTCACGCTGTGACCACAACTTCCCAAGTCATGTACGATGCAAAATCCTTACTGACTATCGGTAAAGATGGTAATTTGCAATTTGTCAGATAAGTTACAAGCTTGTGTTAAGGGCTATCAACTCAGCAACCTGGCTAGAGTATACACCCTGCAACCGTACACACAGCATATGAAGCTTTCAGATTTCTTTCTTCATCAATCAAACAAGATCCATCCACAAATAGCACATGATCAGATTCGGGCAATGGAGTATCTAAAATATTGATTTAGCGCACAATTCAGTCACATCCAGGCAATCATGATCTGCTTCATCACCGCAATCTCATTTCCAGGCAAAGGCATCAAATTTGCAGGATTCAGACTTGTACATCTTATCAGAGTTACGTTCTCTGCTCCCAAAATAACCTGCTCATATTTGATGAGACAGCTGTTAGTAAGTTGTTGCATTTGAGTACGAGTAAGCAATATCTCAACAGAGTGTGGCGCATGCACTCATAACAGATGTCCCATCACAATGCTTTCACTCTGCTCCAAGCTCACACATGTTGCAGCAACAGCTTTAAGCATCCAGGTAAAGCAGCAGTTAAGGGATCAAGAGAAGCTGAAAAATATGTCACAGGTCTACGTGCAGTACCATGCATTTAAACTAGCACTGACAAAGCGCAACCTTTGCTCTCACTGCAAAACAGAGTAAAACTTTTGTTGTAGTCGGGCATTCCTAAAGCTGGAGCTCAACAAAGACTCTCTCGCAGTTCAGTAAAAGAGTGCATGCATTCATCATCCCACAGCACTGGATCTGACACATGCTTGTGAGTAAGCCTTTGAAGAGGCTTTGCTGTCAAAGAGAAATTGGGAAGTCCCTTGTTTATAATAGCCAACCATTCCCAAAATCATACAGACTTTCTTTTGTGTACTAGGCGAGTTCATTTTTCGAATCACATAATCCTGTCTTGGGACACTTTTATGGCTTCTTTCTTAATGTGATGTTCTAGATATAGAGCATCCCTCTTGCAGAACGCAATTTTGATGGTTACAGTTTATGTCCATTCTCTGCCAAATTATTCAATAATGTGATGGTATCACATATGCATGCCTCCTGTGTGCACAACGCTACCAACAGGTCGTCAATGTACTGCACAAGAACAGATTGATTTGGCATCACTAATGACTCCAGATTCTTTTTGAAGATCTGATTAAAAATTGAGGGGCTTTCCGTATACCATTGAGGGGCTCGCACCATGCCATGACACGATTTCCGAACCGGAAAGCAAATAAAAATTGACTGTCCACATGCAACGGGATAGAAAAGAAGGCTTGGCCCAAATCAATGACAGAAAACCAATCAGCTTCACATGGGATCTGGAAAAAGATCACAGCTGGATTTGGCACAACAGGGCAACATGGAACTACAATTTGATTAACTCGGCGTAGAACTTGGACTATTATGGGTTTCCACAAACCCATAATAGGAGAGTTGCATGGACCCTCCATGATTACTTTTAGAATTCCCTGCTCAATCATTGATTGAATTAATGGAGTAATCCCTGCAATAGTTTCTGGACTCAGATTGTACTGAGGAATTTGAGGAAATTCAGCATTTGGCTTCACAGTAATTTGTAGGCCAATGTTCTTTTCTGTAAAATCCCTAACTTCTGGTGACACAATATCTCACAATTTCAGGGACAAATTATCGCATGTTAGCAGAGGAAACAATGCTTCAGCTTCAGAATTTTGTTTAGTCAGTTAAAAACAAAGTCTTCATCATTAGTATGGAATTTGATTCCCTTTGGTGTGTAATAAATTGAGCAATTTAGCTTGCACAGCAAGTCACGTCCTAACAAATTTACGGGGCTTGAATCACACACCACAAATTTATGTAAGTCCTTAAAGGACCCAATTTGAACCGCTATAGGCTTTGTTACTGGATTAGACATTAATTGATTTGAAACTCCTACGACTTGGATTCTTTCTCACAAGAGGGGTAGGTTTGAAACTTCTGCTGTTCTCACAGTGGAACGGATAGCACCACTGTCAACAAGGAATGAGATTGGAGTCCCATTTACCTTACCATACCCACATGGACCACTCTGGTCTACCTCTAGGGATGCGCCAAGCACGCATTCCTTTTCCCCCCTCAGGCACCGTCATTGAGACATGTCTGAATCTGTGTCGTCAATCTGAATCAAATATTTCTGGGCTGCATTTTGATTTGACTCGACTTCAGCATTTGTGTGAAAACCCTTACTTGGATTATATTTCTGAACCTGACCATTCATTCATTTGAGGCATCGGGCTTGGGGCATATTAGGATTTTGATTTCTTTGCCTATGAGTTTGTTGACTCTGTACCATGTTACCTCCTTGTGACTGTGCATTCCCAACTTGTTGAACCTGTCCATTCATCTGATTCAGAGTATTAAATCGACACTCACATTTCCAATGACCACATTTGCGGCAAATGTGACACGGATTAGTCTTTTCATCATCTCAATTCAAACACCTCTACCTCTACCTTGTGGTTGTATACCCTGCTGTTGTCCTCCACCTACTCCTTGCATTCCAGAATTCGTCTAACAATCTCCTTGTACCATGTTTGTGAAATCATCACCAGTACCACTGTAACCTTTCTTAGCAGCTTTCATTTGAGCTATCATCAGCTTCTCCTTAAGCTTCTTATGCTTGGTCTCAAGTTCGTCTCCACAATACTTGGCATATCGGAGAATTTTGTCTATGGGCTTGCTTTGCCAGCAAATCAGGTGCTGCTGGATCATGCTGCTGATTTCAGGTCTTAACTCATACACAAACCGATAGACGAAATGTCACATATCCTTCCCTGACATTTCTCCATCCTGCTATATTGCTTAAATGCCTGCAACAACTGTTCATAATAGGCATCAACTCCTGGGTTGTCCTGCCAATCTTTACCCAATCGATCTCTTTAGGAGAGATCTTTCCCCTTCAAATAGGTAATAGCCTGATTGTACTTCTTCACTACCTCAGGTGATGGTGCACCGGTATGTGGATGTCTAGGTGGTTCAGTTTCAGGCCAATCGATAGCAATTTTACATTCTGCCCACAGATCACTTGGAACTACAATGTCAAACAGAGTATCCAATCTTTCAACACAACCTTCAAAACCTTCACAAATCTCTCAACTTGTTTGTACCATTGAATTGGATTTTCTCTCAATGTGGGGAAATCATTTGTAAAGGACAATATATCTGGTCTTGTCCATGGAACATGTACATACCCTCCTCCAGGTACCTCTCCCATAGGGAGCATTTTCACTTCATGCACCTCCATCATCTTCAATGACTGGGAACATTTGCATCGTAACTCTCCTTGCTTCCTTTTTCTTCATTCATCTTCCTTCCCAATTTTCCAACTCTTCACATTTCCCGAGTGTGGTTATTAAGTCCTTGATTTATAATCTCATTCCCGGAACTCTACTTTTTTCAATATCTCTGTCACTAAAGTCAAATCTGTATAATCTCTGTAGTGGTTTTGATTTTTGTATGTCGACCTTATACTTCTGTGCCAATTCAGCCAGTTTCTCATGTGTGTTTCGAGCATGTCTGGTAATATCCTTGCATACATACAGCAGTTAGTTGTCCTGATAAGTGGCTATCCCAGCGGGGCTTATAGTTCCCATTATCATTTCTTCTAGTTCTACCTTGAGTTTTGCTACATCAAGAGTCTTATCCTTACTCCTTTTGTATATAGAAAGAGCTATATCCCTGATCCAATCATAAAGTTCTCATGGTGTTGGGCCTACCAGTCTTTCTGGTATAATCTCAAGCAAATCTTTGCTATGCCCTTCTACACCTGTAACAGGAGTGGATGGTAAAAGTGACACTTCAGAATCTGGTGCTTTTCCTGCTATGCCTTGGGTTTCCCGTTCTGGGGTTAACATGCCATTTCTAGGAACATGTAAGGTTGAGACTTGTCCAGACCTCCCACTTGAAGTGGTTTGTTGAGCTGAATTTGTATTTGAACCTGTATTTGCTCCACCAGGAATATTAGCTGAAGTCGGGACTAATGGCTCTTGATTTGCCTGTCCTGATCTCGGAAGTGTTGTAGTAGAAACTGAACTATTAATTCCAGTAGGAACAACTATAGTATGTGTGTTTTATTCCCCTACTCCCAGATTGGTATAGTGGAACTACATGACCTATTGTCACAAGGACAGTCAGGGCATCTAGAAAATTCTGCACCGTCTGATTAATTGTTTTGAGTCTCCCTGTAACATCATTTGCAGGTAATAAAGAATTGTGTGGATTTGGACTCAACGGCACGATAGGTGCATCCGGAATCTTCCCAACATAAGACTTTGCTATATTCTGGGGGTGATCTTCATTATAAGGTGGTGGATGATTTAACAATAATTAATTTAAGAATTCGTCATCAATTTCATCCTTACTATCATCAGTCACTGTCAGTGCTTGGGAACTCTCAATGTGTTTTTTTCATTTCCTTGCACTTCTTTCCTTCTTCTTTCTCTGCAACTAATACAGGATACATACGAGCTCCCTCAGCTATACTCGTTCCCCAAGCTTTGTGCTGTCTAGCCTCAACATATTGATTTAAGGTGTTTTTACATCTTCCCTGAAATTTTTGTTTCTCTTTCTGATGAGCTATGTGTTCCCATTCACTAAGAGCTTCCAATTGCATGGGTCTCGGAGGTGATATGATTTCATACAAATGTCTTAGTCAATTCTCAAGGATTCGAATATTAAATGCTCCATACGTTGGGAATGCTAATGAACCATCTTTCTCAGTATATTTCATCCATTTCTCAAGCCATGTGCATGTATGATATCCTCTCTCCTGTGTCATGTATAAAGCTGGTGTACCCTGGGGTGGTATTGGTACCCCTTCTCTCGTGGTCACATCTCCCTGCATCAAACTCTTTAAGTTTTTCAAATTCTTAATTTTCTTCAAATTCTAATATTGTCCTTCACAAATGATTCGCACAGTAACTCTGATGTACACTTCCTTTTTTGTTTCAACTAACCAATACCAGTGCGGCAATCTATGACGATGTCAACCTATCCCAGCGCAGCATTACACCAGCTGACCAATGCATCTTAATTCTAGTATAACTCTGATGCACTTGAAATCATTTGGTATGGTTACAAATTACACGTGTCACTATGGTGTATTTCTGCTTTTCGGATGGACTAACGTGTAAATATATTTTAAATCTTTTTATTAAAAGTTCATTTTATGTGTATAACATTAGTACACATGTGAGATACAATCTCTGAATGTTTCCTGAAAGCATCATTAATTAGGAATGCGTAACACCTGTTTTCTTTTGTCATTTCGGTGCACACGTCGACACACACAAAGAAAGATTTTTAATAAAAGTTGTCATCATAATCAAGTTAAATCTTAATGTTTGATACGTTCTTCATTACTTATACATACTCATAAATGAAAATATAGGAGAATTAGAGGTAAAATCTATAACGTGAGAAATTTGCATTTACATATTTCTAGCACACGTTAATGAAATATACCACTTTGTCACTTAGTAAACACACAATCTAAATTATTTGTACGAATGATATCATCTAGACTACATCTTTCTGCATGCTTTTATGATGCAGTAACTAAAGCTTCTCCTATCCTGTCATGTTTTCTTGAATGTGTAGTTGGTGCACGTTAATTAATTTTCTCTCAGAAAGTATCATAATCGGGTTTCTCATGTTATTAAAGTTTAAATGTAATTTCCTCTCCAACACCCCAGTCTTCCAAAATGGGCAGGATATTGAACAGCTCATTTCTGTAGGTATCATTTTGTTTAAGGCTAAATTTATTTAAAATGGGAGAACCCACCACAATCTTCTAGCGGTCTGAAGCCACCCAACATGAAAATCTAGCATTAAAAACATGTTACCCAGCTCGAGATACAGCGTGCTAAGACGCTTCCAATTGTCATTGGTAGGTGTCCTCTTAGTAGAAAGATCTTCAGCTAGCTAAATATCAAACTGTGTAATTCTCCAGAATGGATGTGAAACCTTCTCAAACACTTGTGGATGCAAGTTAAAATAGCTGACGGCAGGAGGCTCACAAGGAGAATTGGTACGGAGACTGTATTAAAACAAGGTTGCGTTTTAGCACCACACCTCTTCAACCTTTTTATGACTGATCTCTCGCCAATACTAGATCAGGCTAACTCGCATCCCCCATGCCTAGCTACATTGCCCATCACACATTTATCCTATGCTGATGATATAGTATTATTAAGCTACACAAAAGTAGGCCTCAAAAGAGCGATTAATGTATTGGGTCACTTTGCCAAGGCAAATATGCTAGAAATAAACACAACAAAAACAAAAGTGATAACTATAAGTCATCGTGCCCAGAAACAATGGCCGTTCCAACTCGGCAAAATAAATCTGGAAACAGTCAGCTATTACAAATACCTAGAGGTACATATAGATAATCAACTTAGCTTTCAAACTCTCAAGGAGTACCTATTAAAAAAGGAAACGGCCTAATATTTGCCTTCTGTTCAATCGCAAAGCGCCTAAAAGGCCCATTGTTTACCCCACTACTAGCAGTCATCAAAGCAAAGCTTATGCCGAACTTGGCCTACACAAGTGAAGTTCAGCACGGGAAGGATGCAGAAACCCTGGAAAGTCTGCAAACACTGGCATATAAAACAGTATTTGCCCTACCTTGGTACTCTTCACCGGAACAAGTCCGGTCGGAGTTTGGACTGCAACAGCAGCATATATAAAGAAGATATGTATCAATAAAATCTAGATTAACCGACAAAATGTACTTACTAACGCTCTCTGGAAGGCACAAGAAGGTGACCCACAATCAGCTTACACCAAGTACCTACAGTCATCTTTAAAGCTAACAAACATGACAGACCTCTGGCAACAGAACTTACCATTCTTGTCTTTTCAGCAAATATTGAAGAAAGCAGCAAGAATGTACTCACTTATGGATGACAAAATCTTTTTAAACAAGCATGCGCATGCATGGATGGTCTTGCAATCATACACGAAACCGAAACCTGCAACATACTTGGGCTTGACCTACCCCCCCTTCTTAAAAACAAAGCTGCTAGCTATACGATTTGGCTTGCTAACGTCTAATGCAGACCAACCTAGCTGGAAATACAATGGACCTAAATCATGTGGCCTCTGTGGGGCATCAAAGCAGGACTTTATTAACCTAATATGCATCTGTCCAGGTTTAAAACCATATTGATGTTTATTATTAAAAAAACTTTTTAATATTAGAGGTATCAGCACCTGCAGATCTGCAATATTAAGATGTCTTGACCCGAATGACTCACAGCTTAATTGTAACCTGGTAAAAAAAAATCTTTAATGCGAAACATTTGTAGGAAACAGACTGATGGGGAAAGAACTTTGAGTTAATGCTGCACCCAACGGACCCTGTACTATTTTTAAACTTATGTATTTTTAGGAACTTAAACCGTTGTTTAATATATATATTAAGTTGGCGCAACTCACCTAGTTTTACTGGCATATTGTTATGGTTTTAATTAACTTAAACAATAAAGATTGAATCGGAATCTGACTCACCTCTTCCCAAACATGCTCTGACCAAGCTTCTGAGAAGAGATATGAATCCCAGTAGGTGGAGCCCCCTCTACAGTTTGGCTAACCTGGGACGGCTGTCTCACTGTAACCACTGCAAACACTACAAGGTGATGGACAAAGTGCTGAAACCTTTCAACCGCTAATCCCCAGTCAAGAGATCTGGGTTTAATCCATTGTTCTTTTGCTCACTAAGCCACCCCAGTTTGGACCCAGCCGTATGCAAATCAGTCTTGACCCTGTTCCTAGTGCGAACAGTCCAGTCCTAACTGCCAAGTCAGGTCCTCCCTATACTGGAAACAAGCATCCTAGGACCGGTTTTGGTGTATCACTCCTCATCAGCCAGGCTAGCTTAAATCCAGTGGCACAGCGAGCAAGGGACCCTCATTTGGGCATACCCTAGGCCACTTAGGGCATACATACCAAGCTCAACAAGATGATGGATGAAGTCACTGTAACCTCGGCGAGTGTGGATAGCGTGTACCCAATTTGGAAGACCACCACACTTAACAGCAGTTGTAGTTACCAGGATCACTTGGAATGGCCCATGCCAACGAGATTCCAGGCACGACTTGGTTACATGCTTCTTCACAAGGTCCCAGTCGCCGGGGCTGAGGTTGTGGAACTGCTCCTGTTGAGACGAAGTTGCAGCTTCCCTAACCCGCTGAGCCACAGAAAGTCCCACGTCAGGCAGTCCTTTATAGCAATCATCAACAAATCATATGTTTTATTGACCAATTGATTTGCGGGTGCAGCAGGCTGTCTCGGCCCTCCCCATGATAATTTCCTGAGGGGACAGTCCCATTCTTTTGTTTGGGGTACTTCTCAAGCTCATCAACATAAGAGGCAAAGCATCAGGTCATTTCAGAGATGTTGAAGCACACACTTTTGTCAACCTGGACTTTAATGGTCCATTCACTTGCTCCACTATGCCAGAGGCTTCTGGACGGTAAGCACGATGTAGCTTCTGATCAATCTGTAATGCTGCACATAACATTTTTAGAACCAAATTATTTAAATGTGTCCCTCGGTCTGATTCCAAAGAAGTCGGAAATCCAAAACGCAGTATGAGTTCCCTCAACAACAACTTGGCCACAGTCAAACTGTCATTTCTTTGTGTAGGGTAAGCCTCTACCTAGTGTGATAAAATGCATACAATTACTAAAATGTATCTCAGACCATTACAAGGAGGCATCTAAGTGAAATTGAGATGAATCCTGTTAAACGGTCCTGCAGATCTACCTACATGACTCATTGTAACTGGTGTCCTTTTGCCTACATTTTGTTGTTGACACACCATGCACCGATAACACAATGCTTCTGCCACAGCTCTGAATCCGGGATTAAACCATATCTGGCGAAAGAGACATATCATAGCATCTCTTCAAATGTTTTCAGGACCAGGATAGTGGCGTGCCATGGGAGGCAGCAACCTATCCAGTAGTACTGGTCTCCCATCTGTATATAACCAGACTTCATCTTTTTGTCTTTTGGTACAACCTGCTCTTACCCATACCTGCCTCTCTACTTCTGTTACCTCATCCTGCAATGCCTTCACTTCTTCTCAGGTCTCTACAGTTGACAACAACAGTCTACAACATCAGAATTCTCTCGAAGGGGATCTCTATTGAAGGTGTAGGAATTTAGAGTGCACTTGCACGCAGTCTCATCCGCATAGCGGTTGCCGACTGTGACATAATCATTGCCCTGCCGATGGGCAGTGCACTTCACCGTGGCTGTTTGAGCTGGCAGTTGTAATGGCAGCAAAAGGTTGCCCACACTTTCCTGACGATATCATGAACTCACGCTGTGACCACAACTTCCCAAGTCATGTACGATGCAAAATCCTTACTGACTATCGGTAAAGATGGTAATTTGCAATTTGTCAGATAAGTTACAAGCTTGTGTTAAGGGCTATCAACTCAGCAACCTGGCTAGAGTATACACCCTGCAACCGTACACACAGCATATGAAGCTTTCAGATTTCTTTCTTCATCAATCAAACAAGATCCATCCACAAATAGCACATGATCAGATTCGGGCAATGGAGTATCTAAAATATTGATTTAGCGCACAATTCAGTCACATCCAGGCAATCATGATCTGCTTCATCACCGCAATCTCATTTCCAGGCAAAGGCATCAAATTTGCAGGATTCAGACTTGTACATCTTATCAGAGTTACGTTCTCTGCTCCCAAAATAACCTGCTCATATTTGATGAGACAGCTGTTAGTAAGTTGTTGCATTTGAGTACGAGTAAGCAATATCTCAACAGAGTGTGGCGCATGCACTCATAACAGATGTCCCATCACAATGCTTTCACTCTGCTCCAAGCTCACACATGTTGCAGCAACAGCTTTAAGCATCCAGGTAAAGCAGCAGTTAAGGGATCAAGAGAAGCTGAAAAATATGTCACAGGTCTACGTGCAGTACCATGCATTTAAACTAGCACTGACAAAGCGCAACCTTTGCTCTCACTGCAAAACAGAGTAAAACTTTTGTTGTAGTCGGGCATTCCTAAAGCTGGAGCTCAACAAAGACTCTCGCAGTTAAGTAAAAGAGTGCATGCATTCATCATCCCACAGCACTGGATCTGACACATGCTTGTGAGTAAGCCTTTGAAGAGGCTTTGCTGTCAAAGAGAAATTGGGAAGTCCCTTGTTTATAATAGCCAACCATTCCCAAAATCATACAGACTTTCTTTTGTGTACTAGGCGAGTTCATTTTTGAATCACATAATCCTGTCTTGGGACACTTTTATGGCTTCTTTCTTAATGTGATGTTCTAGATATAGAGCATCCCTCTTGCAGAACGCAATTTTGATGGTTACAGTTTATGTCCATTCTCTGCCAAATTATTCAATAATGTGATGGTATCACATATGCATGCCTCCTGTGTGCACAACGCTACCAACAGGTCGTCAATGTACTGCACAAGAACAGATTGATTTGGCATCACTAATGACTCCAGATTCTTTTTGAAGATCTGATTAAAAATTGAGGGGCTTTCCGTATACCATTGAGGGGCTCGCACCATGCCATGACACGATTTCCGAACCGGAAAGCAAATAAAAATTGACTGTCCACATGCAACGGGATAGAAAAGAAGGCTTGGCCCAAATCAATGACAGAAAACCAATCAGCTTCACATGGGATCTGGAAAAAGATCACAGCTGGATTTGGCACAACAGGGCAACATGGAACTACAATTTGATTAACTCGGCGTAGAACTTGGACTATTATGGGTTTCCACAAACCCATAATAGGAGAGTTGCATGGACCCTCCATGATTACTTTTAGAATTCCCTGCTCAATCATTGATTGAATTAATGGAGTAATCCCTGCAATAGTTTCTGGACTCAGATTGTACTGAGGAATTTGAGGAAATTCAGCATTTGGCTTCACAGTAATTTGTAGGCCAATGTTCTTTTCTGTAAAATCCCTAACTTCTGGTGACACAATATCTCACAATTTCAGGGACAAATTATCGCATGTTAGCAGAGGAAACAATGCTTCAGCTTCAGAATTTTGTTTAGTCAGTTAAAAAACAAAGTCTTCATCATTAGTATGGAATTTGATTCCCTTTGGTGTGTAATAAATTGAGCAATTTAGCTTGCACAGCAAGTCACGTCCTAACAAATTTACGGGGCTTGAATCACACACCACAAATTTATGTAAGTCCTTAAAGGACCCAATTTGAACCGCTATAGGCTTTGTTACTGGATTAGACATTAATTGATTTGAAACTCCTACGACTTGGATTCTTTCTCACAAGAGGGGTAGGTTTGAAACTTCTGCTGTTCTCACAGTGGAATGGATAGCACCACTGTCAACAAGGAATGAGATTGGAGTCCCATTTACCTTACCATACCCACATGGACCACTCTGGTCTACCTCTAGGGATGCGCCAAGCACGCATTTCTTTTCCCCCCTCAGGCACCGTCATTGAGACATGTCTGAATCTGTGTCGTCAATCTGAATCAAATATTTCTGGGCTGCATTTTGATTTGACTCGACTTCAGCATTTGTGTGAAAACCCTTACTTGGATTATATTTCTGAACCTGACCATTCATTCATTTGAGGCATCGGGCTTGGGGCATATTAGGATTTTGATTTCTTTGCCTATGAGTTTGTTGACTCTGTACCATGTTACCTCCTTGTGACTGTGCATTCCCAACTTGTTGAACCTGTCCATTCATCTGATTCAGAGTATTAAATCGACACTCACATTTCCAATGACCACATTTGCGGCAAATGTGACACGGATTAGTCTTTTTCATCATTTCAATTCAAACACCTCTACCTCTACCTTGTGGTTGTATACCCTGCTGTTGTCCTCCACCTACTCCTTGCATTCCAGAATTCGTCTAACAATCTCCTTGTACCATGTTTGTGAAATCATCACCAGTACCACTGTAACCTTTCTTAGCAGCTTTCATTTGAGCTATCATCAGCTTCTCCTTAAGCTTCTTATGCTTGGTCTCAAGTTCGTCTCCACAATACTTGGCATATCGGAGAATTTTGTCTATGGGCTTGCTTTGCCAGCAAATCAGGTGCTGCTGGATCATGCTGCTGATTTCAGGTCTTAACTCATACACAAACCGATAGACGAAATGTCACATATCCTTCCCTGACATTTCTCCATCCTGCTATATTGCTTAAATGCCTGCAACAACTGTTCATAATAGGCATCAACTCCTGGGTTGTCCTGCCAATCTTTACCCAATCGATCTCTTTAGGAGAGATCTTTCCCCTTCAAATAGGTAATAGCCTGATTGTACTTCTTCACTACCTCAGGTGATGGTGCACCGGTATGTGGATGTCTAGGTGGTTCAGTTTCAGGCCAATCGATAGCAATTTTACATTCTGCCCACAGATCACTTGGAACTACAATGTCAAACAGAGTATCCAAATCTTTCAACAAAACCTTCAAAACCTTCACAAATCTCTCAACTTGTTTGTACCATTGAATTGGATTTTCTCTCAATGTGGGGAAATCATTTGTAAAGGACAATATATCTGGTCTTGTCCATGGAACATGTACATACCCTCCTCCAGGTACCTCTCCCATAGGGAGCATTTTCACTTCATGCACCTCCATCATCTTCAATGACTGGGAACATTTGCATCGTAACTCTCCTTGCTTCCTTTTTCTTCATTCATCTTCCTTCCCAATTTTCCAACTCTTCACATTTCCCGAGTGTGGTTATTAAGTCCTTGATTTATAATCTCATTCCCGGAACTCTACTTTTTTCAATATCTCTGTCACTAAAGTCAAATCTGTATAATCTCTGTAGTGGTTTTGATTTTTGTATGTCGACCTTATACTTCTGTGCCAATTCAGCCAGTTTCTCATGTGTGTTTCGAGCATGTCTGGTAATATCCTTGCATACATACAGCAGTTAGTTGTCCTGATAAGTGGCTATCCCAGCGGGGCTTATAGTTCCCATTATCATTTCTTCTAGTTCTACCTTGAGTTTTGCTACATCAAGAGTCTTATCCTTACTCCTTTTGTATATAGAAAGAGCTATATCCCTGATCCAATCATAAAGTTCTCATGGTGTTGGGCCTACCAGTCTTTCTGGTATAATCTCAAGCAAATCTTTGCTATGCCCTTCTACACCTGTAACAGGAGTGGATGGTAAAAGTGACACTTCAGAATCTGGTGCTTTTCCTGCTATGCCTTGGGTTTCCTGTTCTGGGGTTAACATGCCATTTCTAGGAACATGTAAGGTTGAGACTTGTCCAGACCTCCCACTTGAAGTGGTTTGTTGAGCTGAATTTGTATTTGAACCTGTATTTGCTCCACCAGGAATATTAGCTGAAGTCGGGACTAATGGCTCTTGATTTGCCTGTCCTGATCTCGGAAGTGTTGTAGTAGAAACTGAACTATTAATTCCAGTAGGAACAACTATAGTATGTGTGTTTTATTCCCCTACTCCCAGATTGGTATAGTGGAACTACATGACCTATTGTCACAAGGACAGTCAGGGCATCTAGAAAATTCTGCACCGTCTGATTAATTGTTTTGAGTCTCCCTGTAACATCATTTGCAGGTAATAAAGAATTGTGTGGATTTGGACTCAACGGCACGATAGGTGCATCCGGAATCTTCCCAACATAAGACTTTGCTATATTCTGGGGTGATCTTCATTATAAGGTGGTGGATGATTTAACAATAATTAATTTAAGAATTCGTCATCAATTTCATCCTTACTATCATCAGTCACTGTCAGTGCTTGGGAACTCTCAATGTGTTTTTTCATTTCCTTGCACTTCTTTCCTTCTTCTTTCTCTGCAACTAATACAGGATACATACGAGCTCCCTCAGCTATACTCGTTCCCCAAGCTTTGTGCTGTCTAGCCTCAACATATTGATTTAAGGTGTTTTTACATCTTCCCTGAAATTTTTGTTTCTCTTTCTGATGAGCTATGTGTTCCCATTCACTAAGAGCTTCCAATTGCATGGGTCTCGGAGGTGATATGATTTCATACAAATGTCTTAGTCAATTCTCAAGGATTCGAATATTAAATGCTCCATACGTTGGGAATGCTAATGAACCATCTTTCTCAGTATATTTCATCCATTTCTCAAGCCATGTGCATGTATGATATCCTCTCTCCTGTGTCATGTATAAAGCTGGTGTACCCTGGGGTGGTATTGGTACCCCTTCTCTCGTGGTCACATCTCCCTGCATCAAACTCTTTAAGTTTTTCAAATTCTTAATTTTCTTCAAATTCTAATATTGTCCTTCACAAATGATTCGCACAGTAACTCTGATGTACACTTCCTTTTTTTGTTTCAACTAACCAATACCAGTGCGGCAATCTATGACGATGTCAACCTATCCCAGCGCAGCATTACACCAGCTGACCAATGCATCTTAATTCTAGTATAACTCTGATGCACTTGAAATCATTTGGTATGGTTACAAATTACACGTGTCACTATGGTGTATTTCTGCTTTTCGGATGGACTAACGTGTAAATATATTTTAAATCTTTTTATTAAAAGTTCATTTTATGTGTATAACATTAGTACACATGTGAGATACAATCTCTGAATGTTTCCTGAAAGCATCATTAATTAGGAATGCGTAACAACTGTTTTCTTTTGTCATTTCGGTGCACACGTCGACACACACAAAGAAAGATTTTTAATAAAAGTTGTCATCATAATCAAGTTAAATCTTAATGTTTGATACGTTCTTCATTACTTATACATACTCATAAATGAAAATATAGGAGAATTAGAGGTAAAATCTATAACGTGAGAAATTTGCATTTACATATTTCTAGCACACGTTAATGAAATATACCACTTTGTCACTTAGTAAACACACAATCTAAATTATTTGTACGAATGATATCATCTAGACTACATCTTTCTGCATGCTTTTATGATGCAGTAACTAAAGCTTCTCCTATCCTGTCATGTTTTCTTGAATGTGTAGTTGGTGCACGTTAATTAATTTTCTCTCAGAAAGTGTCATAATCGGGTTTCTCATGTTATTAAAGTTTAAATGTAATTTCCTCTCCAACACCCCAGTCTTCCAAAATGGGCAGGATATTGAACAGCTCATTTCTGTAGGTATCATTTTGTTTAAGGCTAAATTTATTTAAAATGGGAGAACCCACCACAATCTTCTAGCGGTCTGAAGCCACCCAACATGAAAATCTAGCATTAAAAACATGTTACCCAGCTCGAGATACAGCGTGCTAAGACGCTTCCAATTGTCATTGGTAGGTGTCCTCTTAGTAGAAAGATCTTCAGCTAGCTAAATATCAAACTGTGTAATTCTCCAGAATGGATGTGAAACCTTCTCAAACACTTGTGGATGCAAGTTAAAATAGCTGACGGCAGGAGGCTCACAAGGAGAATTGGTACGGAGACTGTATTAAAACAAGGTTGCGTTTTAGCACCACACCTCTTCAACCTTTTTATGACTGATCTCTCGCCAATACTAGATCAGGCTAACTCGCATCCCCCATGCCTAGCTACATTGCCCATCACACATTTATCCTATGCTGATGATATAGTATTATTAAGCTACACAAAAGTAGGCCTCAAAAGAGCGATTAATGTATTGGGTCACTTTGCCAAGGCAAATATGCTAGAAATAAACACAACAAAAACAAAAGTGATAACTATAAGTCATCGTGCCCAGAAACAATGGCCGTTCCAACTCGGCAAAATAAATCTGGAAACAGTCAGCTATTACAAATACCTAGAGGTACATATAGATAATCAACTTAGCTTTCAAACTCTCAAGGAGTACCTATTAAAAAAGGAAACGGCCTAATATTTGCCTTCTGTTCAATCGCAAAGCGCCTAAAAGGCCCATTGTTTACCCCACTACTAGCAGTCATCAAAGCAAAGCTTATGCCGAACTTGGCCTACACAAGTGAAGTTCAGCACGGGAAGGATGCAGAAACCCTGGAAAGTCTGCAAACACTGGCATATAAAACAGTATTTGCCCTACCTTGGTACTCTTCACCGGAACAAGTCCGGTCGGAGTTTGGACTGCAACAGCAGCATATATAAAGAAGATATGTATCAATAAAATCTAGATTAACCGACAAAATGTACTTACTAACGCTCTCTGGAAGGCACAAGAAGGTGACCCACAATCAGCTTACACCAAGTACCTACAGTCATCTTTAAAGCTAACAAACATGACAGACCTCTGGCAACAGAACTTACCATTCTTGTCTTTTCAGCAAATATTGAAGAAAGCAGCAAGAATGTACTCACTTATGGATGACAAAATCTTTTTAAACAAGCATGCGCATGCATGGATGGTCTTGCAATCATACACGAAACCGAAACCTGCAACATACTTGGGCTTGACCTACCCCCTTCTTAAAAACAAAGCTGCTAGCTATACGATTTGGCTTGCTAACGTCTAATGCAGACCAACCTAGCTGGAAATACAATGGACCTAAATCATGTGGCCTCTGTGGGGCATCAAAGCAGGACTTTATTAACCTAATATGCATCTGTCCAGGTTTAAAACCATATTGATGTTTATTATTAAAAAAACTTTTTAATATTAGAGGTATCAGCACCTGCAGATCTGCAATATTAAGATGTCTTGACCCGAATGACTCAAAGCTTAATTGTAACCTGGTAAAAAAAAATCTTTAATGCGAAACATTTGTAGGAAACAGACTGATGGGGAAAGAACTTTGAGTTAATGCTGCACCCAACGGACCCTGTACTATTTTTAAACTTATGTATTTTTAGGAACTTAAACCGTTGTTTAATATATATATTAAGTTGGCGCAACTCACCTAGTTTTACTGGCATATTGTTATGGTTTTAATTAACTTAAACAATAAAGATTGAATCGGAATCTGACTCACCTCTTCCCAAACATGCTCTGACCAAGCTTCTGAGAAGAGATATAAATAAGATTACTCAGAATGTTTTAATTCCCCAATGAGCTCTTAAACTTCTTTCACATTTAGGATAAGAATATCTTTAATTGATCACAAAGCACTTGGGATCAAGGTAGAGGGCTGTACAAGCTGAATAAACTAATGAATGTCTTTAGAGTGGGAAACAAAGCAGCAGGATAGTTCTCAGCATTTTGTTGCATAGATAGCTAGATTTGTTCTGCCTGATGGCATTTAGATAACTGTTTAATTGAGTTCTGTCATTTCTTTTCCCCAGTTCCAAGTCAATCTTCAGGCCCAGTATCCCATTAGCCTTCTATTTGATCTCTGTCAGCAATTGTTTGAATCTAGCATTTTTTGGGCTGGCGTATCTGAGGACATCTCTCCTCTTTTTGTTAACTATTCAGTGAAAATGCTGGTGTGGCAGGTACCTGATGGCCTCTTGCCAGACATGATAAATTCTAGGGAAAACTAAAGCTAAATAGCATGAACCCACCCATTTATTCACTTCTCACAAATATAATAAGTTCCCCTTATTACATGTTCTCCTTGAATCAGAAATTCCTCATTAACTTCATAGGTCTTATCACAAATAATCTCACTACCAAATTCCAGCGTATCTCCATTCACAGGACTCTGCTGTCACTAAATTAACCTGTGCTCAATATCCTGGTAGTTATTTCGCACAGCAGACAGGCTTAACTTAGGGCAATGTGTAAATTATATATGCAATACCCAAACAGTAATAGAGTCAAAACACAGTGCAATAAAAATCCCAAACCAAATTAAAAATAGAATGCATTTTAATAAATCAAATGATACCAAAATGACAAAAATCCAAAAAGGGAACCATAGACATACATTTTTAGAACATTTCTTAAAAAAATGGTGCCAAAAAGTATTAAGCACCAAATGTGGTCAACTGGTTGCAGTAGACCGTGACCTAGGTGTGATTTGAGGCTGACTGCAATGGTGCATGGGTCTGATTCAGAAACCAGGCTCGACTATGTTGCAGGTTTACCTTGAGACTTGGGGGTCGATTCCGATCTCGGCCGGTAGGGCTCCGAATCGGAGTCGGCTTTACCGGATCCGATTCGGACGCCCTGTTTCCGACCGAGTCGGATGTGCGTCCGGGCGAACGAGTACAATGCGAACGTACGCGAAATCGCCGACCGACTCGTTCGCGGGACCCAACCGCTCCGACCGACTCGCACGGACACGACTCGCACCGCGCAATGGAGACGTTCCCCGGCTGGGTAAGTACGATGCACGCCGCGAGCAGTCCGACCGACTCGCGCCGTCCGGCTCTAAAGTGCAGTCGGAGCCGCACTTTGGGGGTCCGTGTCGGACCCCCTGTACGCCTAGCCGCGCGAGTCGCACACAGGGGGGACCCATGGGTCCCCCCTACCTGTGCGTGTACGGCGCGACCCGCTTTGACGCGTACCCGCTATAGGGGCGCCCTTGTTCGCCTCGCACCCATTGAGTCAATGGGAGCCCGCGTACGCGTTGTACGACCGGCTCCCATTGACTTCAATGGAGTCCGACCGAATCGAGTCCGATAGCATGCGAACGCATCGTACTCGTTCGGTCGGACTGCTAGGGTCCGATTCGGTCGGAAATCTCTCCGGGTCCGGCTCGGTCGGAGAGATTTCCTACCCGAATCGGAATCGGCCCCTTAGTCTAAAAAATGGAAGTCCAAAAGCTTCAGCGGGGCAAGGCAGCATGCAGGAGCTGAGAAGGGCTGAATCAGGTCAGATAGCCATTGGACACGGTCTTGATGAAGCTGTTGTTTTTTGGCACAAAAGCTCATAGTAAGAGAAATTCAACTGGTGAAGCCATTAATTTTTGACCAGAAACTCTGAGCAGGGGAAATTTGAATTTCAGGCCCAAAGGACATGTAAAAGTTAAAAGTACGTGTCCAACCTTTTAAATACAGTTCACCTTGCCCTATGAGCTGTTTAGAGCCTACTTTAGGGGCAGCATATATGTATTAAAAAGGAAGGTGTAGGCTGTGCAAAAGATTTATTTTGCCAGGTTGAATTGGAAATTTGCAACAGTTTAAAACTGCATACACAAGCTGCAATGGCAGGCCTGAGACATGTTTGAAAGGCTACTTAGGTGCAGGCCCCCTAGTAGCATTTAATTTACAGGCCATGGGCACAAGTAGTACCACTTTACTAGGGACTTACACATAAATTAAATGTGCCAATTGGGTGTAAGCCAATGTTACCATGTTTTAGGGAGAAAGCACAAGCACTTTAGCACTGGTTAGCAGTGGTAAAGTGTCCAGAGTCCTAAAAGCAGCAAAAGCAAAGTCAGCAAAAACAGGAGGATACAAGGCAAAAAGCTGGGGGAAAACCACACCAAGGATGTCAGGTCCAACAAGTACTTTAATGTGGAAAACATTGATGCTTCATTCAGTTTCTCATAACATACAGAACAATCGAACAAATATGGTATTTTTTGTACCAGGTACCTACCTCACCCCTTTATCAGCCCATCCCTTCACTTCCTCGTAATCACATCCTTACCCTCAATGATACTTTCTTGTGCACATTGAACATGCCACTATTATTGACAATAAGGGTGGCCCTTGCTGTCTAGACACCTTTGGGGACTTCACCCTGTCTAGATTTCTTTCTTTGGATTATGTTCGCAGAACGCAGCACACATGCAAAGAGGAAGTAATGTGGAGAAATACAGATCTTTCTCCTTTTTATGCCAGCCTCAAGTAGGTGCAACATTTTGGCACAAACTCATGTTTACAAGTCTTTGTAAATATGGATTTGCATTTAAATACATGTGTGAATGCACAGGTACACCCATACTCCACCAATGAAACTCCTACTCAGCACAAATAGGGCTTTGAGTAGCTTTGTAAATCCGAAAACAGATTTTGCATTGGTGATGCACCAAAAAAGTGACTTATTTCTGTTTGTGGTAGGAGTAAATCTCAAGTCTTTTCCCAACAGAACTCTGAGAATTCCCACAAACCCATACATTTTCTGAGAAATCCTTGTCTTTGTACATTTACTCCCCAACCATTCGGTTGGATATACTCATGCACATTACACAGGCATAGGGCAATCTTGTTCTGCAGTAGAATATTTTACTACTGCATGGTCGTCTTTTTTGAGTTCCTAACAGCTGTACATCCATTTGCCTGTAAATATGTCAGACTTACATGTACAATTTGTTTGTGTGACTCAGGCCCTAGATGTTAATAGGAGTGTCACCCCTCTCAACCATGCTCCCAGGAACCTCCTCAAGGACCACGATAGACCCAACAGGGCAAACACAGAAATCTTCTCTCATTCTTCCTCATGAGGCAGTAAACGCTCAAAGAAAAATGCTATTTAATGTTAGCCCAAGAGTTTAAGAAGTTCGCAGCCAGGTTTTCAACTGGAAGAAATGAATTGGGGAGCACAGTTTAGAGAGGAAATGTCCAGTGCACAGCTGGATAAGGGCACTTTAACTGACGTTGTGATTCACTCATATTTGCAAATACTACAACTGAAAAAGTAAGTGAGAAATTAAATCTGAGCATGGAAGTTACAAAACATAACATGTCACACTCCTTTTTTCTCCTTGATTTGCATTCAAAGTAGCCGTATCGCGCTAATTTTGTTGTTTGTGGAATTTTCCCATCAAAACTCCCATCCTGCCATAGTTCAGGAGTAGAAACGTGAAATAGGGTGTTTAAACCCTGCAAATAAAACATACAAATGGGACAAAGAAGTACACAAAATAAAAGAAAATCCAAAATACTTCTCCAGCTACTTCCCCAGAATCTGGAACAATAGCTATGTACTCAAGACCACCCTAACCCTGCTCCACTTTAGGAAAGAGATGAAGACACACCTTTTCAAAGAACCCTACATCTCGACGAAGTAACAGCCCACCTCCACTCAGAACTCAATACACCTCCAAACACTTGTTGACTGTACCTTTGCCTTTCTTTGCCCCTGTACAGCGCTTTGCTGCCTTTTAGCTAAATTCTTACCATACAAATAAGTACATGAATACATATATACTATGTAGATAATGTTTACTGTATATAAATTCGCTATTTGCTTTGTCTTATATGTTAAGTATTCAGTTCTTTTTATTCAGTTCATTACTCAGAGAATATAAGAATTGCAATGGTCAGGAACACATCTCAATATGCATAGAATATACGAAGAAGCATCCTTCAGCCCTTATGCATTGCATAGAATAAATTCACGACTCCTCGAACTTCAACAGCCATCGCCCTTTAATGAAAACCCAAAGCACTGCTTTTCGCCTTATTACCTGGTGAAGAAGTGCTATACATTATTAATGACTTCATGTATTAATGCTGCCAGCATGAATATTCAATTATTCCACTCTTTTCTGTGCGCTTGTACGGTGTGTACCAGTAGGAGAGCATTTGTTAAATGGCTTCAAACGTGCTTTGATACTGCATTGTAAAGTGCAGGATGCTTACGTGCCCCTTTCCCTTCGCTATGGGGATCAGGCTTCTGAATTTGAAGATCAAAATATGCGGCTCCAGTGTGATCAGTATGCAGCTTTCAGCATACATATTTAGCTGCAGTTGAAAATCTGTCATTCTTATTCTGGAACGGCTCAGTAGTTTTACGATCCTGTGTCAAAATAATCGCTAGAAAAATCATTAAAGCCCCATAATGGGTGTCAACAGGACACACACACATGCACATACCGAGCATCTCAGTGGCCTGCAGAAATCCTAAATCACTCATACGTCAGTAACACCCGGCAAAGGCTCGGTAAATAAGCAAGCAATGTGTGTGTGGTTCATATGTTGATCCCGCCAATGCTAGACACGGATTTTCCCTTTTGTCACCACCTCCGTCCTGTTTACAAACCAACCAACCGGGACCAGAGTTTTAGTTTTCAAATTAGTTATTGATCCGCATGCCAGAATAGACCCGTTTTAAAAATGTATGTATGTGCTTTGGTGTCAGAAAGAGTCCAAATTACCATTTGATAGATAGGAGCTGCAGTCTCACACAATGGAATGCTGAGTTTCTGACAAATCCTTTTCACTTGTGCTTCCCGGGTGCTCTGACTCGCTGATTCGCTGTAGTTCAACGAAAAGTTAAACTAATGTGTGTTCCATTGGCATTGTTTCTTTGAAATGCAGTAGGTAAACTGTTACATCCTTTGCCTCTACCTTGTTCAAATGTGTTCATAATTTATGTATGTGAACGGTAGGCATGAGTAACAACTTGAAAACCAAGCTTTAATTTATAGTGTGCTTATGCATGCATTGTATGCAGGGCCAGTTCTAGGATTTCTGGGGCCCCGGGCATAAAGGTAAAGTGAGAGGCCTCTCTAATTTGCATACAATGTGACACATTCAGAGCTGGTAGCATCTTGCTTCGGGCAGACCTCTCTGTTGTGTTGTGGGCACTAGGCGACCATACTGCAGAAATAATGACACAGACACAGTTTGTGTGGTAACTGGAACGGACCAGGAGCACGTGCACTCAGCCCTTTTATTGGCAGGGTCACCTAACGGGTGACACCTGTGTTGGATGGGTGAGTGATGGGTATAAGAACCGTGGGAGTGACTGGTAAACACTTGACTGTGTACAGCAGGACAGAACATTCCTCCCAAATTTTATTAAAAACAAGTCCAACCTGTGGGAAGGAATGAAAAACAACTAACAAGATGAACACCACAGGGTCCATCAGCTTCTAGAATAGAACAACAAGACAGCAGCGGACATGGGGCTAATAACACAGACTGCAACAGTGCCTTTTCACCGGCATCCATAATTTAACCTGAGTGGTTCAGGGCACGAGTGTTGGCTTGGATACGTCAGTAACACTCTGAGCAACACACTGGTGAAAACATGTCCTTGGTCTGAAACTGTTCTAATCCGCTGATGCTGAGGACGAATTGTGGTAGGTCTGAATAGTTCCGAAACAGGGTGCATCAGGAGCTGGGTCGGAGTACATTGCGAAGGTTCACTATGGTGTTGCTTGATCCACTGCTGAAAATCTTTACCGTGCTGTGACTTATTGAAGTCTCTATTAGACAGCTGCGCTGCATCCTGGAGTCGGTCGGTGGGGCAATATCAAGTCCTTGGTTTCCACGGGACTGCTTGTGGGCTGTGTTGGGGCTGCGTGTATGCCTATATCGAGGCCACACAAGATCACAGAGGAGCCGCTGCCTCAGGAGTAGGTGGGTCTTGGTCAAGACGTGCTTTCGCTACTGGGATCCGGACGCAAACCAGGTTAGCAAGTAGTCACTGGTTCTTCTTGTCAGCTGTTATGGCAACGATGTAGGACTCCAGTCCATTTGTTCGATACTCCAGGGAGGATAATGTTTGATGCACTTGACATGGGCTGGAGTGACCAGCTGTTTGGTGAATATGGACGACATTTGGTGACGACTTGCCGTTATGGTTGCAGGCCTTCATTTTTGAGTCTATCACAGGGAGTGAGGGTGGCCAGGCGTTTCCATTTCCTTTGGGGAGGCATTGGGACGTTTACTAGTATAGTCAAAATGTCGACAGGCACTGACAGGCGTGAAAACACTTTTTCAAACATAGAAGAAGTCTCTATGACCTATACTATTGTATTTATACGACAATTCAGCTTACAGCCTTTATTGTTGAAATGTTGCACTTTTTTCGCTTGAGTACCTAATATGCATGTACACTTTGCTGCGAGCACTACTCTAACTAAACCACATTTGTCAATAATTGTTCATGCATAAATGCTCTTGATTACATACTTTAATTTTGTAAAATCGCACTTCTATTGTCTGGTCCCTGTGCTGTTGGATTGATTATTTGGAAATTGCATGCACAATTGATTGAGGATGGCTATTCAAACCACGACTATCCATTGAATAGTCATGCATGTAAGGGTTAACATATGTTATGGAAATAATATAATGCGTAGCCAGAGTAGTTACATGCCCCTTGAGTGAAGTCTCTGGATGCTACAGTTGAAGGCTTTTCTGCTCAAGGGCATAAGTTAAAAAACATTGTTCTATCTTTCAGGGTCTGTTGATGCACTGCAAATGAGGCAAAGGATATTGTGGGAAATTCATTTCAAATTAAATTTAGTGCACTACTTTTGCCACATTTCTTTGAATTGTTCTTATTAGAAGCTAAAATTAGACATTTCTGTTATATCATCTTTCTCTTCTCCCAGTTAAATTTGTCTAAAATAACTCAATAAAGACACACAGAGTGAAGTTCCTTTCTTTTTTAAACCAATAATGCTTTTCAGATTTGAAGCTAGCAATGAATTTGTCAAAACGTTTAGAAAGGTGCATTTCCAATTGAGCATGTATGTGTTACTGCCACTGACTGACAATATTTGACCACTTCTACAACACGTTTGTTTTCATAGTTCTGTTGTATTCATAGCTTCAATCATTGTTTTCTCCTTAAACGCATTTGAGGTTCTCATGCTTTTTCCCAGACACTGCTGATCAGATGAAAGTAAAAAATGGTCCTGTCAGAGATGTAGGCCGTTAGTGCAAACCCTCATTATTGACAAAACAGAGCGAATTTGGCAGACACTTCTGATTTTTGCCACAGATGAGACGGACATAATCATTTGCGCATTTCCGAGGAGATCCAAGAGTTGAATCTTTTGTAAAACATGAAAACAAAAAAATAAAGGGTCTCTTCAAATGTCATTGGATGACCTCGTTGTAGCGTGCATGTGTGCCTTGGCAGTGTCTGATTAATGAGGCGGCATCTTCCAATGTAATAACTTTCTCTGCTGTTCTTATATTTTCTATTGTATAATAATTTTAATGAAAAATATAAAAAGAAAATGTGTTGATTCACAATATGTGAACCAAGGGCATCAGGGTGCTTTTAAGGCACTCATACAGATACTGGAAAGGTAGTTGATTTTCTCGAATTGTTATTCATTATAGGTTATTCACTGTAAAATTGAATATTGAAAGTCTGTGGCTTGGACACGTTTCTTATTGTTCTGATATTAAAGCCCCTATGACTGTCTAAATGCCAACAATAAAACCTCGTTCTTGACCTTTTTACCGCTGTTCGCCGCTGCCAGAACATTTGAGTCTGCCTGACAGCAAGAACTTTCTCTCTCATTAAAATGCCTTAAGGGACAGCCAGCGGGGAGGAATAAAGTCTTGTGCACTATTGCAAGTCTCTGCCTCTGCACTCATCTTCATGTGCACAAATGAATAGTGCTAGAAATGTATTTACATTTTGTCACTTATTTTCATCATTAATCATCTCAAAATTCTAGAAGTTTATTCGAGAATTATAGTAGTTTGTTGGACACATAAGTGTAATCTGTGCATTTTAGGTGCATGATTTTCAACAAGGAGGATAAACTACAGATAGCACAGCAATATGCTAGTTGGTGTGAGGCATGTTTGGGACAGACTTTCAGGAAAGAAGTAAAAGGAATAGTCTTTGGTCTGATGCTGGGAACTGCTAAAATGAATACTCAAGCGTTTTGACTTTGTTCGACTTAGAGGACGAAGCCTTCCTTTCTGTGTGGGTGGACCTCATCTCTCTTGATAGATTTGGCTATTAGTAGCATGGATATCCACCCGACTTTTGAGTCTCTTGATACTATTAGCAGATATGAGGTGCTTATTTTTACTCTTATCCGTCATTCTAATATTATTATTTCTACCCTAATAATTAGCTATAAAGCCTACCTAATAATGGAAGAGGCTTTTCTGACAGAAGGCTTGTAGGAAATGACCATCTTTTGCATGACATTTCCCCAGATCTTTACCCTATCTCCTTTGCTGGTTTTAGAACCGGGGGCCAGATGGACGTCTGTTTTTACCAGTCACAGAGAATCGGAAAGTTTGCGACCACTAAAATTGCTTCTGGTATGTACTAACCCTATTTTGCGAGTCGGTAACCAAATATCGACTTGCAAAATAGGGTTTGCTACTAGGAAGGGGCGTGCCAAGGGTGTCCCTTCCCAATAGCGAGTTGCAAGGGCATGTACGATTATTTTGCGACCGGAGTGGGGTCGCAAAACAATCGCAGTTTACCGCCTACTTCAAGAAGGTGGTAAGCCAGACGCAAACGGGAAGGGGTGTCCAAGGGACCCATTCCCCTGAGTGACTGGCAGCCAAAACGTTTTTAAGAGCAGGCAGTGGTCCCACGGACAACTACCTACTCTTAAAAAATGAAACAGAAAATGTCATTTTTCTTTTTGAAACACATCCTGTTTTCCTTTTGTAAAATAGGCTGCATTTAAAAAAAAAAGTTGCTTTATTTAAAAGCAAGCACAGACATGTTAGTCTGCTGTTCCCAGCAGGCCACCATCCCACCATCCCTGTGTTATTGCCAATTTCCAATGGGTCACAAATTGTGACCTGCCTCTTGAATATTGATGAGGCAAGTCAATCGCAACCCCATTGGCAATCACTAATGCGTCTGGGACCCATTAGTACATTTTATTTGAGACCCACAAACTGCAAGTTGCTAAAAATCCCAATTTGCAAGTTACAAAATGTAATGGTCGTCCATCTAGCCCCAAATAAACTTTACCCATGCTAACCAGGAGTAAAGTGCCTATGCACTCCCTTTAATCATGGTTAAATCGACTTAATCCTCTTTGGAACATTTAACTTTCCTGTAAAATCTTTGTATATGGTTTATAAAATGCACCCAGGGCCATGAAGTTAAATACAACTTGTGGACTGCAGCACCTATTGTGCCATCCACTATAGTGGACTCCAAACATGGCTACAGGACTGAGCTGTGTAGCCTGACAGCTGAAGTGTAAACCCTGCAGTATGATTAATCAGAATAACCCTTTTCACAGGTAAAGTATAAACCTGAGCGGAGTTCGTGGAGTGTTACTCCGCAGAACTCAGCTAAGTGCCAGAAAAACTCCACCGCGCTCCGCGGAGTTCTGCCAGCGACGGAGTCTGTTATGTCGTGCTGCTAGCACTGATTTTTAGCGCCAGGAGTTTGTCCCACACTGTAAAATCAGCGTGAACGGCACTACGTATTGCGCCAGAGGGTGCTGCTGCTTTCTGCCGCTCAAGTAGACATTCTACTCGAGTGGCATCTTCGTCAACGCGAATGGCAGATGTCTCAATGCGAGTGGTCGTGACCTGCCGCGACCTCCCGCAATGAGAAATCTCGCCAGGCGGAGGTCTAGCAAGTTATTTTTTCTTGCAAGCGCTTGCCAACTTACCGTTGGCAAACCACTCTTGAAAAATTACTCCGCTCCACATCACTTCTCTGAGTTTTTCGGAACCCCGTGCAAACTCTGCCAGCGGAGCGGAATTCTTCGCCTACCCCTAGTAAACAACTCCCTTTTGAATATCAGTAAGTCATCCCTACGTAGGCCTTATAGCACACAAGAAAATGTGCATGGTGTTTAAAAGTGGGACAGGCAGAAAATTTACATTACCATGTCCCTACTGTGACAAGGCCCAAAAG
Source organism: Calotriton arnoldi (assembly GCA_963921515.1). NCBI lineage: Eukaryota > Metazoa > Chordata > Amphibia > Caudata > Salamandridae > Calotriton > Calotriton arnoldi. The sequence continues at coordinate 594,369 of CAWUFW010010146.1, forward strand.
GCTGCGTCGACTATGGCAGGCCTAGCTGTCCTATGGAGAAAACTATTAAATACTAAAAATACTAATACTGCTAACTCGGGAGCTAGGTGAGATAGAAAAATAATTAAATTACTATTTTTAATAGTTATTAAAAATCAAATTCAATGGTGACTTTGAATTATAAATAAATATTAAAGAAACCTAACTTTGAGAAAGTTACCTCTTCCCTGTCTGAAGCTCTTGGAGGCTAACTTACATTAACTCTCCAACAAATCCCAGCCTGTACTGGGCCTGAGTCAGTAATGAAATTCATCCCAGGAGCTACACAATAGATCGTTTTGATTGACATGTCGACCTGAATGGGCAGAGAAGACTCTGAGCTCAGAATATTCAAGTTTGGAGCTATGGGCATGCTGCTGGCACATCTGTGTCAAAGCCTGCATGACAGGTCTGTCTGAAGCACATGTAAAACCTTTGTGCACTGAAAGGGATCAAACAGGACAAGAGAGCAATTATTATTTATCTCCTGTCTGGCACTGAGAGAACCTGCTTTGTTTCACTAGACGTCTGTCTCCTAGTTTGGGTCCAGGATAGGTTTCAAACTGCATGTTAGTGTTAGATGTGAGAGATTCCTGGTGATTTCCCTATGACACTCCCACACACAACACCCAACCTTCAGATCCCAGGTTTGGGGTGGCTGAAGACTTTTTTGAAAATGCCATGGCACATAGAATTGTTGGGCCTGTTTGCAGTTAGGTAAACAGCAACTACTTTAAACGTGGGTAGGATTGCCCCCAAGACCTTTCATCCCATTGATTAGGGAGTGCCCTGAATCACCCCCACCCGCTAGCTGGTTCCAGGCATAAATGTGGCATCCCCTGGAACTCTCGTCAGAACACATTCCGGACCTAGGGAAGAACAGAGTGGACTGGACTTTCTGTTGTGACCTGAGAGGGGCCCTGAAAGACTGGACATACTAATCTTTGTGCCCAGAACAAAGACGTGGACTCCAAGGGTCATTTGGTTGACCTCTTGCATGGCTACATTGATGCAACAAGCTTCAAGATGTAATTTCAAGATTCCCAGTTAACCAGTAGCATCTGTACTTAGTCTGCACTTAGCAGTTAGGTCTGGCTGATATCCTGAGAGTCTCTAAGTGCCCTCCCCTGAGGTCCTGGGAGCCTTGGAATTGTACTCCTGTGGGAGTTATGAGACATTTCAAGCTTTTTCTTCAGAAAGTTTATTTCTGCATTGGTACTTAAAAAACTTTTTTGTACTTTTCGGATTTCAGACTTTCACCAGGGCCAATCTGCTTGTTGTATGTGACGAGGGCTCTCTCGTGTTTAGCCTCAAATCATACCTAGGTCCTGGTCTCCCATTTTCATATACCATCATTGACGCTTTGTGCTTTTTGGTGCTATTTCTACTTAAAACTTAAAAAAAATCATATCTGTGATTCCCCTTAGAGTATTTTGTTATGTTGGTGCCATTTTATTTATAGAACTTTACTCTATTTTTCTAATTCAGATGGGATTTATATTCCTTAGTGTTTTTACTTTACTACCATTTGGTATTGCATTAAATTTTGCCCATTACCCTAAGTGAAAGCTATCTTCTCTGTGCCATAGCTACTTAGTTTAATTTAGTGACTTTAAGGTTTCGTCCTGATAGCAGTTGTGATTATTCCTTGAGGTAGGCAGCTGCCCATCCCAAATAATAATCCAATTTCTTAGTGGGTTTAAGAAAGAAATCTAGATCTTTTCAAAGAGGCTCTGTCATAGAATGTATGCTTGTAATAATCAGTCTAAGGGAAGGATCTTTCATATTCTTATGGAATCTAGTAGAGGTGTAACACAGGTCCCTGCAGCCCATCATGGTTAAAGGTGCCTCCGCAACTCTCAAAGACAAATTCAATGAAAAGTCTACAAATATCTATCAGTTACCAGAGCCGCAGTGGTCCCATACCATATTCGACATGGGGGACCCATGATCTTGCGTTATGTCACTAGAACTTAGATAAACCAAATAAAGTTGATGTGATGGAGAATTCATTATTAAGAAAATGAATTCTATTTGAGTAATCCATTTTCATGAATGTGTTTCTCCTGTTACTTACTTTTTGTCTCCTTTAACCAAACTATCTTTTATGATCTAATTTTACGATAATGTGAACTGTTACTGAGCATTTTTCCAGTTCTATTTTTATAGATGTTAGTTTCCATCAAGATTATTTCCCCTTCCTTATCCATCAACTTTCATAATCAGATTATTTTTTGATTTTCTGATGGAGAGCTTAATATTTAGGTATTGAAAACCTGCAATACATTTCCTTGATCGTTTCAGTAATTTAAAAAAAAAAATGTTTTATCCACACTTTCCTAAAAAGTCTGAACAAGAAGAGGTTGGTAATAGCAAAGGTCCTGTCATAGTCTCTGTAGTTGGTTAGATGACTGTCTCCCTTCTCGAGATACTCTCCACCAAGGACCTGGTATAAGTTAGCAAACTCTTGAAGAAAAAGTATGGTTTCATCTGTCCTTCTTGTAGACTGGATTATCAATGGTCTCAAAGGGAACTGGTCTGGGGTGTCTGACAGAGCAAGTTATGTGTGCTTTTCAAATGAGTTTGAGGCTCCTGGAAGTTTAGGTCACGATCAATTCAAAGGTGTGTTTTTACTCACATTTTGACTCACAAATTCTTCTCCCAGTCATAGGTGCTGCTGAAGAAGTTATGCCTCAGACATATGGAAATCATCCTATAAAGTGCTAGCTTTATGCTTTTTAATGAAAGCTGGACAGGAGGTAAAGGAAGAATGGCCTGAAGATTTGGAGGGCCATAAGACTTTAGAGAGGTAGCCACAGTCATGACAATGCTGCCCTTTGTGTGTGAAACTTAGAGCACTGAATGGTGATCCTCCTATGAGCAGCAGCCTTTTGAGAGTCTTTATTGTGGATGCAATGTAATCAATGCATATGTGCAAATGAGGTAGACAGCAGTCTACAGAGATCTCTGGGTCTCATAGAGCAGTCTAGTCTACCATGTAATGTAATGTAAAGGGAATTTCTGCTGTGCAGCTGTTACTCCGGAGTGTCCTGGAGCTCTGCACAGACAGTGGAGAACCGAGAGGGGAAAGGAACAGAATTAGTTATTAGAGAAAAGTTGTGTTTGTGGCTTCATCCAGAAAAAAGGGGTGGATTTAAGACATCTTAATTCCAGCAGAAGTTTATTCCATAAAGACGGTCCCAAAAAGAGAAGGACCTGCCGCCCGTTCTGGATTGACAGATCTGTGGAATTTTGGCCAAAAAGAGATCTACAGAGTGCAGACTTCTGGTAGGGATGTAGAAACAGATTCTAGCTATTAGGTATCCTGGACCTGTTCTGTGCAATGCTCTGTGGATTTGTAATAAGCTCTTAAAAGTAATCCTCTTCTTTACAGGAAGCCAATGCATTTCTCTGAGAGACGAAGACACATGGGTTCTCAGAGGTAGGCTGAGTATTGTGCGAGCAGCCATATTCTGGACTACCTGCAACCTACTAATCAAATAATCAGGCAGGCCCATATATAGTGCATTACCATAGTCCAGTCTAGATATAATCAGAGCCTGGACCACCAATTTTCTAGCTGGCAAAGACAGAAAGTGCAGAAACTTCCTCAGCATATGTAACATGCCAAAGCAGGTCCCTACTACTGCATTGACTTGTGAAAGAAAGGAAAGTTCCCCATCAAAATGAATGCCTAGATTTTTAATAGAGTTTGTATGGATAAGTGGAGGAGAAATGTCCTCAGGCCAAAAGGTCTGTAGGGCACTTCTGATCTTAAACCAAAGAAGAGAAGTTCAGCCTTTCCAGCATTACAGTTCAGTTGGTAGTAAGATAGCCATTGGAAAACTTCGGTCAAACAATTTCAGATTTATTCACTGGGAAATGCTTCGTCCCTGCCCCGTGAGAATAGTAGCTGGGTGTCATCAGCATAACCATGCATCAATCTTAAGGCAGTGTGGGCCAGGCTGAGTCATCTACTAACTCTACAACTGGGATAAGTGGTAATTTTTTGAAAATGTAAGGGTCTTTGTATACATAACTCATTCTTTCGCATTGGCTCTTTCTTTCATGAAAACTGAATTGAATGGCATGTTCCTCTTTGCTATCTCTGTTTGATAAATGAAAGAACAGTTTGAAATTCTAGAAGGTCAGACTGGAAAGATGTCTCTTGTCAGTTCAAGTCCACAATGCAAAGGGACACCAAGAAAGGACAGGTATTACCTAGAAGTAATATATTAAATGATAGTTTGTTAGAGTGCACCAGTGTTTATTGCGATAAATAATGCACCCAACAAAATCTAATGCTGATCTGTTCATAATCAGGTGAGATCAATAGTGCCTATTCTAAATTTTGCCTGCAAAAATGGGGCACAAAATTCAGATTTTGATGTTTACTGCACCAAAATCAATATGCCTCAGTATTCACTGGGAATTTTCACAGGTGAATTTTACATGTTTAACATGTCGAAACTTGGGGTGTGACCAAGATGGCGGCAAGAGTGGACGCAGAGCCCTGAGCTCCGCTCTGTGCCGGCCGTAAATATCCTGTATTCTCCTTGCCTGGCCAAACATCCTGCACTGCAACCGGCGCGGAGGGTGACCGGCCCCCTGATCCTGCAAAAATCGGAGATCTCTGGGGCTCCGTGAGACTGCTGCGGGCTCCAGTCTCCGGCTACATGACCGGGTGTGCTCCCGCGGCTCGGATCATTTTCCTGAGGCAAGATTAATACGGCGCGGGCCGTGTATCGGGCGGGCGGTGTGAGTGCCCGTCTCCCGCGACGTCTGGGACCCTGAATAGCTGTGCCCTGAATTCTTCACTGACTGTGCCCGTGGTTGCTGGCCTGAGGTGAGCGGCGCGATCGGAGCCGCCATTTTACATCGGGTGGCCCGTGACAGCTGGGCCCACCCCGGTGAGGACACGAGATCGGTGTGCTCGGCGGCTGCACAGCCATTGTGCCCTGGATGCGGTGAGTGGACACCCGCGATCTCCCCCTTTCTCCCTTTCTGGCTCTCTCATGACCCTGGTGAGTACGGTGTAAGCTGGGGCTGAACTGCTGGATCTGCGCACGTTGATCCACGGTGCGCGAGGCTGCTGGGAACTTCGCTCTGCAGCGGGCACGTTCTCTGTGGGCTGCCCTGATTTGAGGTGCCTTTCGGGTTGGTTGGGACCGGCCGGCTGGTAGTGTACTACCTCCCATGGCTAGTAATGACATACCTGCATCCCTGAACATTGTTTATGGACCTGTGGTGAAGGATACATATCGGAACCGGGCCCATGTGTGCTCTGTAATGCGACGGGAGGTGCCTTGCTGGTGGAGCGTGCCTTGTGGCAGACCTTCCGCATCCCCCTGAGATCTGCAAGTGGGTACACGAGAGAATACTGAGTGCACTGATAGACGCCTGAGTGAGAAGCGTCTGGGGAGTATTGTGTGATCCTGGCGATCTGGAATTGTCACTGATAACAGTGTGTGCAGGACGCCTTGGGCATCGTACGACTGGGAGGTGCCTCACAGTGAAGACCTGCGACATGGGATGCCTTGTTTTTGGGCGGCTCAATCCATGCACCTTATTCTACGCCTACACCCTTTGCTATTCCTGGCCTCTGGGGGTGTGTATGTACCAGCAACCAGCTCGTGGTCTCTTGCAGGTGGCATAATGGGCAAACCCAGGACGGGCAGGTCCCTGGCACAGCCTCCAGAGATGGAACCAGCACCCTCGGACCACAGGAGTACGGATCCCCCACAGTCCTCCACCCAGGGGGATCGCAATGATCAATCACATCGCTTTGATGAACTACTAGCGGCAATACTGGATATCAAGACTACCCTGGGCACGAAAATTGACTCCCTCAGTATCAACATGGGGTATTTGCGAGAGGATCATAAGAAACTCAAGGGACGAGTCGATGAAACTGAATCTGCATTGGCGTCAATAAGACCTACAGTGACCACCACGACCGCCCAACTGCGGGCCTTCCAACAAGAGGTGGACTACCTTACGGCGCGCGTGGAAGATCAGGAAGGGTGCTCACGCCGCAACAATGTGCGAATTGTGGGTCTCCCCGAACGGGTGGACGGCCCCAGCATGGAGCTTTTTCTGGAAGATTGGTTTTCACGTGAAGTCCTACAGGGCAAAATGTCGAAGTTCTTCTCAATCGAACGAACACACAGGGTCCCAGGGGGCCCTCCATGCCCAGGTGCTTTTCTTCAGCCAGTGGTGGCCAGATTCTTCAACTATCGTGACAGGGATCACGTGCTGCAAATCACCAGGGCTAGGGGCTCTTGGCAGATCGACAACGCTACAGTCCACATCTACCCGGACTATACCATGGCTGTGCAATGCTGCCGCTCCTCATACTTAGAGGTCAAGAAGTGCTTGAGGGACCATGATATCCAATATTCCTTGCAGTACCCAGCGCGTCTCTGTATTCGCCACAAGGAGGGCACAGTCTTCTGTAATACGCCTGAAGAAGCATGGACTTGGATCGACCAACAGGGTATGGGGCATGATCTTCCTACGACACAGACGGGCTCTGCACGGCCCTGGGACTTAGTAGCGGCACGTGGGGGCCGGGGCAGCGATCGGACACAACGCCCAACAAAAATGCAGGTTGCACAGGAACGAGCACAGGCCATCAAGACGGTGGAACAATTGGGCTCCCCTGACTCTTCCCCTAGACAGGACTCGGACTCCGATGCTCAAATGGACCGCACGCTGCAACTCACAGCCTCACAGATCGAGGCATTGGCGGGGGACAGCCTGGCCCTCACCCCACAAACAGCGGACGCACTGGGCTGAGGGCATCGAGCTCGGACCTGTTTTCCGTTGTGATGGCCGGACAACCCGCGCACACCTACTGAAAGCCAGACTGAATCGCGGGAGGCGGCACGGACACTGTACATGAACTCTGCAACACCCTCCCCAACAAGCGATAAGTAGCTGATACAGCAACTCTCTTGGTTTTCTTTTTGTTATATGATTTAATTGATGTGTTATTGGACTTGCAATTTAGTGTGAATGGCCCATTGCCCGTTGGCAACCAGGCCTGGGGTGGGAAGTTGGGGAATTTTTGGCAATTTTGTTCTTTTCCTTTTATGTTTGCAAACCACGAGGTCTGGTGCCGAAGTATGTTTGAACCCGATTATATGGGGATGTGAATGTAGCAGAGGGGGTACGGATTGTCACATAATGATGAGCTCTATGCTGTGTTCTTCCGCACACCCATGTAGATGGCGCAAGGGGATTACTCCTTTTTGACCTGGAATGGCTTCCTTGTAAGCCTGAGAGCTAAACGCAGGACCACGGTCGGAATGTAACGTACCAATTGCGTATGTCCCGATGAAGACCTGCAAATCCTTTATAACAGTTCGAGCGTCAGCCGAGTGCTGGGGCCAAACCCATAGGAATCTAGAGCATGAATCCATAGTCACCAAGATGTACTTGTAAGCCCGTCTGAATTTAAGGGGCCGCAATGGCCCAAATAGACACATGCGAGAGGTCTGTCTGAAATCAGTAATGGTGTTTGTGGTGGTCTGTGAATGGTGGAACCTTTCATCTGCTGGCAAATATCGCACTTAAGGACATAGTCCTTTGTTTGTTTTGTCAGCCCTGACCACCAGTAAAGCTGCTTCAGTAATGAAATTGTTGCAGTGACCCCTGCGTGTGCAAAGCCCAGACCCTCGTGTGCAGCCAGAATTAAACCTAATCTGCGATCTTTGTTTGATAATACTCTATCCCCCTCTCCTGGAATTTGAGCATATGGTGTGTTATGCGCATCTAACTTGTAGGAGTACTTGAGTGGAAAGCCTTTTGGCAGGACGGCAGAGCCATTCTTTGTGGCATTGATAGCTACTAGTATATCTCCATCTATTCTTGTGTGTGAATGAGTGACTGCAGCAACGGCAGCAGTTCGCACTGTCGCCTTGGCAGCTTCATGAGCCAGTGAATTCCCTTCAACTTGTATGCCAACACGCTGATGACTCAAGTTGTGAATAACTTGAGCCCGTGTCAGGCATGCTTTCAGCTTTGCCACTTGTTCCCATAACAAATTATGTTTTATCGTGCCACCCTCGGCGTCTTTAAACCCATTCTAGCCCCAGTAATGAAGATATTCATTGTAAGATTACACACAGTAAAATTAATCACACACAATCAGTGTGGGGAATTCCCGATCCATATACTGTAGTGCTAGTATCAGTGCTTTCAGTCTGCCATCTGCGCTGTACAATCTCCTTGAGATTGTGTAGTCATATTGGAATGTATGACAGAATATCGACAGACAGAAAATCGACCTGCAAAAATATTGACACAGAAATATAGAAGTCAAAAATATCGAAGTCCAATCTACATAAAGGTAAGTACAAAAATATCGAAAAAAATATATAGTTGTCAAAAATATCGAAGTGAAAAATATCGTTTTTTTTTAATGTTTTAATAATAATGTAAAATTAAGGAAATAATACATATAATTAAAAGAAATATAGTTAAAAATATTAAAAGATATTTAAAAGTAATAACTAATACATTAAGGGGTCGATTCCGATCCCGCTCGGACAGCCCTACGAGAGCTGTCCGTAGCCGTACCTTGCGACCGACTCGTTCCGGGAGCCGGTCCGTCCGGGCGATGAAGTACGATGCGCAAATGTGTAAAAATCCCGATCGGCACGTACGCACCCATTCCAGCAACATTTCCCGTACGAGCCGGGTCAGTAAACGCCGATTCAAGTCGCACGGAAGCATTTTCACAGCAGTTTCCGGCCGGACAAGTACGATGCGTACTTTCTACGCGCCGAACGGGTCGCCACTTCCAGCACGTCACAGCATCCGGGAGAGATGTATTTCAGGTCCGATTCGCGCCACTACACGATCCACGGCTACGAGACGGACCAACTATCAACGTGTACGAGATGGAGCAACAATCAGCAAGTACGAGACGAACCAATGATAAATCCCATCGCGCAGGACATCCCAGTACTGTATATCTATGACCGGATCAGGAACAGATGTGTACTTCGCAGACGGTAAGTCAGACACCCACCACACAAACAAACGTCACAAACCCGCGAAATGCTACACACACATAGGGGGTGGATATCCCTTCCACCAGCAACAGCCAAACCATAGGGGTTGTATGGTTATCACTACCAGCAGTCCCCACTCATAGGGGGGGCACATCACTACCAGCAGTACCTACTCATAGGGGGCTGGATGCCCATCACTACTAGTATCCCCTACTCATAGGGGGCTGGATGCCCATCACTACCAGTATCCCCTACTCATAGGGTGCTGGATGCCCATCACTACCAGAATCCCCTACTCATAGGGGGCTGGATGCCCATCCCTACCAGTATCCCCTACTCTTAGGGGGCTGGATGCCCATCACTACCAGTACCCCCTACTCATAGGGGGCTGGATGCCCATCACTACTACCATCCCCACTCATAGGGGGCTGGATGCCCATCACTACCAGCAGTCCCTACTCATAGGGGGGTGTATGGCTATCACTACCAGCAGTCCCCACTCATGGGGGGGGCTTATCACTACCAGAAGTACCTACTCATAGGGGGGGGCTTATCACTACCAGTATCCCCTACTCATAGGGGTCTGGATGCTCATCACTACCAGTATCCCCTACTCATAGGGTTCTGGATGCCCATCACTACCAGAATCCCCTACTCATAGGGGGCTGGATGCCCATCCCTACCAGTATCTCCTACTCTTAGGGGGCTGGATGCCCATCACTACCAGTACCCCTACTCATAGGGGGCTGGATGCCCATCACTACTACCATCCCCACTCATAGGGGCTGGATGCCCATCACTACCAGCAGTCCCTACTCATAGGGGGTGTATGGCTATCACTACCAGCAGTCCCCACTCATGGGGGGCTTATCACTACCAGAAGTACCTACTCATAGGGGGGGGCTTATCACTACCAGTATCCCCTACTCATAGGGGTCTGGATGCTCATCACTACCAGTATCCCCTACTCATAGGGGGCTGGATGCCCATCACTACCAGCAGTCCCTACTCATAGGGGGGTGTATGGCTATCACTACCAGCAGACCCCACTCATAGGGGGGTGTATGGCTATCACTACCATCAGTCCCCACTCATAGGGAGGGGGCTTATCACTAACAGCAGTACCTACTCATAGGGGGCTGGATGCCCATCACTACCAGTATCTCCTACTCATAGGGGGCTGGATGCCCATCACTACTACCATCCCCACTAATAGGGGGCTGGATGCCCATCACTACCAGTATCCCCTACTCATAGGGGGCTGGATGCCCATCACTACCAGTATCCCCTACTCATAGGGGGCTGGATGCCCATCACTACTACCATCCCCACTAATAGGAGGCTGGATGCCCATCACTACCAGTATCCCCTACTCATAGGGGGCTGGATGCCCATCACAACCAGTATCCCCTACTCATAGGGGGCTGGATGCCCATCACTATCAGCAGTCCCTACTCATAGGGGGGTGTATGGCTATCACTACCAGCAGTCCCCACTCATGGGGGGGGGCTTATCACTACCAGCAGTACCTACTCATAGGGGGGGGCTTATCACTACCAGTATCCCCTACTCATAGGGGTCTGGATGCCCATCACTACCAGTATCCCCTACTCATAGGGGGCTGTATGCCTAGCACTACCAGCATTCACACACATAGGGTGTCTAAGCCAAACCCCCCACCCCTACCATCTTGGCTAGATTGTTTTTTTGTGTGTCAAATGCTTACAACACAGATTCTGACAGTGAACATACAATGTGACTCCCATCACATGTGTGCCCAAAAGGTTATTGTGGGCTTCAAAATCCAGCATTTTTGGATCATTGTGGTAATGGGGTCTAAACCCCCATCACTACAGTGACCAAAAGGTGATTGTGGGGTTCAAAACACCAGCATATCAGGAACAATGTGGTAATGGGGTCTAAACCACACATCACTACAGTGACCTGAAGGTGAGTGTGGACCTAATAATAGCAGCATCTTCAAACCAGCATGTATGATTCCTGGTCCCAACACCACAAGCAATGTTGTGGCAATGTAGTGGTTGTGTCCCATACAAACATGGATTTGGTGAGGCAAAGATTGCTGTGTATCACAAGAACACCCTCTGCCATGTGCAGACAAGCATCGGCCATGATCCCTGACAATGCCTCCAGTGTCCAATTAGACTATGTGAAAAGTGAGCATCATGATGCATACACACATATCTTTACGAACAGACACACAAACTAAGGAATCCTGTGGAGACTGTAGATGTCACGTGACCAAGTCCCATACCATGGCAGCAATGGGACATACCAAACATGAAGAATGTGCAGGCTGATGAGCTAGGAGACCCAGGGACACTAGGGAAAAACCTCCAAACAACATCCAGCCAATGGACCGCAAAAGTCATACCAATGCAGTGGTACAGATGCACAAACACAGACAGGCAGCCCCACACTGCATATCAAACACAATGTGTGTGTGTGTCTCACTGTCCCCAGGTTAGTACACAACACATGATGGTGGGCTGAACTCCAATGACACAGATGTGTACACAGTGCCGTACAAAAGTAACTTATGAACTGTGCACCCCTTTGTGGGCAAGCAGGCATTGCCAGATGAGTGGGATCCCAACGGATTCATGTGACACAAGCTGGGCGGAACAGCAACCAACACAGCAAGAGACAGACCCACTACAGCACTACCCTCAGGGACCCTACATTGGGGTGTCAGTAGCCTGTATGATAATCCCACTGTGATGACAATGGTAGATGTTGCCCATACTGTGGAGCACAGTCACCTGTGCGCACTGGGTCATGTGTCCTGACCAACAAACTTCCATCACACCTACACAAATACAAATCACTGGCCATGGCCTGTAATCAATGGGCAAAATGTAGGTAGGAGCCTAGCCATGAGACAACTCACATTTTGCCACTCTCAACACCACAAACCTTGATCTGCACCAATGTGCATCAGCTAAGCACACATGGACTGGTGACATTGCTCATGCACCCATGACAATCCCAGGGGTGGTGGGGGGATCCAAGGTACCCAAAAATCATCACACATGGTCAGTCAACAACCCTTGTGAATGTCTGCCACACTGCACAGTATGCGGTACATGGGCATGACGTGAAATCTACCAGAATCATTGGGATCCCTGCCACATTCCCACACCAATGAGGAACCAAAGGAGACCCACAAGGAACACATGTCGACACCTTACAACATTGAAGCTCTGACCCTGATGAGTGGGAGTAGTCACACACACATACAAGTGACCCACTCACTGACAGATACCACATAGGGAAAACAACATGATGTTGGTAACACAGAAGTGCCAAGGGGAATCCTGAATGTGTCCCACGTGCGTTTGACAACATCCCCGGACCTTACAACTAAAACACCTAGGGATGACACCCTAATGGCAAGTAGTTTGCCATGCACCTACATCCCAGGAAACCCAGGGCAAAGATGTTGGATGAACACAGGACAACTCAGCAAGCGCCACAAACAGGAACATCTGTAGGGAACACAGGCTGTGTAGAAAAAGGGAAGGGAACACACACAGACATGCTCACACAACACACACCATGGGCTCAGGAAATGTCACGGAATGACACACTGCCATGAGGGACTCCACTCCTGGGGAAGGTCAGCTCTGCAAAACGTTGTCTGTGCAGGGCTCTGCCATGTCAGCATAACACTTGCTCAGTGAGCCAACAATTACAACACAATGAAAGCTCTGGTCACATCAGCCTGTGTACGGGAGTGTCCCTTAAGTCATCTGCACATACGTAATACACATGTATAGCAAGTTGCACTGATGACACAGATGACTTGTGTACCATTGATGCACATCCCTGCCTGTCCAGTGGAGATGGGCCCAGTCAGGGAATCTCACAATGTGCACAAATGTAAGCCCAACATATGTGCAACAGTGTATGCCAAAGATGTGAAGTAGCAAACAAAAAGAGAAAATCCTGGTCCCAAATTCTTGCTATCACTACACCCTGAAATTGCAGCAAAGGATGACATGGATATATACCAGAAAAGTACACATATCCCATGGACCACATGGAGTCCATCACATCAGCAACTCGATCTCTTATTCCTTCAAAACACCATTACAACAGCAAGTTCATGATACTCATCATCAACATCATGTACATTAGATGCAACACCACTGGATAACAACAATTGGCTTTATTCAGCACATACATCCTTGTAAATGTCAAAAGGCCAATGGCCAGTTCATATCAAGAGTCTCACCAGGGTGACATGTGACAAGTTGTCACCCATCTCCAAAGGAGTGTAATGGGGTTCAGATGAGGTGGGCAGGACAGAGGGGGGGGACATGGTCTCCACAACAGTGGCAGGAACAGGCTGAGCGTGTGAGGTGGGGGTGGAAGTGCATGTGGTAGGGGGGAAGGGCCTAAGCATTTTGGGGATGCGGTATCGGTGTGTGGGGGAACCTGGGGCAGGGTGTGGCGGGGGGACCTGTGGAGTGGTGGCGTGGGGGCTGGAGGTCAGAGACAGTGTGGTGGAAGTGCGGTATTGTGGTGGGGTCTTGCTCTTCCTGGTCCGGGGGGATTTGCGGGTGGGGGCCTCAGTGTTCCTGCGCCTGGGGGAGGGTGTCCGTGTGGCAGGGGAACTCCCCTCTGTGCATGGTGACTTCCTCTTCCCCTTGTAAGTTGGATCAGATGAATCGGTGGGGAAGAGGCCAAGGTCACAGAGGAAGACCTGCTGGGAAGGGGGGGTTGCAGGTGAGGCAAGGGAAGGGGTTTTGGAGGGAGAGGCATCTGAGGACTGCGAAGTGCTCGTGGATGGCTGTTTGTGTGTCTGTAACTCATCCCCTGTGTGTGTGCCATCAGTCCCCGGAGTGTGCATGCTTGTGCATCTGGATTTTGTCTTGCGTGGCTGTGTGCTGCTTGTGTCTGTTGTGGTGCGTGCCTGTGCAGGTGTGTGTGTGCCTTGGACAGGTAGGGTAGTGGGGATTGTGGATGGGGCAGAGGTAGGAGGGGTGAGGCACTGTTGGAGGAGGAACACTGTTGCCGTCTGTGAGGAGGCCATGGACTGAATGGTCCGCTGTAGGGCAGACATGTTTGATGAAATGCCCTCCATGAAGGACACCAGTTGTGTCAACAGACTGGTGTGAGAATGGAGGACACTCAGCATCGCTGTCTGCCCTAAATGGATCTGCTTAAGAAAGTCCAGAGCCTCCACACTCAGGGCAGCAGGGAAGACAGAGGCAGGGGGTGCGGTGCCTGGCACCAAGGAGACATGCTCCCTTACATGGGAGCCTCCACGGACATCTGGGATGGGAGCAGATGGGAGGGTGGAGATGGTGGTGGTGGTGGGGACAGACTCGCTAGGTGTTGTCTGGGGTCTGCTGACACCCGCCTCCACAAAGGAGTCATCACTCGAGCTGCTGTGTTCCTCAGCCGAGGTGGTTGTAGCTGAGGTCTCCTCAGTGTGGCTCCCCTCACCCTCCCTGCCACTGGGTCCCTCCGACTCCTCTGCAGCGGACCCAGTCTGGCTCTGCGGCTCCTCTTGGTCCGTGGAGCTGTCTCCTCCAGTAGCCATAGATGTATCTGCAAACAAACAGGATAAACAGATCCACATCAGCCACCTGTATTGACCTGACACATCACAGTCAGTACAGCACATTACAGAGCACGCCTTGGCATCATTGGCAAAATATTGCAAAAAGAGCTGACACATATTTGAACAAGACACTTGTCAGTCTGCCAGTCAACCATGCCCCTCATATCCTTCCCGTCCATGGACCCATCTGTCTGGTGCATGTAGTATGCCACTACTCATATGTGCACACATGCACCACATAGACAGTTGTCTAAACTGCAGGATTTGTGATTGAAATGTGTCAGTACACACATATCCCATCTCCTGCCACTGACTCAGTACATGTGTCAGGATAAGGGATGGCCAAAGTCATTGTCAGCAATATGGATATGCTTCCTTCACCAGACACCATGATGTGCTCATGTATTGATGGTCAATGCCAAAATTGAGTGCATGCAGGACAACTGACATTGATGCAGGATACACATTTGCAAGTGGTATACCATGCTACAGGCCAGTCTGGCTAATCAGTCATTACTGGCTTCAGTCACAGGGGCAGTGCATCCAAAAACAAACAGTCTGCACTGTGTCACAATCATGTTTTTGTGGGGAATGTAAGCTCTGCAGCTGTCAAGTGCACATGTCCACCCACTGCTACCCACATCTTAAGGCATCTGATGATCCCACGTAATACAAATGCTACAGTTGAGTGACTGCAAGCACAAATCTGTAAACATGATCACATCACAGTCTGATGAGAACAATTAAAGCTGCCTGCACTTTAATGTAGAATACACCATTAGGCACAGTCAAGTGATTACACACCTATGTTTCACCCCATTGTGCTGATCCAACAGCCACATCTCAGCTGGCTGCCCACCCCAAACTGTTTAACACCCCAGGAGTCTAAAAAGCTAGGCCACTCCACAATGACACAGAGGCAGACACCTGATTGCACATTTCACAATGCACAAAATGTAGGCTGGCACACAGGAGTAGGAGAACAGAGTGTACTTTCATGTCCGGAGTAGGCATACCTGTCCTGGTCCATGTGCAACAAGGGATAACCCTGAACACTAGGCATGTGTCTATGCATGTGTGACACACATGATGCACATTCTTCTGAGGCCCCAACATTGTCTCACCTGCTGCATGGGTGTGTGGTAAATACCCCAGACACATATGGTGAGCCAGAGCAGCAATTAGTACACATATTAATGGCCCACACAGAGTACATGTCAGCTTTCTGGCAATGTGCAGACACATGTCAATCAATTGCCTCACTCATGAAGCCCAAAACAATGCACCGGTAGCAGATGCTGTTTCACACCTTATCCTTGGACAACAGCAGGGACACACAACCAAAGTGACACAAGTCACAGACTGAAAGGGCCACACCTGTGTATCAGATGAGGATGGGCCATCACCTAATTTAGGCACATGACTCTTGTTCAGCAGACAGACGAACTGTGGGAGTGTAACCAGGCTGAAGAAGTGCAAATAGCATGTGAGACATAGTTCACAGAAAAGGCATGCACTTACCCCCTCCTTGCTGCTGTCTGGCCTTTAACTGCCCATCCAGGTCAGGGAAGACCACCGTCAGAATCCGGAGCATGTGGGGGGGGTCAGGATCCGTCGTCTGCCCCTTCTGCGAGGAGGCGACAGCTTCAGCTGGACTCTTGCGATCCTCCGGGTCCAGCCACGAAGGTCCTGCCACCTCTTCTGGCAGTTGCGGATGCAGCGCTTGTAGACCCCCACAGATCGAACTGCCCGGACGATGGTCTTCCAGATCTCCTGTTTCTGATGCACATCAACCTGTGAGGATGACAAAGTTAAAAGACCATTACTACACATGCAACATGTTTGTGAATCACACAGTTGGATATACATGTCGTTATCACAAGGGCATATGATGTACACAGGTAGTGCAACTATGGTAATGGACAGTTGTCCTGCATTAACAACATGGAAACATTGCCTGGGTCTTGTGACCGTGTAAAAAAGCACTTTTTCAGCACAGTACCTGTTCACTACAGGTACCTACACACTTTGGGGGTTATAACTACTCAGTGAGCATGCTAGCCACTGGTGTACACAATGTCATTAGTGCTAGACAGACAACATGCACAATGAGAAAGGACGTGGACTGCACACTCACCTGCTCCCCTGGTATCCCATACAGCTTGCTGTACTGTGGAAGGAGGCTGTCCAGCAGGGCCTGGTTCTCCTCCTCTGTGAAGGCTGGGGCCCTCTCCACAGTACGTGCCATTCTTGAAGCCAGAGGATGCAGAGACAGCAGCAGTGGTAGCAGAGATGTCAATCTGGAGCATGTAGTGCAGGCAAGTGAGCTCTCAGGGGAACAGACAGCCTTATATCTGTGCTGCAGAGGCAGATTATGAACCATGCGTCCAAAGCGATAGGTCCGACACGTTTGCATCCTATGAATATGGCCAATCCATTGCATTGCCTGCCTCGTACATGCCTTCCGCATCATTAAAAAAGTTCAACTTCATGACACCAATGAGTTTGATACATTGTTGTAGGGAGCCAACGGATTTTTCAGCACACGAATCGTACAAGTATCAAATCCGCGTCAGTCTCCATGGCAGTCAATAGCCAATGCGTGCGCACGCCTTGGTCCCTAGGTGTCCGACGCATCTTTTGAAAACCCACCCGCGTATATCACCATTACATTCAGGGTCCAAGGCGTACGCACGCCTTGGTCCCTAGGTGTCCGACGCGTCTTTTGAAAACCCACCCGCGTATGTCATCATTACATTCAGGGTCCAAGGCGTGCGCACGCCTTGGTCCCTAGGTGTCCGGCGCGTCTTTTGAAAAGCCAACCGCGTATGTCACCATTACATTCAGGGTCCAAGGCGTGCGCACGCCTTGGTCCCTGGGTGTCCGACGCGTCTTATGAAAACCCACCCGCGTATGTCACCATTACATTCAGGGTCCAAGGCGTGCGCACGCCTTGGTCCCTAGGTGTCCGACGCGTCTTTTGAAAACCCACCCGTATATGTCACCATTACATTCAGGGTCCAAGGCTTGCGCACACCTTGGTCCCTAGGTGTCCGACGCGTCTTTTGAAAAACCAACCGCGTATGTCACCATTACATTCAGGGTCCAAGGCGTGCGTACGCCTTGGTCCCAAGGTGTCCGACGCGTCTTTTGAAAACCCACCCGCGTATGCCACCATTGCAGTCAATGGACAAACGGATGCCACCCACCATAGCTTGCCAGGGACCCATGTGCAAACCTACAACAATACAGCCTGTGACACAGTATGTCAAAAGGCATGTCAGGCAGCATTACCTGTGTGTGTATGTGGGTCAACATGTGATTTAGTATGTGGCACTTAGTGGCACCCACTCCCAGGCTGTGCAAGGTGTCATGGGGACAGATACCTTTGTGTGTTGTGCACATGACCACTGTGATTGACAACTGTACAGTTCAGAGCACAAGGCATGAACACAGTTCGAGGGATACATTGTGTATGACATGTGACATACACCCTGACTCTTAGGTGGAATGGTATGTGTGTCACAGGGTGTCCCAGTGCCACAAATGTGATGTTCATCCACAGTATGTGTGCATTTTGCAACGCAAATGACTCTGATTTCATGTGCTCAATGTCAAACGGTCACCACATCCATGTGTTTTGTCAATGTGAGTTGATGTTGCGTCTGTGTGTCACAGACATCCATGTCCGATGTGCAAACAAATCAGGTGGCACTTCATGTGGGTGTCATGTGTGCGTTGTGGCGTGTACATGAGACGCTACATCATGATAGTGTCCTTGTGGCAATACAAGGTCCCTGTGTGTGTGTCTGTAAAAAACCTGTGATGTGGGGAAGACATCTGTCCTCACTAGTCACTGTGGTGTGTGTTAGGTATGTGACACTCGTACTGATGTACTGTGACAGAGCCCATAGAATTGTCACAGCACAACATGGACCTTGTTGTGTAGACATGTAGAGCAGAGATGTCAGATGATGGGCATGTAGCTGACATATGTGCCCCTACCCAACAGCACACACATCAGGTACTTGGGTCCTGCTGTGATGTTTCATGTGCTATTTAGCGTGGACACTGGCACATAGATAGGGGAACTGACAACCTTTATTTGCTCATCTATGTACTGCAGGAGACCAGCTGTCCACAGACCGTTCCCTGACCTTGCAACCATGGTTGAACGTGATTGCATCCGACGGTACCGCTTCACTAGCCCACTGATTGAGGATTTGGCGGAGCAGTTGGCCCCACACTTGCAACCTGGCCGGCCATACCCTACAGCGCTGACCCCCAAGGTGAAGGTGATGGCAGCCCTACACTTCTTTGCCACCGGTACCTTCCAATACACTGTGGCTTCTGCTGGTGGGATGTCACAGACCATGTTCAGCCGTGTGCTCCGAGATGTGTTGGAGGCGATGTTGCATTTCCTCAACCACTACATCCATTTCCCAACCCCACAACAACTCACTGACAAAAAGAGTGACTTCTATGCACTGGGAAGGATGCCACATGTCATTGGCTCCATTGATGGGACACATGTGGCTTTGGTACCACCACAGGCACATGAGCAGACATACCGAAACAGGAAACATTTCCACTCAATCAATGCTCTGGTGGTATGTCTGGCGGACATGACCATTTCACATGTGTGTGCACGTTTCCCAGGTTCAGCGCACGGCGCTTACATCATGAGGAGTAGTCGCATCCCGACGATGATGTCACAGATGCCAAACCAGCGTGCCTGGCTTGTCGGTGTGTACTGACTGTTTACCATTGTGTGTGTTTGGTGATGTTGTTTTCCACCCTGTTTTCAAACTCATCTAATGTGCAATTGTCTGTATGTAGGTGACTCCGGATACCCCAACATGCCGTGGTTGCTGACACCCCACAGGAACTCTGTGACACCTGCTGAGATGCGCTACAATGAGGCACATGGTCGGACCAGGAGAGTGATCGAGCGGACATTTGGTCTCCTGAAAAGCAGATTCCGCTGCCTGGACAAGACAGGAGGGGCCCTCCCATATGCACCAGTAAGGTGTGCAAAATCATCATAGTGTGCTACACAACCTGGCAGTGAGGAAGGAGTTGCCTCTCATCCAAGATGACGCTGACCAACATCCGCCAGCCGTGGAGGATCCTGCCCTGGGGCATGATGCCAGTGATGATGAGGGTGAGGGTGATGTTCGGACCCAGCTGATCCACAACTTCTTCACATGAATGTCAGTATACAGTGATGTGTTGTCAAAGTATTGTGTTTGCCTGATATATGTTGGTGGTGCACTGGTGCTGCTTGAGTGTGGCTGTGTGCTACTTGACAGGATGCTTGCAGTGATGTGTCCTTTCAGGTAGTCTGTACTCCCAAACAGTGTTTACCTGTTTACTGGGTTGTGTTTACGTAGCTTGGGATTTGTTTTGGGCATGTATATTGTAGTTGTATGCTGTAAATCTGTGTATTTGATTGTGTTTTCTGTCTGTCCTTCACAGGGTACTTTGGCTGCTGTATGGTGAGGTCTGAACCCCGACACCCAGATTCCTGTTCCAGAGTGCAAGTAGTCGTTGTCCCAACCAATGATGTGCCACACACCCCTGGACTTTCATTGTTTACCACTTGGTTACTTTTTTATCACTGTCACGTGAGGTTACCTTGCATCAGTTGTGGAATCCTCAGGTTGTAAATCTTTAATAAACCTGTGCTTCACTTTGGGATGTGCTTCGTCTGTATCCACACATCCAACAGTCATTTGCATTCTGTACCTGTGGGCTGATTGCCACTGACTCAGGATGGGTGTGGTGTATGTGCATTCCACTGTATTTCCTGTCAACATCAGTGTAGGCGATGAGTTAGATGGCCATGGTGAGTATGTGTTGTGTTGCCCTAATGGTGTGTCTCCCTCATATGTGTCACATTACCATGACTCACATAACGGTGTTTACATTGCTGTAGTAGTTTGCATGCACAGTGTTCTTTAGCAGATCATCATCTCCATGACACAAACCCAGTTTAAATAACAACAGAGCCAAGTATTGTGTGATTGTCATTTTATTTACAAACATGTGTGAGGATAGTGAACGTAATTGGAAGTGCTGTACAGTGTGATGGTAATCCAAAGTTCACAGGTGAGTTGGTAGTGTTGGAAGATGAAATGTTCAGAGTAAAGTCCACAATAATTTGATGCATTGTTCCAACTTAGACCCTCCATGTCAAGTGGGTGAGTTGGGTGTCAGTCAACAAGGTTAAATGGTTTGCACACAAAGGTCGATATCAAGAACAGGTGTTGAGTTCCTGGGGGATGTGCATGGCCATCAGCGTCTCACTTGCCCTTCTTCAGACGACCCCTCTTCTTTCTCGGGGGACCCTCAAGTGCAGGCTGCTGCGGTGCCGAGGACTCTCCGCCAGAGTCCTCCTCCCTCCCTGTGGCAGTTGCGGATGTTGTGGCAACAGATGTTGTGGGAGCACAGGGAGGTGTGGTCATGTTGCCGCTGATCTGGCAGAGGCATGTCAGTATGTCCCTATGCACCGCTGTTAGATCATCCAATTTGTCCCACTTGGACTCCATGCGGGACATGTGTGTCTCCACCCGGGACATGTGGGAGTCCAAGCGGGCATGATGGGCAGCCTGCTGTTGTTTGAGGTCCTTGAGGATCCCCACTACCTGGCCAAAACCTCCGGTGCTTTCATGGTACGCATCTATGATGCGTCCCAGGTGTGGCTCATCATGCAGTCCAGCCCCCTCTGCAGGCAGTGTCCTCTGCCTGCCCCCCTCCCACCACCCCTACCCACATGGGCAGGACCTGCCGTGGCTGTCACAGGCAACACTGGGCCCCCTTGGGTGTTGGTGCTGGTGGTGTTGTCCGTTGCTTCCAGGGTGCCCTGTGTACCTGTGCCATCGGTGTTCTGTGGCCTTGGTCTGTCCGTGTCGGCAGGGGTACTCTGTCTGTTGTCAGATGTGGTTGCAGGTGGTGCTGATGTTCCTACTGCTGGTGCTGCACGATGACTCACACCGGAGGTGCCAGGTCATTCGTGGTTGTCGTCCGAAGAGGACAGAGACTGATCCACACCGGAGAGCTCAGGGTCTGCCAGAGTCTGGGACTGGGACTCTTCTTCAGTTCCTGCTGTGTCCCCAGCATCCCCTGTGGTTGGAAGAGACACACAATGTATATTATGGTTCTGCACACATCAACGTTTCACACACATGACAGTTGCCACTGGACATCATTATGAGAGTCTGTACATTGCATTGTCCTAAGTTGTGACAGACAGAGGTTGATATTGTTGAGGCAGTTTGTCATGGCAACCTGAGGCATTTCAATGTGCACGTCAAGCTGTGTGCATGACCAGCTCATGTATTGATCAATTGTCTGTACATGGCCATTGCTACTCAAGTGTCATCACATGCCTGACACAGCTGTGTCATCCCTGTCCAAATTTGTGCTTTGACGATGACATACGTACAATTCCACTTAGGGTATGTTGCAAGCTTGGGGCATGTGTGGTGGCAGTTTTTGCTTGTCTTTGTGCGTCACATTGGTGTGTCTGAACAACATGGTCACAGTCCGGTATGCCTGAGATCTAATGGGAGATACTATTTGGTTGTCTGTGTTCCTAGTTCACATCTCATTTCATACAAGTCATGGTGTTACCGTAGCTGATGATGTTGGTGCTGAGTTTTGTACGTGCTAACGTCTTTTGTCTTGTCAATTTCCTCCATGGTGAGAGGGATTGAGCACAGCAGCTCTCTTGCTTTTCCATGCTCATGACAGTGATGGCTAGGGGTGTGTGTGTTGCAGTTCTGCTGCTGTGAGTTGCATGCCTCCTCCAATGCAGTCCAGGTTAGTCATTGTGTTTGGAGTCTCTATGACAGTGAGTGATGTGTTCTGTGAATGATGCATACAACGCAGAACGATGTGGGATTGAAATACAGCTCACAACTGCACCTTTTGGGAATGACACCATGCTACAATGTCAGCTATGTGGGTGTGTCCATTCTAGTCACTGTCAGGTGTCCCCTGTCAATAATGTATAGGTGACATTGTGTGTGCTTGGTGCTATGTACTATGTCTGCATCTCCCCAATTGTCATCTACGAGACACACCTTCACAGCCAGGTCAGGGGACACCCCTGGGACACTGCATCCCCAGACAGTGAGAGGATACCTACAGTTCCAATGGATGTGAGTGTAAATGTGTTTGAGTTGGCCAGTGCATAGGTGTGACTTGCAGCCAATTCATACATCAGGACCATGTGTCAGCCATCTTGCCAGTGCATTCACTTTCGGAGTGACTGGTCCCAATGGTGCTATTTGTTCTGGCTGAGAAGGTGTGTTTTGAGCCGGCCTTGGTAGCATTTGGAGTCATTGCAGGACCTCCTTCACCCACAAAGGCCAGGTAATCCCCCATGTGGCATGCTTCCATTGCAGGGAGTCACAGTTTATGTTCAGGATATCAGGCAGTGGTGTCCTGTTGTTAGTTTGAGCCCAAGTCCCAGCAGGGCCTTGTGCTCCCCACAGCAGGGCCTAGTGTCAGCCATCTTGTCAGTACTTTTGCACTCCCTGTGAGGTGTGCATGGTTCAGTGTGAGCCTGCTGAGACATGTGGGTGGGGGATATTTAGCTGTGACTGCAACTCCCATCATGCTTTTGGCTACACCCACCTTCCCACAATACCTGACCTTCCTTCCTGGGATTCATTTTCCCTGTGTGGTGGTGTGCCTGTGCTGACAAGATAGAAGACAGTGGTGTCCTGGTGTTTGTTTGAACACAAGTCCCAACAGGCCCATGTGCTTCACACAGCAGAACCCAGTGTGGTAAATCTCTGTGAGATTTTTAATTGAGTGTGAGGGAATGCATTATCCCAGGTGTGTTGTGTGGAGTTTGTGTTGAGGGGTGTGTGTGTGCAAGCACCTGCTGGTAGATGTAGTCAGAGCTGGCAGTACTCCTTCCCACTAGGCCAGATATCCCACCATGAGGCATGCTTCCATTGCAGGGAGTCACAGTTTACGTTCAGGATGTCAGGCAGTGGTGTCTTGTTGTTACTTTGAGCCCAAGTCCCAGCAGGGCCTTGTGCTCCCCACAGCAGGGCCTAGTGTCAGCCATCTTGTCAGTACTTTTGCACTCCCTGTGAGGTGAGCATGGTTCAGGGTGGGCTTGATGGGCCATGTGGGAGGATGACTTTGGCTGTGACTACAACTCCCATCATACTTTTGGCTACACCCCCTTCCCAGCATACCCAACCTTCCTTCCTTTTGACTCTGCTTCCCTGTGAGGTACTGTAACGGTGCTACCAAGATGGCTGACAGTGGTGTCCTGTTGTTTGTTTGAGCACAAGTCCCAGCAGGGCCTTATGCTCCCCACAGCAGAGCGCCATTGTCAGACATCTTGGAAGTGGCTTTTCACTCACTCTCTTGTGGAGCATGGTCCCAGGTGTGTATTTTGGTGTTGGTGGGAGGGCGTGTGTGACAGGGGCTGCTGGTAGATGTAGTCAGAGCTAGCAGTCCTCCTCCCCCAGGCCAGGTATCCCGCCATGAAGCATGCTTCCATTGCAGGGAGTGCAAGTTACCTTTCAGGCTGTCAGGCATTGGTGTCCTGTTGTTTGTTTGAGCACAGGTCCCAGCAGGGCCTCGTGCTCCCCACAGCAGAACCCAGTGTCAGCCATCTTGTCAGTACATTTCCACTCCCTGTGAGGTGTGCATGGTTCAGTGTGAGCTTGCTGGGACATGTGGGTGGGGGATATTTAGCTGTGACTGCAACTCCCATCATGCTTTTGGCTACACCCACCTTCCCACAATACCTGATCTTCCTTCCTGGGATTCATTTTCCCTGTGTGGTGGTGTGCCTGTGCTGACAAGATGTCAGACAGTGGTGTCCTGGTGTTTGTTTGAACACAAGTCCCAACAAGCCCATGTGCTTCACACAGCAGAACCCAGTGTGGTAAATCTCTGTGAGATTTTTTAATTGAGTCTGAGGGAATGCATTATCCCATGTGTGTTGTGTGGAGTTTGTGTTGAGGGGTGTGTGTGTGCAAGCACCTGCTGGTAGATGTAGTCAGAGCTGGCAGTACTCCTTCCCACTAGGCCAGATATCCCACCATGAGGCATGCTTCCATTGCAGGGAGTCACCGTTTACGTTCAGGATGTCAGGCAGTGGTGTCCTGTTGTTAGTTTGAGCCCAAGTCCCAGCAGGGCCTTGTGCTCCCCACAGCAGGGCCTAGTGTCAGCCATCTTGTCAGTACTTTTGCACTCCCTGTGAGGTGAGCATGGTTCAGGGTGGGCTTGATGGGCCATGTGGGAGGATGACTTTTGGCTGTGACTATAACTCCCATCATACTTTTGGCTACACCCCCCTTCCCAGCATACCCAACCTTCCTTCCTTTTGACTCTGCTTCCGTATGAGGTACTGTAACGTGCTACCAAGATGGCTGACAGTGGTGTCCTGTTGTTTGTTTGAGCATAAGTCCCAGCAGGGCCTTATGCTCCCCACAGCAGAGCGCCATTGTCAGACGTCTTGGAAGTGGCTTTTCACTCACACTCTTGTGGAGCATGATCCCAGGTGTGTATTTTGGTGTTGGTGGGAGGGGTGTGTGTGAGGGGGGCTGCTAGTAGATGTAGTCAGAGCTGGTGGTCCTCCTCCCCCCCAGGCCAGATATCCCACCATGCAGCATGCTTCCATAGCAGGGAGTGGAAGTTAACACTCAGGATGTGAGGCTGTGGTGTCCTGTTGTTTGTTTGGGCACAAGTCTCACCAGGCCTTGTGCTCCCCACAGCAGAGCCCAGTGTCAGCCATCTTATCAGTACATTTCCACTGCCTGTGAGGTGTGCATGGTTCAGTGTGAGCTTGATGGTCCATGTGGGATGTGGACTATTGGCTGTGACAACCACTCCCATCATGCTATCGGATACACCTACCTTCCCAGATACCAAAGCATCCTTCCTGTGAATCTGCTTCCCTGTGAGGTAGTGTGACAGTGGTGGCAAAATGGCTGACAGTGTTTGTTGGTGATTTATGCCACTGCCTTGCTGTATTTGTTGTTAGGTTTGTACATGTTATGTCATGGTTCCATATTACTATGAGATGTCAGGTATTGTGTTTGTCTAACTGGCATACACGTCCCAGGATACTTGCCTTTCGGTTGCTATGGCTTTGCTGACAGTACTTGGTTTCACTGTCCCCTTGACAGTGATATATGTGTATTGCCGCACAATATTGCGTATATTGGTTGTGTACTCACCAGGCTCTGGTATTCCTGTTAATCCATGGATGCTCTCCGGTGGTAGGATGGCCCGCACCTTCTCCTCCCAGGACCTGAAGTGTGTTGGTTTGGCAGGAGGGCCACCACCAGTATGCTTGCTCAAGGCGTGATCCCTGTCGATGAGCTTCTTGACCCTCCTGCGCACATCATAGTACCTGTTCTGAATATCGTCCTTTGTGCGCAGACAAGGTGCTAGTGCGTTGATCTTGTCGACGATTCTCTCCCACATCTTGGTTTTCTGTGACATGGGGGTCTGTTGGACCAATGTGCCAAACAACTGTGGCTCTACTCTGAGTATTTCATCAATCATGACTTCCAACTCACTATCTGTGAACTTTGGATTCTTCTTGGGGGGCATGGTGCTGGGTGGTTGTGGGTGTTGATGTGTGTGTGAGGGTATAAGTGAGTGTGGTGGGTATGAGTTTCTCTGTGAATGTGTGATTGATTTTTTGAGAGGTGCAACTGGTGTAGACGTTGTGTGGTGTGTGAGTTGTGGTGTATTTCTGCAGTGTGGTTCTGTTGTCTGCTGTCCTATGTCTGTAGTTTGCAAAGGATCATGGTAGGGATTTCTGGCCTTTATGTAGGTGGTACAAAAAAGAAAGGTCACAGTGGAAGATAATCTGACACAATATGTAGCAATATACACAAATGATCATTGTTGCTAAATCATTTGACAACACCACCATTGGATCATACCATCAAATGGTCTTGATTTAATTGCATCAACAATTTGAGCAAATCAATTCATATTAAATACAGTGCTTGTAAATCTTAATGATATTAAGATTGGTGCAACCTGGGAAAAAGGGAAGGGGGGGTGGGTTGTGATCAGTGCGTGATGTGACAGGGAAAGGTAGTGTACATGTGGACATCAACAGTCAATATTTACAACCTATCCAGCCAGACGACTGGCTTCTACATGTATGATGAATCATAACACAATAAAAGGATGCAGATAATCAATCTCTGTCATCCACGTTTGATAGAGAGAACAATTGTCAACGTTTCGACCCCTATGGGTGGCAGGGAACTTGGATCCTTGCGAACGGGGTCTTCATCAGGACTGGGACATAGCGATGGGGAAGCACCAAACAACAGCGAGAAGGCTTCAAGCTGACCTGACAAGATTCCGATCTGACAGCTGTCAGGATCGGAATCACTCCAGCAACCGCAAGCTACAGGTTACTCATCAACCTGTGCTCAATTACACCTGAATCAATGTACACTTGTCACTAATCTGAGAGCCTGTGAGGCCCACTCTTCCTATCGTCAGCTTGAAGCCTTCTTGCTGTTGTTTGGTGCTTCCCCATCGCTATGTCCCAGTCCTGATGAAGACCCCGTTTGCAAGGATCCAAGTTCCCTGCCACCCATAGGGGTCGAAAAGTTGACAATTGTTCTCTCTATCAAACGTGGATGACAGAGATTGATTATCTGCATCCTTTTATTGTGTTATGATTCATCATACATGTAGAAGCCAGTCATCTGGCTGGATAGGTTGTAAATATTGACTGTTGATGTCCACATGTACACTACCTTTCCCTGTCACATCACGCACTGATCACAACCCACCCCTTCCCTTTTTACCAGGTTGCACCAATCTTAATATCATTAAGATTTACAAGCACTGTATTTAATATGAATTGATTTGCTCAAATTGTTGATGCAATTAAATCAAGACCATTTGATGGTATGATCCAATGGTGGTGTTGTCAAATTATTTAGCAACAATGATCATTTGTGTATATTGCTACATATTGTGTTAGATTATCTTCCACTGTGACCTTTCTTTTTTGTACCATATTGCTCCCGAGTCCAGTGGATTTACGGGTTACCCCATTGATATTTAACTCTTTATGTAGGTGGAGTTGTGGGTGTGTCTTTGTTCCATTTAAAAAAAAATAAAAAAGTATTTGCTTTGTCATTGTTTGTTTGGTCCTTTTTTTGTCTTTTTTCCTTTGGTTTTGTTTAGCATGATGGAGACGTTCATTTAACCGGGTCGGACGCTGCCAGTGGCTCTTGTGGGGTAATCCGAGTCTGTCACACTGACATTGTGCTTTGTTTCATCGTTGGCGTACGCGTCGGTCGCAAAGGAGTTTAATGTTTGCTAGTCACTGTTTTCTGTACGTCTCGGTCTTCCGGATTGTGCTCCGTGCGAGTCGGTCTCGTTTCACACGCATTGCATCGTACTAGACGGATTGTACAGCGCGGGTACGTGTCGGTCGGGTCCATTCCTGATGCGTGTCGGTCGGTACGTTTCCCGGTCCGTTTACAGGGGAATCACTGTTTTCCATACGGGTCGATCGTGCGGCTTGTGTTCCGTACGAGTCGGTTGTAATTCACACGCATTGCATCGTACTGCGCAGGTCGTAAGGTGCCGGTATGTGTCGGTCGGTCTACATTCCCGGTCCGTGTCGGTCGATACGGTTTCCAACCGGAATCGGAATCGGCCCCATAATGTTAAAATAAATTAAACATATACATATAAATTAATATATATACTTACTCCACATAGTGCAACAGTAGAGAAAGCGTTGGATAGCGTAGGGGTAAAAATTACTATTCTCACTCCAGAGAGTGCAACAGTAGGGAAAGCGCTGGATAGCGTAGGGGTAAAAATTACTATTCCCACTCCAGTGAGTGCAACAGTAGGGAAAGCGTTGGATAGCGTAGGGGTAAAAATTACTATTCCCACTCCAGAGAGGGCAACAGTAGGGAAAGCGCTGGATAGCGTAGGGGTAACAATTATTATTCCCACTCCAGAGAGTGAAACAGTAGGGAAAGCGCTGGATAGCGTAAGGGTAAAAATTACTGTTCCCACTCCAGTAAGTGCAACAGTAGGGAAAGCGCTGGATAGCGTAGGGGTAAAAATTACTATTCCCACTCCAGAGAGTGCAACAGTAGGGAAAGCGTTGGATAGCGTAGGGGTAAAAATTACTATTCCCACTCCAGAGAGTGCAACAGTAGGGAACGCGCTGGATAGCGTAGGGGTAAAAATGAATATTCCCACTCCATTGAGTGCAACAGTAGGGAAAGCGTTGGACAACGTAGATGTTAAAAATAACATACTAATGATTTATTAATAAATTTAGAAAAAAATAAATAAACTACAAATATATCAAAAATAATATTTACTTTAATAATATTAAATACTTCCCACCCTATTCCCCAATAAACACACAACACACTCCACATAAAATTTCACACAATTAAATTAATTTCCAATTAATCAATTAATAAAAATTAATTTGCAATTAATAACTAAATAAAAAAATTCTGAATAACAATAAATAATATGTATTAAAATTAATAACCAATTAATAATTCATTAACAAAAAAATTAATTATCAATACCAATAAATTATATTTAATCGAAATTAAGAACCAATTAATAATTAATTAACAAAAAAACTAATTATCAATACCAATAAATATTTAATGAAAATTAATAACCAATTAATAATTAATTAACAAAAAATATCAATACCAATACATAATATTTAATACAAATTAATAACCAATTAAAAATTAACAAAAAATTAATTATCAATACTCAATTTTTCTTAATTAATTACTTAATTGCAAATAATTTACTTACCACCCTATTCCCCTAAAAACACCCAACCCACTCCAATAATAAATTAATACAAATAAAATAATTATCAATTAATAATAATTAATTACCAATTAATAATTAATTAACAATACATTTATTATTAATAACAATAATTAAAAAGTAATAATTACTTAATTAAAATTACATTACTTCCCACCCTATTCCCCTATAAACCCATAACCCGCTACAGAAATAAAACACAATATTTAATTAAAATAAATTAATAATTCCTAAAAATTATTATTTAATTTACTATAATTAAATTACTTCCCACCCTATTCCCCTATAAACCCGCTACGGTACTAAAATGCAACATTTACTTTAAAAAAATTACTAACTTCTAAAAAATGTGTACATATATTTAAAAAAAAAACAGTACAATACTTAACAAAAAATATAGAACACATACATATTAAATACATACTAAAATACATAACACTCATATAAATATCGATATTATTAACATTGATAATTTAACTATCGATATTACTAACATCGATATTTGCAACATCGATATTTCTTACCTTAACTTCGATATTCTGGTTGTAGATATTCTTGACTTCGATATTTTGTCCCTACGATATTTAAAACTCGATATAACTGTGCTTCGATATTTAAAAATCGATAGTTTGACTGTCCACCGTCATATTGCTGGGATGAAACTTGCCATCCAGCATACGACCTTTCACTATAGCACATGCGGCGCTATATTGTTGTTTACTTCCAATGGCCAGTTGGGCAGAACCATCGGTGTAAATGATGTATTCATACTGATCTAGAGGCAAGATTTCATTAGGGCGAGGGTATTCTTGTTCCTACTGCAGAAATGCTTGTATTCTCAGTGTAGAATCGTATCTATATTCTACATCTGTTGCAGTGAGAGAATTAGCCCATTGTATCCATCGTGGATGCAAAGCCTTTGCATTTGGAATGCTGGCTTTGGTTACCGCTTCTAAAGTCGGTATCTGCTTGTACTGCTGTCAGTATTTTTTCTGTTGCTGCAAATCGATTCTCAGTATTCGTGTACAAAAGAGATTTGTATGGGATTGGAACTGTCTCACCTTCATTGAACATGATGTAAGTATACCCTGATAACCCGGGGATGACCCGTATTACCAGGTTGCAGATGTTTACTTGTGTCTGCAAGTGTTTTGAAGCTATCATGTCAGCTTGAACTGAACGTAGAGTGTCTGTATGTTTTTGAGTCTACTCGTTTGCTGTAAAATCTGGTCTGATTAGGTCATAGAAAGATTTGACTTTTTCTGCCGAGTCTTGAATGTATGTTCTGCCGAAATTTAGAAATCCTAAAATGGATTGTAAACCCTTCAGTGTCTTTGGAGGCTGGATTAGTGTGCATTTTTCTAAAATATATGTGGCCAGGATTTTGCCGTCACTTGATAGCTCATATCCCAAAAATAGGATGCTGAGATGGACATTTTTGATTTTTTGAAGTTAAATGTGTAGCCCAATTTGGCAAAACCAACAATTCTGTTGCTCACCCTGCACAAATGTTCAAGTAATTCATCGTCCGTCAGATAAATATCATCTACGTAGGACACTGCCTCCTCATTGCAGGTTTGTAATAGCTCTGACACTCTTGCCGAGAGTAACCCGGGGCTGTTCGTAAAGCCCTGGGACAGACAACAAAACTGACGCTGAGTGCCGAGGGCAGAAAATCCTGTCAAATATCTGCTTTCAGGAGCTATATTTTGGCAGAAGAATCCATTTGAGATATCTAGTGTTGTTTTGTATTTCTTCCGCACAATGTTATTCATTAATGCCGCACTATGTGCGTTCTGAAGTGCAAATGTTTTTGTTCATGTGTTCAAGTGTCTGTAATCTAAAACCAAATGATATGTGTTGTCAGGTTTCATGACGGGAAACAAAGGGTTGTTCATTGGCGTGGTGCACGTTTCAATCACACCTTGGTATTTAAGTTGGTCTAGGATTTCTTTGACCTGTTTCTTCGCCTAATTTTTAATAGGGTACTGTCTCTGTGGAGTTGGAGGAGTTTTTAATGGGATCTCGTGGTGTTTGGACTCCACGTCCCACCCTACATGGTTGTGGTATAATGCCGGAGCTAGCGCTTTCGCCCACTCCTGCGCGTTTGAGTGTTTGAAGGAAACAGGAACGAGGTCGGAAAAAGCAGGCAAAATGACGCTTACACCTTTTGGGCAATCCATTACAAATTCAGGCGGCCAATCTTTTTCTGCTAACCGGATGTCATATCCAAATGTCAAATTTTCCCAAAAGAGACCTTTAATTTTTCTTGAGATGTCCCTTCTATTTGGAGATTAATTTTGTGTAGACTGTGTGGGACACTCACTCTTGTGTCAGGTGTTTCCACCGTGATGTTTTCATTCCATACTGCTGTCACCAGAAATTCCTTCAGGTTCTGGTGAGCTATTGTTACTTCTGCCGCGCTGTCTAGCATCGTCAGAGCCCATTCCCCGTTCAGAAGCTGAGTCCTCAGTAACCTGGGCATGTCTGATTTTTTAACCAGCTACTTTCTTCTTTTTGAACTGAGTCTTTTGTTCTGACCTCCTTACCTCTCCAAGTTTTTCGATGATCCCTGAAAGGAACAAAAGGAATGTGTATCAGTATCCTGATACCTGTCAGGTTTCCAAATGTTATCACGATTCCTAAGTTTATGCCTCTTTTCAGAGGACTCCCGTTGTGGTGACCCACCCCTTGATCGTGAAGTGTTTCTTTTATTGTTATTTTTGGATTGAGTTTGATTGTTTTCCCATTTCTTTTTAGAAGAAATGGGTGCTTGCTTGAGTTATCCTTGTCAGAATTACTCACCATTTGTGGTTTCCCTGGTTTGGTTCCCAAACTAACTCTACCTAGAGAAGCATAGGTTTCCTCGATAATTTTAGGTAATGCACGCTCCTGATTTGTAGGAGCTGTTTCCCTTAAGCGTTGGCGTATAGCCACTGCTGCTGCTTCCTCCTTGATGTTGCTCAGCATAATTGCTAAGACTTGGTCAAAATTACCCATCAGTTTCATCCCCAAGTCCAGGGCAGGTCCTGCCCCATACTCATTTTGTATCTGTTTCAATACTTCAGGAATAACTGATATGGTCGGGGTATCATGTATTCTAATGTAGACTGCAGCAAATATTGTTCCACATGTGGTACAATCCTCCAGTGAGGGAACCATTCCCATTGGCAAGCAAATTGTTAACAATCTGTGTTTTTCCTGCGGACACGTATGGGGAAATACTCCTTCCAACTGTGCTGTTTTATGAGCAATCCAGAATGGTACTTGATCCCTTTTTGATGGGAACGCACCCATTATTGCTTTTAGTGTCTGTGGACTAATTACTGGTGTGTGTTGGGTCTGGACTGTACCAGGTGGAGCAGATCTTGCAGGTTGTAATGTGAGTGTTCACATGACAAACTGGACAATATGTCTGTATAGCCTGACTACTTCTTTATAAAGTGCATGCACTTCCCCTACTGGGAGTGTGTCTATCTCAGGATGTGGAGTGTAAATCGCTAAGACCAGCCATGTTGCCCCTCCTATGCTGAGCGGACTGAATCTTACGACTGAAGTTGTGTGATTTAGGGCGCCTTTAAAACAGTTTCTATGCTGCTGGTAAGTTAACAGGACTTCAATGTCCTCGTATGGGATGTATTCTCCCGGTGGATTCACTTCAATGTATTTGTGAAATAAATGTGTCTGTGGATCTGCAGGTGGGAATTTCACCCAGAAATAGAATACCTCTGATCCGAACACCTCGTGTGCCTCAATCACGAAAGTAACATGGCCACATGTTACAGGTACACCATGTTCTAACAATCTCAGAGTTACTGCCTGTCTGCAGTTCTCTGTGATGTTTAGAGCGTTAGCAAATTCGTCTCCTTCCACACTTCCACTGCTACTCGCAGGTTCAGTCATTTTGAAAGGAGAAGAAAGTAAAGGTTTAAGCAGTAGGGTTTAGCACAATATGGGAACCTTTGATCCTTACAACCTTGTCTAAACCTTCAGCCAATACTCAGGGTTTACCTGCTCAGCTGAGGCGGATAGTCCTTCCCACTTCAGACGTCTCTGAAAAGTGTGAGTGGGGCTGTCTGAAAAAGCACAACTGAACTACTCAGATTTTACTGTTAATATAAGAACCAAACCAACGTTGGCGGCGCCATGTCGTGTAGTTCCTAGGACCCCCCCAGGACCTACGCTTTTTGGATGACCTAAACTGAGGGCTTGGTGTGCAGACAGACTCTGGACACCCCCACAGGATGAGTCAGACATTAGACCAGCTAGCTCTACAGTGTCACTACCACCCCCCTATATTCTACAGCGGTGTAGGTAGTTTCTGGCAACCACTGAACATGACAACCCTGATTCCTCAGGTATTGTGGAAAACAATACGGTATCTTTTGCTCAGTCACTCGTGCTTACTTTTCTCAGAGTACATGTTAGACTTGGCATCTTTTGACGTGTTTCCCCTGACTTTTTGCTTTCTGACCTCCCGGTTTTTGCTGGTGTAATGATTCTGCGCACTTTCCTCACTGCTGTCCAGTGGGAAAGTGCAAGTGCTCCTGTATAAAATGTGTTATGGATTGGCGTTTCCATGATTGGCCTATTTGGTTTATGTGTCAGTCCCTTGTAAAGTGCACTGCGAGTGCCGGGGCCTATAGACCAAATGCTGTTGGTGGGCTGCAGCACTGGATTGTGCCACCCACGCAAACAGCCCGTAAAATGTAACTCGGGCCTGCCATTGCAGAGCCTGTGCGCAGCCTGGGGCTGCCATGTCGACTTGGCAAGTGCGCACACTTGCAAGTCCCTAAACCTTCCCTTTTCTACATGTTAGTCACCCCTAAGGTAGGCCCAAGGTACCCCTGTGGGCAGGGTGCGTTGTATGCGAAAGATAGGACATGCCCTGGTGTGTGTGGCATGTCCTGATAGTGAATTACAGCCTAGTTCGTTTTTCACTATTGCAAGGCTACCTGTTCCCCATAGGCCAGAACGGGCAGTTTTGATTATTACTATAGCTTATAATCCTAACTGACCCCGGGAACATGGTAGAAATTCGAGTTTAGTATGCCTGGACTCAGAATGATAAAATGCATCTTTTAGTGAAGTTGGTTTTAACATTCTGTGTTTGAAAATACCCCTTTTAGAAAGTGGGTATTTTCTTGTCTAACCATCCAAGCCTGCCTCTGCGAGGTTGTGTATTCCTTGTCTGGAGTGTGAGTGACAGGGGCTGGGGGATGCCAGGAGACAGGGTGAGTCAGCACAGGGCTGAATAGCAAGATCTACATGTAGATGGGTGGGAGGAGTTGCACCTGGGCCCTGAATAGGACAGTGCCTTCCCTCCACAATGCTGGCTCCACCTCCTGTGGTGCGTCTGATGTCCCTGGCCTACTCTCTGAAAGAAGGGACGGAGACTTGTCAACAAAGTGCTCCAGAACTGGTTTGGACTAGGCGAAGGCCTCTCTGCCTTCAGAGAACAAAGGAATTTGGGATATAAATATTGGGGCCCTGACCCCATGAATTTAGATCTTGCTGGAATCAAGGAACCTGTCAAGACGAAGAGCTGGAGAGCTGCTAGGAGGAATACTGCCCCTTTGCTGAGTTATTGCCTTGTTGGGTTGGCCTGCAGTTGCTGCTTCTGTCTTGGGCAGTGAAAGGACTGAACTTTCTACAAACTTGTGCTGAGTATCTCCAAGGGCCTGAAACCGAGCTGGCCTCCTGTTAAGAAGTCTCAGGGACTACAAAGACTTCACAAGCCTCTGGGTACCGCTTCTGGAATGCTGTTTCAGTTGCCACAGAGGAAGGGAACTGCAACCGACTCCGTCAACCGAATCCATCCCTGACCGGTGACCTGTTTGCACCGCAGACCGCATCGCCCCGCTTCGCAACCCTGGTCTCACCGTAGGCGACGTCCGACGCCGTCAACACCGAGCCGCTGCTTGCACCGTGACCTGTGGGCACCGCAGTTCGCATCGCATCGCTTCACTGAACCAGCCGGACCCGACCGACGCGGACGCTGCAACTGGGTCAACAATCGTGACCGCATTGCATTTGGGGCACCGCTCGCACGTTTGCGACGCACCGCTCCGACTCGCACCGCTGTCCGACGCCAGCTCCCGCAATCCGGCTTGGTCGCCTGCATCGCAACCTGTCAGCACCGCATCGTACACCGTCTCGCCCTGCACCGCACGCCTTGGACTCACCGACTCCGTCTGAACGACGCTCATCGAGCCGCTGCCTGCACCGCATCGAGGGACACCGCACCTTGCATCGCTCCGTCTTGCACTGCAACCGCGACGAACGCCGACCGGCTCGTACACTCCGTACCAGCCACAACGAGAAAGGTACTGTGACCGAGTCTGTTCACGACTCTGCTGGCCCGTAGCGACGCGGTCGGCTGGAACTGTTGGACTCTGTGTAATTCAGCATCGCGGTAGACCCGGACGGGGCTACCGACTCGTACTGAACTTTGCTTTTGTGTTATTCCTGCAAAGAAGAAGTTACCTTATCAAGCATTCATTTTTAAAGTATAGTATTGTGGATTTTTGTCGTAATTAGTCTTGTCTTGAGTATATAAAAATATTGGTTATTTTTCTAAACTGGTGTGGTGTCCGTTGGTAGTGCTTACACTGTATTACTGTTGGTTATGTGCAAATGCTTTACACACTGCCTCTAGAATAAGCCTGACTGCTCGTGCCAAGCTACCAAGGGGGTGAGCAGGGGTTATTTTAGGAGTGTAACTCCCTTACCCTGACTAGGAAGAAGGGTCCCTACTTGGACAAAGGTGCAAGCCCTTGCCAACTAGAGATCCCATTTCTAACAGTACACATAGAAGGATGATTGGAATGGTTTCAATAATTATTTATTGGTCAAGCGTCAGTCTAGTGTGAAACATATTCGCTGCAACAATCAAAAGACAGGAGCAGACAAATGTGATCGCTAGCACCAATATCGTAAATAGTAAATACATTTCTAGCATAGTACTAATAAGATGAATAAAAGCAGATTATATAAAACAATAGCATTGGCGTACCCCTACGATGCGTAGCCTACCTAAATGTACCTAGCCTAGATATGTAGGTGAAGCATGTGTATGTAAATGTCAGGATGTATCCTAATGGAGCCAAGAATCCCCTGGGGAAGTACTAACCCCTCATTTGATGGTTTAGAATGAAGGACCCCGTCTCAGCGTCGAGGATGGCACCCCGCAAGGGATGCAAAAACAACAGTTGATGGACAGAATGCAGAACAATGTCATACATTCACCCCAGTACAGAGATCTGGGCCTAAATCCATCGTTTTTTTGCTCACCATGCCATTCCAGTTTGAACCCAGCCATATGCAAATCAGTCTTGACCCTG
Organism: Calotriton arnoldi; assembly: GCA_963921515.1. Classification (NCBI taxonomy): domain Eukaryota; kingdom Metazoa; phylum Chordata; class Amphibia; order Caudata; family Salamandridae; genus Calotriton; species Calotriton arnoldi. The sequence continues at coordinate 631,193 of CAWUFW010010146.1, forward strand.
TGCCTCATGGGAATAGTCCAGCCCGAACTGCCAAGCCAGGTCCTCCCTGGACTGGAAACAAGCATCCTAGGACCGGTTTCGGGGTTTCACCCCTCTTCAGCCAGGATAGCTTGATTCCAGTGGCATGGAGAGCACGGGACCCACGTCTGGGCATACCCGTCCCACTCTGGGTGACAAATGCAAAAACAACAGTTGATGGACAGAATGCAGAACAATGTCATACATTCACCCCAGTACAGAGATCTGGGCCTAAATCCATCGTTTTTTTGCTCACCATGCCATTCCAGTTTGAACCCAGCCATATGAAAATCAGTCTTGACCCTGTGCCTCATGGGAATAGTCCAGCCCGAACTGCCAAGCCAGGTCCTCCCTGGACTGGAAACAAGCATCCTAGGATATTTTAGGAGTGTAACTCCCTTACCCTGACTAGGAAGAAGGGTCCCTACTTGGACAAAGGTGCAAGCCCTTGCCAACTAGAGATCCCATTTCTAACAGTACACATAGAAGGATGATTGGAATGGTTTCAATAATTATTTATTGGTCAAGCGTCAGTCTAGTGTGAAACATATTCGCTGCGACAATCAAAAGACAGGAGCAGACAAATGTGATCGCTAGCACCAATATCGTAAATAGTAAATACATTTCTAGCATAGTACTAATAAGATGAATAAAAGCAGATTATATAAAACAATAGCATTGGCGTACCCCTACGATGCGTAGCCTACCTAAATGTACCTAGCCTAGATATGTAGGTGAAGCATGTGTATGTAAATGTCAGGATGGATCCTAATGGAGCCAAGAATCCCCTGGGGAAGTACTAACCCCTCATTTGGTGGTTTAGAATGAAGGACCCCGTCTCAGCGTCGAGGATGGCACCCCGCAAGGGATGTCAGGTCTCTGCCTGTTGAAGGATCAGCCTGCAGATTCTCGGTCCAGACTGGAAGGAATTCTCCTCTATTCTGTATGGGGGAGTGAGGGTCTTTTATACTAAAGTGGTCACACCAGGTTTTCTTCTAGAATCGATATGTTTTGAAAACATTCACTAATTCCTCGCTAATCATTTTCTAAACAAAAAAGTCCTGCATAACTGGCTGTTGGCCATGGATGAAAAAAAGTGCTGACCCTTATACAGAATAAATCGGCTGTGCATGAGGACATGTTTATGTGTGTCAGGTACAGGGATTAAGATACGGTACCGAGACCCTGTTGTCAAAAAGACAGAAGTAAGCTACTAGGTAAAAGGTCACCTGTGTAGACCCGTTATGCCGTGGGGATAGGACAAAATGTATGTAATTGGTATGTACCTGATGTGACCATCCTAAAGGACATGACAGTAGAGTTAAGCCAGGTTTCGGTGAGGAGGAGAAGGTCCGGTGCGTTGAAGTCAATGAGGTCCCAAATCTTGGTGGAGTGCTTGCCGAGTGAGCATGTGTTGAGGAGCATGCATGAGAGTGAGTGCTGTTGTGCATGATGGGTGTGTGGTGCTGTATGATTGCAGTTCTTGAGTTCTGACTTGATGAGGGGTGTGGTATATGTGTGGGAAGTGGGAGCGTGTGTGTGGAGATAGGTGAAGTGGCAATGTGAGCAGGCAATGAAGCCCACTGTGCACCATCTGTAGGAGCGTCCAGGGTTAAGCAGGTGGAGTTCGCCAGCGGTGTAGCTGCGGGAGGCATTTGGACCAGGGTTCTTGGTGCTGGTTGTGGTCCAGGACCAGATGGGCATAGGAAAGCTTGCGTTTGCCACACCTTTGGCATGCTGTCAGCATGGCCACACTGCAAGCTCCATAAATAGGGCCTTGGAGAGTGCAAGGAGCATGGAGGAGGGTGGGCTCAGCAAGAGTGGGAAAGTCCAACAGAGAGAGCGGGAATGTCGGGCAGAAGTGGCAAGGTGGGAAAACACGATCAGCGGACCAAGTCTGGGGACAAAAACTGACAGAAGAGACCAAGATGCAAGACAAGCAGTAAGTGGAATAAAAGATTCAAAAAGTGACAGTTAAGAGGACCAAATGATGCAAAAAGGAGCAGTTAAGCAGACACGGGCATATAGAAGAGCACTTACCGAGTTGGGGCAGAATGAGCAGCTAATTAAAAGAATGGCAGGAGACAGACACCAACCTGAGTCAGAGGGCAAGTGGAGGTGAAGGTCAAACTAAAGCACAAGAGAGACACCAGGGCACCTAGTCAATGGGGTTGCGCTACGGCCTCCATTTCATAGGGCCTTAAAAAGTGGAAGGACCGCAGGGCATGCTCAGCAAGAGCAGGAAAGTCCTGCAGGAGCAGCAAGGTGGGAAAACACGATCAGCGGAGCAAGTCAGGGGTCACAAACTGACAGAAGAGACCAAGATGCAAGACAGAGCAGTAAGAGGAGCAAAAGATGCCAAAGATGGCAGTTAGGAGTAACAAAGGATGCAAAATGGAGCAGTGAAAGAGAGATGGGAAAGACAGAACAGACGGCAGAAACAAGAACGAAACAGAGGCAGAAAGAGCGGCTAACAAGAAAAGCTGGGACAGACACCAAAATGAGTCCACAAGGCAAGGTGAGGTCAATGTCACACTGAAGCAGAAGAGAGGGGCCTGAGCACCTACCGCTTTGAAATCTTCATTGCTTTTTTGTGATTCCCCATTATATTAATCATAGCTCCAGGTCGCTTCTATAATCATTGTTTGCTTTTCATTTATTTTTTGGGTGAGTTTCTTGGAAAAAGAGCTCGATGACTAAGGACACTAAACACGTGGCAAGGCAACTCACAATACGCAATTAGCATGATTAATTTTGGGAAATATACCTCATTTCTCTGAGGTTGTCATCTTTCACAAAAAATAATCGGTGCATAGAGATATAATTGAAGTATTGAAATATTTAAATTCAGAATTAATTGTGGATTAAAAATCAATGCTGTTCTGCAGACACTAATGAAATATTTACCAGACAGACTCTGCTCTTTCTCAAATGCACTGGAGTAATAAAAAACTTGCAACCCCCAGGTTAACACATCTCTTTTCATATCAAGTCTGAATACAGCATTGGAAGGATAGCTGATTTAGAAAAGCAAATCCCATTAATCCTGAATACTTAGCTGGCTAACCCATTAAGCACTGCGAACTGCATTTAAATTGAACAGCATTATAGAAGGACAGGGGATAATACCTTTGGTGGAGATGTATGGACTTGAAACATATGAGCGCAGATTCTTCATACGTCTTCTGGTGATGTGACAGGTAGGGAATTCAGCAAATGGTAGCGACAATTGTCATGTAATAAAATCAGGTGACTACTGATGACATTGTTTTATTATGGGCTCATCTGATGTCAGAACATCCCAGCTAGTAGGACACAGCAAATACCAAAGACAATATAGGTGTCTTACCACGCAACATGCTCCTTTGTTCTAAAGTGACCATACATTGTTTCCTGCATGCACACAGACTCCAGCGTGTGTGTGTGTGTACACTCAACACCTCAGAATGGGAATGACCGTTTTACTCAACATAACTTGCAATGTTCCAAGCTGCAAAACTCAGAATGCTGGATCATTTTCACCACAAAAATATTTTGCCCGTTTTTTCATGGCAAAAGTTTGTGTGGAAAAGTTAAGGCAGTAGTTTTAAACAATTTGTAATTCTGATTCAGGTACAACTCCAGATTGGATTGAAGGTTTTAGTGTTTTTGGATGATTAACAAAGAACTGACAAAACTCACCTTCATGTGATGTAGCCATTCCACAGCAATGGCAGAGGGCAGAGGTCCTTATATTGATTTTAATTCTCAACTTTCACATTCATAGATCATTTCTCCTAACAACAGAAGCTCATTATAATTCAAACTTATTTAGACAACTCTTACTCGTAGAAAGGCTCTCTACTGTGTTATCATCGACATTCTAACAATTACAACACATTTTAGGTACTTCCTAATAAAACAGATAATTAATGCATTATTCACACTAAACTAAAGTGCACTGTGGGAATGCCACCACCCAAAACATGTTTCTGTGCAAATAATTATCACGAAGACTGTATAATACATATCGCATGCTCGATTAAATACCTGCAACAACAGGCCAAGCCACTCACATGTTGGCGAATGCTCTACCTAAACAAAAACAAATACCATGATTGGAAGGGTAGATATAGTGAAAATCGATTTAGCATTTTCAAAAAGTAGGTGGACTTTCACACCTAATGGAAACACCACAAGATAGCAGAATCGTGAGAGTGTTTCTGTTAATTGTAATGAATCTTGCAAAAGGAGAGTTTTCCAGTCCCATGACCGGGGGATGCAGTCACATAGAAAAACATTAAATTGAAAATAATCATCATTTTCAATTGTTTTTTTACTGCTATCATTTCTTATTTCAATTAATGGTGGCTCGGTCTTAATTAACAAAGTGAAGTATATTATCAGATCAGTATCGGCTAAACAATAGTGACATGTTGACACGTAGAATTTTATATTCTGAATCAACCCATCAAAATCATGTCACACCATATCAATCCACAGACTGTATTACGCCAAGATTACCCACATATCCCTGTGCCCCACATATCTTAACACTCCCATCAAATCATGTCCTATCTTTTCATGTGAGGATTCTCTGCCACTCCTCATTCGTAAAGATACTATTTGTAAAAAACCTTTGTGAATAGGAAAATATTGTACATTTAAACGAAAGTGTGTTGTGGGCTTATTGTAATGACATCAGGTTCCAGGTGTGGAACCTGAAGTCATGAGAGTTCTGGGTAGTGCGTGGAACACGGGAGAAGGAACAGAGTAGCGGCGAAGGCAGACGCTTGGGAGAAACTCCTGTATGATCTTATGGATACAATAAAGTATATGTTGTTGAATCTACCAGCGTGGACCCTAATTGCGACAAGTGGCAATGGGCTTGCCTAAAGGGGAACCCACGATATTGTGACAGAGTGAGGCACTAGGTGTTTTCAACTACCTGGGGACTTTGGGTTTAGGTTGCTTATTTAGTTGGGGTATAGTTTAGCTAATTCTTGTTTTGTAAAGCGGGGGTGCAGTGTGGGTAAGCTAATTCATGTTTATAAAGAGGGGAATGTGTTGTGGGCTTATTGTAATGACATCAGGTTCCAGGTGTGGAACCTGAGGCCATGAGGGTTCTGGTGGTGAGTGGAACACAGGAGAAGGAACGGAGTAGCGGCAAAGGCACACCTTTGGGAGAAACTGCCGTATGTTCTTCAGGCAAATTATTTATACAATAAAGTACACGTTGTTGAATCTGCAAGCGTGGTCCCTAATTGCGACAAGTGCAAGTTTACCTTTGTGAGTCAGGTCCTCTGTGTATATCATAACATCATCCTCTGACTACCACCTATCATATGCGTTTACAACCACAACACGTGAGAATATTTCGACATGCACAACAGCACTTCACCAATACCTCAATCATCACCTTACAGCAACTCCTGCTCCACTCGCAGCCACATCGAGAAAAGCCTGCAGATTTCCTCACAATGTCCATCACATGATGCTACACCATGATACCAGACGTTTATCAATTGGGTTGTTGGTTGACTGGTGTGTAAGCCCTGGTCAAGCAGCAATCACAATCCTAGATAGGGTAAGAGGCAGGAAAACCCTACATTAACCTATGCTCACCATCTGGTAGCTTGGCACAGAGCAGTCAGAGTTAACTTTAGAGGCTGTGAAAACTGTTTGCGCAACACTTCAAACAGTAAATCAATGAAAACACCATACAAAAAGATTCCACACCAAGTTAGAAAAATAACTCGGATTTAAATAAACAAAACAAGACCAAAACAGCAAAAAACCAAATAAAAGAACTTGAAATATTGAATTTCAAAGTTTTTAAGTAAAATAGCCACAAGAAGCAAAAACTGCTACTTGGGATATCTGGTTGCGGTAGACCGGGAAAATGTCACAAGTTTAGGCTGACTGTGATGGAGCATGGGCAGGCTACAGGGCCCCAGTTACGTCTGCTGAACAAAGTACCCCAAATCCTGGTTGTGGAAGATTACATGGATCGGCGTCAAAGATGTGTTGCGTAGCAAAGGCAATACTTCACTTCTGAGATACAAAAAGGCTGTGGTGCGAGATCGTGTTGTGTCGGTGTCCAAGATTCTGTCGACAGGGCTTGTGATGCAAAGTCCGGTGTCAAGGATGCGAGGCGCAACAGAGGTGATGCATCGATTTCAATGAACGGTGAAACTGCGATGCGGATTTCCGTCGTCAAGGCTGCTGTTAATGAGAGTTGTAAGGAGCTTGCACTAGATAAAGCATCATGCAGTGGGGGTTCCGAAGGCGAAGCATCGGTCACAAGATGTGGGAGGTGGTGGCGATGTGAGTCTTTTGCGATGGGTTCAATCCATGCAGCAGCAGCGATGCGTCGGTTCTGCTCGGTGATGCACCACTCAGCTGAGAAGATGCATTGGTTCTGCTCTGGGATGCATCGCTCAGCAGAGAGTATGCATTGGTTCCACTGGCAAGCACCTTAGGCTCTCTTCCAAGGGTCCAGGACTGGGGTAGGACCACATTGGCAGGGTAGGCTCACAGCTGGCAGAATCCAGATGCAGTAACAGGGTGGTTGGAAGTATTTTATGTCCCAGAAACTTCAGATCAAGAGCCAGACAACTAGCCTTTGAAGTCTTTCTGGGTTCTGGGGTCAAGTGATGCAGATCCCGTCCTTCTTACCCAGGCAGAGGGCAGCAGACAGCAGGTCAGCACCAACAGAGTGGCAGTCATTCAGCAGCACAGCAGTCCTTCTTCCTGGCATGGTATCTACAGGTCCAGAAATGTACTGAAATGGTGGTGTCTGAGGTCCAGTACTTATACCCAGTGGTGCTTTTGAAATGGGGGAGACTTCAAAGACATGCTATTGAAGTACTCAGATGTCCTCCCTTCCTACCCTGGCTCCAGACTTATTGCAGGGGGGTATGCAGCCCTTTGCGTGTGGACAGGACACAATCTATTCAGATGTAAGTGAGGATGTGACCAGCTCCTCCGTCCCATCATGCCAGAGATGGTCCAATGGGACACATCTAAGCTCCCATTGTGTGTGGCTGTCTAGGAGGAATACACAAAGCCCAGCTCCCAACTACACCCACTCATGTGACCAGAGAAAGGCTACCGGCACCAAATAGCAAAAACAAGAGAATGGCAACTTTCCAAAAGTGGCATTTTCAGAATTGGAATTTAAAATCTGACTTCACCATAAGTCTGAATTTTAAATTAGCATTCCAGAAACACCAAACTTGAAACAGTTATATCATCCCATTTGGAAATTACACTTATAAAATGTAATAAGGTAATCCCAATGCTGTCCTATGAGAGATGTAGGCCTTGCAGTAGTGAAAAACGAATTTAAGAGTTTTTCACTACCAAATCATGTAAATCTTCAAAGTACATGACCTGCTTCTTGCATACATTGCTCCCTGCCCTCTGGGCTGTCCAAGGTCTACCATAGGGGTAACTTATATGTTTAAAAAAAAAGGAATGTCTAGGCCTGGCAAACGTTTTATTTTTGGAATAATAAAAAAAATGCTGGAATGCACACCATTCTCTTCTTACTGCATCCATGTTTGTCCTGAAATTATCCAAGAGTGCGTGCTCACTGGTTTAGTGCCTTGCCCTGGTGGCACACTGATAATAAACCATGCTTTGTGGGGCGACATTTCGCCCCAAGTCCAGTTGCACAGCTAAATTTTGTAAATATACAACGCTCAAAATTTATAATCCATTTTACTCCATGTACTCAGTCTGTTTGTTCCTCTTTAAATGCTTCTTTTAAAGATGTTTTTTTACATATAAATGATTATTAACATATATAACACATTTTGCTTGATCATCCGCAGGATATTTTAATCTTATTAGTATGAGATGATTAGCATGTATAAATTAAGGATACTGTTATAATGGTGAATGTTTTATTGTTACTTGTAGTTACCCCCGAAGAAGGGCTCGTGAAGCCCGAAATGCATTGGGTTTGAATAAAGAACACTGCTTTGGATGGATTCATGCGTCTGTCGTGTTTTTGATGAAGGTCCGGATGGGCACATTGTAAACATTTGAAATCTAGAAAATGGCATGACATTCCAAGTGTGGATCAAGTGTGATACAAGCATTTAAAGAGGAACAAACAGACTGAGTACATGGAGTAAAATGGATTATAAATTTTGAGCGTTGTATATTTACAAAATTTAGCTGTGCAACTGGACTTGGGGCAAAATGTCGCCCCACAAAGCAAACGTTTTATTTTGCGAGGTCGAAATGGCTGTTCAAACTTCACACCCAGGCTCTGCAATGGCAGGCCTAAGATATGGTTGAGGGGGCTACTTGAGTGGGTGGCCCAATCAGTGCTGAAAGCCCACTAGTAGCATTTAATGTACAGGCCCTGGGCACATGTGGTGCACTTCACTAGGGACATATAAGTAAATCAAATATGGCAATTGGGTATGAGCCAATGTTAACATGTTTAGAGGAGAGAACACATACACTTTAGTACTGGTTAGCAATGGGAAAGTGCTGAGAGTCCTAAGGACAACAAAAACTAATTCAGCAAAAGTGGAGGAGGAAAGCAAAAGGTTTCCAACATGAACCATATGTCAACCCCATCTGCATCCAACCCTTCATAATATTTCATTCATCCATGAGTACACTATGCTCATTCCATCCTATGGTCCCGACATATGTCATACATATGTTTACATATGCCATACATATGTCATACATATGACATATGTCATACTGAACATTCTTCAAAGTCTGCAATCAGAAGTCACCCATGCAAAGGAATGCTCAGGAATGATGTTGCACAACATATAGTGGTAACAAAACATAAAGAAACACCTTCATTGCATGAGACCTTTCATCAATGCATATATACTAACCACAATTTACAACACCCTCTATTTTAAGATATCAAGTTGCACAACCCCACCAAAAAACAACACTACACCTACATATTTCAGGCAAAAACCCTGCACTACCAACAGAACAGATAACCCCAGTGCAATCCAACACCCATAATGTCAAAACAGGCAAATGAACAAATAGGCAAACAACATTAAATTATCCTCACACATCTATGTAGCCCAAAGACAGCAAACTCAGGTGCAGAGAAAGTCAGATGGCAAATCCCAACCACTACATCGCCTTCTTATGTGATTATTCATAATTCATTTTCTTGGGGACTCAAACCTACACTCCAAACCCCCACATCAATCAAAGCATTTAGTTTTACTTTCAGCCTACTGTGCATCTGGGGGTGCTGCCTCTGTGTCTGATCCATTTACAAACACTTCCTCTTTGATTTCATTATCATCCCAGATTCCTCATTGACTGCTCCTTGTGTCAAGCTCAAATTATGATTGATAATATTGGGTCAACATCGTGACCAATCACCATGCTACAACCACATGGTGTTTGGTTGTGTTTCTTGCACTGTTCTGTCAATCCTACTATGATTGGGAGATCAGGGGTCTGCCATGAGCAAGATGGCCTGATTAATACCAATCCATCATACAAAGTAACAGAAACTGTGCACGGGTAATTGCCGCTTGACCAATTATAAATACTCAATCTGCTGATGTAATTTGGCTGCCAGATCCCCCATGGGACTGAACACATTTTTTGGGCCTTCCAAATCTGTGGGAATAGTCTGGTTGTCTGATTTGCCCAGGTGACCCATTGAGCATTAACTCTTTCGTTGCTAGGCCTTTTCCCCCCTTGTGCTAAGCATTTTTTGGCTATTTGGGGTAGTTCGCGCTTAGGCCCCTGTAACATTTTGTCCACATAAGGTATCCATGCCACATTTGCGCCCCTCTCTTCCAACATCATGGGGATTTTAAAGGTACCCAGGGTTTTTGGATTCCCCTGGAGGGGACCCAGAAATTAGTCAAAATACAGCTTAATTCTTTCTTTTTTTTTAGAAACATGGAAAAAGTGTTGCAGAAGAAAGCATCTGTTTTTTTCTCTGCAAATGGTATCAAGAAAGGGTTTGTGGTGCTGAAATCATCATCTTGACAGCTTTCAGGGACAAGCAGAATTTTGTCAGAAAATCTAAAATCTTTACACAAATTTGGCATTTTACTGGGCCATAGGCTATTTTTGCTATTTTTTGTGCTTTCAACCTCCTATCAGATAGTGGTAGAAATGGGTATGAAAGCAATAATGGATCCCAGATAGCTATACATTTCTAAAAAGAAGACACAATTCTGAACTCAGAAAGGGGTCATTTGTGTGGATCCTTCTAGGTTTTTTTTATAGAAACTAACAGTTGAAAATATGAAAAATTGAAAATGAGTTAAAAAAACAGCCGTTTCTGCCAACGTTTTCACCTGTAACTTCTTCTAAGTATGACAGACTTTTAAAGCAATACACCGTTACATCAGCTGGACCCTTCTTGTTGTGGGGATATATAGGGCTTGTAGGTTCAGCAAGAACCCGAGGAACCCAGAGCCAATAACTGAGCAGCGTATTGCAATGGTTTTTCATTGTGTACCGGGTATATAGCATTTCATTTGGTAAAATATAAAGAGTGAAGAATAGGTATTAAAGACACCTATGTATTTCCGAAATGGGAACAAAATGTAGAGTTTAGAAACAGTAGCTATTTGCACATCTACGAAATTGTGGGTACCCATACTAGCATGTGAATTATAGGACATTTTTCAAAGTGACTTCTTTTTTACACATTGTCTTACATTTGGAAGGCAGAAATGTACAGAAAGTCAATAGGTAATAACAGTTGCTCTACAATTCTGAGTTCCTCTAAGTCTCCCGATAAAAATGGTACTTCACTTGTGTGGGTAGGCCTAGTGCCTGCGACAGGAAACGGCCCAAAACGCAACGTGGACACACCACATTTTTACAGTCAATACAGACCCTCTTTTTGCACAGTGCCTGCCTGTGGATTTTGAACCCTAGCTCAGCTGGCACCTAGGGAAACCTAGCAAACCTATACATTTTTTAAAACGAGACACTGAGAGGACTCTAGGATGGGGTGACTTGAGTAGCTCTCACCAGGTTCTGGTACCTAGAATCCCTTGCAAACCTCAAACCTTGTCAAAAAACACATTTTCCTCACATTTCTGTGATGGAAAGTTCTGGAATTTGCATGGATCCACAAAATTCTACCCACCCCGCATTCCCCAAAGTCTTTCTATAAAAATGGTACCTCACTTGTGTGCGTAGACCTAGTTCCGGCGACAGGAAATGACCCAAAACACAACGTGGACACACCACATTTTTACAGTGAAAACTGACACTTTTTTTGCAAAGTGCCTCGCTGTAGATTTTGAACCCTAGCTCTGCCGGCACCTAGGGAACCTTGCAAGTCTATACATTTTTGAAAACTAGACACACAGGGAAATCCATGATGTGGTGACTTGGGTGGCTCTCACAAGGTTCTGTTACCCAGAATCCCTTGCAAACCTCAAACTTTGTCAAAAAAACTCATTTTCCTCACATTTCTGTGATGGACATTCATGGAATCTGCGTGGGTCCACAAAATTCCACCCACTCGGCATTCCCCGAAGTCTTCCGATAATAATGATACCTCACTTGTGTGGGTAGGCCTAGTGTCCGTGACAGGAAATGGCCCAAAACGCAACGTGGACACACCAAATTTTTACAGTGAAAACTGACCCTATTTTTGCAAAGCACCTATCTGTAGATTTTGAACCCTTCCTCTGCCGGCACCTAGGGAAACCTATCAAACCTATAAATTGTTGAACACTAGACACCCAGGGGAATCCAGGATGGGGTGACTTGTGTGGCTCTCACCAGGTTCTGTTACCCAGAATCCCTTGCAAACCTCAAACTTTGTAAAAAAAAAACATTTTCCTCACATTTCTATGATGGAATGATCTAGAATCTGCGTGGGTCCACAAAATTCCAATCACCCTGCATTCCCCAAAGTCTTCCGATAATAATGGTACCTCACGTGTGCGGGTAGGCCTAGTGCCCATGACAGGAAATGGCCCAAAACGCAACGTGGACACACCACAATTTTACAGTGACAACTGACCCCTTTTCTGCAAAGTGCTGTGTGGTAGGACATTTGTGCCGGCACGGTGAGCCCAGGCAAAAATATGAGAAAAATTGGATTTTTTCAGCTAAATTTGAGGTTTGCAGGGGATTCTGCGTAGGAAAACGTTGGTGGGTCCATGCAAGCCATACCTCACTGGACTCCCCAGGGTGTCTAGTTTTCAGAAATGTGTGGGTTTGGGAGGTTTCCCTAGATGGCCGACGAACCAGGGGCCGAAAACCCAGGCGATTTCCCTTGCAAAACCAGGTCGTTTTGTGATAGGTAATTTTGATGTCTCCTCAATATGTTTTGGGTACTTGCCTGTCGTGGGTATTTGGTGCACCCACACGAGTGAGGTACCATTTTTATCAGGGGACCTGGGGAATGCTGGGCGGTAGAAAATTTGTGTCGGCCCGGTGATCCCACAACTTTACCACACAGAAATATGAGAAAATGTGAGTTTTTTCAGCTAAATTTGAGGTTTGCAGGGGATTCTGGGTAGGAAAACATTGGGGGTCCATGCAACCCATACCTCCTTGGACTCCCCAGGGTGTCTAGTCTTCAGAAATGTGTGGGTTTGGTAGGTTTCCTTAGATGGCTGCTGAGCCCGGGACCAAAAACGGAGGTGACCCCCTTGAAAAACCAGGTTGTTTTGTAATAGGTAGGTGGGTACCTGTGTTTTTGGTCTGGGGTTTGCAGACGTCTAGGGGAACCTAAAAAAACCAGACATTTCTGAAAACTAGACACCGTGGGAGTTCAGGGAGGTGTGGCTTGCATGGACCCCCAACATTTTCCTTCCAAAAAGTCGCTGCAAACCTCAAATTTAGGTAAAACGTCACATTTTCCTCTAATATCTGTGTGGGAAAGTTGTGGGATCAACGCACGGCACAAATTTCCTACCACTCAGCATTCCCCTCAGTCTCCCGATAAAAATTATACCTTACTTGTGTGGATGGGCCAAGTGCCTATGACATGGAAGGGCCAAAAAGTTGTAGAAATTGAGGGGGGCCCAAAGCGGGTCTAAAAGGGCAGTTTGTTTATATGTTTTTAGGCTGACGCTACTTTGGGCATCCACACAAGTGAGGTATCATTTTTCTCGTGAGACCAAGGGGAATGCTAGGTAGTAGGAAATTTGTGCCTGCACGGTGATCCTACAACTTACCCACACAGAAATGTGAGGAAAATGTGACTTTGTAAGTAAATTTGAGGTTTGCAGGGGATTCTGGGTAAGAAAATGCTAGGGGTTCCATGCAAGCCACACCACCAGCCAAGAGTAGGTACACGCACACAACCATCCACACACACCACCAGTCAAGCTCCATCCACTCACACTGCTGGCCAAGCACCATCCACACACACCACCAGCCAAGCACCATCAATGCACACTGCCAGCCAAGCGCCATCCACGTACACCGCCAGCCAAATTCTATCAATGCTCACAGTCAGCCAAGCAATGTCCATGCACACCGCCAGCCAAGCGCCACCCACGCACTCTGCCAGCCAAGCGCCACCCCCACACACCCCCAGCCAAGCAGGGCCAGACTGGGAACAGCAACCAGCACTGGCAGATTGCTGCTCGAGCTGCCTGGGGGGGGGTGCTAGTAAAAAGCACTGATTCCACTTTTGTTACTGGGGCCTGATATTGCAGCACTGCTGCAAAACCAGCCCCCAGTGACAAAACCACCCCCCACGGCCAGATAACTGTCCCCCACCCCTCCAGCCCACTGGGGAAATGCCTGGTGCCCACTACTGCCAGTCCGGCCCTGCATCCAAGCACCATCCATGCACACAGCAAGCCAAGCACCAGTCCATGTACACCGCCAGCCAAGCACCACTCCATGCACACCACCAGGCAAGGGCCGATCTACATACACCGTCATCAAGCGCGAGCCCACCCACACCATTAGCCAAGTGCAGGTCCACACACACCACCAGCAAAATGCCAGCCAAAGGTCAGTACACACAGACCATCAGCCAAACTCCAGTTACACACACACACAAACTCTCTGTGGTTTCTAGTGGTTTTCTTCCCCGCTTGGGTGTAATGAGAATAAAAATATCATGGAAACAGCCAAAATGTGTGCCTAAAAAAAAGGGGGTGACCCTTGCCTATGGGGCTTCTCACTGGCATGCCCATAAACATATCCCTGGTGCCTAGTGAGCTTTCTGCCCCTTTGGGGGCAGATAAGGGGCTATTGCCCCAATCTGCCTTCCGGGGGGGCAGAAACCCTTTTTTGGCAGTGGGGGCATTAGCATGCCCAATTTTGGCAGCCCCCACCCCTAAAAAAACAACAAAATTCCTGGTTCCTAGAGGGCTTTCTGGCCCCCCCAGGGACAGATAAGGGACTATTGCTCCATCTGCCTCCCGGGCGAGGCAGAAAGGCTGTGGCAATTCTTTGGGGGGATGGAGGCATTGGCATGCCTATTTTGGGCAGCCTCCAACTCTAGGCATAAAAAAAACAATATCTGGGGCCTAGTGGGTTTTCTGCACTCGTCGGGGGGGGGAGATCAGGGGCTATTGCCCCATCTGCCTCCCATCGGGGGCAGAAAGACAGTGGAATTTTGCGGGAGTGGGGCATTGGCATGCACATCTCGGGCAGTCCCCACCCCTAAATCCAATTAAAAAAATTCCCTGGTATCTAGTGGGCTTTCTGCTCCCCCAGGGGGGGGAAGAAAGACTGGAATTTTGCAGGGGTGGGGGCATTGGCATGCCCATCTTGGGCAGCCCCCATGCCTAAATTCAATGAAAATAAAATCCCTGGGCGTCAAGTGGGCTTTCTGCCCGCCCAGGGGGGGCGATACAAAAGGGGATGATGGACGGAACGTTTGAGCCAATCAAACACTCACCCCCAGTCAACTGATCTGGGTTTAATCCATCATCATTCTTTAGCTCACTCCACCACCCCAGTTCAGACATAGCCATATGCAAATCAGTCTGACCCTGTGCCTCATGGGAACAGTCCAGCCCGAACTGCCAAGCCATGTCTTCCCTGGACCGGAAACAAGCATCCTAGGACCGGTTTCTGGCATTTCAGCCGTCATCAGCCAGGCTTGCTTGAATCCAGTGGCAAAGTGAGCAAGGGACCCACGTCTGGGCATACCCCGCCAACTTAGGGCGACCAAAGCGATACAAAAGGGGATGATGGACGGAACGTTTGAGCCAATCAAACACTCACCCCCAGTCAACTGATCTGGGTTTAATCCATCATCATTCTTTAGCTCACTCCACCACCCCAGTTCAGACATAGCCATATGCAAATCAGTCTGACCCTGTGCCTCATGGGAACAGTCCAGCCCGAACTGCCAAGCCATGTCTTCCCTGGACCGGAAACAAGCATCCTAGGACCGGTTTCTGGCATTTCAGCCGTCATCAGCCAGGCTTGCTTGAATCCAGTGGCAAAGTGAGCAAGGGACCCACGTCTGGGCATACCCCCGCCAACTTAGGGCGACCAAAGCGATACAAAAGGGGATGATGGACGGAACGTTTGAGCCAATCAAACACTCACCCCCAGTCAACTGATCTGGGTTTAATCCATCATCATTCTTTAGCTCACTCCACCACCCCAGTTCAGACATAGCCATATGCAAATCAGTCTGACCCTGTGCCTCATGGGAACAGTCCAGCCCGAACTGCCAAGCCATGTCTTCCCTGGACCGGAAACAAGCATCCTAGGACCGGTTTCTGGCATTTCAGCCGTCATCAGCCAGGCTTGCTTGAATCCAGTGGCAAAGTGAGCAAGGGACCCACGTCTGGGCATACCCCCGCCAACTTAGGGCGACCAAGCGATACAAAAGGGGATGATGGACGGAACGTTTGAGCCAATCAAACACTCACCCCCAGTCAACTGATCTGGGTTTAATCCATCATCATTCTTTAGCTCACTCCACCACCCCAGTTCAGACATAGCCATATGCAAATCAGTCTGACCCTGTGCCTCATGGGAACAGTCCAGCCCGAACTGCCAAGCCATGTCTTCCCTGGACCGGAAACAAGCATCCTAGGACCGGTTTCTGGCATTTCAGCCGTCATCAGCCAGGCTTGCTTGAATCCAGTGGCAAAGTGAGCAAGGGACCCACGTCTGGGCATACCCCGCCAACTTAGGGCGACCAAAGCGATACAAAAGGGGATGATGGACGGAACGTTTGAGCCAATCAAACACTCACCCCCAGTCAACTGATCTGGGTTTAATCCATCATCATTCTTTAGCTCACTCCACCACCCCAGTTCAGACATAGCCATATGCAAATCAGTCTGACCCTGTGCCTCATGGGAACAGTCCAGCCCGAACTACCAAGCCATGTCTTCCCTGGACCGGAAACAAGCATCCTAGGACCGGTTTCTGGCATTTCAGCCGTCATCAGCCAGGCTTGCTTGAATCCAGTGGCAAAGTGAGCAAGGGACCCACGTCTGGGCATACCCCCGCCAACTTAGGGCGACCAAAGCGATACAAAGGGGATGATGGACGGAACGTTTGAGCCAATCAAACACTCACCCCCAGTCAACTGATCTGGGTTTAATCCATCATCATTCTTTAGCTCACTCCACCACCCCAGTTCAGACATAGCCATATGCAAATCAGTCTGACCCTGTGCCTCATGGGAACAGTCCAGCCCGAACTGCCAAGCCATGTCTTCCCTGGACCGGAAACAAGCATCCTAGGACCGGTTTCTGGCATTTCAGCCGTCATCAGCCAGGCTTGCTTGAATCCAGTGGCAAAGTGAGCAAGGGACCCACGTCTGGGCATACCCCCGCCAACTTAGGGCGACCAAAGCGATACAAAAGGGGATGATGGACGGAACGTTTGAGCCAATCAAACACTCACCCCCAGTCAACTGATCTGGGTTTAATCCATCATCATTCTTTAGCTCACTCCACCACCCCAGTTCAGACATAGCCATATGCAAATCAGTCTGACCCTGTGCCTCATGGGAACAGTCCAGCCCGAACTGCCAAGCCATGTCTTCCCTGGACCGGAAACAAGCATCCTAGGACCGGTTTCTGGCATTTCAGCCGTCATCAGCCAGGCTTGCTTGAATCCAGTGGCAAAGTGAGCAAGGGACCCACGTCTGGGCATACCCCCGCCAACTTAGGGCGACCAAAGCGATACAAAGGGGATGATGGACGGAACGTTTGAGCCAATCAAACACTCACCCCCAGTCAACTGATCTGGGTTTAATCCATCATCATTCTTTAGCTCACTCCACCACCCCAGTTCAGACATAGCCATATGCAAATCAGTCTGACCCTGTGCCTCATGGGAACAGTCCAGCCCGAACTGCCAAGCCATGTCTTCCCTGGACCGGAAACAAGCATCCTAGGACCGGTTTCTGGCATTTCAGCCGTCATCAGCCAGGCTTGCTTGAATCCAGTGGCAAAGTGAGCAAGGGACCCACGTCTGGGCATACCCCGCCAACTTAGGGCGACCAAAGCGATACAAAAGGGGATGATGGACGGAACGTTTGAGCCAATCAAACACTCACCCCCAGTCAACTGATCTGGGTTTAATCCATCATCATTCTTTAGCTCACTCCACCACCCCAGTTCAGACATAGCCATATGCAAATCAGTCTGACCCTGTGCCTCATGGGAACAGTCCAGCCTGAACTGCCAAGCCATGTCTTCCCTGGACCAGAAACAAGCATCCTAGGACCGGCTTCTGGCATTTCAGCCGTCATCAGCCAGGCTTGCTTGAATCCAGTGGCAAAGTGAGCAAGGGACCCACGTCTGGGCATACCCCCGCCAACTTAGGGCGACCAAAGCGATACAAAAGGGGATGATGGACGGAACGTTTGAGCCAATCAAACACTCACCCCCAGTCAACTGATCTGGGTTTAATCCATCATCATTCTTTAGCTCACTCCACCACCCCAGTTCAGACATAGCCATATGCAAATCAGTCTGACCCTGTGCCTCATGGGAACAGTCCAGCCCGAACTGCCAAGCCATGTCTTCCCTGGACCGGAAACAAGCATCCTAGGACCGGTTTCTGGCATTTCAGCCGTCATCAGCCAGGCTTGCTTGAATCCAGTGGCAAAGTGAGCAAGGGACCCACGTCTGGGCATACCCCCACCAACTTAGGGCGACCAAAGCGATACAAAGGGGATGATGGACGGAACGTTTGAGCCAATCAAACACTCACCCCCAGTCAACTGATCTGGGTTTAATCCATCATCATTCTTTAGCTCACTCCACCACCCCAGTTCAGACATAGCCATATGCAAATCAGTCTGACCCTGTGCCTCATGGGAACAGTCCAGCCCGAACTGCCAAGCCATGTCTTCCCTGGACCGGAAACAAGCATCCTAGGACCGGTTTCTGGCATTTCAGCCGTCATCAGCCAGGCTTGCTTGAATCCAGTGGCAAAGTGAGCAAGGGACCCACGTCTGGGCATACCCCCGCCAACTTAGGGGCGACCAAAGCGATACAAAAGGGGATGATGGACGGAACGTTTGAGCCAATCAAACACTCACCCCCAGTCAACTGATCTGGGTTTAATCCATCATCATTCTTTAGCTCACTCCACCACCCCAGTTCAGACATAGCCATATGCAAATCAGTCTGACCCTGTGCCTCATGGGAACAGTCCAGCCCGAACTGCCAAGCCATGTCTTCCCTGGACCGGAAACAAGCATCCTAGGACCGGTTTCTGGCATTTCAGCCGTCATCAGCCAGGCTTGCTTGAATCCAGTGGCAAAGTGAGCAAGGGACCCACGTCTGGGCATACCCCGCCAACTTAGGGCGACCAAAGCGATACAAAAGGGGATGATGGACGGAACGTTTGAGCCAATCAAACACTCACCCCCAGTCAACTGATCTGGGTTTAATCCATCATCATTCTTTAGCTCACTCCACCACCCCAGTTCAGACATAGCCATATGCAAATCAGTCTGACCCTGTGCCTCATGGGAACAGTCCAGCCCGAACTGCCAAGCCATGTCTTCCCTGGACCGGAAACAAGCATCCTAGGACCGGTTTCTGGCATTTCAGCCGTCATCAGCCAGGCTTGCTTGAATCCAGTGGCAAAGTGAGCAAGGGACCCACGTCTGGGCATACCCCCGCCAACTTAGGGTGACCAAAGCGATACAAAAGGGGATGATGGACGGAACGTTTGAGCCAATCAAACACTCACCCCCAGTCAACTGATCTGGGTTTAATCCATCATCATTCTTTAGCTCACTCCACCACCCCAGTTCAGACATAGCCATATGCAAATCAGTCTGACCCTGTGCCTCATGGGAACAGTCCAGCCCGAACTGCCAAGCCATGTCTTCCCTGGACCGGAAACAAGCATCCTAGGACCGGTTTCTGGCATTTCAGCCGTCATCAGCCAGGCTTGCTTGAATCCAGTGGCAAAGTGAGCAAGGGACCCACGTCTGGGCATACCCCCGCCAACTTAGGGCGACCAAAGCGATACAAAAGGGGATGATGGACGGAACGTTTGAGCCAATCAAACACTCACCCCCAGTCAACTGATCTGGGTTTAATCCATCATCATTCTTTAGCTCACTCCACCACCCCAGTTCAGACATAGCCATATGCAAATCAGTCTGACCCTGTGCCTCATGGGAACAGTCCAGCCCGAACTGCCAAGCCATGTCTTCCCTGGACCGGAAACAAGCATCCTAGGACCGGTTTCTGGCATTTCAGCCGTCATCAGCCAGGCTTGCTTGAATCCAGTGGCAAAGTGAGCAAGGGACCCACGTCTGGGCATACCCCCGCCAACTTAGGGCGACCAAAGCGATACAAAAGGGGATGATGGACGGAACGTTTGAGCCAATCAAACACTCACCCCCAGTCAACTGATCTGGGTTTAATCCATCATCATTCTTTAGCTCACTCCACCACCCCAGTTCAGACATAGCCATATGCAAATCAGTCTGACCCTGTGCCTCATGGGAACAGTCCAGCCCGAACTGCCAAGCCATGTCTTCCCTGGACCGGAAACAAGCATCCTAGGACCGGTTTCTGGCATTTCAGCCGTCATCAGCCAGGCTTGCTTGAATCCAGTGGCAAAGTGAGCAAGGGACCCACGTCTGGGCATACCCCCACCAACTTAGGGCGACCAAAGCGATACAAAAGGGGATGATGGACGGAACGTTTGAGCCAATCAAACACTCACCCCCAGTCAACTGATCTGGGTTTAATCCATCATCATTCTTTAGCTCACTCCACCACCCCAGTTCAGACATAGCCATATGCAAATCAGTCTGACCCTGTGCCTCATGGGAACAGTCCAGCCCGAACTGCCAAGCCATGTCTTCCCTGGACCGGAAACAAGCATCCTAGGACCGGTTTCTGGCATTTCAGCCGTCATCAGCCAGGCTTGCTTGAATCCAGTGGCAAAGTGAGCAAGGGACCCACGTCTGGGCATACCCCCGCCAACTTAGGGCGCCCAAAGCGATACAAAAGGGGATGATGGACCGAACGTTTGAGCCAATCAAACACTCACCCCCAGTCAACTGATCTGGGTTTAATCCATCATCATTCTTTAGCTCACTCCACCACCCCAGTTCAGACATAGCCATATGCAAATCAGTCTGACCCTGTGCCTCATGGGAACAGTCCAGCCCGAACTGCCAAGCCATGTCTTCCCTGGACCGGAAACAAGCATCCTAGGACCGGTTTCTGGCATTTCAGCCGTCATCAGCCAGGCTTGCTTGAATCCAGTGGCAAAGTGAGCAAGGGACCCACGTCTGGGCATACCCCCGCCAACTTAGGGCGACCAAAGCGATACAAAAGGGGATCATCCCAATGGAGGCAGAAAGGCTGTGGCAGTTTTTTTGGGGGGTATGGAAGCATTGTCATGCCCATTTTGGGCAGCCCCCAACTCTACACATAAAAAAAAACAATACCTGGGGCCTAGTGGGCTTTCTACCCCCCACCCCCCGGGGGTACGATCAGGGGCTAAAGACTGTGGGATTTTGGGAGGGGGACATTGGCATGCCCATTTTGGGCAGCCCCAACCCCAAGATACATAAAAAAATCCCCAGCGCCTAGAGTGCTATTGCCCCCATCTGCCTCCCAGGGAAGGCAGAAAGGCTGTGGATTTCTTTTTGGGGGTGAGGTCATTGGCATGCCCATTTTGGGCAGCCCCCACCCTTATGCATAAAAACCCCCATCCCTGGTGCCTATTGGGCTTTCTGCCTCCCAGGGGGCAGATCAGGGGCTATTGCCCCATCTGCCTCCGGGGGGACAGAAAGACTGTGGAATTTGTTTTGGGGGGTGGAGCCCTAAAAACAATAAAAAAATAATGCCTGGCATCTAGTGGGCTTTCTGCCTCGCCCGGGTGGGCAGATCGGGGGCTACTGCCCCAATCTGCCTCCCAGGGGGGCAGAAAGACTGTGGAATTTTGCGGGGGTGGGGAGTTGGCAAGCCCATCTCGGGCCGCCCCCACCCCTAAATCCAATAAAAAAAAACCTGCCATCTAGTGGGCTTTCTGGTCCCCTGGGGCAAACTGGGCGCTACTGCCCCCATCTGCCCCCCAGGGGGGCAGAAACACTGGCATTTTGAGGTGGTGGGGGCATTGGCATGTCCATCTTGTGCAGCCCCCAAGCCTAAATTCAATGAAAAAAAAATTCTTGGGCATCTAGTGGGCTCTCTGCCCCCCCTAGGGGGGCAGATTGGGGTCTACTGCCCCCATCTGTCTCTCAGGGGGGGCAGAAAGCCTGGAATTTTGTGGGGGGATGTGGGCATTGGCATGCCCATATCGGGCAGCCCCCACCCTTAATTCAATTGGAAAAATAATCCCTGGTATCTAGTGGGCTTTCTACTCCCCCGGGGGGCCGAAAGACTGAATTTAGTCAATTTAATTTGGGGGGAGCAAAGGCCCTTGCCCAGGGGGCCGCTCCCCCCTCCCTGGTGCCTAGTGGGTGGATCCCTGCCTGAGGATCGCACTCCTGGAGCAATCACCAAGCAGGG
This sequence comes from Calotriton arnoldi, assembly GCA_963921515.1. Classification (NCBI taxonomy): domain Eukaryota; kingdom Metazoa; phylum Chordata; class Amphibia; order Caudata; family Salamandridae; genus Calotriton; species Calotriton arnoldi. The sequence continues at coordinate 653,122 of CAWUFW010010146.1, forward strand.
ATCCACTAGGGAGGGGTACCATTGGAAAGGGGAGATTCTCCCCTTTTTGGAAAAGGGAGATTTTCCCCTTTCCAGCGATACCTCTCCTGACTTTCTACGTGCTCAGGGGGCTGAGATAGTCCCCTGAGCACGTAGAAAGCGAAACTGAAATGAGCCTCTCGTCTCATTTCAGTTTCGGTTTCACTGAAATGACGTCAGCACGACGTGCGCGCTGATTGTCATTTCAGGGAAACCAAACAAACAGCCTCGGGAGCTGGGAAAGATCTTCCCAGCTCCGGAGGTTGTTGTGGGTAAAAAGGAATCCCTCTGGTGCCCGCACCAGAGGGATTTCAATTGACATGTGCGAGGACGGCCGGGAGCCGTCCTGCGCACACGCGCACCATGTCTCAGGACGGCTCCTGGCCGTCCTGAGCACAGAAGGGGTTAAAGGAAATTTACAATGGACTGATGCCTGAAACAATGTTTCCATTGAAAACATCAGAGATAACCCACATCATTATGTTAAGTATATGTGTAAAGCAGACTATCACCCACGAGGGTATCCTGGTGCTGGGCAGATGTGTGTGAGTGTCTAACCATGGCTATGGTATGCTGCTCAATTGAAACCCAGGTCTTTAGCTTCTTTCAGAATTCAAGAAGAGAGGAGGAGGATCTGATATGGATTGGGAGTCCTTTCCAAGCTTTAGCAGCGATGTAAGAGAACACCTGTCCTCCTGATCTGGTTTTGTGTATGCATGAAGTGTGTGCAGATAGGAGTCCTGAAGAGTTGAGGTGTCTGGGTGGTTGGTGGAAAGAGATGCAACTGTTCAGGTAAGTGGGGCCTCAGTTGTTTAGTACCTTGAATGTGTGTAAGTAGTTTGAAATGAACTCGTTTGTGTATCAGGAGCCAGTAGAGATCCCTGAGGTGTGGTGTGATGTGAGTTCTGTGTAGCTTTTATGACTCACTATGTGATTTCGAATAAAGCTTATTTTTATTGATTGATTGAGTTCTGTGTGGGTAGCTGAGGATGAGCCTGACTGCCAAATTCTGGAAGGTTTGTAGTCTTCTAGTGACTTGCCTGGTCATGCCGGCATTGGGAGTGTTCCCATTGTCCAACTTTTTGGTGACTAGGGCCTGATTGACAGGTTTTCTAGTGTTGCTTTTGAGCCATTTGAAGATCTTTCTCTGCATCTTCAAGGTTGGAAGCAGGATGCAGTGATGCGTTAACTTGTATGGCCATATCCAGTTTTCAGTTTGGATGATTATTCTGAGTTTCCTGGCATGGATCCTGGGTGTGGACGAGGGTCCGATTTTGTCTGGTTACCAACTGAAGATCCTCAAATCTCTACATACAGCACAAATGTATTACATTGACACTGATTTCCTCACATTTCATTCACAGTTCACAAACAACACGTGGCCAGATACATGAAGCCATTTTGCAGCTGCTAACCCCACAACATCCAAAATCACAGAGTTAATGCCCACAGAATGCTGTTTTGGAGTGAGCTAAAGCTCTCCAGGTAGTTGGAGAAGCCTTAACAGAAGTTTTATTACCTTCTCCTCTCCTCCCTTTTCTTCTTTCTCGTATCTACATACCCTGGCTCCACCTTTCACATAACTCTATTATGCCTCACGCTATCTTCTTTTATCCTTATTTACACTACTTTAATACGTTTCATTATATCTAGTTTATTTAACAATTTTTTACAATATGGTCATTTTCCTATGATTACACACTTTTTCAAGATTAATAAGATGATCTAATGTAATACTAATTGATCATTATTATATCTGTCCAGTCAATAATACATAATACATGAATTTCTTATTTATATCATTTTCATATATGCTAATTCTTATTTCCCTTATACTTCCTCCTCCCTTACCCTTTTATTCATTTCCCTCTTTTCACGTACTATTTAACTATTTAAATATTTAATTATCTAGTTATTTATGCAATTTTTTTTATATATATTTAACATATGATTACTTATGCCTTCTATATTTATATGCTTTTCTTTATTAGCAAAATGTCACTTATTTAATGTTTTTATTTATTCTTACAGCATTATTCATCTATTCATTAAGAATCTGCAGATATTTATTATTGTTCTACTGATGTATTTTTTGCAAAAAGTTAATAAAAAATGTCAACATAAACAGCGGTCAAAAAGGGTTTTGTGAAACAGTATGAAAAGCAAGTAGCACCTTGAAGAGTGTGTATTCTGATTGACAAACAGTGAATAGGGAGCAGGCTATGGTCTAAGAAACCACTGCTTATTCCCTCCAATGTCTTCTCAGATGAGAATTATTATTATTTTTTTAAATCAGGACCTGTTCCTTTAAGGAACACGGGCTGCTTTAAAAATATTACCTATTTAGGAAATTCAAATGTAAGGACAGAGGTCTGCAGTTCCTTCTAGGCCACCATCACTGCATTGGTAGTCAATAACAGGGTTTGCAAATAGCACCATTCCTGATTAGGATTCATTATCTAGGTTTTTTGTGGCTCCCCTATCAATGGATATTTTGATATATGGCCTATTAGTACATAGGTCACATTGTAAAATCACAGGCACTTTGTAAGAAGTTGGTGAACAAGTGGCACTATTTGTAACCTGCCTGATCATATTTGGGCATCTATTCTTTAATTGTGTTGAATTAAAGGTAGACTGGTGGTGTTCACTTTGCTCATCTCCATGTGTGCATACAACACCACAGTCTTAAAATCCAGAGTGCAGTGTGCTGATTTAAAGTGTTCTAGATCCATAGGTGATTTGCATCAATACCTATCTCATTTTCACGGCTGAGTTCCTCATTCACAACTGCAGATGAAGCATAAATGTCCTTGGAATGTGCACTTCTACTGTCAGATATGCATAACATTTAAGGGCAATCAAAAAAATCCAAAACAGAACATTCAAAAGAATCTGGTATACATGTGACGCATTCAATTTCTTCCATGATGCCTACAAACATTCAATTATTTTATTTATCTCAAACCATTCACAGGCTGGTTTAGTATGTAAATTCAATTTCTGTTTCTCAAGAATTGCATTGCGGACAGACGTGTTTCCTGACTAGCATCACTCCCTGACTCTGATTACCAAATTGCCACAATATTGTGCACTCACGAGTTGCGGTCAAGTTGAAGCAAGCAGTATCCATGCAAAGTATAACAAGCATTGGTGAAGTCAATAATCTCTGTCTTGCTATTGGCTATACCAATGCTTTTTACCATTTGTATCTGAATGCATGTGTCAAAAGCATGCACACATATTAGCAACAATCTTGCAGTGCGCATTCTTTTGAACAAAGTCAACTGTAAGATGGAAACTGATGGAAACACAAGCATCGTGACACATGTGCATGATGTGTGCAGAGGTGTGCGTCATTTTGTGTGCGTGTGAGTTCGTTTGTAATTTACTGTTCTAACATGGCAGACAGTCAAGCTAGAACAGTACATTAAAATGTTAAAAAATTGAAGAGAAGTGAGTGCTAAGTACAAAAAAGTGAGGCGTGTGTCCTAGTAGGACTTTGTAGTTACTGGGGCTTTGTAAAAATAATAAATAAATAAGTACATAAAACAAAAATAATGTAACATGGCAAATGGGATTAGGAGCAGGATGAGGAGCATTGGGCAGCATGGTCAAGTGAAAAAAGAAAATGCAGGGGCTGCCTTAGGCAAAGGTTAAAGCAGAGTAAGGAGAGTTCGATACAAAATAAAAAAGAGTCTCCTCAAGTAAGTAGTTGAAGGATACAACTTATCCAATCAGAACACTGTGAGACCAAAATACCACTGGGTGGGACAAACACAAGAATAGTTAGGAAAGCCACTGAATCAACAGCAGACAATTGAGATAGATGAGAAAGCCATTCAATCTTTACCAAGTGCTGACCCATAGTCCTCTCCAAGTATATGTTATGTTTTGGAAACAATGGATCTGCCAACAGACAGCTTAAGCTGTCTGTAACCAACACCTAAAGAAGGGTACAGAATTCATCTCTTTTTTACAAATTTCCGCATGGTGTCCAGTGGTGAGGAGAATGATCATTATGGGAGCACAGAAGAGGAGAAGAAGGAGATAAGAAGTAATTTTTAGGGTAAGAGTTACACTTTTTGAACAGATAGAAGAGGAATTTATAGCAAATACAGCTCCTGCGGGAGGGAAATGTTGACCCCATTGCTAGGGAGACACACACATAAAAGCCAGAGCATCACCACTCATCTGTAGGTATTGTGCACCTTACACCCGTTTGTCTCAAGTATCTACCAGAACATAGTAAATATGGAAAGTGGGAGAACACGTAGTGCACTCAGGGTCATTGGAAATGTCTTAGAGACCATGGGCCTGATTCACAGAACTAACTTACGTCAAAAACGTAAAGTTAGTACTTTTTGTATTCACAGAATACACTTACTCATTTTGGTATTCACAGAATGAACTTACTCATTTCGGTATTCACAGAAGTTAGTAGTCCTAACTTTAGGACTCCTAAATGCCTTCTGTGAATACCGAAAAGTCTTAAAGTTAGGATTTTCTCAGTTTAGGAGTAGTAAAGTTAGGACTCCTAACTTTAGGACTCCTAAATGCCTTCTGTGAATACCGAAAGTCTTAAAGTTAGGATTTTTCTCAGTTTAGGAGTAGTAAAGTTAGGAGTCCTAACTTTACTACTCCTAAACTGAGAAAATCCTAACTTTAAGACTTTCTGTATTCACAGAAGGCATTTAGGAGTCCTAAAGTTAGGACTACTAACTTCTGTGAATACCGAAATGAGTAAGTTCATTCTGTGAATACCAAAATGAGTAAGTGTATTCTGTGAATACCAAAAGTACTAACTTTACGTTTTTGACGTAAGTTAGTTCTGTGAATCAGGCCTCATGTTATTTTGGAGGCATACCCCACCAAATCTTCCCCAACAACCAGGGGAGTTGCAGGACAGAAAAAGTGATATTTTTCCACATTGTACAATTTTTGCATAAAATTTGCTGTGCGGGTGGGACCCACATATCAATATGTCATCTATCAGGGCTAGAACATCTGTTTAGAATCATAAAGAACTAACATGCTCCAAATATACAGGTCATATGTACCACTGGGTGCCTCATAACAGACCTTTGGGCAGGTAGACCTGGCAGCACCCATGATTGCAATATGGTCCACCATTGTGTACTTTACTAAAGGCTAGCAAGATTTGAGTTTGCAGATTGGTGCCTGTTAGGTATCTAACAAACTTTTACCCGCAGAATATTTTATTTATCTCATGAGTTACATTTTGTTTTATATAACATACCTCTTGTAGGTGACAGCACTCATGCCATTTGTCACTGGCTCTTGACACCATACATTGTCAATTAGGGGGCATGACTCACTCCAGCCAGGGCCACCAGAAAATGCCAGTCAGGTCCAATTGCTACCAGTGGAGTTGATCCAGCCCCTCAGATCTCCACATAGGTCTCAAACAGCAGTTCCAGTCCTCTTCCTTCATTCCACATTTCCAAAGAGTGTTCTGATGAGGCATGGGTGAGGTGCCAGCCATGTAGATTTCATTAGCCGGTAGATGGAGTGACTTCTTGGCACTTCATAACCAATGTTAAAAAGGTTTGCAGAGGCAACCCTTCCCAGTTGTGCAGCACGTCCTGTTTGCCTTACTACAAACCATCCCACAGTGTAGTATTCTGAAGAAAATCTAACATGGCAAAATCCTTCTGCCCTTTGAAAGGAGCTTGTGTTCCAGCCAGGGATGTACTTAGGCAAATAAGTATTTCCTCCTTTTCGCTAAACAAAACTGATTTTGGTACTGGCTCCCTCTCCCATTGGGCCGGTGCCAAACTGGCTAGTGATGGCCTACTAAACAAAAGGCTCCTCTTCCTCAGATCTCCCTTTACCCTTAACTATGAATATGCAGGCCTCTTGTTAATAGAGTTCCTGGATCCTCCCCTACTCTCCTTCCTGAGCTGATATCTGTCACATATGGTACAAAAAGGTATTCCTGTGAAAAGGCCTAAACTATTGTTTTGGCTCTGGAAGCCAACTGGCCTTCCTGATAGGCCCAAAGACACTACTGGAAATGCCCTTATCCTCAGGTACACCCTAAAGGAGAAATCTGATAGGTCTGACCAGCAATAGAGAGTGGGAGATATGTAAAGACCTCTATGTCACAGGTGACTAAAGGGAAGCTGTAAAAGGAAGCCTGTGGATAGGAAGAGGGCTTTAGTCCAGGCACAGCAAACAGACAAAACTAGCGCAGGTCGGATACACAGGTTGGATTGGTTCCTGTTGTAAAGTTACCTTTACACTTAGAAAATCTTAGAGAAGAGAAAGTCTGGATCTGAAGAGGGGCTCATCGATGATGGGTTGACAAAAGATGAGGTCTCAGTGAAGCCATCAAAAAAAGTGGGAAAAGCTCCAATCTGAAGAATTCCAGCGTTCACAACCAGGAAGTCATTGACATCAATCAGATGCTGCGTGGCATCGGGCCCAGTGAAGATTTCAAACTTCTGACTTAGACTCTTTTCTAGGAGTCGGATTCCCTCAGCAAGGCAAGGCTGCAGAAGGTAGCCAAAGAGGATTCGACATCATTGGATGCCTGCCAGCTTCCTGCACAGTGAATTGGATTTGCTGCTGCAGAAAAGAGTGTAGCAGGAGCTTCAGCGAAGTCATGCCCACTAATGACGCTCCCTCAGCAGATCGTTTTGGCGGGTTGTTCTAAGTCCCACAATGATTCTCCAGGCTAAAAGTGGTTAGAAAACATTTTGAAGTCCCAGGATTTAGGGTTAGGCAGGAGGATTACAATCTGACACCAGCCAAAATCTAGGACCTCAGGAACAACACTTGGTAGTCAGGACTCAGTCCAACAGAAGCCACCAGCAGGGTCCAGGGCAGGTCCAGTTAAAACATATCAGCTGGGCTCTTTCAGGAAAGTGGGCTTCTTGCAGATTTTGTGTCCCTGTAGCCTAACAGGAGGTCAGCTAACTCATCCTTGGAGTCCACTTCCCTGATCTGGGTACAAGTAGGAGCAGGTCCACCTCTTTGGGGTCTCCTCACAGATCTCAACAGCGAATGCAGTCCTTCACATGCCTTCCATAGGTTCAGTAGTGTTCTGAAAAGGGTACAAAGGAGTGCCACATTCATGCCTGGCTCTAGCCTGTGGGTGGGGGAGGCTCCTGTCCCCTCCCTAACAAATAGGGAAACAGTTCCCAGGGGAAACTCTACACATTTTTGCTACAGTTCCTGTGTGGCCTATTGCAAACAATCTTGGAGGGCCCCTCTCTAGCTAAATACATGGCAGAACCTTCCCTCCCATGTGCAGAGCATCTGTGTCCACCCTAGAAGTGTGGCAAGGGAAATGAGCAACCCCACCTCTGTGGTCACTGAAAACTGGTTCCAGTGCAGCTTCTCTACTACTGGGATTGGAGCCTTTCTGGCTAGGAAGATAAAAGGGAGAAAAGGCCCATGTGTGAGCTACATCTTCCAGTGACAGGGTAGGCAACCTTTGAAGAAATGTAAGGGGATGGACACAGCCCCCAGGCCATCCTGCAAAAGGAAGGTCAACCTCTCCCGACACCCAAAGCCTCTGTCGGAGCTCCTGGAGCCATTTCACACCTCATCAAGTAGCTATTCAGCTCCTGGGTGACGTGGAAGTTCAGGCAAATGTGCATCTAGAGTCCTTAGGCAGGTTGAAGGTAACTTTTTTAAAGTATGTTTTGTAAAACTTGTCATTCAAATTTGACTTTTCCAATGAATTGAATTTGTAATAAATATTTTAAAAAGTCCAAGAATTAAATGTTTATCTGGATTCTAAATGGAAATAATATTATTTAATTTTAATATTAACTCCCAATGCTTTTCTATAGAACTGCTAACCCAGCTACAGTGAAAATAGTTTTTAGGACATTTTCGCTGTGAGGACATGTTTAACATTAACTTTTACATGTCCTACTTTTAAATGTCATACACTCTGCCTTATGGGCACTTCTGGACTAATTAGGGGTGACATTTTGCATCTAACAGGAGGACTTTGATCTTCTAATAAGGTTTTATTTTGACATGTTGAATTTGCAGTGTAAACCTGCACATCCAAGTTACTGGTGCCAGGCCTGAAGTCATGTTTTGCATTGTTACTTGTAGCTGATCAATTGGCGCTGCACTCCACAAGTGACATTTACCTTCTAGGCCCTAGGTACACTTTGTACCATATACTATGGACTTATAGGTAAATTAAATATGTCAATTAGCAGTGTTAGCCAATGTCAAAATCTTTTAGGGGGTCAGAGCACATGCCCTGTGGCCTGGATAGCAGAGCCCCAGTACATGGACAAATAGTGGCAGCTACAAATCCGTGAATTCATGCATTGCAATATATGCTTCACAACTCCAAGCCTCTGCCATCCATGGGGAGGTCTGAGAAGAACCAAATTGATGATGGATTGAGGAGTATTATGTGGCATATCATTATCTTCAGACCAATCACGAACGCCACAGATACATGCTTTGTGTGTCAATGACAGCTGAGCATTAAAATTCAAGGTTACAGGTGAATGCCAAATGAGGCATCTTGTTCATTTAGGAAACAGCAGAGGCCATTGGTCATGACAAAGTCTGTTCTTGATCTAAAGGTTAATTTAGTTGTCTTTATCCTCATCCTAAAAATAACTATAACTACATCCTTGATTATCTGCATGTGCCATTCCTATTTTTATCTTCACACACTGAATAATACAAAACCTCTATTCAGTTTAACTAGTTTTTGTCACTCTTTATTTAAAACAGCCATTGTCTTAGTCCCTTTCATATAGTTGTTTTTTTATATTCAGCGGCTGCTTCCTAAAAGTCAGTTGTTCACCACTCTTTTGCATTGCATAGTTATTACAGGGGGTCTGAAACTACTGTATGAGGGTTTTTATGAAAACTAAAACGTTATTATTCCACTGATATACCATCAAGCTCTTCCATGCAAAAATGAATGCAAATCTTGTGAAAGGTGAGAACTATATTGTGGACTATGTGTTCTTTTTAGTGATGTGCCACCAATGCTAGCACTTCCCCATACAGCAGTGACACACAGCAGTTAAGAGATAGACTGGCTCGGCACCTCACATTTTATTATTCTAATTATTGTGATGTGACCAGGTTCAAGATCATCTGACAAATGCTAGAAAGATTTGGGGTCTTATGACTTCCTGTGATATTATTAAGGTTGTATGGTGTATGATGTCACTTCTGCCAACCCTGGCATTTTGATGAATCTATGAAAAAATGGCTCAAAATGACCTACTTAACACACTTATGTACGTGCATACATATGCGCACAGACACAATAGTTAAACAAAATAGATGCAGGGGCATTGCTTCAGGGTGGGTGACTGAGGTGTTACACTCCCTTAATAAATCTATTCTCTAGTAAATAGTTGGGTACAAGTGTCTTCATTCGGGTATGGTGATGAGTCTATTGGTTTTCACCTGGGATTTTTACACACACTGAGCCATCTCTGTTCTATGAAGGTCTTAAAAATGTTGGTTATTTTACAAAATAGTGTTTGTTTTAACTACCCCTTACAATCTGCACTCTGCTCCCTTTCCACTACCCCTCAAACTTCCCACCTGCACTACTCCCCTTATAATGTATTTTAACATGATGTGGCAGCATGGTTGTTGGAAAATCTGAAGCTCACCCCTCCTAATCTTAACGACCTAGCTACTCTCCTGAATAGATGCCTATCCTAGCTGCCCACTGTAGAGCATGCCAACAAACACATATAGGACAAGGGTTGCACAAAAGTCTCCAAATATCAAACACAATTTAGGGTTTTCTCCAGGGCCATCAGCAGAGCACACCCTGCGCCTCGTCATCAGCAGAAAATGGAAAAGGAAAAGAAATTAAAGGAAAATATAAGTTAAAAAATAGGAACACAAAATGGCAGAAACATATGGGGGAAAGCGTGGTCAACATAATCAATGCAATACCATGAACAAATGCTATCCTATAGGGTGTCTCTTAGAACCAACAACACTTACTGAACACAGTCTGTGAACAGCTTCCAAATCTACTACCTCCATTCATTCCAGTAAAGGAAATGCCCATTGAATTTACACCAGGCACTGTGGAACTACCCTCGGAGGCACTCCAGCTGATTGATCCTGCAGCAAAAGCTTCATTTTTCAAACAGAAATATCTTACAAAGAAAGATGATCTTCCTTGATTTTCCAAAATAAAGCATGTTATCCTGTGTGATACTTTCGTTTCATTGTCCAAACCCAAAATGGTCATGCAGTCAGCACACAAGAGAGAATAGTCTTCGAAACCGAGAAAATGAGCATGACAATATATTACATGAGCCATTGAGACATAAAGTTTCACTGCACTTAGTTTGATTCGCTATGTAAATCTACTGGAAAAACACCCCAAAATGAAGATCCCTAAATAGTCTTGTGGTGAGAGAAAAATATTGGGGTCTATTTACTAAGATTTAATGCAGTGTTTGCGTCACCAAAGTGGCGCAAAATTATGCTAAATCTTTGTAAACCTATTTACTTTCCAGCATAAAACCAGTTTTACCCTGGAAAATAACTTGAAAGTAACGCAAAGCAGCACACAGCACTGCCTTGCATTACTTATTGCCTAGGGGGCGTACCAAGGGTGGTGCATGGGCGTTCCCATGCAACAACCCAAGGCTTAAAAAAGTAGACAGGGCTTAGCGTGAGAAAATAGCACCCATTCTAAATAGGCACTATGAAGGAGAAATGCTTTCATTTCTCCTTTATTTTCCGGCTTTGTATGTGTGCTGCACTGTACAACACACATCCAAAGTGGGAAAAGGTTTCAAGTTAGTCTAAGCATGGTATTTTGAACTGGAAGGATTCACTTCCAGTACAAAACCTATGCTAGCCTCACGGAGACACCCTTGCACCAAGGTGCAAAGGGGTGTCTGTGACGCACGGCAGCACATTCCTGCGCCGGCACTAAGAAGAAGGGAGGAGAGTGCCATATTTCTGTAAATATGTCACTCTCCTGCTCTCTCCTCGCACAGCACAGCATTTGCGGCTACTGCACTGTGCTCTGTGACAATCTAGTAAATCTGCCCCATTGTTTACAAACAACCAGGAGCATATTTACAAAGAACTGGTGTAAGGCAGCACCACAAGTCATTTTGCTGTGCTGCCCTACACCAATTTGAAAGGACAGGAATGCACCCAATTTACCAGATATGGTGCATTCCTGTCCTTTCAGCCAGTGCTGGTGAAGGAATTGAAACCGTGTGCCAACACAGGCATCCGTGCACCATGGTGCAAGGGTGTCTGTGTTGTTAACATGATTGCTTTTGTGAAGGAAGGGGCACCTTCCTCCACAAAAACAATCTTGATAGTTATTTTCCTCGTTCTATGGGGCATATTCTCAATTAACTATCGCCGAGTTAACAGCACTTTATCTCAGCCAAAGTCGCAATAAAATTATCGCCCTATTCACAAGCTGGTGCTAACAGCCGATAACACCAGTTTACCTGCGATAGCAGCCGCAAAAAACATCGCCAAAGATGACCCCGGCAACTATCGCTAATGAGATGCAGAGTAGGCGTTCCTGAGCAAAAATCTGCGACAACACCACACCTCAACATTCTCAACGACCAGCCAGATCGGCGATAAGATCTCAAAACATGTGATAAGGTGCGTTAGCAGCATAAATCTAACACCTGCTCTGACCTGGTGCAAAGTCGGACGACAACCTGCACCATCAAAGGGAGCCCAGCCCAGAGCCACACATGAAGAACAACAGATGCCATGGAGCTACTGACAATGCATCCCGGAGCCCCAAGAGGGCAACAACACCCACCGCCACCACCCCCAGGACCCCACCCCCCTCTGGGCCCACTCCGGGCACCCCCCACCCACCCCCGGACAAAGATATGTCACATCAACGTTACGAAATCATAAACAAAACAATGTGCCTGATGTCGCACAATTACAACACCTAACATACATGTGTTGTCAGAAAAATGAGAATCATACATTCATCTCACAATTTGCAAATAATTTGTTTCATTCAGAATAAACACAAAACAACTATTTTGAAGAGTCATGGCAGGTCCTCTCAGGACAATCTGTAAGTCACAGCCTGCAAAACAAAATTCCAGATAAGAAGGTGTGTCATGCGCTCATCAAAGGACAGAGAGAGCGAGCGAAAGAGAGAGAGAGATAGAGATAGAGAGAGTGAGAGAAAGAGAGGGAGAGGGAGAGAGAGAGAGAAAGAGAGAGAAAGAGAGAGAAAGAGAGAGATTGTACAAGGAGCGCAAGGCCAATCGGGCTCTTGGCTCATACATGCCAACTGTTGTGTGTGTATCGCTATTGGTGCACACTAAGTCAAAGGCCTGGCATCAATTGCGAAGGCGAAGGCCACATCACATTTCAAAAATGCAAGCAGTAGTCAGACTAACATTAGGAATGAAAGCTCCTTTGTCTCAATACACAAGGCTGAAGGACATCTGAACCCCCGACCTTGGTCTTGAATGCGGCTGGCACTCCCTGCGAGAGATACCATACCAGATCTTGACGACTCCCACACCACAAACTGCGCAAATGAAAGACCAACTTGTTCACTCCCCACACACACTTGTCCCTGCTTGATGTACACCTGCATGGGATGCTCCTGACACATAAGTAAAAAACAACCCATACGCCCAAACGTTGCACACAAATACGACTCATTGCTCCGAGCAGTGGCATATCATCCACATAACTGCCACCTGTCAGAAGAGTGCCGGTGCTATGAGACCAACAAAGGCAATGGCTGGCAATCCCAGGCACATGCACAACCCCAGTCACGTGGAACTGTACTGTGCACGAATGCTGCATCTGTTAGGATCACTGCCACTGGCAGTGTTGCGCATCAGTTACCGTCTGAGTTTCCGTCTTGCAGGGGCCACAGATGACCCCTGCAACTATCGCTAATGAGATGCAGAGTAGGCGTTCCCGAGCAAAAACCCGCGTCAACACCACACCTCAACATTCTCAACGACCAGCCCGATCAGCGATAAAACCACAAAACAGGCAATAAGGCGCGTTAGCAGCAGGAAACTAACACCTGCCCTGACCTGGTGCAAAGTTGGAGCACAGCCTGCACCACAAAATGGAGCCGAGCCCAGAACCACACCTGAAGGGCAACAGATGCCATGGAGCTACTCACCATGCATCCCGGAGCCCCGAGAGGGCAACAACACCCTATGCCACCACCCCCCGGACACCCACCGCCCCCGGATCAACACTGAGGCAGCGCAGACAAAGACAGCGACCCTCCGAAAATGGACCAACCCCACAGACCCAACACCAGAGAATGTCATTGCCCACTATATGCCCAAAGGGACAACCCTCCTCCGCATCCTGACAACCATAGCCCACAGGCTGAGGGTACCAACACAGCGGACAACCAACATCCCACCGCAGACAAAGCTGCTGGCCGTGCTGCACGTTTTGGCCTCTGGTACCCTCCAACCAACCTCCGCCTGAGACGGAGGAGTCACACAGCCTGGCCAATCCAAGTCCCCCACAACGGTCATGGATGACACCATCAGCTTGGTACCCCAACATCCATACCTCACACAAACTGCGCAGGAACAGCTGGAGACCAAGCAAGGCATGTACGCCACAGCTGGCTTTCTGCATGTGTCAGGGGGCAAGTGACTGCACACATGTCCTACTAGTGGCCCCTTGCGACACTGCACACAATAAGCACAACAGAAAGCGCACGGATCCCACCAATGTGCAGGCAATAGTGGACCACCGTGGAATCTCCGCCAACGATGCCGCCAACCACCCAGGCAGTGTGCATGATACCTGCACCTCCCGACAGTCCATCATCAACCTGCGCCACCAGGATGGCACCCATGGAAATGCACTGCTTGTTGGCCAATACCAAATGCACACACCACACACCTCAACTCCACAATCATGCAACACACAACACAGGAAATGCACATGTCACAAGCTCACATACAACATGCACACCCACCAGACTAGACAGCACAACTCACTGTGGGAACCTGGGCCAGCCATGTACATGAGCCATCTACGCATGGCACCTCGGACACACAATAGCAGAATGTCGGAAGAGGTGGGGACCAGGCATTTGCGAAGGAGGCAAGGGACCGATGAATGAGAATGTACACAATGCCAAGTGTGGCGTGGATGTGCTGGCCAGACTGCAGTATGCAGACCACACACATATCCATATCGACACACACCGCTGGTGTTTGGAGTGTAGTGGACAGTGGACGCAACCATGTCACCCCAGCCAGTGGGGAAGTCGTGGAAATGTAGCTTGTGATGCCCCCCCGTAAGCGTGAGCGGAGTGGGCTGGCCCGGCATATGCCAGGCCAGCGTAGGGGTGTGAATAAAAGGCACGTAACCCTGGGCGTGGTCCTCTTCCAGAATGCCCAACGTCTCTGCCAGGGCGGCGCCCCTCACCCCGCCATGAGGCCGACACCGTGAGCGGTGTTGCCAGCGATCATGTGCGCCTGCTGCACCCTGGGACGCTGGTCCCCGAATCAGTCCTCCCCGCCCCTGCGCACCCAGGCCTCAATGCCCACCTTCCGACACCGGCGTGTGTCGATGAGGGCCCACCACATGCCGGTGCAATCTCCAAGCCTGAGGCCTGCGACCTTGGCAGTCTCCTCAGACCATCACGGCCTCCGCAACACAGGCCCACAGTATTCCTTTCACGTTGACGTACTCCACCGGCATGCACAGCGGACAAGTAGGTCACACATTTGGAACTGAGTCTTGATTACACCATGGCAGAGCACATAAATCATGGCTGAGTGTATGTCACTATACACTAGGCCTAGGCAGTAAATTCCGTTCCGCTCACGGAATTAGCGTAATTTGGGTAATTTCGCGTTCCACGGAGAACGCGGAATTACCAAAAAGACCACGATCCGCGGCTTCGCGGAATTTTTTGCTTGTTTGCGCTTTCAAAATGTGTGTTCACGAGCTATTTCTCCCCGACCACGCAAACAGCGTTCGTGAACAGGAAAAAAGCATTGCGAACGGGCGGAACAAGCAATTCCGCATGTTCGCAGAACTTTTGCGTGCTCGCAGAGATTTTTTACCGTTTCGCGAAGCTTTGCGTAGCGCGACTATGCAAATTCTGCCCACCCCTACTATACACCCTTCGATGTGGTGCCAACAGGTCTTAGTGTTACATCACAGCCGCAAGATTCTGTGGGCCCACGCGGACTACTGCTCTCGGCCTACGCTGCGCTCGAGTAGGTCACAGAATTGGAACTGAACATCGATTATTCAAAGGCAGAGAACAAATCATTGCACGCAAGGAGAGGCATAAGAGGATGACGCGTTGCATTTGGGAGGAAAAAAGCATCATCATTACGGAGGTGATCGAACACTACCGACAACTGCCCTGATGTCACTAACTCTGTGCATCGCGAGCCTATGACACGTGGCTGTGGCCCACTGCTGACCGCTGCCTCCGGCCTACACTGCAGTCCAGTAGGTCACAGAGTCTAGAATCATCAATGCCGGAGTTCATATCAGTCTACCGGCATCATCGCAGACTGCATCCCCTCTCAGCCTCTCAGCCCCGGTGCCACTAAGTCTGTTCCCCGACATTCATGGACACTCTCTGGTCGTACATTGGTGGCGTTTGAGTCTATGGACTAGGGGGTAGTTTTCTTCCTCATGCAGCTGATACCGAATTGGTGGTGGCAACGAGGCAGTCGCTTTCCACTCCTCCATTTGCTGCTTCCGGATAGCTTCTGCCCCCTGCATCATGCCCTGGAAGAACACCTTCCACTGTCCCCCAAAACACTCCACGACATCCACCTCCGACATCGATGAGGACCCGCTCAGTCTGCGTGGCCCTACCTCATTGGACCGCAAGTCACGGTCCCGTGGCGGTGTGCCTGTGCCTGCTGCTGTGCACCTGAGGCCACTAACTCTGTGCAGCTCAAGTCCGGGACCCTGTCTGAATGAATATTGGATGACCTCTGTGACGGTGGTCTTGGGGTCATCGACGCCATGTGCATGTGGCCCTGCGCTGTCCGCTGCCTCCGACCTCAACTGCGGACCACCAGGGCTCACACATCAAATCGAGTCCTGACCGGCCCGGACGTCGCATCACCACAGGAGGCACACGCCACCATCGCCAGGGCCAACTCCAACCACCATCTGCCAGAGTTGAGATAGTGGTACTGGCAAACTGACGGAGTTGCTCAGACCTGTCGTGGATGCCATCATCTGCCTGATCCCCTGCTCAGCACTCCAGGTGCCACTGACTCAGTGCACCGCAACCAATGGACCGTTACTGATTGAGTTTTGTGATGTGGAGATGTTGCACAGCAATGTCACCTCAGGCAGTGTGGGAGACCTGGGACGTTGATGAGGACGTTGCTGCAGGTCTAACACACCCCACTGCATCTGCATCAGGAATATCCCGAATGGACACAATCCAAGTTATTTTCATCACATGGGCGCGCACAGCTCTAGTGCCCCAACCTCAGTGCACTGCAACTCACGGACACTTGTTTGTATGTTGGGTGACCTCTGTACTTGCTCCGGCTCCCTCCATGTTGCTCAGCAGTTGACTCTGTTATGTTTTCTGTTTCCATTGCACTGGTGTCCACTGTTCAAGTTGTTGCCAGCACTGAGCACTCCGTGCGGGCTGGCTTATGCTCACCCCACACACATCCAGTACAGGCATCACTGTACATGTGGCCCTGCCAATAAAGGGGCCGGGCGCACGTGCCCGTAGCCAGTTCAACATGATATCTGCGTGTGTCTCTATGGCAGTGTGGGTCTCCTTTGTGGGGTGTAGGTGGTCCCTGAAGGGTGATTGACACCCACATATGTGATCTAGTTCGCCTTCCATGGGTTCGGACCACACCCACACCTGTTCGGCCACCTCCTTTTGGCGTTCTGACACCTGGCATTGGGGTGCCATGTGTGGGTCAGTGAAATGTTGTGGGCCAGCCTTGCTTGCGTGTGCTTCATGCTGTGTGGTCTGTTGCAGGGGCTGGGTTCTCCTCAAGCTTGTCTGCCCTGGTCCTGGTGGTGGGTTGCATGGGATGTCCATGGGCTGTTGTAGGGCGTAGGTGTCGAAGGTGTGTTGGTCGTGTCCTGCATCACTGATGGTTGTCTGGTCTGACCTGCTGGAGGTGTTGTTTGTCCCTCTGCAATGTAAAGGGGAGATGCATGCTGACATTGTGTTGGCATTTATGTTGGGGCATTGTTCATGTAGACATGCAGACTGTGTGACAATGTACATTGTGGCTGTTTGGGCGGCGCTGGCAATTTGAGGGGGGACAGTGGACATTTGGACTACATGACTGTTGTGAGGTTGTACCTGTACATATGCATCTCACAGTTCCCTGCTCTGTCAAATGTGATTGGCCTGTTTATGCACATGGGTGGACCCAGTTGTGTCCCCTGTTCTACAGAGTCGGTATTGCACTTTGTGCCACATTGTCATGGGATGTGCTGTGTTTGCCATGTGTGTGTGCTGCAGTGTGCCACGGGGATGGGGGACATCACCCTGGGTTATTGTGGGTGTGCAGTGTGCTAGACGTCGTTGTGCATGTGTGCCATTGTGTCCATCTCCCCCCCATCCTCCCAGGGCCTGTTCGTTTCTCACCCTGTTGTTGTTGTGTCAGGTCCTCTCGAGCTGTGTCCATACTCCCACCTCCTTGCACCGTCTCCACACTGATGGCTGGCCTCCATTTCCTCCAGCTCCTCCTGTGGCGCAGGACTCCCACCTCCTGTCGCCGTAGCTGCCTTCCTGTTGGCAGCGGCTTTGGGCCTGGTTTAGGTTTTCACGTCATGCCAGCGCCTCTTGGCCTCCTCGGCACTCCGGCTGCATTCAAGGTGGTCTGAATGTGGGTCAGTTGCTGGTAGTGTTCTGTCACATCTGTGACGCTGGTCTTGCTTTCCTACGGACTGCACCCCGTCTTCCTCTCCCTCTTCTCCTTGGCCTTCCCCGACCCAGTTGGTCCTTGCTGGTGGTCTGTGGGGCTTGTGGGGTTCGCGTTGGCCTCTGCGCTGGGTCACGGTGCATCCATGTTGCTACGCACTTTGGATTGTTTCTGGTGTGTTGTTTTTGTTGCTTCTATGGTGCATTTTACCGCCAGACGCATGGGATTTACAGCCCTGCCGCTGGTTTTTGCTGCTTTTTGTATCGCGTTCGGCCTCATCGCAGCTTTTTTGGCTTTGGTGTTTCGCATTTTTGCGGCATGGCGTTGATTTTAACGCGGTCAGTTGACGCGTTATCTGGAGACTATCGCATGGTACCACCGTGTTGTGAATACTTGGTTAACACGGCGTAAATGTCCCGCGATGGACTGCGATGTTGAGGGTTGCGTTAAGTCACTTTTGCGATGGTTATCACACGTTCTTGAGAATATGCCCCTCAGTTTACTCTTGCTAACAACGTTTTCCTCTTGCAATTTAGCTCTATTTTGGAGGGCAGTTCTGGTGGTCACTATGTTCTAATTATCATGACATGCTCGTATTTTCCTTTAACGTCGATGGAGCTCAATCATGTTTAGTAAGCTAACGTCCATGCACATAAGACAGTAAACACCCATTACAACAAAATTATTACAGCGACTACCATTACCCTGCATTCCATCACAACGCAACTACCCTTACTCCGCAATGCCATTACAACGCATGGCATTACAATGCATATGCATTTACCATGTATGCTTTTACAACGAATTTCGTTGTAAAGGCATGAATGGTAAATGCATATGTATTTTACATGTAAGTATAAGGTAAGTATAGGGCTTGGGTTTTGGGGTGTACGGGTATATGTTTTGGGGTGCGAAGATTAATTTTAGGGTTCAGGGTTTGTTTAGGATTTGGGGTGCCCAGGGTAATGTTAGGGTTTAGGGTGGGTTTGGATTTTGGGGTGCAGGGGTAATTTTAGGGTTCAGGGTGGGTTTGGGTTTTGGGGTGACCAGGGTAATTTTAGGGTTCAGGGTTTGTTTGGGTTTTGGGGTGCAGGGGCATTTTTAGGGTTCAGGGTGGGTTTGGGTTTTGGGGTGCAGGTGTAAATTTAGGGTTCAGGGTGGGTTTGGGTTTTGGGGTGCAGGGGTATTTTTAGGGTTCAGGGTGGGTTTAGGTTTTGGGGTGCAGGGGTAAATTTAGGGTTCAGGGTGGGCTTGGGTTTTGGGGTGACCAGGGTAATTTTAGGGTTCAGGGTGGGTTTGAATTTTGGGGTGCAGGGGTATTTTTAGGGTTCAGGGTGGGTTTGGGTTTTGGGGTGCAAGTGTAATTTTAGGGTTCAGGGTGGGTTTGGGTTTTGGGGTGCAGAGGTATTTTTAGGGTTCAGGGTGGGTTTAGGTTTTGGGGTGCAGGGGTAATTTTAGGGTTCAGGGTGGGTTTGGGTTTTGGGGTGACCAGGGTAATTTTAGGGTTCAGGGTTTGTTTGTATTTTGGGGTGCAGGGGTATTTTTAGGGTTCAGGGTGGGTTTGGGTTTTGGGGTGCAGGTGTAATTTTAGGGTTCAGGGTGGGTTTGGGCTTTGGGGTGCAGGGTATTTTTAGGGTTCAGGGTGGGTTTAGATTTTGGGGTGCAGGGGTAATTTTAGGGTTCAGGGTGGGTTTGGGTTTTGGGGTGACCAGGGTAATTTTAGGGTTCAGGGTGGGTTTGGGTTTTGGGGTGCAAAGGTATTTTAAGGGTTCAGGGTGGGTTTAGGTTTTGGGGTGCAGGGGTAAATTTAGGGTTCAGGGTGGGTTTGAGTTTTGGGGTGACCAGGGTAGTTTTAGGGTTCAGGGTGGGTTTGGGTTTTGGGGTGCAGGAGTATTTTTATGGTTCAGGGTGGGTTTGGGTTTTGGGGTGCAGGGGTAATTTTAGGGTTTAGGGTGGTTTTGGGGTGACCAGGGTAATTTTAGGGTTCAGGGTTTGTTTGGGTTTTGGGATGGTAAGGGTAATTTTAGAAATTTGCGGGTGTATAGTTATTGGGATAGAAAAGGGTAATTTTCGGGTTTTAGGGGGTATTTAAAAATAATAAAATGAATATATATATATATATATATATATATATATATATATATCGCCACACTCCGCCTCAACGTTCCTCACAGCGGAAACAAAACGGAAGACGAACCCAAATTGGTGTAAGTTTCTCCTTTATTTTTCAGTGAGCCACCATTGCTGCCATGACGCGTTTCGGCCAAACATTTTACACTGATAAAATATTGAAACAAGCGACTGATAAACTGGGCAACACTAAACAAATTGAGGTCCTTTTTTGTAACAAAGAATTCCATCCAAAAAAGATATGTCCTTTAGTGGCCCACGTATGATTACCACGTATAATGTGAAATCTGGAAGTCTAAGGGCAATGATGAAAAAACACTGGGGCCTCATTAAGGCTGACCCAGTAATTGGTAACAAAGTGGGGGAAGCACCGTCAATAACATACTGACGACCCGTGTCCCTTAAGGACAAACTGGTTCGCAGGTATCAACAGACTCAACCAACTGAAACTTGGCTACATGTGAAAGACGGCTTTCACAAATGCAATTCATGCAAAGCCTACAGATACAGTGGCAGCTGTAAAACTTACAAAACACATGATGGCAGGAACAAATCTATTAAAAAATTCATTACATGCACCACTGAATATGTAATATACATATTGGAATGCCCGTGTGGTATGCATTACATAGGGAGCACAAAACATCCACTCAAGAAACGCATCCTAGAACATCAAAGGGCCATAACAAACATGGTTTTCAGCTATCCGATAGCACAGCATTTATACAACTCACACAACAGCAACAACAAACTGCTCACTTTCTATGGAATAGACAGAATAATGAAACATATACGTGGTGGGGACAGAGAGAAACAGCTACGTATCCTTGAATCAAGATATATCATCGGTCTTAATACCAGGATGCCTTATGGCCTTAATAGGGAGGAAGAATTGAATATACATATTGGTCGCTAATGCCTGGCTAATATTTACCCGTAACCCTGCTGCAACTTTACTCAGGACTATTGTCCATTTTATTATTCTATTTTCTATCTAATTTTCCTTACTAAGTCTTATTTCATTTCATTTATTTTTGTTTCCTCGGTGGGGGATGTTGGTTCCTCCGCAACATATGAATTTTACATTGGGTGCACATTCACATAGGTCTTGACTTGAATCTAGGTTGGTTGTACATGTGGGCATTGGTACTTGATTTTAGTTCTATTATTGTGAACATCATGACTTGCGGCTATGATGTGTATCTGTTGTTGATGCATATATATATGGGCATTTGCCCCGCATTAGGAGGTCATCATTTTTAGATTCCTCCATTGTGTCCCATTGGGGGCTTTGGCATCCATTCAACGATACTTTTGTTTTTGTTCTTAACATGAACATGATCAGTTAGCTGCTTGTTGGGGAAGGTATCCAAACAGGGTATCCATTAAGCCGGTACCTGTACATTCTTGTCTTTTCCTTTACCTATATCACTGATTTATTCACATCTTGCACATTAATGCGACTTGGCATTTTATCTTTCCAGAGTGTGTTAATCAGGATTCATACGTATTTATGCTATACAAGGAAAGTGTTACAAATTTATTACGTGACTCGTATTTATGTCGAATATAATGAATTCCTAAATGATAAATCCAATGTTAAATGCAGAATGAACTTAGCATTCAAATTCAAGGCTTCCGAATCTATGTTTTTGATATTACGTTCTAAAAGGTAGATTGGTAATATTGAGGGATCGTATCTTTGCCCTTTGCAATTGAAATGCTGTGCGCACTAGCGATATATTACGCATGTTTGAATAACTCTTCCATATCTATGAACTGGTATGACGCATGTTGTATATCCCAGATTTTCTTCATGCAAGGGACAAAATGTAAAAATTTAAAGATCAGAAATGATTATAATTTTAATTTTGATATTTTTTATATTTTAAACATGTTATTTCCACTTGAGTACTCATTATCAATCATGCATATGAGTTCCGAATGATGTTTTCTTTTCTTTTCTGTTATCATTGAATCACGTACGAAAAGTAACTCTTTCATGTCTATTATGACTCACTATTGTTTAAAATGTCTTCCTGTAACTCTCTGGTAACTTGACAAAGGCCGTTTACGGCTGAAACGCGTTGTTTTTGTGAGCGATTACAACACTCGTAACATCAGGACAGTGTGCCGCCTCATTCCTGTGGGTCTGAACAGTTTTTCGTTATTTGTGGTTACCGCTACCACGGCAGGCACCGGCACATTGAGCAGGCGTGCGGCGTTTGGCGGACACTTCTGTGGATATATATATATCATTCATGACATGGTCAGTGACATCACTGATGACATCACTGATGACATCTCAAATGACATCACTGATGACACCATCCAGTGACTGTGAGTTTCTTTAAAGTTTAAATATGTATTATATATATGCCAAGGTGTATTGAAGAATGAGTGGGTGTATAAGTGTCTGGATGGAGGATTTAGTAGGTGCGTGACTGACTGTTTAAGTGAGTGATTACATGTGTCTTACTGAATGCATGCGTTAGTGACTAAACTGTGTGAATGTCTGTATCAATCTGTTGTTGTATAAGCTGCTGCATGGGTTGGTCAGTAGCTACATGAGTGTCTATATGGGTTATTGATTGGTTGCCTGAGTATTTGTATGGGAGACTGAGTGTGTGTGTGGGTGGGTGGGAGGTGTGTGACTCTGTGCATAGATGTGTGAGTGGTTGATTCACTGGGTGTATGGGTTCAAGAGTGCATGTGGAAACAGCTGTATGGGTGGGTGAGTGTGTGTATGGGTGTGTTGGTGAGTGAATGGATGTCTCAGTGGTACATGTCCAAGTAACTACATATGTAAAAGGCAGTGTATGTGAGAGTTGGAGTATATAAATGACTATACGTGAGAGTCAGTGCACAGTGGTGCAGGAAGGGAGCGTGGCCTGATGTGACAAGTGTGCAAATGCACCCTGTGGTGCGTTTTAAGTTGGGGGATTAAGTCCCCTTGAATCCTGAGGGTCCCTGGGGGCCAACCAGCCCACCAGGAACCTCCAGTAAGCACCACAGGGCTGTGTTGCAGAGAGGTGGTCCGAGGCCATGTCCCTTTTTACACCTCTCTGCAATGCAGCTCTGTGGCGCTTACTGGAGGTACCTGGTGGGCTAGTTGGCCCCCAGGGACCCTCAGGATTCAAGGGGACTTAATCCCCCAACTTAAAACACGCCACAGGACGTGTTTGCACACATGTCACATCAGGCCCCGCAGTTCACCACTGTACAAACGCGCCCGTGGTGCGTTTTAAGTTGGGGGATTAAGTCCCCTTGAAAGTATGAGTTGTGATTGAAACGCGTTGTAACAGCACTTGCATTGTTACAAATGCGTGGTGATGGTATGCGTGGTGTTGACATGCGGGGTAACATCATATATTCACAAAAGACAGCATATGCATGCATATTTTTATGTTGCTTAACGATGAGCACATTTTATAGATTTTTATATCGCATACATGTCTAAAAGCATGTCAAGATGTCATGTATCTGAGTGAGAAGGGAGGCTGAAGATTTTGCCTACTAATGTGAAAAGGAAAGCTTGCGCTTAATTGAGTGAACCTAATAAGGCGTGGGCGCTATGTTCTGATCTCTATGTGTACATTTGAAAGTGACATTTCTGTTAAGATAAACCTTACTGTATACAGATCTCATAATGAATCTAAGAGGAAGTATTCTGATCGTACAGCTCGAATAGATTTAAAACATATCTGATCTAGAAGGATAGGTTACCACAGTCAGATCATTAGCAACCTAATCACATAACAAGCCTAGAGGCAAGGTAGACATTACTAGCGCAGCTGTCATGCCTGGAATATCTGCCAATTAATCAGATGATGGCAGAGTCTACACTATAGTAATTAGCTGATGGTGTCTGGGTGGTGTCTGAACAAGGACGACCAGGCTCTCTATTACAGTCTATAAATATGGCAACAAGTCTACAACTCTGCAACACGGAAAATGTAGCCTCTTAGACATTTAAATAAACTCAATCAGTAATTCCATAGCTTTTATAATATTTGATTGAGTTGAATGAGAGAAAAATATACATTGAACCAAAAATGGTATCTCTGAGTGGGTGCATGCATCTCTAAGTGGGTATGTCAATGGGTGTATGTGAACATGAGTGAGTCTGTCAGTCACTGCATGAGTGTCTGAGTGGGTCTGAAAGAGGGGCATGAAGGTCTGTGAATGGGGCATGAGTCTCTGAGTGGGCTTATAAGTAGGTGCTGGATCTGTGAGGGGGTGCATGAGTCTCTCAGTGGGTCTGTGAGTGGGTGCATGAGCCTCTGAATTGGTCTGTGACTTGGTGTATGAGTCTCTCAGTGGGTCTGTGAGTGGGTTCATGAGCCTCTGAATCGGTCTTTGACTTGGTGTATGAGTCTCCGAGTGAGTCTGTGAGTGGGTGCATGAGCCTCTGGATTGGTCTGTGACTGGGTGTATGAGTCTCTGAGTGGGTCTCTGAGTGGATGCATGAGTCTCTGAGTGGGTATGTCAATGGGTGTATTCCAATATGAGTGAGTTTGTCAGTAAATAAAAAAAAATGTAGCTTGAGCATCTGAGTGGGTCTGTAAGTGGGGCATGATGGTCTGTGAGTGGGACACGAGTCTCTGAGTTGGCTTGTGAGTGGCTGTGGAAGTCTGTATGGGTCTGTGAGAGGGTGCATGAGTGTCTCAGTGGGTCTGGAAGTGGATGCGTGAGCCTCTGATCGGGTCTCTGACTGGGTGCATGAGTGTCTGAGTGGGTCTGTGAGTTGGTCTCCGAGTGTGTCTACGAGAATATAAGTGAGTCTGTTAGTGGCTGCATGAGTGTGTGAGTGGGTCTGTACGTGAGGCATGAGGGTCTGTGAGTGGAGCATGAGCCTCTGAGTGGGCTTGTGAGTAGATGCGTAAGTAGGTGTGGGTCTGTGAGGGTGTGTGATTCTCTCAGTGGGTCTGTGAGTGGGTGAATGAGCCTTTGAATGGGTCTGTGACTGAGTGCATAAGTCTGTGAGCGGGTCTCTGAGTGGGTGCATGAGTCACTGAGTGGGTCTGTGAGTGGGTGTATGAATGAGTCTGTAAATGTATTTTAGAAACATTTTCACCCATATTAGCGAACTCATCGTGACGTTACACAGCAGTGCCCTTTATGTCAAACATGAGGTCATGCTGCCTCAACCCTGATCTATTATACCACTTTTGTGGTCAATTATCAGCCCCCTAATACCATGTCCCATTTCCTAAAACGATGGCTGCAACTTTCTGCTCAAGTTGCGGCCAGCCAATCATGGCATTCCTGTTGGCATGAGCATTTGCGACTTTGCCGCGACCTGTGGCCACAGATATTACTATCTTTATTTTCTTAGATTTCTCAACCACTACTGAATGGATTTACACCAAATACCTGAAAACTTGATCTGCATAACCAAATCATCCTTTCCTCCAAATTTGGTGTGATTCCGTCCAGTGCTTCAGGCTGCAGGTTCAACTAAAATTACTATGAGAATTAACATGGTAAACAAACTTTTTTACCCCCCCCCCCCTTTTTTCTCGGCCCCAGCTTCACAGATCACCCCAAAACTTTCCATGCAGAGCAAGATTCACGGGGCACTTTTTTGGGAAACATTTTATGAAGATTCATCAAACGGTGCCAAAGATATAGGCAAGTCGAAAAACACTTTCCCAATGGAAAGATGGACCTAAATATAACTACCTCCTGGCGACTGCCAGTAGGTTATATATGTGCGCCAAACAAAAGCAAACAGCTATCTTCTGAGGGTGGTTACCTCAGGAGAAAGCAGGGGTCAGCCCTGGGAGAGTGGCGGTCCCCAGGGCTATTAATTGCTCCGGAAGGATGGCCTTTTGAACCCCTTCCTTAGTATGCACAGGCCGGCCCCAGGGAGGTGGTGGTCCCCAGAGCTGTTATGACCCTGGAGGGGGGCTGCATGGTCCCCTTTCTACTTTTTAAACAGCAATTTGGCCCCAGGTAGGTGGTGGTCCCCAGGGCCTGTGGGGTCCACGAGGCCTTCCAGCATCTTTATTAGTGTAGCCCCTGGGAGATGGTGATACCCTGGGCATATTAAAGCCCCAGGAGGGGGGTCCGCATGACCCCTCTCCTTTTAAATAAAGCCCCAGGGAGGTGTTCATCCCCATGGCTAAAAGGCGCCCTAGGAGGGGGGCCTCATGCGTCCCTTCCTTCTTTTTTGAAATACCGGCATGCCCCCAGAACATGGCCCACCCAGGGACTAAAGTGAAAGCAAACACAGGAGACCACGTTTTTATTTTATTTTCAATTTTGCCGTGAATTCACGTATTGGCCCGTGAATCCGTAGTAAAAATTTTTTTAAAAAGGGTTTTAACCCCAGCCGGGGACCCCACTACCAGACCTTTTTTTTAAAAATACCGGCACGCATCCAGGACCTTGCCCACCCAGAGGCTAAAGTGAAAGCAAACACGGTAGACCACGCTTCTTTATTTTTTTTTTCGATCTGCCCACGATTCTTCTTAGCAAAATTGAAAAACAAGTGCTTTTCAACCCCGCTGGGGTCCCTATGGGACCCCACTACCAGACCTAGGGGGTCAGGGTATTCCTACCCTGCCCCCTTTTCATTATTTTTAATGGGATTTTTTGGTACTCGGCTGAGTCTGAGTCCCAAAATGGCTGCCAACACTTCCTGGTTGAAGTGTTGGCAGCCAATCAGATTTCATCAAAGGGACTGTTGGATCCACGGAGGATCTGTGTCTCTAGATATACAAATTTGGTTTTCAGTTACTATCTCAAAAACTACTGACTGGATTAACACCAAATCACAAAAAGCACACCTTCTGGATCAAGAGCTAGCTTTCTGCCAAATGTGGTGTAATTTCATCCAGCAGTTCGGGCTGTAGTCATGTTCAAAATCCCTATGGGAAATTGCATGGGTAAAACACGTTTTGGGACCCCCCTTCTTCTCGACCCCTGCTTCACGAATCACCCCAAAACTTTCAACACAACAGCTGAATTGGGCTTTGTACTAATTTTGAAAATTTTGTGAAGATTCGTCAAACTGCACCAAAGTTATAAGCAAAACAAAAAAAACGCTTTTCCTATCTTACATATATATGTGTATTTTTTATAGTAGTACAGTAGTACATTTTAAAAAATAACCCCTAAAAGTTTATATAATGTGATATATGTATTTTTAATAATGTAATATTAGTGTTACATTATATATATGTATATATACATACACACACATATATATGTGAGTGTGTTTATATAAGTATATATTTATATATTAGACTGAATATTATTTACATTTATTAAATTTACATTTTATTAATGCTATATAATAAAATATTTAAGATTTAATATTTTAATCCATATATAAATAAAAAAATATTATTGTATGGTTTTTAACAAAATTAATGTGAAACAATGTTGTTTTTAAATATTTTTGTACTTACCATTATAAGTATAGGGACACAATATTTTTGTAAACAACATATTTGACACAATATTTTTGTTTCACAATATTATTGTTTTTGAAATTGTGTCAGTGATCTCCTGGATAGGAATAGCCTCAGAAGTATTCTCCAGGTCATGCCCTACCGGCCAGGCTAGTGGCATGTCAGGAGGTAAGCACAAGGCTCCCCTGCTGCCATTCCCAGTCGTTGGCGCTCCTTTTGAACGGGAGGTCATCAACATTGTTGGGCCTCTGGAGCCCTAGTCAGCCCTTGGCAACAAGTTCATACTGGTCGTGGTGGACCATGCCACTCGGTACCCGGTGGCTATACCTCTGAGGATGGTGACTGCACCTGCAGTGGCCAGGGCACTGATGGGATCTTTGCTCATGTGGGGGTTCCACAATGAGGTGAAATATGACTGTGGTATCAGCTTCATGTCAGCGTACATGAAGTTCATGTGGAAGGAGTGTGGGGTGACCTACAAGTTCTTGTCTCCTTACCTACCTCAAACTAACAGGCTTGTTGAGAGGTTTGACAAGATACTCAAAGGCATGATCATGGGCTTGTCCCAGCCCTTGAGGTGGAAGTGGGTCATCCTCCTGCCATGCCTTTTTGTTTTGCCTACAGGGAGGTACTGCAGAAGGGGGTTGGCTTCATCCCCCTTGAAGTTCTGTACAGTAACCCTGTGAGAGGACCTCTCAGTTTGGTGAAGGAGAGCTTGGGCAAGCTCCCAGGAAGGCCCCCCAGGATGTGGTCAGCTACATGCTGACTCTCCGTACCCAGACGAAGCACTGAGGGAAAAGGAAATCTACAAACCAGCTAGGAGGTCATGAAACAGTGGTATGAAGGGCACTCTTGTCGAGTTTCATCCTGATGAAAACGTCTGGGCTATGGAGCCCAGGGCCCTGCAAGCATGCTGGTCTAGGCCTTATGAGACCTTATGAGGTGAAAGAGTGCACGAGTGAGGTCATGTACCTGATGGACCTCTAGACTCCTAGGAACCCGTTAAGGGTTTTGCATGTCAATTGCCAAAAACCCTACTGTAAGAGGTCTGAAGTAACCATGCTCCTAGTCACTGATGAAGGGGTGGTAGAGAAGAATGAACCTCTCCCCAACCTCCTTTATTCCAATTTAAGGAGTGGAGGGTGTCAGCCTCTCCCCCTACACTGACCCTAGAACAACAGAGAGACTGCCACCAGTTGTTGAGGCAGTTTGCCTCTCTCTTCTCACTTACCCCAGGACTCTCTGCATGGTGCACCCATGATATTGATAATGGGGTCAGCATCCCAGTGAAGAGTAAATTCTACAGGCAGTCTGAGAAGGTGAGAGTCTGTATTAAGGAGGAGGTCTCCAAAATCCTGTCCTGGGTCCAACCCAGTGGTGTTGGTCCCCAAGGCTGCTCCTCCAGGTACCACCCCAACGTAGTCACCAAGACTGACACGTTCCCCATGCCCCATGACCCAGTTATGGGTAAGGCCCTTTGCACTGAAGAACGCCCCCTGACACCTTCCAGAGGTTGGTCAACCAGGTCTTGGCTGGATTGGAAAACGCCAGTGCCACCTATCTAGGTGACATTGCAGTCTTCAGTTCTAGCTGAGAAGACCACCTGTGAGACCTCATGGATGTGTTTGAGGCTCTGCAGAGGGTAGAACTGACTATCAAGGCCACTAAGTGACAGATAAGGCAGGGCTCAGTGGGCGTCTTGGGTCACCAAGTGGAAGGAGGCAAGGTGAAGCCCCTCCAGCCCAAAATCCAAACTATCCTGGCTTGGGAACCCCCAAGAGCCAAACAGAAGCGAGAGCCTTCTTAGGCCTTACAAGCTATTACAGGAGATTCAGCAAGGGGTATGGCACCATTGTTGCACTCTTGATAGCGCTGACTTCTAAGAAGCAGCCCAGACAGGTGATCTGGATGTAGGCATGCCAGAACGCTTTTGATACCCTGAAGGAGGTCATGTGCACAGTACACATGGTCAAGGCCCCTGACTTCTCCACAGAATTTATTGTCCAGGCAGATGCCTCAGGGCATGGTATAGGGGCTGTGCTCTCACAGCTTAATGAAGAGGGTCTGGATCAATCTGTAGCCTTAATTAGTAGGATGCTGCTTCCACAGGAAGAGAGCTGGAGTGCAATTGAGACAGAAACATTTGCTGTAGTCTGGGCACTGAAGAAGTTGAGGCCATAACTGTTTGGAACTTACATTTGGGTTCAGATAGACCACAGACCCTCAGATGCCTAATGCAGTTTAAGGACGAAAATCCCAAACTGTTGGGGTGATCCTTCTCCCTACATGGAATTACTTCACGGTGGAATAGCACCTGAGACCCTTAGGGGTGAGTAGCCACACTATACAAACTCCTGATTGATTGATTGACTGATTGGAATACCATCCAGGGTCAGATCACATCAATGCTGATGGTCTCTCCAGGTTTTTCTGCCTTAGTGAAGAGAATGCCCAAGGGTTTGGGTAGCTCTCCCCACTTTCAGCTGGGGGGACACGTGTTAGACCTGACAGCCTTAGGGGATCTTCCCCCAAACCTTTTGCCTTCCTCCTTCACTTTTTCTGACCTCGTTTTTGCTGGGCTTAGAACTAACCAGTGCTAAAGTGCATTTACTCTCTCCCTAAAACATGGTAATATTGGTTCATCCCCAATTGACATTTTTAATTTTACTTTTAAGTCCCTATCCCTAGTAAAGTGCACTACATGTGCCCATGGCCTGTACATTAAATCCTGCTAGTGGGCCTACAGCACTTATTGTGTCACCCACTTAAGGAGCCCTCTAACCAATGCTCAGGCCTGCCACTGCATAGACTGCGTGTGCAGCTTAAACTGCCATTTTGACCTGGCAAGATAAACATCTTTCCAGGCCCAAACATTCACTTATTATACATATAAGTCACCCCTAAGTTAGCCCCTGGACAACCCAGAGCACAGGGTGCAAATGTATTTAAAAGGCAGGACATTTACCTTTAAGTTTTACATGTTCTGGTATTTAAAAACTCTCAAATTAGTTTTTCACTACTGCAAGGCCTGTCTCTCCAATAGGATAACATTGGAATTACCATATTTCATTGTCTAAGTGTAATTCCCAATTGTGAAGAGATAGACTTTTCAAGTTTGGTGTCTCTGGAATCACAATTTAAAATCCAAACTTATGGTGAAGTCTGATTTTAAAGTACAAATCTGAAAATGCCACTTTTAGAAAGTAGCTATTGTCTTACTTTGGCCATTTGGGGTCTGCTGCTTGTCTCTGATCACATGTCTGGGGTGGGTGACAGTTGGGATTTGTGTATTCTCCGTAGACAGCCACACACAATGGGATCTTAGATGTGACTCGATGGGCTATTCTGGTAGGATGGGAGAGAGGAGCTGGACCACGCCTTTCTTAAACCTGAATAGACTGTGTCCTGTCCCCACACAAAGGGCTGCATACCCCCTGTCTTGAGTCTGGCAGGGCAGGAAGGGAGGACCTCTGCATACTTCAAAAGCCTGTCTTTGAAGTTTCCCCCCACTTCAAAGGAGCAACTTGGTATAAGTACTGGAACTCTGACACGACCACTTCAGCACACTTCTGGTCCTGTGAAGGCTCTTCCAGGAAGAAGGACTGCTGCACTGCCGAAGGACTACCACTCTGCTGGACTGCTGCTTTGCTGACCTCCTGCCTGATGTTCCCCTGCCTGGGTAAGAAGGACTGGACCTGCATGACTTGAACCCAGAGTGACTCCAAGTTCTAGCTGCTGGCCTCTTGATCTGATGTCCTGGGGAAATAAAAGACGTAAAACCACCCTGCTTCTGCACCTGGACTCTGCCATCTGTGAGTCTGCCCTGTCAAGTGGTGCCACCCCAACCCGGACCCTTGAAAGTGGGCCTAAGGTTTCTGCAGAACTGACACATCCTCTATCAAACCGACACATCCCCACCACGGAGCAGATCTAGAAGATCTAGAACCAGCACATTGCCTCTATTGCAAGGATCAGAACCAGCGGATCACCTCTGTTAAGTGGATCAGCACCGACGCATCGCTGGTACTTCATGGATCAGAACCGGTGCATCGCCGCTGCAGCGTGGATCAGAGTCGGCGCATCACCTTCAAAACCACCACTGAGTGATGGTCTTCCTGGCTCAAGCTCCTCGCATCCTCATCGACGGCAGTCTCAACCACGAAGCCAAACGTCTGCATTGTAGCCTCCCACTCCTCAGAGCTTGCACGTAGTCACAGCTGCGTGGATCAGGATAAACACATCCTCACCACTGCATGGATTGGCACCAATGCATCGCCTTGGCTGCACCCAGCATCCTCGACGTCGCCGCATTCAGGATTAAGGTACTTTTGTTCAGTGGGCCTCCCTGGGTCCCTGTAGCTGGCCCGAGCTCCGACTTTGTGACTTTCTCCCGGTCCGACACGGCAAGACATCCATAGTTGGCACTTTTGTTTTTTTGGTGCTATTTTCACCCCAAAATATAAATTGCATTTCCCTGGTTGCACTGATTGGATTTTTACCGTTTTCATCTTGTTTTATTTATTAATGAATGAATGAATGAATGAAAAATCTCATAAAGCGCACAAATACCCAGAGTAATCTTGGCGCTGAGTAGTTCAGAAAAGCAGACAAGGGTCAAGTCCTAAGGGATCACTGGTTGAATACCCATGTTTTAAGTTTCTTCCTAAACGTCAGGAGTGTGGGTGCAACTTTGAGTTCTGGAGGCAGACGATTCCACAGTAGAGCACTGTAAAGTTCTATTTCCTAACTTCGCATGGGATTCTTTTTGTGTGGTGTTTTTACTTTATTACTGTTTGAAATATTGCACAAATACTTTCCACATTGCCTCTAAGACAAGCCTGAGTGCTCTGTGCCAAGCTACCAGAGGGTTGAACAGAGTTTAATTTCGGGTTGGCTTGTGCCTCACACTGATAAGGATTGTGGTTGCTGCTTGACCAGGGCTCACACCTCAGTTACCCAACAACCCAATTTCTTGCAGAGGGTAATACTAGTAAACATTACAACATTTTTACATCAAAACATTACGGGGCATATTTACAAGCCCCTTGCGCCACTATTGATCCGCCGTTGCGTCACTTCTGTGATGCAGCGGCGGCGTAACGCCAGCGCCATGCTGCGGGGTATTTACAACGTGACGCATCTAGGGAGATGCGTCACGTTGTAAAGCCCTGCTCCACATGAAACCTGCGTCAGGTTTCATGTGGGCGTTCTGGCGCAGGGGGCGTTCCGGCGCAGGAACGCCTCGGAAAAGTGGCTGAGTGAAATCTACAAGATTTCACTCAGTCACTTTTCCGACCCTGCTGCGTCAAAACCTTGCGCCTGCTTGAAGCAGGCGTAAGGCTTGACGCACCATGTTAGACATGGGCATGGTTGGCACAGTGCTGGAGTTGCGTCGCGCCCGCGACACAACTCCAGCACTGCGCTAATGTTACGGCAGCAGATGCGACACGCATCTGCATTTCCTTGCGCCATGATGCGCCGCATTGTAAATGCGGCGCATCCGTGGTGGCGCAAGGATTGAGATGCGTGTCGCACGTTTCCTGGCGCATCCCTGCTGATTTGCAGGGATGCGCCAGGAAACGTAAATATGCCCCTAAGTATAAAAAGCAATTCATGAAAAAGCTAGTTACCCATCATGCTTAACATGCTTTGACCACAACACAAACAATTTAGCTAGCATGAGTTGTTATGTTAAAATAGGCCTGTTAAACAACAATTATGACAATCCAAAGACTTCCTGCCCTATTATTCCTGACATCTTTCTTATCTGATCACACGCAATATCTTCTGCTCAGTTCCTACTGTTCCTCTCTAACACCGTTTAATTGCGTTGTCCCCACAGGATCCTCAGTAAGCCCCATACTATTCAATATGTGCTCCCCTCTCTTTGCTCTGATCAGACCTTTCGGGTTTGAAGTGATGTCTTTATGCAGAAGACATCCAAATCCTGGTGTCCTTCTCAGATTACTTGACCCCACAAAAAATACTTTAGGTCCAGTACTATGGAGGTTGCCAGCTGAATGAAAGTCAGAAGCCTAACATTGAATGGCCATAAAACTAATATTTTTAATTTAGGAGCCAAGTGTCAGCTGTAACTAGACATTGAAGTGATCTTCCATGATATCTTTCAGTCTTCCTCCGAGATCAGTCTAGTTGCTCGACTAGTTTTGCACTTCTCAAAATGTTATGAAAAATCCTTTCTCTTCTATTGGATTCAGATCTCAAAACCGTTGTTAAATTTCTTATTATATTATGGCTTGGTTACAGGAACTCCTTTTACTTAGGACTCCATTTGCCTCACTAACCATTTACAGTTCAAAATACAGAAGTTAGTATTACGTTAACACTGGCCCTTTATCAATCCAAGGCTTCTCGCGTTAAGGATTTCCACTGATTGCCCATCAAAAGAGAACTATATTCAAGGAACTGTACCTAGTGCACAGAGCAATACCACAGACTGGACCTAGAGACCTTAGGTGCAGGATTTCGCCATCATCCCTACTAGAGCCCTTCGATCCTCTAAAGCCAATTTGCTCTGCCTCCCTCTCTTTGAGTAGGCTAGAATAGGAAGCAGATCATTTTCTTTTTTATCTACCAAATTGCCGAAATTAATTATTGAACAAATCTATTCCCTGTCCTTTCTTAGGAAAAACTTAAAACATGATTTCCAGCTTCCTTATGTCCATGAATAGTGGTGTCTCACTCGCTCTCAGTGCCAGGACGCCCTTTTGGGTAAGAAGAGTGCACTTAATCTTAATAATAATGCAGACATGTGAGTACATGGTAAATTCTAAGTAATTTCAAAACTAAAAGCAACCTAGATTGAATGCAGGCACCAGCAGAGATACTAGAATTAGACGAGACTATATATATTATAAGATTGTGGCTTTACATGAAATGTGTTTGATACTATTAAAAATAGAACTCTATGTGTGGGACTCTGTAAACAAAACCATGGAAGTGAAAAAAGAGAAAAAGCATCAGACAAAGGGTACATTTTAAAAGATTAAAACATATATCTTATAGAACAGTGTGAAAAATGGTCAACTCAATGAACCTAACACATGGAAATAAATGAAATGCCTCTAGGCGAAAGTCATGCTGACATGCTCTTCACTCCTTTCACGATTAGCATGAAAATATATTACTCGCACAATGAACAATGTGCAGAGTTATAAAACACTAACAATCAGCATAAAAGTCCATTCTTATTCTCATACCAAAAACAGCAAAAAGATTAAGGGGCATATTAGCAAGAAGAGGCGATAATCATCGCTAACCCTGCTTAGCGTGATTTTTTTAATCGCCGGCTATTGCTGGAATATATCGCCACGCTAACGCTGTATTAGCAACGATTAGCGCTATGGCGATGAATATTCCAGCGATAGCGAGGAAATGGGCCAACATCGCTGAAAAACCAGCGATGTTGCATGGAGAAGGAGAACACCTTGCTGATACGACCCTGTGGTCGTATCAGCATAATCCACCCCATGTTAGGTATGGCTAACACCTGCTAATTGCAGGTGTTAAATAAATGGCGATGTCCCGGTTAGCGCGACTTTTCACGTCGCTAACTGGGGCCATGGCCACCTTGCTAATAGGCGATAGGCCTGTTAGCGAGTGTTTCCCAGGTTTGTTCGTCGGGAACGCCCACTTTGCATGTCATTAGCGATAAATATCGCTGACATGCAAAGCGGTAAAAAAACGGGCGCTAATGCCCGCAAACTGTCTCTAACTGCTGTTAGAGACAGTTTGCTGATAGGGCGATAAGAATATCGCCGCTTTAGCGGCAAAAAGTGCCGCTAAAGCGGCGATAGTGCCCTTGCTAATATGCCCCTAACTTTTCTGGATGTAGTCGAGACAAGTCATTTACTAATAATTAGCATGATATTTCTTTGCTGATTTAAAAGAGGAAAGGACTGAACTTGGTATTTTCCAAAACCTAAAGCATGTCATAGAGAACAAATCCTTCTGTGTTGCATAAATCCCATAAGCTGAAATTTATCTGAAAACAGATCCATACATAAGTGAGACTTAAAATTAATAAATTAGGGGAGATCACACCAACTTAATACACAGCGGTGGCTCCTTCTTTATGGCGGAGGCGCGTTGCCCCACTGCCAGCAGAGGCAAACGAAAAACAAAGGGGAATATTACCAAGGAGTTGCGATAATTATCGCAAAGCGCGCTTAGCGCTGGTTTTTTTATCGCCGGCTATCGCTGGATTCAATCGCGGAGATAACGCGTTATTATCAACGCTTATCACCAAGGTGATAAAAAATCCAGCGATAGCGGCGAAACCCAGCAATAGCGCGAGAAATCCAGCGATAAATTCACTGCGCTAATGAAAAGCTTGCTAATAGGCAGGTGAGGACTTAACCTTACAATCCACCTCCCATTGACAAGATGGTTAAGTCAAGTTTTTATCAGGTGTTAAATTCTAGCGATAATCGCGGTTAGCGTGACTTTTTTATCATTTCGCGGGCATTGATAATAGGGGGAAGTTGTGTTTGCGACTGTTTGCAGTTGCTTTTAGTTGGGAACGCCTACTTTGCATGTCATTAGCGATAATTATCGCTGACATGCAAAGCGGCAACAAAATGCCCGCTATGGCCATTAAGCTGTCGCTAACAGCTGTTAGCGACAGCTTGCTAATAGGGCGATAAAAATATTGCCGCTTTATCGGCAAAAAGTGCCGCTAAAGTGGCGATACTGCCCTTGATAATATGCCCCATTATGATCTAAATGCAGATCATTTTATTTTTCATCCTGCAGCTAAGTATGAGGGTGGGGCCACAGCACTGCAGCAGGGGAGGAGGAGTGGTGGACCCCACTGTCAGTGTGCATGACGATTTGACCGGCTGTATGAGGCCGGCCAAACCATCATGCGCACTGACATCTCTCCAACCCAGCTGTGCTGCTGGGTGGAGTGATCAGCAGGCACAGGCTCTCAGCTCCCGATGGAGCACAAAACAAGTGAGCTTCACCCAATCCTTCCACTGCTCTCATTGTGAGAGCAACATTGGGTTGGCCGCAGGGGAAGCTGGGAGCTTCAGTCTGTGCCCAGAGGAGGAGAAGACCGGCGAGCAGAAGACCGGCAGGTACGTTTTTTAAAATTATTATCTCAGCACCCTCGTGCTGCCCCCTCCACCCCCGCACTGCCCCACCACATTTCCCTGACGCCAGTCGCTACTGACCCCCTCCCCTACCTCTTTTCCCCGACATGAGCCGCTCCTGCATTTAACTGAGATTTTCTCAGAGTTAATGGAACTGCACAGACAGTAGAGCTTTAGAAGTAGAATGAGGCAATCCCTGTGCACTATTTCCAATCTGTGCTGTCTGCAGCACATTAATTAGCTCAGAGAAATTCTGGACTAAGTGTACGCATTTTAGAAAGTACTATTGCATTAAAAAGGTAGCTGTGCCTTGCATGAATCTACACCTTCGTGATGCAGCAGTTCCTGAGTATCTTAACAAATTTACATGCCTTTGAACCCTTGCTCTACATTCAGACACCCCAAACTGTACCTTGGAGCCGTCTAATTGAAATTAGGACTCATCCCTCGGAATCCATTGCTGAATGCTTCTTGAAATAGGTCAACACTAACTGACAACAAAGAGTGGGTTTGTCTCTGGTCTACACCTGCGTTAAGTGATTACAGAGATGCGCACAACAAGTTATTAAATATAATGGGCTCAAAGGCAGTTCCCTGGCTCAAATTTGTTTCAAATTGGTTCAAGAGGCTGGGTCTTAACAGGCTATGGGAAGCGCCAAATGCTATATCTAGAGCTGACATTACTACCATGAAAATTTGCTACTGGGCACATATACATGAAGGCTACACAAGAAATGGATAGAATGGATCGCTGACAAATATGTATCTTGATTTTAAATTGGTCCTGTGCTTTGAAACATTTTTAGACTCAATATTTCCGCCCCTAGCCAAAAGCCTGTATGTCCATTTTTGTTTAGGTATTCTCCCATTGAGATCCTTTACTGATAAATGGATTAAGGATCTGGTTACAAGCCTTTGTGCTGCTTGTGGCTCGCACAGCTAGACCGAGAAGCATATACTGTTTTTCTGTCTGGAATATCTTGGGTCTCACTGCAAATGGACTCGCCCAATATGTCGGTCTTTTGGCTTGACAAGACATCGAGTAGCCCATAGAATCCTAAAAGGTTATTGTTTTTGCCGCCAGCAAATACTTACAGGCTGTTTGGCACAGGTGCAGTAACATTTTAAAAGAAATAGCATGCTGAAATATGTTCTGTACCAACTATATATGTAGCTTCTTCACTTTACATTGCTGCACATTTATAAAGTTCTTAAAATTCTTTGAGATTTTAATAGTCTGATTAACCGCTCATTTGTACTCAGTTGTAAGCTGTTTTTGTACTGATTGATTACTCATAGGAATTAAATGTGTATTTATTGAGATTTTATAGTTGCACAGACATGGGAAAAAATTCAAACTGATTTGTGCATGTGCCAATTTTTCTACCTACTTATTTATTCACTAAGATGTATTTTATTCTTTTACTGTATGTACACTTGGATGGTTCATGGTAACCAACATAAAGTATTTTACACGACTAGAAGATTGGGAGGAAGCGCAGTTCAAATACATATTTAAACCAGGCCTCTATATGGCATATACAGCCATCCTGTTAGCAGAGCCCATTTTATTGATCTTTTTCAGGAAGGCCATTTTGTGGCTCTTTAGTTAATGATTCCCATTGGACGGATTGTGAGACCAGTTGGAGTAATGCATTATTGCCAAATCCACCCACCCACCCCTGAGCTCCACCTCCACAGTCTAACTCATGTTTAATACAATAACCTGCATAATATACTTCACCAGTGAATTAGATATTGATAAATTTGAAAAGCTATTTCTAATCACAAACAGACCTTTCATTGAAAGCTACAGTGAGTAAAGAGGGAAAAAACACATTCTAGTTGGTCACTGTAAGGACATAGCAATCTTGATAATTAGCAATTTCCACATTCATGCATTTGCATGGATTTATGTGGGCAACATGGAACACTTAGGGGTGGTTCAGTGCTGTACATGCCACTCTCTGCAGGGTGACCCAAAACATTTTGCCTTCACCCCTCCTATTTTCTGAACTCATTTTTGTTGCCTTTTAGGACTGCTAACCAGTGCTAAAGTGCTTGTACTCTCTCCTTTAAACATGGAAAAAGTGGCTTACAGCCAATTGGCACATATACCTTACTGATAAGCCCCCAGTAAAGTGATACTACATGTACACAGGGCCTGTAAAGTAAATGCTACTATTGGGCCTGCAGCACTGATTGTGCCACCCACAAAAGTGGCCCTTTAAACATATTTAGGCCTGTCATTGGAGCCTGTGTGTGCAGTTTTAAACTGTCGCATCAACCTGGCAAACTAAATGTTTTGCCAGACCTCAACCTTCCTAATACATATGTCACCCCTAGGTTAGACACAAAAGAGCAAATAAGGCAGTGTATTTAGAAAGTTGTACATGTGCTTTT
The DNA here is from genome assembly GCA_963921515.1 of Calotriton arnoldi. NCBI lineage: Eukaryota > Metazoa > Chordata > Amphibia > Caudata > Salamandridae > Calotriton > Calotriton arnoldi. The sequence goes on from CAWUFW010010146.1 coordinate 692,092, forward strand.
AACTTTTCCATGTCCTGGTAGTGAAAAACTCCTACTTTTGGTTTTTCACTAATGCAAGGACAGCATCTCCCATAGGATAACATGGGGTTATCTTATTAAATGTAGTAAATGATAACTTCTAGTTGAGAAGCAGGTAGGAAAATCAAGTTTGGTAGCGAAAGATTTGAATTTCAATTTAAAACCCTCTTTAATGGCAAAGTTGGATCTTAAGTTTCAATTCTGAAAATGGCACTATTAGAAATTTGGCATTTTCTTGTCCTAACCATTTGGTGCCTGTAGTCTGTATCCTGGGTCACATGACTAGGTGTAGCTGGGAGTTAGTATTTGTATATTACTCCCAGATAGTGTGTCAAAGGGGGAATAGGTGTTGGTTGGATGGGCCATCTCTGACTTTTTGTAAGTAAGTACATTTATTAAGTTTGATATTTATGCTGACTTGGCAAAACAAACATTGTATATTAAAATACACACATAATTTTAAATACATTTTTCATCCATAAATAAATACATATACATATAAAAAGAACATTTTAAAAACCTATAAAAGACAAAAACAATCACCTAACATGGTAGTTCATTCTGGCTGATAATTCAAATACGGCAATATAAAGTGCAAAGAAAATCTATATTCCTGACACAATGTCGCCAAATTTTTAAATGCATTAATATCTCTACTACCCCTTAATTATATATCATGGTACCCATTCCTGGTTCTCTTTATTTTTTAAAGTCACTGCCAAATACTGGGGCATTTTATCAGCCACAAGACAGCAACCATATAAAATACAGATATAAAGTGCAAACATAATCCACAACCTGAACAGTATCATACTTATTTTTAAACTTCACCGATCCAAAGTGTCAAGTGCTGACGCATTTTCTCAACCTCTAGGCAGCAACCACACTATGAAGTGCAGAGTTAAAGTGCAAAGAATGATCTGTAACCACAATAGTATCACACAATTTTAAAGTGCATTGATTGACCAACTACATTGAAAATAATTGTCTATCTTCCAACATCAATTTATTAGTTAGCTTGCTAATACAGTGTCCCTAAATCTTGAAAAGAATTTCTCTAAATATTTGCCTAACCTAGCATAATGGTTTCACATTTTATAATTGTACTAAACAATGTAGTAAAACACCTAATACCCTTAGCTCTAAAAACTGGGAGTAGCAGCCTTGTTCTTTCATTTGTAAATGCTGAGCAAAAAACTAACAGATGACTCAGTGACTATGGCCCACTTTTACAAAATGAGCAATTTCTAGTATTTATTGCAGTACTGGGAAAGGCAGTTTTTGGAGTCTGTCATTCTACAAACTGTAAAGATAAGAAAAAAGAGAGGGACCCCTTAAAACCAGGGGAATAGGGTACTACTAAGCAGTAGAAAAGATAATCCCTTGGCCAAGGAATAAATTGAAGTTACTGAGTCCAAGACTATCTTGTACACAGAGAATGTTTTTTTCAGGCCACCCACACGTTGTACCAATAATCCACAACTAGTACAACCCATATGGTAGATCCAAGTAATTACATGAACAACATGAATATATTCAAAAATAAAATCATATTTATTTACATTAAAACATCTCTTGAATCACAATCTCATAAAACAACCCCATACATTTCACAAGGGTACAGATAAAATTTCATATACACAAAAAATTTAATGACAACAGACACAGGAGAGAAACAACAAATAGACAGTACAATTTGTCATCAAACAGCACATCTACAAAAGACACTTCTTTAGCTTGTCCTAGATACACTATATTATCTTTAGTCTGTAGGATAAGCTGATTCCAAAGATTGTGCAACAACAGCGTAATTACTTGGATCTACCATATGGGTTGTAACTTCAATTTATTCCTTGGCCAAGGGATTATCTTTTCTACTGATTCTACAAACTGTTGCATCTGTCCCAGCCTCAACTTAATAATCTACCATCGAGTCCCCTTTCCTTTTATATCCTTTAAGTAGTGCTGAATTTCACCTGACCCCCATCTCATATAATTGCGTAAAAGTGGGGCATTTCCTGCAATCCCTATAATTACATATTGTAACAGAGACCTTAATGAGGCATTTAATTGTTTCCTTACTTTTTTGTCTAATAGGGGTATCCAAGGACCCATTTGGATCTGCACTGCTTAAAAATTTCCCAAGTTCCACATCCATGGATGTGAATTCTCAGTTTGATGGAAAGATTTCAATAACTACCTAACCATGCTCTCAGCAGCTATTACCATTCTCCCCCAAAAGTTTAAAGATCTTTGAAAGTATTAACATTTGATAGTTATAAACCACAACTCATGTTGAATCACTGCAATAATTGAACCCCTAGGGAGGCCCTACCACAGCTTCCAAATATTTATTTAAATTACTTCCAATAATTTTATTTCTTCCTCTATCAAGATTTCGGAGCCATATAGAAGCACACTTAATAATTTCAAGTTATAGGCTTTTAACATCTCCACAGAATTATTACCCAGCTCTATCTCCAATCTCGACCATGCTGCCGCCACCTGCTTGCTCTTAGACTCCTGTGCTCTAAAATGTGAGGTGAATTTGAGGATCCAACTAAAAGTAATGCCTAAGGGGCTAATTACGATGCCGACACCATAGCGGTCTGGAACTGCCCGACCGGAGGTTGGCAGTTCCGACCTTAGTATAGGGGTCGGAAACATTCATTTCATAATGGCAGCTTGTGAAAAAGGCGGAAAAATTGATGTTTTTAAACATCCCTCCACCGTGTGGCAGGGATGTTACAGTGCGCCCCTGGCCCCATTGTGGAGGGCCAGGGGGAAGGGGGCCCTGCTAGTGGCCCCAAAAGACACTTTCCGACAGCCTTTCCATGTCGGCGGAAAGGCCGACATTAAATGGCGGTTGGAAAGGGCCATCATAACCCTGCCGGCGGGCCGAGCCTGGCTCTGCCGTCATTAGGGGATTATGCTGGCTTCAGATGCTCTGACGGGCTCCTTCAGCCCGTCGGAAGCACGTCGGAATCCCCCCACAGGTTTCACTCCGACCGCCGTCATCCTAATACGGCGGTCAGACTGAAACCTATAATGTCGGGCAGAAAGACTCCGACAGCTGGTCGGAGGCTTTCCGCCCGACATCGTAATCGGGCCCTAGGTATTTATACTCTGAATCAAACTCAACAGGTAGGCCATTTAACCATAAACTATGCCTAACTAATTTATTTAATTTAAACCTTTTTGGAGCAAAAGCCATAGCTTTAGTTTTTGACATGTTAATTAGGCCTGGGTGGTAAATTCCGTTCCGCTCGCGGAATTTGCGGAATTTGGGTAATTTTGCGTTCCGCGGAGAACACTGAATTGACAAAAATTCCGCGATCCACGGCTTCGCGGAGTTTTTTGCTTGTTCGCTCATTCAAAATGCGTGTTCGCGAGATATTTCTCCCCGAGCACGCAAACAGCGTTCGCGAACAGGAAAAAAGCATCGCGAACGGGCGGAACAAGCAATTCCGCGTGTTCGCGGAACTTTTGCGTGCTCGCAGAAATTTTTTATTGTTTTGCGGAGCTTTGCGTAGCGCGACTACGCAAATTCCGCCCACCCCTAATGTTAATAACAAGATTATTCTCCCTACAATTACCAGCAAAGGTCTTCAACTATCTCTGCATACCCAATAAAGTGAGATCCAGGATGATAGTATCATCAGCATTAAAATAGGTGCAGGAATTTCCACCTGTTCTAATCTTAGTAGGAAAGACCTCACCTTCTTTAAATTACAGGGGATATCTGCTATGTATATGGAAAATAGGAGGGGCACAAGGATACAGCCTTGCCTCAGGAGATTGGGAGCTTCGATTTTCCTTGAAAGATCTCCATTCCGCCCATACTCAATTTGTGTCCACAAACCTTTTTATAGATGAATTATCAGTGCCCGAAGGCCTTCTGGTATTCCCCAAGTTATCAATTTAGTCCACAACCTTGACCTATTATTAGTGTCAAAAGTAGTTGACAGATCAATATATGTAATGTAGAGGACCTACTGTTTAATAAAAAAAATATGTTTTTATCAGAAAGTTCAATAAGAGACATCCATTGGTTGTGGAATGGCCTTTCCTAAAGCCAATCTGCATGTCATGTAAGATCTACTCCTCTTCTACCCACTCTTCTAGATATTTCAACAATAATTTTGCATAAATCTTACTCAGGATATCAAGCAGTGTTATCATCCTATAATACTGTGGGCAGTTCCTTGGGCCCTTCTTCTAAATTGGGACTCTTATACTTCAGCGCCAAGCACTGGATTACATTTTTTTTTTAAAGTGCCTAAAAAACAAAGGTGTCCTTGGACCGACTATGTAGGATTTAACTGTAGTGTTTTGTCACACAGCCTGTCTGGCCCCTGCCCTCTTGATTTTTTTAAATTCAAAATTAGAACCTCAACCTCCTTAAAAGATGGGATCTGGAATGACTGTAAAACTGTCGCCTGGTCACCTCAACTGCCCTATCCCCCAGTAATACATCTACCTGGTTGCCAGCATCTTTTACTCTATACAGTGTTTTTATATATTCAACCCAGGTTTTTCCCCTTTGGGCCTAGTTGTAATTTTATTTTTGTGCCCAATGTATTTCCAACCAAATTCCAAGGCGTTAGGGACCTGTTCTCCCTCAGGGAGGTAATCATTTCTTTACATTTCTCTTTTCTTTCAAGCCAGCTAACTCTCCTTACCACTTTACCGAATATATTCTAGCTGAATTTATTACTACCACTCTTTCAGTTTATTAAGTCTACAGGCTTCTTTTATGTTCTTGTTTAGCTTTATCAGAATCTGATTACCTAACAGATCTTTATATTCTTTAGCAACATACTGTACTTATGTAGGGTCTCATCAGTAGATAGGTGCCCGTAACCTTTCAGCCACCCCAATATCCACCTCTCCATTCTTTTTCTCACTCTGGTCATGCAGATGATCCTTCTTAAGTTCTTACACCAGATCTCCTGGGGGCTGTTGGTCCATAATTCCCTATTCTTCACAATCATATTGAGTATTTGTAAGGGTTTATGATTGCTACCTCCTTATCCCCCCACTAATAAATACGTTAGCTAAGGAAAATAACCTGTGGATATACTTGCATAATCAATCAGTGAGGTACTAATTCCTTTATCAAATGTACTTTGCAATCACTATTGGTCATACCATTTATAACAGTCAAGTTAAGTCTCTTGAAAGATAAGCTGAGTTTCCTTCCCAATAGAGTACTCTTCACCTCCCCAAAACCTGAGTTGGGATACCCAGAGCTCTGTCAACTTTAGCCACCTTACCACCCTCCATTGCTGGCGGTGAAATGTTAATATTAAAATTCCCTCTAAGTAATATTGGGACCACTAGATAACTATACACTGTATCCTATACTAAACATATGAGTTCAGTCAATTGTCGACCTAGCTCCATATTCAGTGGCAAATACACATTTAAGATAATCATCGTTTTACTACAGGGGGCATTATATCTCTAAGTTACAGCCTTGCTCTCAACCACTATTATGGTTATAAAATCTGAAAGTTTATTAAATATTCTATAGCTTTTAACATCATTCTGGAAAGCAACTGATGTCAATAACCCACCCCTGGAATGACCAAAAATACCCTTTTTGGCTTGCTTTGTAGGCAATATAATCATCAAATAATACCTCCAGCCACTATTGTGTATCTCTTTTCACTCAATTTATTTTTAATATGCTGTTCATTCCTTCTAAACCCTGCTATGTTTCACACCAGGACACCGAGATTTTGATTATCAGAAGCTTCTCTCTTTCCTTGTTAATGGCCTGGAGTTAATGGCTGTGAGAAAGTCATCCTTTTTTGCCTGATCACCCCCATTTTGTGACTGATACTGGTGGTGACTGACTCTGTATTTGCCCTGAGTACTGCTAACCAGGCCCAGGCCAGTGTTCTGTTTAAAATGTATATGCAAATTAGGTGTAATTCCAATTGCTACTGTAAGTCTCTAGTACATAGTAGGGCATGTAGGTTTAGTGGCCCAGTAGATTGAATGTACTTACGTGTGCACTGCTGTGGTGCCTGCTGTCATTTTAAAAGCCAGCCCAGCCTTGGAGGCTAAATAAAACTAAGTGAAAATTCGAATTTGGAATTAAAGTTACTTCCAAAACTTAAACTACCTTATTTTTACATATAAATCAACACTGTCTGCCCTAGGTGTCACGAGGGTAGGGTGCCATTGTAGTGCATTAGTCCATAGGTTAACATGGGAAAGCTTTATTTAACATTAATAAAGTCTATCATTTGACAGGAGTGAGCTACAATAATAATTTGAAGAATGAAAATAATAGTTTCTATAAATCCAGCAACTTGCCAAGGTTGGATCTATCATAACTATGCTACACAGAACTACTTGTCAACAGTCAAGCCAGCAAAGTCAAACCGCTCTACCTGTCAATCACGAGAACTAAGAGCTCCAGGAGTTCACCAAAGTCTCACACTGAAGCAAGCTGCCGTCGTCGAACCGCAAGCTGGCCTGCCAAGGAGACTCACTCGACGTAGAGAGAAAAAGAACCAAAAAAGTGACTATGTGCGAAGGTACAATTTTGACTGGCCCCCAACCACACCATTGTATCCGACCCATTCTCCATTGCAGTCAGCCTTAAACTTTGACTTGGTACCGGTCAAGCACGACCAAATGTCCCCGGTTGGTGCCTTATGCTTTTAAGCACTACAAAGCACTTTTTTTAATGTCTAATCTTTAAAAATTCATAACTCCGGTTCCCTACATTAGATTTTTGAAATTTCGGTGTAATTTCCTCTTTATATAATTATTGTGTTCTGTGTCTTACTTATTTACTGTTATTAGTGTTTTAAATGCTTTACACACCTGTCTCCTAAGTTAGCCCTGACTGTTCATGAGTCAAGCTACCAAGGGTTGAGCTAGGATTCATTTATTGAGACTTGACTGGACTTTATTTGTGATTCTGCTGTATTACTAAGTGTCCGTACCTACTTGCCGTTACTAATATACGACCTTCCAACAATGGCTACCACCACCCAAATCCAGTCTTGAGCCTCAGTCCCCCCATTGCATTTCAAAGAACTTTCTGAGACTATCTTACAGCTTGCATCTAATGCAAATATTGTTACTCTTTTGGGGCAGATCCTTGCCTGGTAGCTCATCATCTGTTCCCCCAAGGTTTGACTCTGGCCAACTCTCTTAATAACCGCCCTTTTATGCTGTACTACCCATTCCCCACTTTCTTCCTACAGATCAAAACCCCATCGTCTCATATCATTGATAGCTTTCAGAACTAGTTCCAATACCATGCTCGAGTGAAAATGAACAATGGCATACGGCCCTTCTAAGTCATCCTCTTCATCTCGTGGATTAGATACTTGTGATATATATTTTTCAAGTGATCTTAAATTGATTCATAAATGGGTTGGGAGGCCAATCTGCAAATATTTCCTCTATCATCATTGATAATGGTCCTCCATCCCTTGAGTGTAGCTCACATTGCTTGTGCCTTTTTAGCTGTATCCAGTTTAATATGTGCCTTGTTCTGTTCCCTGATGAGCTAGATGGCCCCTGATCAGTTGAGGCTAAGGTCCAATAGCAAGTTTCTTGAGTATCTTCAGCCCATATCCTAAATCTCTGTTTCCATTATCATTCACCTCTACTAAACTATCAACTAGCTTTTCACTCTCAGTATCTGATTGATTACCTAGAATTATCAAATTAGATGCTGCTAAACTATCTAAACTCCTTGCCAATGCTACATCTTAACAACTATTTCTGATTTACAGGCGATCACCCATTCCTGATTCATCTATCCTAGAGAACGTTAAAAAGCCTTTTGGCTTTCTTTGTCATTCTCCTATCATTTTCATTCTTTCTCCTTCCACAATTTTTCCTAGATTTATTTATCTGGAAAATAGGGAAAACTTCTACATTAGTTGACCTCCCACCTCCCACCTTCTGCCATTTTCCCACTTTTTATACCTGTATTCGGGCATGAACCATTTATTAAATTGACCTCTCCAACTTCTTCCTGTATTAATTGATTATGCCCCTGACTGGGATTTATTTCTGGGGTTAATTTTGTCTTGCTCTAAGTATATATATCTAATTTCAATAACTGCTATGCCTCTTGGTGCTCTCAGTTTTGTGTGTCCCCACTTACTTTTGCCTCTGAGACTTTTTGTAGGTTACCAGATAAGTTCCATTCCATCAGGTGCTTCAATATTTCAGAGTTAATATTGATATTATGATCTGAGTCACCTCTGACTTGATAGCGGGTGGCACTGTCATCTACCACACTTGCACATCACAAAAACTCTGCCTCAGCACACTCACAAAGGTTTTCACACTAGTCATTTGTTTCCCCAGATAAGCTGAGGCCAGAGCAGGGAGGCAGGAAATTACAGACACCTCTATAAGGGAAGGCCTCTAGAAGTTTCTCCCACTTCAGAATGGGCACTAGGTATACATGATAGACCCTCAGACCCAACTCTTCAGAGCACTTCTGGATCTGTGGAACACTCAGAAGGACTGGTGTGCTGCTCTGTTGCAAGAAAGACTGTTACTCTGCTGTCCTTCTACTCTTCTTCCCTGCTACTCTGCTGCCCTGCTGTCCTGCTGCCCTGCTGCCTGTGTGAGAAGGACTAGACCTGCACCTTGAACCCAGAACCACCAGAGTAACTCCAAGGGATAGTTGGCTGGCCTCATGCTCACAGCCTCAGGGCCAGTAAAGGCTCCAACTCTGTTGAACCCAGCACCTGAACTCTGCCTGCTGTGAGTCCTAACCACCAAGTTGTGCCCCTCTAGTCCTGGACTTTTGGAAGTGGGGATAGAGGTGCCTTGCCAGCCCAGTTGTGGTCTACCCCAAATACTGCATGAAGCAACTTGTAGCCCTGCAAAGCCTCGCAGCACAGCTACAAGCTCCATCAGAACTGACGCTGAAAGACACAGAAACCCATAGAGTCTCACCACACAACTGAATTGATGGAATTGACATTGAGCAACGCAAAGCCTTGCCAAATTTCAGTTCATCGGAGCCAACATGACTCAATGCAAAGCCTTGCCAAGCCTTGCCGCACGCCTTCATTTGAACCGATGTAGCGTGATGCAATCTAATGCAGGACCTCATATCATGGCCCTAACAGTCATTCAGAACTGATACCAGACAACCTGAAGCCTTACCAAGCAACACCACGCAGACTGCACACCAAAGACATAAGGCACTGTCCAGCTGCATCAACTGGGTCTCTGCATCCAACCCATGATCCATCATGGTCGGCCTGATTTTGTCCAAGTCTGACAAGGCCAAATAACCACAGTTGGCGATTTGTGCTTTTATGCACTATTTTTACCTAAATCTTCAAGAGTGCATATCTTCGGTTGTACTGATTGGATTTTTGTCTCATTCATGTCAAAATATTTATTACATTTTAACCTATTTTTCTAAATCGGTGTGGGATTTTTCTTGTGTTGTGTTTTCATTTTATTACTGTTTGAAGTGCTGCACAATTACTTAATGCATTGCCTCTAAGTTAAGCCTTACTACGTTTGTGCCATACTACCACAGGGTTAAGCACAGGTTAATTTGGGGATTTCCTTAGTTTCACCCTGACAAGATTTGTGGTTGCTGTTTGAGTAGGGTTTCAGCCCCCTCAACCAGTAACCCAATTTCCTACATTTAGCTAATTGGTAAAACATGTTTTCCTACATCACTAAACAGCTTCTTTTGATCTGGTACTAAGTGATTTAGGCTGTGGCCAGTCAGTTGATATTGGTAGGCCTGAAGCTGTACTTTTATACTGATGCATTTGTCTGATGTACATGTTCACTGCAGGCTACCAGTGATGATTGGCTTTTATGCCACTGGTGCATTTGTTCTGCCACATTAAGATGCCTTACTTAACATTTACATAAGACAATTAGATTCAGACACTTATGCACTATATTTAGGGTCAAGCCACCGTAAGGATGAATTGCAGTCTGACACAACCAGAGTCGCAAATGCCAAAGAATTCAATAGAAAAATTTGCAAAATCTATGGTGAACTCAAAGAAAAGTTAATTTCCAATATTGTGCATTAACGTCTGTTAGACCTGTCATCCTTAGTGTGGTCTTCCCCCAACTTTTTGCCTGCTTACCTCCACTTTTTGCTGTATCTTTTTGTTGGCCTTATGACTCAGAGTACTTTACCACTGCTAACCAGTGCAAAAGTTAATGTGCTTCTTCTCTAATCATGGCAACATTGGTGTATAACTAATTGGCATATTTAGTTTACCTATAAGGCCCTTGTAAAGTGGTATACCATATACTCAGGGCCTGTAATCTAAATGCTACCAGTGGGCCTGCAGCACTGGTTGTGCCACCCACACAAGTAGCCTTTCAACCTGCTCAGGCCTGCCATTGCGAGGCTTGTGTGTGCAGTTTAATGCCACTTTGACTTAGCATTTAAAACCACTTGCCAAGCCCTAAACACCCCTTTTATTACACATAGGTCACCCCTAAGGTAGGCCCTAGTTAGCCTTAAGGGCAAGGTGCTGAGTAACTAAAAGCTAGGACATATACATTTAAGCCTTACATGCCCTGGTAGTGACAAACAGCCAAATGTGTTTTTCAATACTGTGAGGCCTACTTGTCTCATAGGCTAGCATTGGGAATTCCTTAATACTAGGAGTGGGCGCTGAATTCTACTCCGCCAGCTTAGTCGCAGATTTTCACCCACCAACGTTAAGTTGGCGAGCGTGAGCAAGAAAAATCATATGCTAGACCACCTCAAGTCAAGATTTCCATATGCGTGCGGTCGTTTATAATGTTCCCTTTCAGTGTCCATTTACTTGATTTTCCTTAAAATTGGTTTTCCATGATTTGGGTCCCTCCAATGTGGTTTGTCAGTTTTCGTTTTTCCACTAATTCACATACATCAGTTATTTATACCTGCTGTCTCAGCGTTCTACATTGCACCATTCTTTTACAATTCTAAATGTGTTACCCTTTGATCTCCAGCCTTTCTCCCTCCATCTTCTCTAAGCACTGAGGGGTTGATTACAATGGCGGTGAACCCGCCACCAACAGGCTGTCGGTGGCGGGTTTACCGCCATCAAGGGGCCATTTTCCGCCCGCCATATTATTATGGTGGGCTGTACCGTGGCGGCCGGAAACTCTGACTGCCACGCATCCAATGGGCTCCTTGAGCCGCCGGTGTGGCGGAGGGCCTCCCTATCCCCGAAATGGCGGCAGTGCCTACCAGGCACCGCCGTAGGGATTACGATGGTCCATCCCTGCCAGCCTTTCCATAGCGGTTCACCCGCCATGGAAAGGCTGGTGGGGATGGACTTAGGGGGCCCATAGCTGACCCCCCTTTCCCCCGGGCACTTTGGTTTTGGGAGGCATCTATGGTGCCCCCCTATATTTTCCTGCACCATGTGGCAGGCACCACATGGTGCCTGCCACGTAGTGCAGGGAAATGTGAAATGTGCCATTTTTACATTGCGGTGGGTGCTGCTGCTAGCAGCACCAGCCGCAATGTAAAATATGGGGAGTGCGACTGCCGTGGTGGCAGTCGCATTGTAATCAGCCTTGTGGGACCGCCGCCTTGTAGGAGGGTGGTCCCACTTCCCGATATGATGGCGGACGGACTAAAGTCCGTCCACCATCGGGATCACCCCCTCAGTTATAGCTTCCATTCACTACAGGCGCTTTACAGGCTCCATAGATAACTAAATAGGTCACGAGATCAATGAAAAAGCAGGCATGGAGGCCCTACAAGTACTAAAATAATATAGCAATAGAGGCTTTGAAAATGCCCTTAGTTTTCCTTTAGGTATACCTCGGAAAATCTGGAAGGTATTCTTTGCTGTAATTAGCATTTATAATTAAGAAACAATATCTCATTGCATTTCTAGGCAGATTGATCAGACTGACAAAAATGTCCCAATACCCATGTAAACCGATTTTTCTGTTGAACGCAGTTTGAAAGTTAGATTCCATCTAATATGAGAAAATAGTAGTAATCCAATAAGTATGGTGTTGGCTGTGTGCCTTTTGTCTTTGTCAAAGCTTGTTTTGTATTGTCCTAGTTTTTTTTTTCCAAACTCTATTTCCAGGCTAGCTGTCAGGCCCTCATCAATCAAAAAAAAAAATTGGCTAAAAGTATACAGAAGGTTTGTTCTCAAAAACCGACAATGCCATAGTAAAATCTAGCACAGAAGGTAATTACATTGAGTGTGCTGTTCTCCTTGTGGAAGGGCAGAATGTCTTCACTAACAGTGAAGTTAGCTAATGGCGGAAGTGAACTGTCCCACTGCCCCATGCTCTATGGAGCAGTGCGCAAAAGAAAAATGTGAATGACACAACCAACAGCTAAAAGAGGCTGTCAGACAAGCCCCTATAAGGAAGAATATTATATGTAAAAATCCAATAAAATCAAAAAGTCTTTCTAACGCCAGTGACTCATTGTCAGTGAAATTGCTCTCCCACCCTCGCAGCTCCACCATTAAGTGAGGCCTGCCCCTGCCCCTGCACTCTCGAGTGTTGGTGATCGAGGCCCTCCTCCACCCGCAGGTTTCCCTGCGCCTCATCCCTGGTGGTCCAGTGGACCTCTGTCTCCTTCCTCTAACTCTGCTCTTTCACTCATTTTTCTACCTTTTATCTTTCACCTTTCTGCACTTTTCTGCATCTCTTCTCTTTTGTGCCTTATTTCTGCTCATTTTCCCTTCCTCTCGCTCTGCCCTTTCACTTGTTTTCACTCGTTTTTCTACCCTCTTTTATCTTTCACCTTTCTGCACTTTTCTGCATCTCTGCTCTTTTGTGCCTTATTTCTGCTCATTTTCCCTTCCTCTCGCTCTGCCCTTTCACTTGTTTTCACTCGTTTTTCTACCCTCTTTTATCTTTCTCCTTTCTGCATCTCTGCTCTTTTGTGCCTTATTTCTGCCTATTTTCCCTTTTTTCTTTATCCCTTATGTCCTCCCTTTACCTTTCCCCGCTGCTGCTGCCCCCGTGGCCCCTCCCCCCCGCGCGACCGGCCCAATCCAGCTCCCCTCCCCGCTCCCGCCTCCCAGCTGTCCAGCCCTCCCCGACCCCTACTTAATGGCGGCCACTGCGGGGACAGGCGAGCAAGACCACTGACTCATTGTCAGTGAAATTGCTCTCCCACCCTCGCAGCTCCACCATTAAGTGAGGCCTGCCCCTTCCCCTGCACTCTCGAGTGTTGGTGATCGAGGCCCTCCTCCACCCGCAGGTTTCCCTGCGCCTCATCCCTGGTGGTCCAGTGGACCTCTGTCTCCTTCCTCTAACTCTGCTCTTTCACTCATTTTTCTACCTTTTATCTTTCACCTTTCTGCACTTTTCTGCATCTCTTCTCTTTTGTGCCTTATTTCTGCTCATTTTCCCTTCCTCTCGCTCTGCCCTTTCACTTGTTTTCACTCGTTTTTCTACCCTCTTTTATCTTTCTCCTTTCTGCATCTCTGCTCTTTTGTGCCTTATTTCTGCCTATTTTCCCTTTTTTCTTTATCCCTTATTTCCTCCCTTTACCTTTCCCCGCCGCTGCTGCCCCCGCGGCCCCTCCCCCCCAGTGCGACCGGCCCAATCCATCTCCCCTCCCCGCTCCCGCCTCCCAGCTGTCCAGCCCTCCCCGACCACTACTTAATGGCGGCCACTGCGGGGACAGGCGAGCAAGACCACTGACTCATTGTCAGTGAAATTGCTCTCCCACCCTCGCAGCTCCACCATTAAGTGAGGCCTGCCCCTGCCCCTGCACTCTCGAGTGTTGGTGATCGAGGTCCTCCTCCACCCGCAGGTTTCCCTGCGCCTCATCCCTGGTGGTCCAGTGGACCTCTGTCTCCTTCCTCTAACTCTGCTCTTTCACTCGTTTTTCTACCTTTATCTTTCACCTTTCTGCACTTTTCTGCATCTCTTCTCTTTTGTGCCTTATTTCTGCTCATTTTCCCTTCCTCTCGCTCTGCCCTTTCACTTGTTTTCACTCGTTTTTCTACCCTCTTTTATCTTTCACCTTTCTGCACTTTTCTGCATCTCTGCTCTTTTGTGCCTTATTTCTGCACATTTTCCCTTCCTCTCGCTCTGCCCTTTCACTTGTTTTCACTTGTTTTTCTACCCTCTTTTATCTTTCTCCATTCTGCATCTCTGCTCTTTTGTGCCTTATTTCAGCCTATTTTCCCTTTTTTCTTTATCCCTTATTTCCTCCCTTTACCTTTCCCCGCCGCTGCTGCCCCCGTGGCCCCTCCCCCCCAGTGCGACCGGCCCAATCCAGCTCCCCTCCCCGCTCCCGCCTCCCAGCTGTCCAGCCCTCCCCGACCCCTACTTAATGGCGGGCACTGCGGGGACAGGCGAGCAAGACCACTGACTCATTGTCAGTGAAATTGCTCTCCCACCCTCGCAGCTCCACCATTAAGTGAGGCCTGCCCCTGCCCCTGCACTCTCGAGTGTTGGTGATCGAGGCCCTCCTCCACCCGCAGGTATCCCTGCGCCTCATCCCTGGTGGTCCAGTGGACCTCTGTCTCCTTCCTCTAACTCTGCTCTTTCACTCGTTTTTCTACCTTTTATCTTTCACCTTTCTGCACTTTTCTGCATTTCTTCTCTTTTGTGCCTTATTTCTGCTCATTTTCCCTTCCTCTCGCTCTGCCCTTTCACTTGTTTTCACTCGTTTTTCTACCCTCTTTTATCTTTCACCTTTCTGCACTTTTCTGCATCTCTGCTCTTTTGTGCCTTATTTCTGCTCATTTTCCCTTCCTCTCGCTCTGCCCTTTCACTTGTTTTCACTCGTTTTTCTACCCTCTTTTATCATTCTCCTTTCTGCATCTCTGCTCTTTTGTGCCTTATTTCTGCCTATTTTCCCTTTTTTCTTTATCCCTTATTTCCTCCCTTTACCTTTCCCCGCCGCTGCTGCCCCCGCGGCCCCTCCCCCCCAGCGCGAACGGCCCAATCCAGCTCCCCTCCCCGCTCCCGCCTCCCAGCTGTCCAGCCCTCCCCGACCCCTACTTAATGGTGGCCACTGCGGGGACAGGCGAGCAAGACCACTTACTCATTGTCAGTGAAATTGCTCTCCCACCCTCGCAGCTCCACCATTAAGTGAGGCCTGCCCCTGCCCCTGCACTCTCGAGTGTTGGTGATCGAGGTCCTCCTCCACCCGCAGGTTTCCCTGCGCCTCATCCCTGGTGGTCCAGTGGACCTCTGTCTCCTTCCTCTAACTCTGCTCTTTCACTCGTTTTTCTACCTTTATCTTTCACCTTTCTGCACTTTTCTGCATCTCTTCTCTTTTGTGCCTTATTTCTGCTCATTTTCCCTTCCTCTCGCTCTGCCCTTTCACTTGTTTTCACTCGTTTTTCTACCCTCTTTTATCTTTCACCTTTCTGCACTTTTCTGCATCTCTGCTCTTTTGTGCCTTATTTCTGCACATTTTCCCTTCCTCTCGCTCTGCCCTTTCACTTGTTTTCACTCGTTTTTCTACCCTCTTTTATCTTTCTCCATTCTGCATCTCTGCTCTTTTGTGCCTTATTTCTGCCTATTTTCCCTTTTTTCTTTATCCCTTATTTCCTCCCTTTACCTTTCCCCGCCGCTGCTGCCCCCGCAGCCCCTCCCCCCAGCGCGACCGGCCCAATCCAGCTCCCCTCCCCGCTCCCGCATCCCAGCTGTCCAGCCCTCCCGACCCCTACTTAATGGCGGCCACTGCGGGGACAGGCGAGCAAGACCACTGACTCATTGTCAGTGAAATTGCTCTCCCACCCTCGCAGCTCCACCATTAAGTGAGGCCTGCCCCTGCACTCTTGAGTGTTGGTGATCGAGGCCCTCCTCCACCCGCAGGTTTCCCTGCGCCTCATCCCTGGTGGTCCAGTGGACCTCTGTCTCCTTCCTCTAACTCTGCTCTTTCACTCGTTTTTCTACCTTTTATCTTTCACCTTTCTGCACTTTTCTGCATCTCTTCTCTTTTGTGCCTTATTTCTGCTCATTTTCCCTTCCTCTCGCTCTGCCCTTTCACTTGTTTTCACTCGTTTTTCTACCCTCTTTTATCTTTCACCTTTCTGCACTTTTCTGCATCTCTGCTCTTTTGTGCCTTATTTCTGCTAATTTTCCCTACCTCTCGCTCTGCCCTTTCACTTGTTTTCACTCGTTTTTCTACCCTCTTTTATCTTTCTCCTTTCTGCATCTCTGCTCTTTTGTGCCTTATTTCTGCCTATTTTCCCTTTTTTCTTTATCCCTTATTTCCTCCCTTTACCTTTCCCCGCCGCTGCTGCCCCCGCGGCCCCTCCCCCCCAGCGCGACCGGCCCAATCCAGCTCCCCTCCCCGCTCCCGCCTCCCAGCTGTCCAGCCCTCCCCGACCCCTACTTAATGGCGGCCACTGCAGGGACAGGCGAGCAAGACCACTGACTCATTGTCAGTGAAATTGCTCTCCCACCCTCGCAGCTCCACCATTAAGTGAGGCCTGCCCCTGCACTCTCGAGTGTTGGTGATCGAGGCCCCCTCTCCACCCGCAGGTTTCCCTGCGCCTCATCCCTGGTGGTCCAGTGGACCTCTGTCTCCTTCCTCTAACTCTGCTCTTTCACTCGTTTTTCTACCTTTATCTTTCACCTTTCTGCACTTTTCTGCATCTCTTCTCTTTTGTGCCTTATTTCTGCTCATTTTCCCTTCCTCTCGCTCTGCCCTTTCACTTGTTTTCACTCGTTTTTCTACCCTCTTTTATCTTTCACCTTTCTGCACTTTTCTGCATCTCTGCTCTTTTGTGCCTTATTTCTGCTCATTTTCCCTTCCTCTCGCTCTGCTCTTTCACTTGTTTTCACTCGTTTTTCTAACTTCTTTTATCTATCTCCTTTCTGCATCTCTGCTCTTTTTGGCCTTATTTCTGCCTATTTTCCCTTTTTTCTTTATCCCTTATTTCCTCCCTTTACCTTTCCCTTGAGCTGCTGCCCCCGCGGACCCTCCCCCCCAGCGCGACCGGCCCAATCCAGCTCCCCTCCCCGCTCCCGCCTCCCAGCTTTTGTGCCTTATTTCTGCTCATTTTCCCTTCCTCTCGCTCTGCCCTTTCACTTGTTTTCACTCGTTTTTCTACCCTCTTTTATCTTTCACCTTTCTGCACTTTTCTGCATCTCTGCTCTTTGTGCCTTATTTCTGCTCATTTTCCCTTCCTCTCGCTCTGCCCTTTCACTTGTTTTCACTCGTTTTTCTACCCTCTTTTATCTTTCTCCTTTCTGCATCTCTGCTCTTTTGTGCCTTATTTCTGCCTATTTTCCCTTTTTTCTTTATCCCTTATGTCCTCCCTTTACCTTTCCCCGCTGCTGCTGCCCCCGTGGCCCCTCCCCCCGCGCGACCGGCCCAATCCAGCTCCCCTCCCCGCTCCCGCCTCCCAGCTGTCCAGCCCTCCCCGACCCCTACTTAATGGCGGCCACTGCGGGGACAGGCGAGCAAGACCACTGACTCATTGTCAGTGAAATTGCTCTCCCACCCTTGCAGCTCCACCATTAAGTGAGGCCTGCCCCTGCCCCTGCACTCTCGAGTGTTGGTGATCGAGGCCCTCCTCCACCCGCAGGTTTCCCTGCGCCTCATCCCTGGTGGTCCAGTGGACCTCTGTCTCCTTCCTCTAACTCTGCTCTTTCACTCGTTTTTCTACCTTTATCTTTCACCTTTCTGCACTTTTCTGCATCTCTTCTCTTTTGTGCCTTATTTCTGCTCATTTTCCCTTCCTCTCGCTCTGCCCTTTCACTTGTCTTCACTCGTTTTTCTACCTTCTTTTATCTTTCACCTTTCTGCACTTTTCTGCATCTCTGCTCTTTTGTGCCTTATTTCTGCTAATTTTCCCTTCCTCTCGCTCTGCCCTTTCACTTGTTTTCACTCGTTTTTCTACCCTCTTTTATCTTTCTCCTTTCTGCATCTCTGCTCTTTTTGGCCTTATTTCTGCCTATTTTCCCTTTTTTCTTTATCCCTTATTTCCTCCCTTTACCTTTCCCTGCCGCTGCTGCCCCCGCGGCCCCTCCCCCCCAGCGCGACCGGCCCAATCCAGCTCCCCTCCCCGCTCCCGCCTCCCAGCTTTTGTGCCTTATTTCTGCTCATTTTCCCTTCCTCTCGCTCTGCCCTTTCACTTGTTTTCACTCGTTTTTCTACCCTCTTTTATCTTTCACCTTTCTGCACTTTTCTGCATCTCTGCTCTTTTGTGCCTTATTTCTGCACATTTTCCTTTCCTCTCGCTCTGCCCTTTCACTTGTTTTCACTGGTTTTTCTACCCTCTTTTATCTTTCTCCATTCTGCATCTCTGCTCTTTTGTGCCTTATTTATGCCTATTTTCCCTTTTTTCTTTATCACTTATTTCCTCCCTTTACCTTTCCCCGCCGCTGCTGCCCCCGTGGCCCCTCCCCCTCAGCGCGACCGGCCCAATCCAGCTCCCCTCCCCGCTCCCGCCTCCCAGCTGTCCAGCCCTCCCCGACCCCTACTTAATGGCGGCCACTGCGGGGACAGGCGAGCAAGACCACTGACTCATTGTCAGTGAAATTGCTCTCCCACCCTCGCAGCTCCACCATTAAGTGAGGCCTGCCCCTGCACTCTCGAGTGTTGGTGATCGAGGCCCTCCTCCACCCGCAGGTTTCCCTGCGCCTCATCTCTGGTGGTCCAGTGGACCTCTGTCTCCTTCCTCTAACTCTGCTCTTTCACTCGTTTTTCTACCTTTTATCTTTCACCTTTCTGCACTTTTCTGCATCTCTTCTCTTTTGTGCCTTATTTCTGCTCATTTTCCCTTCCTCTCGCTCTGCCATTTCACTTGTTTTCACTCGTTTTTCTACCCTCTTTTATCTTTCTCCTTTCTGCATCTCTGCTCTTTTGTGCCTTATATCTGCCTATTTTCCCTTTTTTCTTTATCCCTTATTTCCTCCCTTTACCTTTCCCCGCCGCTGCTGCCCCCGCGGCCCCTCCCCCAGCGCGACCGGCCCAATCCAGCTCCCCTCCCCGCTCCCGCCTCCCAGCTGTCCAGCCCTCCCCGACCCCTACTTAATGGCGGCCACTGCGGGGACAGGCGAGCAAGACCACTGACTCATTGTCAGTGAAATTGCTCTCCCACCCTCGCAGCTCCACCATTAAGTGAGGCCTGCCCCTGCTCCTGCACTCTCGAGTGTTGGTGATCGAGGCCCTCCTCCACCCGCAGGTTTCCCTGCGCCTCATCCCTGGTGGTCCAGTGGACCTCTGTCTCCTTCCTCTAACTCTGCTCTTTCACTCGTTTTTCTACCTTTATCTTTCACCTTTCTGCACTTTTCTGAATCTCTTCTCTTTTGTGCCTTATTTCTGCTCATTTTCCCTTCCTCTCGCTCTGCCCTTTCACTTGTTTTCACTCGTTTTTCTACCCTCTTTTATCTTTCACCTTTCTGCACTTTTCTGAATCTCTGCTCTTTTGTGCCTTATTTCTGCTCATTTTCCCTTCCTCTCGCTCTGCCCTTTCACTTGTTTTCACTCGTTTTTCTACCCTCTTTTATCTTTCTCCTTTCTGCATCTCTGCTCTTTTGTGCCTTATTTCTGCCTATTTTCCCTTTTTTCTTTATCCCTTATTTCCTCCCTTTACCTTTCCCCGCCGCTGCTGCCCCCGTGGCCCCTCCCCCCCAGCGCGACCGGTCCAATCCAGCTCCCCTCCCGCCTCCCAGCTGTCCAGCCCTCCCCGACCCCTACTTAATGGCGGCCACTGCGGGGACAGGCGAGCAAGACCACTGACTCATTGTCAGTGAAATTGCTCTCCCACCCTCGCAGCTCCACCATTAAGTGAGGCCTGCCCCTGCCCCTGCACTCTCGAGTGTTGGTGATCGAGGCCGTCCTCCACCCGCAGGTTTCCCTGCGCCTCATCCCTGGTGGTCCAGTGGACCTCTGTCTCCTTCCTCTAACTCTGCTCTTTCACTCGTTTTTCTACCTTTTATCTTTCACCTTTCTGCACTTTTCTGCATCTCTTCTCTTTTGTGCCTTATTTCTGCTCATTTTCCCTTCCTCTCGCTCTGCCCTTTCACTTGTTTTCACTCGTTTTTCTACCCTCTTTTATCTTTCACCTTTCTGCACTTTTCTGCATCTCTGCTCTTTTGTGCCTTATTTCTGCTCATTTTCCCTTCCTCTCGCTCTGCCCTTTCACTAGTTTTCACTCGTTTTTCTACCCTCTTTTATCTTTCTCCTTTCTGCATCTCTGCTCTTTTGTGCCTTATTTCTGCCTATTTTCCCTTTTTTCTTTATCCCTTATTTCCTCCCTTTACCTTTCCCCACCGCTGCTGCCCCCGCGGCCCCTCCCCCCCAGCGCGACCGGCCCAATCCAGCTCCCCTCCCCGCTCCCGCCTCCCAGCTGTCCAGCCCTCCCCGACCCCTACTTAATGGCGGCCACTGCGGGGACAGGCGAGCAAGACCACTGACTCATTGTCAGTGAAATTGCTCTCCCACCCTCGCAGCTCCACCATTAAGTGAGGCCTGCCCCTGCCCCTGCACTCTCGAGTGTTGGTGATCGAGGCCCTCCTCCACCCGCAGGTTTCCCTGCGCCTCATCCCTGGTGGTCCAGTGGACCTCTGTCTCCTTCCTCTAACTCTGCTCTTTCACTCGTTTTTCTACCTTTTATCTTTCACCTTTCTGCACTTTTCTGCATCTCTTCTCTTTTGTGCCTTATTTCTGCTCATTTTCCCTTCCTCTCGCTCTGCCCTTTCACTTGTTTTCACTCGTTTTTCTACCCTCTTTTATCTTTCACTTTTCTGCACTTTCTGCATTTCTGCTCTTTGTGCCTTATTTCTGCTCATTTTCCCTTCCTCTCGCTCTGCCCTTTCACTTGTTTTCACTCATTTTTCTACCCTCTTTTATCTTTCTCCTTTCTGCATCTCTGCTCTTTTGTGCCTTATTTCTGCCTATTTTCCCTTTTTTCTTTATCCCTTATTTCCTCCCTTTACCTTTCCCCGCCGCTGCTGCCCCCGCGGCCCCTCCCCCCCCAGCGCGACCGGCCCAATCCAGCTCCCCTCCCCGCTCCCGCCTCCCAGCTGTCCAGCCCTCCCCGACCCCTACTTAATGGCGGCCACTGCGGGGACAGGCGAGCAAGACCACTTACTCATTGTCAGTGAAATTGCTCTCCCACCCTCGCAGCTCCACCATTAAGTGAGGCCTGCCCCTGCCCCTGCACTCTCGAGTGTTGGTGATCGAGGTCCTCCTCCACCCGCAGGTTTCCCTGCACCTCATCCCTGGTGGTCCAGTGGACCTCTGTCTCCTTCCTCTAACTCTGCTCTTTCCCTCGTTTTTCTACCTTTATCTTTCACCTTTCTGCACTTTTCTGCATCTCTTCTCTTTTGTGCCTTATTTCTGTTCATTTTCCCTTCCTCTCGCTCTGCCCTTTCACTTGTTTTCACTCGTTTTTCTACCCTCTTTTATCTTTCACCTTTCTGCACTTTTCTGCATCTCTGCTCTTTTGTGCCTTATTTCTGCACATTTTCCCTTCCTCTCGCTCTACCCTTTCACTTGTTTTCACTCGTTTTTCTACCCTCTTTTATCTTTCTCCATTCTGCATCTCTGCTCTTTTGTGCCTTATTTCTGCCTATTTTCCCTTTTTTCTTTATCCCTTATTTCCTCCCTTTACCTTTCCCCGCCACTGCTGCCCCCGTGGCCCCTCCCCCCCAGCGCGACCGGCCCAATCCAGCTCCCCTCCCCGCTCCCGCCTCCCAGATGTCCAGCCCTCCCCGACCCCTACTTAATGGCGGGCACTGCGGGGACAGGCGAGCAAGACCACTGACTCATTGTCAGTGAAATTGCTCTCCCACCCTTGCAGCTCCACCATTAAGTGAGGCCTGCCCCTGCACTCTCGAGTGTTGGTGATCGAGCCCCTCCTCCACCCGCAGGTTTCCCTGCGCCTCATCCCTGGTGGTCCAGTGGACCTCTGTCTCCTTCCTCTAACTCTGCTCTTTCACTCGTTTTTCTACCTTTATCTTTCACCTTTCTGCACTTTTCTGCATCTCTTCTCTTTTGTGCCTTATTTCTGCTCATTTTCCCTTCCTCTCGCTCTGCCCTTTCACTTGTCTTCACTCGTTTTTCTACCCTCTTTTATCTTTCACCTTTCTGCACTTTTCTGCATCTCTGCTCTTTTGTGCCTTATTCCTGCTCATTTTCCCTTCCTCTCGCTCTGCCCTTTCACTTGTTTTCACTCGTTTTTCTACCCTCTTTTATCTTTCTCCTTTCTGCATCTCTGCTCTTTTTGGCCTTATTTCTGCCTATTTTCCCTTTTTTCTTTATCCCTTATTTCCTCCCTTTACCTTTCCCTGCTGCTGCTGCCCCCGCGGCCCCTCCCCCCAGCGCGACCGGCCCAATCCAGCTCCCCTCCCCGCTCCCGCCTCCCAGCTTTTGTGCCTTATTTCTGCTCATTTTCCCTTCCTCTCGCTCTGCCCTTTCACTTGTTTTCACTCGTTTTTCTACCCTCTTTTATCTTTCACCTTTCTGCACTTTTCTGCATCTCTGCTCTTTTGTGCCTTATTTCTGCACATTTTCCTTTCCTCTCGCTCTGCCCTTTCACTTGTTTTCACTGGTTTTTCTACCCTCTTTTATCTTTCTCCATTCTGCATCTCTGCTCTTTTGTGCCTTATTTATGCCTATTTTCCCTTTTTTCTTTATCACTTATTTCCTCCCTTTACCTTTCCCCGCCGCTGCTGCCCCCGTGGCCCCGCCCCCCAGCGCGACCGGCCCAATCCAGCTCCCCTCCCCGCTCCCGCCTCCCAGCTGTCCAGCCCTCCCCGACCCCTACTTAATGGCGGCCACTGCGGGGACAGGCGAGCAAGACCACTGACTCATTGTCAGTGAAATTGCTCTCCCACCCTCGCAGCTCCACCATTAAGTGAGGCCTGCCCCTGCCCCTGCACTCGAGTGTTGGTGATCGAGGCCCTCCTCCACCCGCAGGTTTCCCTGCGCCTCATCTCTGGTGGTCCAGTGGACCTCTGTCTCCTTCCTCTAACTCTGCTCTTTCACTCGTTTTTCTACCTTTTATCTTTCACCTTTCTGCACTTTTCTGCATCTCTTCTCTTTTGTGCCTTATTTCTGCTCATTTTCCCTTCCTCTCGCTCTGCCATTTCACTTGTTTTCACTCGTTTTTCTACCCTCTTTTATCTTTCTCCTTTCTGCATCTCTGCTCTTTTGTGCCTTATTTCTGCCTATTTTCCCTTTTTTCTTTATCCCTTATTTCCTCCCTTTACCTTTCCCCGCCGCTGCTGCCCCCACGGCCCCTCCCCCCCAGCGCGACCGGCCCAATCCAGCTCCCCTCCCTGCTCCCGCCTCCCAGCTGTCCAGCCCTCCCCGACCCCTACTTAATGGCGGCCACTGCGGGGACAGGCGAGCAAGACCACTGACTCATTGTCAGTGAAATTGCTCTCCCACCCTCGCAGCTCCACCATTAAGTGAGGCCTGCCCCTGCTCCTGCACTCTCGAGTGTTGGTGATCGAGGCCCTCCTCCACCCGCAGGTTTCCCTGCACCTCATCCCTGGTGGTCCAGTGGACCTCTGTCTCCTTCCTCTAACTCTGCTCTTTCACTCGTTTTTCTACCTTTATCTTTCACCTTTCTGCACTTTTCTGCATCTCTTCTCTTTTGTGCCTTATTTCTGCTCATTTTCCCTTCCTCTCGCTCTGCCCTTTCACTTGTTTTCACTCGTTTTCCTACCCTCTTTTATCTTTCACCTTTCTGCACTTTTCTGCATCTCTGCTCTTTTGTGCCTTATTTCTGCTCATTTTCCCTTCCTCTCGCTCTGCCCTTTCACTTGTTTTCACTCGTTTTTCTACCTTCTTTTATCTTTCTCCTTTCTGCATCTCTGCTCTTTTGTGCCTTATTTCTGCCTATTTTCCCTTTTTTCTTTATCCCTTATTTCCTCCCTTTACCTTTCCCTTGCAGCTGCTGCCCCCGCGGCCCCTCCCCCCAGCGCGACCGGCCCAATCCAGCTCCCCTCCCCGCTCCCCGCCTCCCAGCTTTTGTGCCTTATTTCTGCTCATTTTCCCTTCCTCTCGCTCTGCCCTTTCACTTGTTTTCACTCGTTTTTCTACCCTCTTTTATCTTTCACCTTTCTGCACTTTTCTGCATCTCTGCTCTTTGTGCCTTATTTCTGCTCATTTTCCCTTCCTCTCGCTCTGCCCTTTCACTTGTTTTCACTCGTTTTTCTACCCTCTTTTATCTTTCACCTTTCTGCATCTCTGCTCTTTTGTGCCTTATTTCTGCCTATTTTCCCTTTTTTCTTTATCCCTTATTTCCTCCCTTTACCTTTCCCCACCGCTGCTGCCCCCGCGGCCCCTCCCCCCAGTGCGACCGGCCCAATCCAGCTCCCCTCCCCGCTCCCGCCTCCCAGCTGTCCAGCCCTCCCCGACCCCTACTTAATGGCGGCCACTGCGGGGACAGGCGAGCAAGACCACTGACTCATTGTCAGTGAAATTGCTCTCCCACCCTCGCAGCTCCACCATTAAGTGAGGCCTGCCCCTGCCCCTGCACTCTCGAGTGTTGGTGATCGAGGCCCTCCTCCACCCGCAGGTTTCCCTGCGCCTCATCCCTGGTGGTCCAGTGGACCTCTGTCTCCTTCCTCTAACTCTGCTCTTTCACTCGTTTTTCTACCTTTTATCTTTCACCTTTCTGCACTTTTCTGCATCTCTTCTCTTTTGTGCCTTATTTCTGCTCATTTTCCCTTCCTCTCGCTCTGCCCTTTCACTTGTTTTCACTCGTTTTTCTACCCTCTTTTATCTTTCACCTTTCTGCACTTTTCTGCATTTCTGCTCTTTTGTGCCTTATTTCTGCTCATTTTCCCTTCCTCTCGCTCTGCCCTTTCACTTGTTTTCACTCGTTTTTCTACCCTCTTTTATCTTTCTCCTTTCTGCATCTCTGCTCTTTTGTGCCTTATTTCTGCCTATTTTCCCTTTTTTCTTTATCCCTTATTTCCTCCCTTTACCTTTCCCCGCCGCTGCTGCCCCCGCGGCCCCGCCCCCCAGCGCGACCGGCCCAATCCAGCTCCCCTCCCCGCTCCCGCCTCCCAGCTGTCCAGCCCTCCCCGACCCCTACTTAATGGCGGCCACTGCGGGGACAGGCGAGCAAGACCATTTACTCATTGTCAGTGAAATTGCTCTCCCACCCTCGCAGCTCCACCATTAAGTGAGGCCTGCCCCTGCCCCTGCACTCTCGAGTGTTGGTGATCGAGGTCCTCCTCCACCCGCAGGTTTCCCTGCACCTCATCCCTGGTGGTCCAGTGGACCTCTGTCTCCTTCCTCTAACTCTGCTCTTTCCCTCGTTTTTCTACCTTTATCTTTCACCTTTCTGCACTTTTCTGCATCTCTTCTCTTTTGTGCCTTATTTCTGTTCATTTTCCCTTCCTCTCGCTCTGCCCTTTCACTTGTTTTCACTCGTTTTTCTACCCTCTTTTATCTTTCACCTTTCTGCACTTTTCTGCATCTCTGCTCTTTTGTGCCTTATTTCTGCACATTTTCCCTTCCTCTCGCTCTACCCTTTCTCTTGTTTTCACTCGTTTTTCTACCCTCTTTTATCTTTCTCCATTCTGCATCTCTGCTCTTTTGTGCCTTATTTCTGCCTATTTTCCCTTTTTTCTTTATCCCTTATTTCCTCCCTTTACCTTTCCCCGCCACTGCTGCCCCGTGGCCCCTCCCCCCAGCGCGACCGGCCCAATCCAGCTCCCCTCCCCGCTCCCGCCTCCCAGATGTCCAGCCCTCCCCGACCCCTACTTAATGGCGGGCACTGCGGGGACAGGCGAGCAAGACCACTGACTCATTGTCAGTGAAATTGCTCTCCCACCCTTGCAGCTCCACCATTAAGTGAGGCCTGCCCCTGCACTCTCGAGTGTTGGTGATCGAGCCCCTCCTCCACCCGCAGGTTTCCTGCGCCTCATCCCTGGTGGTCCAGTGGACCTCTGTCTCCTTCCTCTAACTCTGCTCTTTCACTCGTTTTTCTACCTTTATCTTTCACCTTTCTGCACTTTTCTGCATCTCTTCTCTTTTGTGCCTTATTTCTGCTCATTTTCCCTTCCTCTCGCTCTGCCCTTTCACTTGTCTTCACTCGTTTTTCTACCCTCTTTTATCTTTCACCTTTCTGCACTTTTCTGCATCTCTGCTCTTTTGTGCCTTATTCCTGCTCATTTTCCCTTCCTCTCGCTCTGCCCTTTCACTTGTTTTCACTCGTTTTTCTACCCTCTTTTATCTTTCTCCTTTCTGCATCTCTGCTCTTTTTGGCCTTATTTCTGCCTATTTTCCCTTTTTTCTTTATCCCTTATTTCCTCCCTTTACCTTTCCCTGCTGCTGCTGCCCCCGCGGCCCCTCCCCCCAGCGCGACCGGCCCAATCCAGCTCCCCTCCCCGCTCCCGCCTCCCAGCTTTTGTGCCTTATTTCTGCTCATTTTCCCTTCCTCTCGCTCTGCCCTTTCACTTGTTTTCACTCGTTTTTCTACCCTCTTTTATCTTTCACCTTTCTGCACTTTTCTGCATCTCTGCTCTTTTGTGCCTTATTTCTGCACATTTTCCTTTCCTCTCGCTCTGCCCTTTCACTTGTTTTCACTGGTTTTTCTACCCTCTTTTATCTTTCTCCATTCTGCATCTCTGCTCTTTTGTGCCTTATTTATGCCTATTTTCCCTTTTTTCTTTATCACTTATTTCCTCCCTTTACCTTTCCCCGCCGCTGCTGCCCCCGTGGCCCCTCCCCCCAGCGCGACCGGCCCAATCCAGCTCCCCTCCCCGCTCCCGCCTCCCAGCTGTCCAGCCCTCCCCGACCCCTACTTAATGGCGGCCACTGCGGGTACAGGCGAGCAAGACCACTGACTCATTGTCAGTGAAATTGCTCTCCCACCCTCGCAGCTCCACCATTAAGTGAGGCCTGCCTGCCCCTGCACTCTCGAGTGTTGGTGATCGAGGCCCTCCTCCACCCGCAGGTTTCCCTGCGCCTCATCTCTGGTGGTCCAGTGGACCTCTGTCTCCTTCCTCTAACTCTGCTCTTTCACTCGTTTTTCTACCTTTTATCTTTCACCTTTCTGCACTTTTCTGCATCTCTTCTCTTTTGTGCCTTATTTCTGCTCATTTTCCCTTCCTCTCGCTCTGCCATTTCACTTGTTTTCACTCGTTTTTCTACCCTCTTTTATCTTTCTCCTTTCTGCATCTCTGCTCTTTTGTGCCTTATATCTGCCTATTTTCCCTTTTTTCTTTATCCCTTATTTCCTCCCTTTACCTTTCCCCGCCGCTGCTGCCCCCACGGCCCCTCCCCCCCAGCGCGACCGGCCCAATCCAGCTCCCCTCCCTGCTCCCGCCTCCCAGCTGTCCAGCCCTCCCCGACCCCTACTTAATGGCGGCCACTGCGGGGACAGGCGAGCAAGACCACTGACTCATTGTCAGTGAAATTGCTCTCCCACCCTCGCAGCTCCACCATTAAGTGAGGCCTGCCCCTGCTCCTGCACTCTCGAGTGTTGGTGATCGAGGCCCTCCTCCACCCGCAGGTTTCCCTGCGCCTCATCCCTGGTGGTCCAGTGGACCTCTGTCTCCTTCCTCTAACTCTGCTCTTTCACTCGTTTTTCTACCTTTATCTTTCACCTTTCTGCACTTTTCTGCATCTCTTTCTCTTTTGTGCCTTATTTCTGCTCATTTTCCCTTCCTCTCGCTCTGCCCTTTCACTTGTTTTCACTCGTTTTTCTACCCTCTTTTATCTTTCACCTTTCTGCACTTTTCTGCATCTCTGCTCTTTTGTGCCTTATTTCTGCACATTTTCCCTTCCTCTCGCTCTGCCCTTTCACTTGTTTTCACTCGTTTTTCTACCCTCTTTTATCTTTCTCCATTCTGCATCTCTGCTCTTTTGTGCCTTATTTCTGCCTATTTTCCCTTTTTTCTTTATCCCTTATTTCCTCCCTTTACCTTTCCCCGCCGCTGCTGCCCCCGTGGCCCCTCCCCCCCAGCGCGACCGGCCCAATCCAGCTCCCCTCCCCGCTCCCGCCTCCCTGATGTCCAGCCCTCCCCGACCCCTACTTAATGGCGGGCACTGCGGGGACAGGCGAGCAAGACCACTGACTCATTGTCAGTGAAATTGCTCTCCCACCCTCGCAGCTCCACCATTAAGTGAGGCCTGCCCCTGCCCCTGCACTCTCGAGTGTTGGTGATCGAGGCCCTCCTCCACCCGCAGGTTTCCAAGCACCTCATCCCTGGTTGTCCAGTGGACCTCTGTCTCCTTCCTCTAACTCTGCTCTTTCACTCGTTTTTCTACCTTTATCTTTCACCTTTCTGCACTTTTCTGCATCTCTTCTCTTTTGTGCCTTATTTCTGCTCATTTTCCCTTCCTCTCGCTCTGCCCTTTCACTTGTTTTCACTCGTTTTTCTACCCTCTTTTATCTTTCACCTTTCTGCACTTTTCTGCATCTCTGCTCTTTTGTGCCTTATTTCTGCTCATTTTCCCTACCTCTCGCTCTGCCCTTTCACTTGTTTTCACTCGTTTTTCTACCCTCTTTTATCTTTCTCCTTTCTGCATCTCTGCTCTTTTGTACCTTATTTCTGCCTATTTTCCCTTTTTCTTTATCCCTTATTTCCTCCCTTTACCTTTCCCCGCCGTTGCTGCCCCCGCGGCCCCTCCCCCCCCAGCGCGACCGGCCCAATCCAGCTCCCCTCCCCGCTCACGCCTCCCAGCTGTCCAGCCCTCCCCGACCCCTACTTAATGGCGGCCACTGCGGGGACAGGCGAGCAAGACCACTGACTCATTGTCAGTGAAATTGCTCTCCCACCCTCGCAACTCCACCATTAAGTGAGGCCTGCACCTGCCCCTGCACTCTCGAGTGTTGGTGATCGAGGCCCTCCTCCACCCGCAGGTTTCCCTGCGCCTCATCCCTGGTGGTCCAGTGGACCTCTGTCTCCTTCCTCTAACTCTGCTCTTTCACTCGTTTTTCTACCTTTATCTTTCACCTTTCTGCACTTTTCTGCATCTCTTCTCTTTTGTGCCTTATTTCTGCTCATTTTCCCTTCCTCTCGCTCTGCCCTTTCACTTGTTTTCACTCGTTTTTCTACCCTCTTTTATCTTTCACCTTTCTGCACTTTTCTGCATCTCTGCTCTTTTGTGCCTTATTTCTGCTCATTTTCCCTTCCTCTCGCTCTGCCCTTTCACTTGTTTTCACTCGTTTTTCTACCCTCTTTTATCTTTCTCCTTTCTGCATCTCTGCTCTTTTTGGCCTTATTTCTGCCTATTTTCCCTTTTTTCTTTATCCCTTATTTCCTCCCTTTACCTTTCCCTGCCGCTGCTGCCCCCGCAGCCCCTCCCCCCCAGCGCGACCGGCCCAATCCAGCTCCCCTTCCCGCTCCCGCCTCCCAGCTTTTGTGCCTTATTTCTGCTCATTTTCCCTTCCTCTCGCTCTGCCCTTTCACTTGTTTTCACTTGTTTTTCTACCCTCTTTTATCTTTCACCTTTCTGCACTTTTCTGCATCTCTGCTCTTTTGTGCCTTATTTCTGCACATTTTCCCTTCCTCTCGCTCTGCCCTTTCACTTGTTTTCACTCATTTTTCTACCCTCTTTTATCTTTCTCCATTCTGCATCTCTGCTCTTTTGTGCCTTATTTCTGCCTATTTTCCCTTTTTTCTTTATCACTTATTTCCTCCCTTTACCTTTCCCCGCCGCTGCTGCCCCCGTGGCCCCTCCCCCTCAGCGCGTCCGGCCCAATCCAGCTCCCCTCCCCGCTCCCGCCTCCCAGCTCTCCAGCCCTCCCCGACCCCTACTTAATGGCGGGCAATGCAGGGACCGGCGAGCAAGACCACTGACTGATTGTCAGTGAAATTGCTCTCCCACCCTCGCAGCTCCACCATTAAGTGAGGCCTGCCCCTGCTCTCTCGAGTGTTGGTGATCGAGGCCCTCCTCCACCCGCAGGTTTCCCTGCGCCTCATCCCTGGTGGTCCAGTGGACCTCTGTCTCCTTCCTCTAACTCTGCTCTTTCACTCGTTTTTCTACCTTTTATCTTTCACCTTTCTGCACTTTTCTGCATCTCTTCTCTTTTGTGCCTTATTTCTGCTCATTTTCCCTTCCTCTCGCTCTGCCCTTTCACTTGTTTTCACTCGTTTTCCTACCCTCTTTTATCTTTCACCTTACTGCACTTTTCTGCATCTCTTCTCTTTTGTGCCTTATTTCTGCTCATTTTCCCTTCCTCTCGCTCTGCCCTTTCACTTGTTTTCACTCGTTTTTCTACCTTCTTTTATCTTTCTCCTTTCTGCATCTCTGCTCTTTTTGGCCTTATTTCTGCCTATTTTCCCTTTTTTCTTTATCCCTTATTTCCTCCCTTTACCTTTCCCTTGAGCTGCTGCCCCCGCGGCCCCTCCCCCCCAGCGCGACCGGCCCAATCCAGCTCCCCTCCCCGCTCCCGCCTCCCAGCTTTTGTGCCTTATTTCTGCTCATTTTCCCTTCCTCTCGCTCTGCCCTTTCACTTGTTTTCACTCGTTTTTCTACCCTCTTTTATCTTTCACCTTTCTGCACTTTTCTGCATCTCTGCTCTTTGTGCATTATTTCTGCTCATTTTCCCTTCCTCTCGCTCTGCCCTTTCACTTGTTTTCACTCGTTTTTCTACCCTCTTTTATCTTTCTCCTTTCTGCATCTCTGCTCTTTTGTGCCTTATTTCTGCCTATTTTCCCTTTTTTCTTTATCCCTTATGTCCTCCCTTTACCTTTCCCCGCTGCTGCTGCCCCCGTGGCCCCTCCCCAGCCACTGATATTCAT